>CM060306.1:99992116-100082116 GCA_030674185.1 Monoplex corrugatus | reverse complement strand
ATTTATCTTACCTGCTGCTACAGAAGTATGTGTTGCAGCAAGTGCCACATTTGCTGCTACAATAAAACCACAATTATGAAATTGTTAAATATGAAACAGATGCAGAAATAAACAAAAGAGGTTTTCACTAAGTGTTTCATGCTTTCCTTTTATCTTTTTTTAATCATTTACATTGATAATTACAATAATAAACAGCTCATAACAATCAATAGTAATCATATTTCTTTTTTCTAAAATTAGAACGCCCCCACCAAGGGATGGACCATTAAAAATGTGTCTGAGCATAGATCTACCAACTTAGTCTGACATATGTATACAAGTCACTGAGGATGTATTGTAGCAAAAATAATATATTAATAGTATTTCATATTCAGTTTCCTTGAGACAATGTACAGTGTATCACAATTCCATACATGCCAACATCATAAATGTCACAGAAGGAAGGAAATTCACCAAGGTAATTGGAATGACAGCACATTTAACAATATTCTTTCAATTGTTTACTCAGAAACAAATAGAAAACTGTTGCAAGGGTTCTCGACGAATGGATAAAGTAGGAGTGTGTGTGTGTTGTTGTGTGTGTGTGTGTGTGTGTGTGGTGTGTGTGTGTGTGTGTGTGTGTGTGTGTGTGTGTGTGTGTGTGTGTGTGTGTGTGTGTGTGTGTGTGTGTGTTGTGTGTGTGTGTGGTGTGTGTGTGTGTGTGTGTGGTTGTGTGTGTTGTGTGTGTTGTGTGTGTTGTGGTGGTGTCGTGTGGTGTCGTGCGGTGTCATGTGGCATGATAAGGTGTGATGCGGTGTGGTATGGTGTATCGTGTGTTTGTCGGTGCATGTGTCCATGCGTACATGCAAGCACGTGTGTGTATGTTCATGATGCATCCATATGCAGAACAATTTAATCAGACTGTAAGGACTGCAGCTGAAGTGACAGTGGATGAAGTAAATTTCTTCACTGAACATCATCTTGGACACAGATCACAGAATGGGATATGTTAAGGGATTTCTATTTTCTATTATTCTCTTTTCACAAAAGTTCAATTTTTCTCTTTCACAGTTTGATCACAGTATGCATGAGAATGAAAATATGTAAAGCATTTTCTTAAAAGCTCTTACAGCTTTCTTTGGGCAAGTATGGACCCAGCTGCAGCATTTTCTGAGACAAACCCAAACTTTCCAACATTTGCACCACCCTCATTAAGTCGGAATCTTGAGAAGTCTAAAACTAGTAAAACTGTATGGACCACACACACACACACACACACACACACACACACATGCACACACATGCACAATCTTCACATACACACACATGTACACCCACTCATACACACTAAAACATATTTTCTGTTTGTTCATTTACTTACTGGAAAACGAGTTTCACACAGCTGCAATAAAGAATAAACAAACATAGGTAAATGATCACAAGATTAAATTGCAGAATCAATGTTTTCAAAAACATGTGGAGTTGTTTTAAAACACAAGACTGAAGTCTATAAGTATAACTGTTCTTTACATGTATATATAATCAACATTCAATAATGAGTATCACAACCTTTTAGTTTTGTACAAACCATCTGAATAGAATTTTCCACTCACAACAGACTGCACACACATACACACACACACACACACACACACACACACACACACACACACACACACCACACACACACACACACACACACACACACACACACACACACACACACACACACACACACACACACACACACACACACACACACACACACACACACACACACACACACACACACACACACACACACACCACACACACTAACACTAACACAATACTAGACCATAGGAAGATGAAAAGGGTATTTTAAACTATTTATTTAAGTACGTTAATAATTAGTCTTGGAGTGGCTGTTTGGGGACTTGAATTGTTTTTTAAAGAACATCTAGTTTGTTCAATTTCAAAATTAAAGTAACCTCTCACTGTACTGTGTCCTAAAACTGATGGAAATATTAACTGTATGATGCATCTAATCTTCACTCTAACAAGATTAGATAATGAACTCCATATTATAATCAAATCAGGCAACTGTAGTAATCTTTTCTTTGGTAATAATTAATATACAATGGTTTCTGTATTCATGAACTGTGCACAACATTTACACTTTGAAAGCATATGAATAATTAACTGCTGATATGTAACTGTTCACTATTCATGTATGCCAGTATTCATTAACATGTATATTACTAAAGTGGTATTCACCAATTAGTACAGTCACTTACCTGATACAAATTATGGATGCGCATAATAACAGGCACTTCTGGTCTGATCTTTGAGCGACCTGTTTTCTGTAACCAAAATAATTAATTGTGTGATCAGAACATTTATCTATCCTTCTGTCTGCTCTTCCAAACACGTTTGAAAACTTCACTTATTTTGCAATAACATTTTCATCTGAACCAGTATCATACACACAGAGGCATGCAGACTGTATGATGATGAAAATGAGCTATGCAATTTCAGATATTCTCAACTCTATTGTGTATTCATTTATCTCCATGAGACAAATAAGTGCCAGGAAAAGATGTGAGATAAATATGTACCAGGAAAAGATGAAGTATCATACCACCACCATTCTGCATTCCTTCTTTTCCACCCAGCACCATATATAATTAAATCAAATGACAAACATCACACATAATGATGACACCTCCCTGCCTAAAATAAAGGCAAACACACAAGCGTGAAAACAAAGAATTCTGTTTTGAGGGCACCCACATTATCATCTATCATTCTATGATTAAACATCCCCACCAATGTACCATATTTAACAAAGCACAGTGACTTCTTCAACTTTTAACACTTACCTTTCTTCTTTTGAAGAACTCCAGTACATCTTTTTCATACTGAAAAAAAAGAAGAAAAAAGATTGAAAGATGACACATGAAAAAATCTAGTTGTAGTACTTCTACCATGTATACAAATATATTTATACAAACACGCTTTTTTATCTATCTGAAACTGTCACCCCACATTAAAACTACTTAGGTCATTGCAGTGAATGTGACATTGATTTCATTTTTTTTTTTTTAACAAGACAGGTATTGAGCATACCATTCTAAAATCAACTCTTTTATTAATGTCAGACAAATTTGCATAACTGTGACATTCAAAGGAGGCAGTGGCAATTTAAGTTTATACAGCTGTGAGTCATTCTGGTGAACAAAATTATTACCTGGACCAAACAGTGTGGTCTATAAACATTAGTTCATAAACAGTTGAACATTCTTATCACCCCTACTCAGATACAATATATTAACCATTGACTCCAAACTCCATCCCCAACTGCAAAAACTAACCTTTGACTCTCTACCCTATCACGAGCACCATGCAGATGCTTGTGGAACTGCGAGTCAAAGGTTAACCTCATGAAGTTACTCATTATATTTAAGCTACATGCACTGAGAGGGAATATTCATATGAATTAAATTTCATTAATTCCAATTATAGTGCTATCATAGGGATAATAGAGTAATAATCAAAATACTATTGTCTCATCAAAATGATTCCAGGTATAAACAGAGTGAGCATTCCCCGTATGCAGTGTATTGCATTTTTGAGTGTGGGCTTGATTGTGGACCCCCTAACCGATGTGCTGAATTTTTTTTTTTTCTGTGAGCATATTATAAGCTTTCCTTGTGCTTGGTCTGTACATAATGTCAATTTGTTGTATCTTCACATACTCATTGAATAAAACATTTAAATCACTGCCCAAGAAAGAAAACCACTACTTTATCCCTCTAACAGTGGCTCCATGACTCATGTATTGATATCAAAGACAACAATCAAATCATGCGATACAAGTGATGCAAATTTACCTCTAGCACAGGAGCAACAGCAGATCTTATTGTTATTATTCTGAACATTCGAAGCATTACCTACTTAACATGATATTATCATACTTGCCTGAATGTATGCAAGATAATCTCTTTCCTGTCTGTGTTTTTTTCGTAAACGGTATTCAAATCTCTCTCGTTTCTTCAGTATTTTCCTGGTGAAAAGAAATCATTGTTAATCAATGTATACCCATACTTTTTTTTTCTTTCAAAAATCATTGCACTCAGGGAGGTACCTTTGTTCTCACCTTTTTTTTTTTCGTCCCATTTTCTACACCACTTTAATGCCACAGAAGCTGAAACAGTTTTTTATTATGCGATGATGATGATGTCTATGGAGGATGATAATCATGATGCTATGGAGTTCCATCTAGGATTGAGACTGCGTGACAGGATTGTACTCTACGCTTACTATCATAATATATCCTGGCATCAACCAGGCCCGAGAGATACAGACACCTGCAGTGTTGGTCAGAAGATTTGAGCAAAACCCTCAATGACGCATCCGCGAAGTGGATGAGACTCGAATTGTGTGGTTCCAGTCTTCCCAATGAGCCCATAGCATGCCCAACTCTGGGTAGGAGCCGCTTAGAGCCGAAATTTCCCACAATGATTTTTGAAGGTACTGATGGGGATTTAAACCCACAACCTTCCAGTCGGTAGTCTGTTGCGTTACCCACTGCACCACATCGACTGGTCCCATACTAAATTTAACATTACTGTTTTTTTTTTATCATTATTGTCATCTTTTTTTTTTTTTAATTATCATCATCATCATCATCATCATCATCATAATAGTAGTAGTAATAGTAGTAGTAGCAGTAGTAGTAGTAGTGGTGGTGGTGGTAGATGTGTAGGTAGTAGTAAGTAAGTTAAGTAGTAGTTAGTAGTAGTAGTAGTAGTATCATCTACATTACACAATGAACACAGACAGACATAAGATCAAAATCACTCTCTCACATAATCCTTTGATCAAACAGGTGTGAAAAGAAAAAAAACTAAATGGCACATTGTTTATCAAAAAAAAAAACTATTAAAATCAAGAAAAAGGAAACCACTGTATACAACACAAAAAATCTGTAAATCACAACATGACAGTGATGGTATAGTACACTATACATGGGTAAAATCATTAGCAATGTTTGAAATTATCACATATAGATAAAATCACCTACAATGAATGCCTTCTTACTGCAACAATTAATTCACAATTAACAGAATTGAGATATGGAAAATCATGTTCCACTCTCAGCTCTGTAAGTATCTGTCGAAAAAGGCACACCCAACGAGTGAAAAAGTTCTAAATGGAGACAAAAAAATTACAATTAGCAACAAGTTTGGATTTGAAGGTGAAGGAGGATGAATTAGAATACTTCTTAAAAGATATATTTCCAGCCAAGCAAGAGTGTGTGAGGATTTCATTTTAGTCCTTTTCTCCCACTGGACAAAGCAGCAGGGAAGTTTTAGTCTTTTTCTACTAATTTTTGTATTTGTTGTTTATTCGTTTGTGATCTTACGTTTACGCTTGACAAAGGCCAGTTGGTCAAAATTTGCACCTGTCTTGTCTGGATATATTAAATATGCGTTCTGATTCTATGTTTACGCTTTTTTCTGGTTCCAAGAGTGTGTGAGTTAGAATACTTATTTAGAAAAGGCATGATCAATCCAAGCAAACAATATCTCTTTTAACAAAAATTGATAAAACAAAACACACAACGTGACTGTTGATTTCAAGTCAGTAAAGCTGTGTGGCCAATATACACACAGCCATTTGTTTTATTGGTTTGAATTGAGCTGAGCCATAAGCATCAGATGTTTACAAATTTTTCTCTGGTGTAAGCAACAATATGGATGACAATACAAAATGAATGTTCATTGATTTTTGTAGCAGCTGATGGCTGTTCTTTGTTTTCTGGCAAATTTTGTGGACCATATACAATCTCCTTCCCCATGCAAACTAACGGTTAACCCTTTGACTCCCACACCCTATCCATCAAATGCAAAAACTTAACCCTTTGAATCCCTCACCCTATCCACCAGCTTCCTGCAGGAAGCTGATGGATAGGGTGGGAGAATCAAAAAGTTTAATTTTTGCTGTGCTAGCATATTTGACAGAGCAGGATACTGATGTGGGCAGTCAAAGGGTTTACCGTGCTTATTGTGTAGTGAGGTGGCTGTGAAAGATACTGTAGATTAGCTTGGCATATTTCACATGTTTGACTGATGGAACAACAAAGTCCTTAGTTCAGAGATTCTGTAAGGTCAGAGGTAAAAAGTTGTATTTTGGTGTTTATTACCTAGAGTGACAGTGTTCCAAATATTTTTACCCCTTCTTCCTACCTGAGTGGACTGCATTTCATCACACACTGTTCCAACTGTCAAATGTAAGAACGCTCTGCTTTTGTGGATTGATCTGACAGTTTAACAGTGATGTTTTCTTTCTTTAGATGTACTTGTCTTTATTTGTGTCAGCTGGTGTGAATAAAGTTTGAGCATGGATAGCAGAAGTTGCACACAAGGCCCTAAAACATACTAGAGATACAAAAGTAACCATATGCTGATACACAGGCTGACCCACAGCAGGCAGGTAGGAGTGGCTTATCTTTATTGTAGTTCAACACGTCACTGGCATGATGATGATAATAATAATAATAATAATAATAATAATAATAATAATAATTATAATAATAATAATAATATAATTTACTATTATTATTATTATTATCATTGTCGTCGTCATCATCATCATCATCATTGTCATCATCATCATCATTATTCATTATTTATTATCATCATCATCTTCATATCATCATCATCATTAGTAGTAGTAGTGGTAGTAATACTAGTAGTAGTAGTATCATTATTAATATTATCATCATCATAACTATTATATCATTATTATTATTATTATATCATATTAATATTTTACATAAATGGTCATGCCAAAAGCATGCTTTCAATAAACAGCATCCTTCAACTTTTTAAACAAGTCATACATTGTTATTGTTGTTTAAAGCCCAGACAACTGCGTAGAGCCATATCAGGGCTATAACCGCTTCAAAACATACAAAACTTCAACTGGAAAAAAGGAAAATAAAATTAAGTCCATGTATCAATGCATTCGCACACATATTCTAAGGATATTACCCCTGCTGTGGACCACTCCGTCCAATTTATCGCACAGGGGATAGCTCATTATAAAATGCAGACATATTTTTCATTTTTCCAACATATTTTGATACTATATATATATATATTACATTATTAAATTAATAAACAGGAATGGTATCAAGTTTCAGTTGCAATTAACGTTTAGCATGGTAACCATTTCTTTTCAGAAGCTTGTAAACTCTACACAATTCTGCATTACATTCTTCTTATTTGAGCCAATTGAGGCCAAACAGTTCTTAAAGAAGGTTGTGTTTGGAGTGGTCTTATCAAATCTACTTTTATAGAGGTACTTCTGTCCAAGATGGAAAGTCTCATTAGGCCTAAATCAACTATCAAATCCGTTTGCATATTTTTAGCAAAGCCAAACAATAATAAAAATTTTGTGATTCTATTTATTTGTATAGTACAAATAGTCCACACCAAAGAATACATGTTGTATTTTACATAGATTAAAAGAAACAGGGGGGGGTTGGCACATTTAAACACAGTCGGGTGTGTATACACATTCATAATTAGTGCAGTGTAAACATAGTTCATCAAGTATAACAGACCATAGCATGAAATGAGAATGGTAGTAGTGGTACTAGTAACCACCACCAACAACAACAAATATATTAGGGAAAAAATTATAAAACACCAGATAAATATTAGAATACAGCACCAGATAAATACTACAATAAAACATCAAATACTAAAATGAAACACCAGATAAATATTAGAATAAAACACCAGATAAATATTACTAGATCTATTAAATTGGCTTACAGCATTTCAGACACACCCACAAGAAAGCAAACATAGAAACACACACAATAATGCTCACATGCACACATACACAGTGCCATGTTTTCAAAGTAAGATTTGCACAAGTAAAACATTCTTTGTTTGATATGTAAACATTTCCAAAACATTATTCATTAGGCATATCATATGTCATAAAGGCCTTTTTGACATGTGTAATCCTAACATTTTATGAGGAAAGGGGAATTAGAGCACCTGGTCACAACAGGAAAGCTGGAAGGAAAGAGAACACCAGGTAGACCCATGGAGAAAATACTGAGGGCCATGATCACCAACGCCACTCAGCATGGCACATGATGAATGATGAAGTCCTAACACTAGCCCAAACCCATCATCCTCAGCCAGCTCAGGATCTCCATGACTACCTCCACGTCCAAGGGTCAGGGTTAGGTACATATTATGTAACATAAGCCTTGTCATTAAAAGCAGTTAAAACTAATAAAAGTATGTCATATATTTTGAAAATGTTCAGGCATCTACAAACAATGATCAGCGGACATTCACACAGTTACAGTAGTATCTTACAAACGATGATCATCGGACATTCGGATATGATCATGTACTTAAAAACAGATTAGATAGTTACATAGTTATGATAGTATCATTAATTTTGTTTCCATACTAACTCAGCTTGCCACAGGGCAGAGAAACATTGGCCGCCCACAGCTGAGATACAAAGATGTTTGCAAACGTGACATGAAGGCACTTGAGATTGACACTGAGTCCTGGGAGGACCTCGCAGACGACCGCAACAGCTGGAGAACCACTCTCAAGAAACAGCTGCGGATCGGTGAGGATAAACTGTCAGCTGCTGCAGCAGAAAAGCGAGTTCGCAGAAAAGGGATGACAATCAACAGACCAACATCAGCATACACATGCGACCGCTGCGACAGAGACTGCCTCTCCCGCATTGGTCTCTACAGTCACAGGCGACGCTGCTAGGACCAAGCAGACAGCCCATCTAGACATTAGAACGGACGTACTTTAACCATGGTCAGCCATGACCGAGGGAGGCCTACCCACAGAAGACCTACTAACTCAAAAGTAACAGCTGAATCTGTTTACAACAAGTCGTATTTCTTTCAGGATGACATATATCTTGATACGATATTACCTTTTTTCTTTCAATGACAAAATTTTTAGCGGCTCCAACTCATTTTTTATCTGTGAGACACACTGTGCCACAAATTCCGCCATCGTTCTGATTTGTCGAACATGTGCTTCGAACACAAATATAGAGACAGACAACACCGGTAAGGGGGATAACTCCAAGGTATCTAATAAAATAACTCCAAGGCTGTAGAGTAAAATGCGGGATAACTCAAAACTGAAGCGGCTGTTTTCGATTACGTTGATGAAACCCAAAAGACGGATTAATGGCAACAAAAAGAAAACAAAAACAGCTGAGCGAAGCAGAGACTGCTATGGATGATAGGTATTTACATTATGATATCACAGACTCGTACGATATTTTATAGCCTAGGCTAATACTGTCACACTGTTTTAGTACTAATTCACAATTCAAATGATAGTCCTAGACTAGTCACTAGACATGACAAAGCCGTCAAACTCAAAGGACATCACTAAACACAAATGGCTTGAAACACGCATAGTACGTACAGTCAACAGTGACTCGCATACGGACATAGCGACATACATGTAAAGAAATTAAACACTAAATACTGAAACAGCTAAAATTGTCAGTTAACAACAGCAGAGCATTAATGATTTATTGATTATTTGATAAAACCAACTCTTTCAAGTTACCGTGTAACCGTAAGATCCCAAATAGGGGAATTTGAAAGTTTTGATTACAAACTGCGCCGGGAAACTATATTGTGTTCACACATAACTGATCGCAGTTTTCATATGTGATGTACATGTTTTTGTTGAATCTTGAAAATACTAAAATTTATAGTCGTAGTCGTACTCAACAATGTTTATAGAAATCTGTTTTCTGGGTAAACAGTGATAGACTGGAATCATAGAACGAGAACTGTAGAAGAAGAAGCAGTCATGTTATCACAAGTCTGCTTCCATACACAGATCAGTTCCCAGACCTACTAATACACCAAGTCCAGTTGGCCTATCCCTTGCTGTCACATCAATTAAAAATGTCAGGCATGGATTCTGCCTCATGAACATCAAACTCATGTGAAACAACTGACAGTTTGAGTTTCAAAGTACAGTTTAGATCTCTCTTGTATTTTGGAATTGGTTCAGCCTTAGTCCTCAGATTAAGTACCTAAACCTTCATCCTCAGCTGGCTCAGGAGTCAGGGTTAGGGTTACTTGAACATTGCCAGTATAAGTAAAGTCCAGCTGCATAATAAGTACATGAAATCTGCAAATGCATGAGAGACTTCATTATTACACACACATAAAAAAAGAATGTGTTTGTTTAGCATTGTAACAATGAACATGACTAAGGAGATTTTCCATTGTTAGCAGATCATGTTTTTCAAATCCCCTTCATTCCACTGATTACACAATGGCCTTCCCTTAATAAGGTTAATTCTACTGTTTACGCCTGGGTTTCCTCAGGCGTAATTTAAAGATCAGCTCCAGTTCCATCAAGGAGAAGTCGTACAAGGCGTTCGTGAGACCCCTTCTTGAATATGCATCATCAGTATGGGATCCATACACACAGAAGAGCATAGACAAGTTGGAGGCCGTTCAGAGACGTGCCACCCGTTTCGTGCTCAACCGATATCACAACACATCAAGTGTCAGCCGATTGATCGACCAACTGGGATGGCCATCTCTTGAGCAGCGAAGAAGAACCACATGCCTGGGGTTCATTTATAAAATCCACCATGGACTAATCCAGTGCCCAATTATCAGGAGCAAGCTAGTCCCACCCCCACCATGACAGCGCCGGACCCACAACAAACAGTTCTGCCTCATCAACACCAGAACTCAGTACAGAGGTGGCTCTTTTCTACTCAGGACTGTTGGGGACTGGAACCATCTTCCCAACGAAACAATAGAGGCAGCAACAGTCGATGCTTTTGTGTCGCGAGCCTCCGCCCAACAGTGAGTTTCTGGACACCACGTGGCCCTTTCGGTAACGGATTTCAGCAATGTCTACGGACAATGAGAATAGTGAAATGATCAGAGCTTATGAATGGACTGTGTCTACAACACCCCGCCTTTATGTGCCGGAATGATCATCCTCAAGATCGTGGGCACCAAAGGAAAGGAAGGAAGGAAGCCTACACTATCATTTTTTCCCCTCCAGTATAACAAGCAGTATTTTCCCAGTATATGAATTATATGCACATTATCTGAGTTGCTTGGACCATATTCTGCAGTGTTATGAGTGACACGCAGTCTTCATAATGCTGTCTTTGGTGGAATACCTTCTGAGCAACTCATACTTGCTTTTCACAGTCGCAGGTATTCATGCTAGGTATTTTCATGTTTGTATAATCCATCAAACTCTTACATGGCCTAAATATTAAGATGTTTAGCATAAAATGTTCTGCATATATATATATACTCAAAGGGGATTCATCAAATTTGTTCTCCAATAACAATTATAATACTAATTCCCCCCCCCCCCCACAATCATCCCCATTAATGACAGTAGTCCTGTAGTTGTGGATCCAGATGTGTAAGTGCTTCCCTGGTAAGGAAGGGACCACTATGTACCCTACAGATTACTGACAGCAAAAATCCAGTCTGAATTTACCCAAGGCAAAGAAGCAATGGAGGAAACTGAAAGCTTGAGGTTGCCACAAGATCAGAGTGTGAAGGGCCACAGGATCTGGGACAGTTTTTATGAGGCAATGAATAATGATTTTATGATAACGGAAATTGTAATCATAGAGATAGTGTTACTGGAGTTCCATTCAGGATTGTGACCATGTAATAAGGTTTTATTGTGCATTTACTTTCATAGGCCTGAGAGGTACAGACATCATGTTCTGGTCAGGAAACTTGAATAACACTGTCAGTGATGCATGAGAAGCGGATGAGACTTGACTGTGTGGTCTCAGTTGTTTCAGTGAGCTATGGATTGGAGCCGATTGGGGTTGAAAATCCCAAAGCAATTTTTAGTTTGAACTTATGGTGTTCAAACCCACAGCCTTCTATTAGTTCTAATCTTATTAAGTTAGTTTGTTACATCAGTCACTGAGTCAGTCCACTATTAAACAGATTGTATAGTTCAGTTGTTTTTTTATACGCTGTCATGCTTTCTTACAATTGTGTAAATGCATCATGTTCGCATATATAT
The DNA here is from genome assembly GCA_030674185.1 of Monoplex corrugatus. NCBI lineage: Eukaryota > Metazoa > Mollusca > Gastropoda > Littorinimorpha > Ranellidae > Monoplex > Monoplex corrugatus. Next base: position 100,070,036 of record CM060306.1, on the reverse strand, counting down.
TTCTACACATAGAAAATATATTAATGAGAAGAATGGCAGAATGGTTCAGACATTTGTCTACCAATAATTAGACTCAAGATTCGAGGGTTCGTTCCCCGTTGAGGCCTCAACTTTTCTCCTCGCTTTGACCAGAAAATCAAACTGAACATCTAGTCCTTTGGAATCACCTCTGATCTCATCTCATTCAGAAGGGGATGAAAAACGAGTCAAACCCGTGTATCTTCTGGTCTGCACACACTGAAGATCCCATGGCAGTTGAAAATCATGAAGAACAAGACCTTGCCCAGCTGCCTTGGTATAAGATATTGGAGAGATAAGATGATTTCTCAGGTCCCTTCCCTTAAAGACCAGTTAGCTTTCTTGCCTTTTTGAAGTCTAAGTCACACAAAAAAAAAGGGGGGGGGGAGTGGAGATGGGTGGCACTGCATTGGGTGATGCACTCTCAAAAGGAAAAGCAGCCTGAGTTTCACATGGTAAATCTACTGTGACAAAAGAATGAATATGAATTATATTGCTGTGATGATGAATTATATTGTGTGGTGTTCTTGGGTTGAACTGTTGAATGTTATTTGTGTCCAGTCCCAGGTATTTCCTTAACCCTGAATCAGTGAGCAAACACCTGTATTGCTCCATCTGCCAGGATGTGTTCTGTCAACCCCAGCGTGCACCCTGTGGACACAGTTTTTGTAGAAAGGTGAGACCAGGTTTGTTATTTGACACATGCACAGTCTTCTCGATCTGAAGAACACTCAGATCTAAAACAACAAAGTCGGGACTGTTTTTTATAATACCAGAAAACTGTTTTGTATGTAATACCAGAAAACTGTGTTGTGTATAAGGCCAGATAAGACCGTGGTAGAGGTATGTGTAATGCCAGAATGATAAGAAAAATAGTGAAGATTTAATATAGTTTGATTCTGATCAAACATTTAGTTTTCCACCTTTCCTTTGTTAAGGGGGTCTAGATGTGTTTGTGGTGTGTGTGTGCATTTTGTGTGTCTGTGTGCATGGGATTTTTTTGTGTGTTTATTTGCTTGTTTGGCTTTTTTTTTTTTTTTAGATTTTTTTTTTTTTTAAATGTGAAAGCATGGTACCACACACACACAAAAAAAAACAACAACAAAAAACAGAATTTGGTGGGATTTCTTTTAAAGTAAGAGGAGGAGGTGGGGAAAATAGTATTATATAGTATTAAAACACAATACAGGTTTCTCTATTGGATCAAGTAGGTTTGTTTCTGCTATTCAGGTATACCCATTTATATTGTTTTACCAATTCTCCAAAGAGTCCAATTCTGCTTTTTGTTTTCTTTTTTAAGCCATGAAACCAGAAACATGTATTCCTGCCACACTAATTGAAACCTCACTCCTGACAGTAAATGGATCACAAAGATTGATACTTTTGTTTCTCTACATGCATTAGAGTCATGAAATGTCAGATAATGACAATAATAATTAATATGGTGACTGAACTATGGATGATTTCAAAGATAAAGCCAGTAACATGAAAGTATACATTTTATGCTTTTGGATGTCAGCTTAAATGTCATTTTCATGTCATTCTACAGTCTATCCATTAGAAAAGAATTATTGATTCTGTACTTTTGTTTTTCTGTGTTTATGTTTCAGTGTATCATGGCTTGGCTCCAGAACAGCAAGACTTGTCCAGAAGACAGGTCAGAGAACTTTATTGACATAATTGCCCGAATTCATCATCAAGAGATCTTACTAGTGCTTTGGATATATGGACAGGCCATAGGCATCAATCTCTTGATGAAACATCATGAAGCATGTAGACTGCATGTTTGATTTTTGTGATAACTGTCAGAACCACACTAAGGCCTGAGCAAAAAACAAAAAAACAAAAAAAAGAAGGGGAAAAAAAACAAACTCTCCCATGATCTAACCCTACCATATAACAACTCACAAGAAATTTAACCCCAAGAATATAGGTCAACAAGTTCAGACAATATTTATTTATAATACTAAAAGAAGCATAATAAACAAGCACAAACAGCAAAATAAGCAAACCCACCCCCCAAAATCAGACTACACACCCACACAGCAGAAAACTGCAGAATAATGGGGACAATACAATGCCTCAGATAGCGTATTATGTATGATATCCCCAGGGTAGTTTCCAAACCCATCAGTGCGCCCATAGATAACAAAATTTCTTTAGCATCTCTGTTTTTCGTGTGTAATTGTGTAGTTAAAGTTACTACAATATCCAATTATCACAAGTGGTTTCCCAGATATCTGGAGTATCAACAGCTAAAGGTCTTACACATGAAAAACAAAAGAAAACAAAACTTTAGGCCAGTGAGTGACAGGAGATGGCTGTCACTGTCAGTGTCACGCACTGAATCACACTGTGTCGACAGGTGGCAGGACCAAGGCAGTTGTTGTCAAGACTGTGCAAGAATCTTTGTTCAAGGTTACAGTTTTTACCTTCAAGATGCCATCAACGGTTTCAATTTTTTTTAAAAGAACTCTTCAGCACCGACACAAAGCTCCTGGAGTGACCGCCAGCACATGTCAATGGTCACCTTGTTGATTGCTTCCATGTACTGAATGATGAAATCGACCAGCCTGTGCTCATACTTCTGCTGTTTGTGCACACTGGCAATCAGGAAATTGATGCCACAACCCTTCTAGAAGTAAGAAGGTAGCTGGCAATGGCACAGGCTTGGATCCCTTTCGCCAACAACACCCTACACAAAAGATTCTTCTTCTTCTTCTTCTTCTGCGTTCGCACGTTCACAAGGTCAGTCCAGTCAGGGAGACGAATGTTGTCGTGTCCTCCATGTCCTGTCGGCAGCCATAGAGCTTGGTGCGGAGGGGAGCTGCCGTCGGCCACACTTGTTCCCTCTGCTCTTGGAAGAGGGGGCAGATCTGAAGGATGTGTTCTGGTGTCTGTTCTTCCAGACCACAAGGACAGATAGGTGATGGGGCCAGCTTCATCTTCCTGAACAGGTGGGCATTCAGGCGACAGTGACCTGTTCTGAGCCTGAAGATCGCCACCTGCTGCAGACGGCTAAGGAGATGGTATGGATCCTTTGAGGTTGTTCTGCAGAAGGCTGCCTTCACAAGGGTCTTCTTCTCCCTGAAGCTAAGGCTTTTTTCTGGTTGTCTTCCTTTGGCTCCATCTTTGGCAAGCTGGTCTGCTGCTTCGTTTCCAGGTATCCCACAATGGGCCGGAACCCACTGCAGGACCACACGTCGATGCTTGGCGACATCTTGCAGCTTTTCCATGAGATGTGGAAGTTTGTCCCCTGCAAGTGCTTCCAATACAGACTTTGCATCGGAGAGGAAGACAACTTGGGTGCAGTTGCTCTGAATGTCATGAATTAGAGCCGCTGCCTTCATAAGAGCCTCCACTTCTGCTGCATAGTTGGTGCAGTGTTTGCCAGTGGGTATCCCTGCTGTGATGACGTGTCCGTCAGGAGAGTTGATATGTACGCCCGCTCCTCCATCTGCCACAGCATTGGTTGCCGAGCCATCCGTGTATACGTGAATCCAGGATTCTGCAGGATATTGCTCGTCGATCATGGCGAGTGTCAGAGTGCGTTTGACGCTGTCATCTTGGGACTCTCCTGGGGTAACTTGAGGGACTGAGGTGGTGATTTGGAGCAACTTGTAGTCGTTGTTCCAAGGTTGTGGTAGCAGGTCAGAGGTGTTTAGAGGAAGTGTTGTTGGTGTGTCAGCCAGGTGCACCCTGGCAAGCCGTCTAGTTTCGTGGAGGAAGCTGCTGCGTTTGAGACGGCTCTTGGTTGGTTGGTCCATTCTCTGTCCCATTGGATGGTGTGGCAGAACCTTGATCTTCTCTGCCTGGACCAAGTTTTTCATGTCTCTTCTCTGCACCAGGGGCTGAATGGCAGTAACTTCCTCCATGGCCTGAATTGGTGTGGATCGCATTGATCCTGTGATGAGACGGAGTGCTTGGTTCTGGACTTTGTCCAGGGTCTGCAGATGGGTTTTGGCTGCTGTAGACCAGGCTGTAGAACCGTACTCAAGGTGGGGTCTGACCACTCCCTGGTACGTTTGCTTGAGCACCTTCTCGTTGGCTCCCCAGCTGTTCCGGCCAGTTTGCGCAGGATGGCGAGCTTTTGTCTTGCTTTTCTTTCAGCTCTTTCGATGTGGAGCTTCCAGGTCTGCCGCTTGTCGAAGGTGACACCAAGGTATGTAACTTCCTCATCTTTCTTCAAGGGGGTGTCACCAAGTTTGATGGTGCCAGATTTCTGCTTGGATGACAGGGTGAAGAGTGCCGTGGAGGACTTGTCTTTATTAATCGAGATGTTCCACTCTTCTGCCCATGCTGCCAGTTTGTCTGCTGCTAGCTGCATTCTGTAGGTGGCAGTGGTGGTGAACTCCTCCTTGCACCATATCACCAGGTCATCCGCGTATAGTGCTGCATGGATGCCTTTTGGCAGATCTTTTATGAGGTCATTAATGAAGACCAAGAAGAGTGTGGGGAGAGAACTCCACCTTGAGGGACTCCATGTCGCAAGAGAACTTTCTTGCCTTTGCGTCCGTTGACTGTGACTCGTGCTCTGCGGTTGTGGAGGTAGGCTCGGATCCACCGTAGCATATTGCCTCCAACTCCACATCTCTGCAGCTTCACCAAGAGGCCATCAGTCCAGACCTTGTCAAAGGCTTTCTGCAGGTCGATCCAGGCAGCAAAGACAACTTTCTGTTCCTGGAGCGCGTCTTCAATTTCTTGGGAAAGGAAGGTGGCCTGGTCTTCTGTACTGTGAAAGCATCGGAATCCTGCTTGCTCTGGGACCAGAATGTTCTCAGTCTCGAGATACCAAAGGAGGCGCTGATTGATCATCCTCTCTAGGGTCTTCACCATGCAGCTGGTCAAGCTGATTGGTCTGTAACTGGCAGGCTTCTTCTTGTCCTTTCCTTTCTTATAGATTGGAGTCATGATAGCCTCACACCATGTTTGTGCCAAGGTGCCGGTTTCCCAGCTGTGATCGAGGACCTCCAGTAGTTTCAAGATGGCTGTGCTGCCAAGGTGCTTCAGCATCTCGTTAGTGATCCCATCCGGTCCCGGAGATTTCTTGGTTTTTAGCTTCCTGAGAGCTGTCTGAAGCTCATGAAGCGTGAAGAGTTGCTTCATGGGTTTCACATTGGTGGTCTGGTGAGGACGTTCTCGCTGTTCTCTTCTTGCTTCTCTTTGTTGGAGGGGTGTGACTGGTATGTTGCTCTCATTTGCGTAGTTGTCTGCAAATCGATTGGCAGCGCGTCTACCAGTCAACAACTCTCCGTTATCTTCCAGTGTGATGTTGTGATGTCTGCTCTCTTCATCGTTGAGTTGTCCCAGGACTCTCCAGAGTTTCTTGCCATCTCTCTCAAGGTTCAGAGCAGCTGTTTTCTCCCTCCAGCTTTGTCGTCTGGCTTGGATTTTTGCCTTGAGAAACCTGGCTTTTGTCTGCTGGAGCCGCAGGTGGTTCTCATCCGATGGGTTATTTTCTGCTTTCTGTCTGGCTTCGGTCGTCTCGTCCTGCAGTTCTTGTAGTTGGTTGTTCCAATATGGCTTGTAGTCTTTCCGAGCACCTCGTGGAATGCACTCTTGGGCTGCCTTCAGGATACATGAATTTAATTCGTGGACTGCATTGTTGATGTCTTCCTCTGACTTGAAGGTCATTGGTGAGAACATTTGTGCGGTGGCTGAAGAGCTTCCACTTTGCCTTCTTGTAGTTCCAGCGTGGGGCTACAGGATTCTGTGTTGTGTTCTCGTTGAGAGTGAGGAACACAGGCCTGTGGTCACTTCCTCCAAGCTGGTCTCCCACCTCTCTAATTACACCCCTATGGATGTCGTCGGTGCAGAGAGCCAGATCTGGTGTGGATGTGGTTCGCCAACGTCTGGAGTAGAAGGTTGGAGTGTCATGCGGTGAGTTGATGAGGACGAGATGGTGTTCATCCTGCCAGTCTTCCACTTCTTCTCCTCGACGGTCCATGTGGTTATATCCCCAGCTCTGGGAGTGACTGTTAAAATCACCGACTGCAATGAAGCGCGAGTCTGGGACATATATGGTGTCAAGGGAGAGCGGACGATCATTGGGGCAGTAGAAGTTGAGTATGCGCAACTCTGTGTCCTTCAGTTGGGCCTGAATCATCTGGTACTCAGCACCCTCCATGTAGACAGTCTTCTCGCAGGCGTGAATGTTGTTCCTGACGAGTGTCAGGATGCCGCCTTTTCGTCGGTCAGTTCTGTCTGATCTAAAGCTTTGGTAGCCCCTCACTTTGAGTGTTTTCCCACTTTGCAGATGGGTTTCTTGAAGACAACAGATGTTGATGTTTTTCTCATGGAGCAGATGTTCTAGCTCTGTCTTCTTGTTTATGACTCCTTCTGCATTCCAATGCATAACCATGAAGGGAGATGTTGAGGTGCTGCCAGTCGCATTCCTCCGCCGTCCCCTGGCATGCCAGGACGGACGAGAGGGACCTCCAGTTGCTGAGGGTGGACTCCGTTGAGGCGCGGAGTCCGACGCTGCTCCACCCTGGGGGGACCTCAGTGGGCGAGCGCCATTCGTGTCACATCTGTCTGACATTGTCCATTGTGCGATGGTGCGTGGCATGGTGATTTGTTAGAGAGCGCCATACAGGCTCCATTTCTCCGTCTTCAGCTCTCTAGGTTTTCTGTAGGGGTTACCCCGCCCTTAGCTCCTGGTCCGTATGTCCTGCCCTGGAAGCACAGGGGGGATTGATTAGCCAGGGGTCCCACCCTGGGGCTAGAGGTTATACTGCGCCTCTTAACCGCAGGATGAACCCACCATAGGACATATAGGGTATTTCAGTGGAGATCAACAGCGCCACCTGCTGTCCCGCCCCGTCCTGGTAGGAACATCGCCAGTTGGTCCGGGACTGCTTATTCGACCAGGCAAGCCTGACTTATATCGCAGCTAACCCCCATATCTGAGGGCCGTTCCTTTATCCGCCACCTATGGACCCGCCGGGTTGGGGATGGTCGCCCCACTGCTGAGTTGGAAGCAGCCTTTCCCGGACACAAAAGATTAACCCAAAACAAAAAATTAACAAAAGCATGGGTTAAATGAAAATAATCCATCTGCCTGACACAAACTACTTCCTCTCACCAGAATTTGCAGCATACCTCTCTCTCTCTCTTCTCTCTCTCTCTCTCTCTCTCTCTCTCTCTCTCTCTCTCTCCTCTCTCTCTCTCTCTCTCTCTCTTTCTTTCTTTCTCTCTCCCCTCCCCCCCTCCCCCTGCCTCTGTCTTTCCCTGCCCCCCTCTCCCCTTTTCTCTCTCTCCTCTCTCTCCCTCTCCCCATCCCTCTCTCTCTTTCTTCCCCTCCTCCTCTCTCTCCCTCTCTCTCTGACTTCCCCCCCATGCTCTTTCCCCCTTTGTCTCTGTTTCTCTCTCTCACCATCTCTCCTCAAGACACACACATTGTCCATGAATCAGTGTGCTTTGGATACACTAGTAAATCATGAATAAATCAGATATGAATTGTTTTAATGGATGTGTTATTGTCATATTTTACCTTTGTTCCCCCCCCCCCCTTTTTTTTTTTCAGAAAACCTCTTCAGATGAGTCAGCTACACCATGACTTTATTTTGGAAAACATTATTGGAGATCAAATGGTAAGATAGTGCAAATCTGAAATGCTGAGGAAGAGAGATGAGTATGTGATTGAGTGAGTGTGTATGTGTGTGTGTGTATGAGAGTGTGTGTATGTTTGCATGCGTGCGTGCATGCATATGTGTGTGTGTGTTTGTATATGCGTGTATGTGTGTTTCATATTGCACATAATAGAAAATTATTCATGTTATTGTGAACACAATACTTTGCATTCTGAGTGCAGAACAAAAGTCTCTGGAATGTTTGATCTTTTTTATTTAGTCCTTAAGTTATCACTAATGATTTTAAACTGTGAAACTTATGGCTCTCTGCATCACCTTCTCGTATCTTGAGTAATCATGCTGCAGATATAACAAAAGCAAGCCATTTAATGTTTTAGGGGAAAGGTAGGGAGGTTTGCTTTTTTTTTTATATTTGTTGTGTGTAGATTGACTCATTTGATGGAATAGTGGCCTCTAGATCTGGCATAAAAAGGATCAAATGTCAAATTATGTATAACCTCACCATTTTGCTTTTTGTCAATTTTGCACCTGCATCCATTGTTCAACCCTATGGCTTTATGACACATTTATCTTAGGGTGAAAGTAATTTCTCAAAGATTGAATGGATTATAATTGATTTTTTATCATCAGGTTGCCTGTCCCTTTCGCTCAAGTGGCTGTGAGGTCATTACCCAGCTTCACCTACTGTCTTCCCATGTCAAGTCTTGTGAATTCAACCCAGCCAACCAGCCTGAGTTTGTTCGTCGACGTGTGCTGAGCAGTGTGGAAAATGACCCTGTTGTCCCCGCTTCCCCATCCGGTAGTGAGGGATGTGTTCCATCTCCAGGCAAACCATCTCTCATCATGAGGCTGTACAAATCCGATAGCCTCAAGAAGGAAATGTTGAAAGCAATGTTTGACAAAAACGCAAAGTCGTGAACGTTCTTCTGAGACATACTTAGAACAGTCTGCAAGCAAGCTTGGTGAAGAGCGCGTAATATTGTGAGCTATGTATGAATGTATGATCCAAGAAACTGTTAATTTTGGGGGGGAGGAGATGAGGGAGAGACGGAAGTATTAAGGGAGGATGATTCAACTGTTCTATGATGTGGATTCTTTGTTTTTCTCCTTTTAGGAGAGGACTCTCATTTGTCGTTTGTCTTGTTTTACATAATATGATAGGTGTAGTTTAATTTGTAATTTAATTTATAGTTTAGTAGTGCTGTGTAGTTTAATTTATAATATCAGTATGCATTCTATTGCAGTGTTGATATGTACATGTTTATAATTGCAGAGTTAGAAAATGTCTGAAAAACTGCAGAGATTATATTTCATTAGATAACTAATGAGTTACTTGAAGTTCACTGTGTTCCATTTTTGCATGTTATTTGTGCATAATGCTTCATATAACTGAATTGAATTGCACTTTTTTGGGTTGGGAAGGGGGGCAAGAAAGCAGGGGTCGCAATAGAATTTTTCATGCACAGATGGCTATTCTAGGGGAAAGAGTGTTGCCATGATATGACATCATCTTTTTTTTCTTTCTTTATGCCTATACTTCTGTTTTCTGTATATCACTGGATTTTTCTCCCTAATATCAGAGTGAATTTTCTATGGAATTTTGCCAGGGACAATGTTTTTGTTGCCATTGGTTCTTTTCTTTGCATTCAGTGAATGCTGTATACGAGACCTTCATTTACCATCTCTTTCAAAAGAGTAGCACACCCAAGCTCTGGCGAAGGGGGAAGAAAATCACAGTGATCAAGGGAGAAAAATCAGTGTTCAACCACGAGTCAAACCACAGACCTCATGTGGTTGGGGTTTTTTGTTTGTTTGTTATCTGTTATCACTTCCCAGTTGGGAACTTTATGAGAACTACAAAATGGTGCTGTTATCCTTGATCTATCTTTTTTTTTTTGAAAGAAATAAACATGGATGTTTGTTCTTTGAGGAATTCAAACTTACTTCAGAAAACCAGTACAGGCAGGAAAATTGACTGTTACAGTTTCTGTTTCAGTTTCCCAAGGTAATGTCTCTGTGCTTGGAATAGGTTCCATATGCACTGACATGTATGCCATGTGATGGAGAACACCCTAAATATCGTGACATAAGCCATAAGCCTGAACATAAACCATATGCAACTGCAATGCTTAGAGGTCCTACCTGACATGTGGATTTTATGTCTGTCTCAGTGTCAATCTGTCACTGAAACAACATAGGCCACATTGTAATGAAATGTGTATCTTCATCTGGAATTAAAAAGAAATCCAATGGAAATGGAAGAAAGCACATCCAGGTTGCTCCCCCTGAATGAACCAACTAATACTAATGCCCCACATAATCTTATCACAGAAACCTACCACCCCCAACATCAGTTACTGTCTCCATCACCTCATCTCCTCAAGCCCATCCTCCATCCTTGATCAAAAAGAAAAAAAAAAACACTAAAAGAAATACCACCACCATAACAACAAATCATATTCTGTCCACAACATTCCTCTTCACCTTCCCTCCGCGTTACTAGTACTGGCTGCTTTCATAGGATGATCCTAAGATTATAGAAATGCAGCAATGTATTTTTCTTTCCCATTTATTTTTCTCTTCTTGTGTGTGTTGTATGCATTTCTGTCTGTACTTATGTAAAATGAACAGAAATCGTCCATTTTCTGAAAGCAAAATCCTGTTGCGTAAATGCAATACTTTTTTTTTTTAACCGCTTTTGTGTGCCATTATTTAATAAATGTTAAACTCCTGTCATATGACATCAAGAAGGCAAAGATCTGCATAACTGAATCAATGAATGAATATATATGTTATATCTTTATCTTTGTGCTTTTGTTGAGATTTTGTGAGTGCATGTGTATGTTGGGGGGTGGGGGGGGGTGGCGTGTGCATGTCTTACAGTTTGAGAATATACTGTTTTGTATGTGTGTGCGTGTCTGTGTGTGTGTGTCTCAGTGAGTTGATTGTGAGAATACGTGTTTGTGTGTTGAGAAAACAATTGTGGTTTGCTGCATATCACAAATTTATTGTTAATTATGCGTAAATCTTACCTGTTTCATAGTTTTGAACATTTTATTTCAGTTGTGTCAGGGAATGGTTGTGTTTGTGTGTGTATGTTTTTTATCTTGAGAGAGCAACAAGAACTATGGTTTGCTGCTATCACAATTATTGTTGGTGCATTAGCTTAGTTGTTAAAGCGCCAAGCTCATAAGCGGGAGTTATGGGTTCAACCCTTGGGCAGGTCACAGTTTTTCCATGGGTTAGTCAGTTCTTTTGACAGAACTGTGGATTCAGTATCATTAACCCTTTGACCTAACCTAACATTAACCCTTTGACTCCCGCATCCTTTCCACCAGCATCATGCATTGTCAACCATGCCAGCAAAGCAAAAACTGAACCCTTTGACTCCCTCACCCTATCCACTAGCTTCCTAAATCTTTGACTCCCTCACCCTATCCACTAGTTTCCTGCAGGAAGCTGGTGGATGGGTGAGGGAGTCAAAGGGTGAAGTGTTTGCAGTTGGTGGAAAGGGTGCAGGAGTCAAAGGGTTAAACATTGGCCTGTTCACTGCCCATCTCAATGTTCTCTCATTCTGGCATTGTAAGCTTAGTGTTTCCTTGGTTCCTTTCCCAGCCTGCTCATTTCAAGACCTTGCCAGCTCACAGGATTTTGTATGGGCTCAGGGAGTCTGCCATTTAATTGCTTGTGGATTTGGGTGGAGTGCCTATAAAACTATTCAAATGTGATGATTCCTTTTAAACAGTCTCCAAACTTCACAAATTCATTTTTAAGTATGAGTTTGTTTTGCCTGTGTCATATCTTCAAACATTTTATTTCAGTTGTGTTTGTCTTCTTTGGCGTCTGAAAGTGAAGTTTTAAAGACTTTTTCAGGTTGCCATATGAAAATGTAGAACAGTCAACAGGTCATGCATATTTGTGTTCACATGTGTTTGTGTGTATAGGTTTCCCAGTATGCTAGTTTTATTGCATGTTTATTACTGTCTTTAGAGGCAGTGATTTACAGTAAGATTTACGTGCTAACAATTTTACTGAATAAAATACCTGTGTGATTGAACATGTATGCGTGTTTATGTATATAATGAAGTGTGCGTGAGTGTGTGTGTGTGTGTGTGTGTGTGTGTGTGTGTTGTGTTGTGTGTGTGTGTGTGTGGTGTGTGTGTGATCAACACAGAGGTATGTTCCCTATGAAGATCTGTTGGTGTGTGGCAGAATTAGCTTTTTATTTGTGTGTGTGTGTTTCATTAAGATATGCATCATAAGTAATTTCATTTTGATGCTGCATTTTGTTTCAAAATTCAAATAAAAGACAGAATAATGGCAGTCATATCTTTCCATTCTTTTCATAATCAGAGAGAAATTCGTACCAAAAATAATCAGAAAAAAAGTTCATACCAAAAAGAAATCAGGTCTTTTCCTTTGTATGCTAGAACCTCATCTGTTCAGACTTTGAGATGTTTTCCTGATTTTCAGCAAGTAAGTCGGAAGGATGTGTGTGTGTGTGTGTGTGTATGTGGTGTGTGTGTGTGTGTGTGTGTATGTGTGTGTGTGTGTGTTTTTATCTGACATTGGATCAAGTAAACCTAGATGAGATGTATACTTGTGCAACGAACATAGTCACTGCTGACCCATTTCAACCAATTGTGTATCACTGCTGCTTGAAAATGTGCCATCAATTTCACAGCAATAAATTCATGTCTCAAGCAGACCGAAAACTACACACATCACTGGCTGGGAAAGGACAATTTACTTTTCATTCATCTTGATTGTTTCTGACGCTGTTTTTATTTTTTTCGTTGCTGTTGTTGTTTGTTTGTTTTGTATGCATATTGTTGTTTGTTTGTTTGTTTTGTATGCGCATCTGTGTATGTGTGTGCATGTGGTGTGTGTGTGTCAAAGAACTTTTGGTGTTGTACACAAGACAGGATGTCCAGAAGGAAACCATTAGTGAGAAGAAAAAAATTATGGTCAACAGCCTAACCTACATTATTAACAATAGTGTGGAATTGTAAGTGGAAGAAGTCGACACTTCAAAGTATATGGGAATTATTCTGTGTGGAGATGGTGTTGCCTAGCAGAAACCGAACAGGATCACAACAGCAATGGCCGGACCAAACAGGACTTGAAGCAACACCATTAGCTTCATCACCGATCCCAGACTGCACAAGTCACTCGTAGTTTCTGTTCTCTGATATTACTATAGAGGATACTGTTTGCTGACTCACAGAAGCAGATATGAGAGACCAATACCAGAGCTTGAGGCAGCTTCAAACTTAGGACCAAATTGTGTGAAATGGATAAGATAACAGCTTGGTGGGTCTATAGCAACAACTCTTGACAACATCACCTGCCATGATACACTGTCAAAGACCACCCTTCAGGATACCTTGGAAGGATGCCATCATTTATTAATGACAAAGAAAGATCTAGGTTCCAAACAGCAGGAATAAACAAGCTTCAGTTTGACCAACCATGTTACTGTCACATTCAAGAGACAAGACATGGAAGTTAAGGGATAAGATAATAATGATGATGACACTAATTCTCCTGAATGTAGGACTCATCTAACAGACTACTGAGCAAGCAGATGTAACCAAGAAAGTATATTTCAATTTAAACATAATTATTTTTTAGATATACTTGTTGGTCTTAAGACACACCCACACATCAAGAATTTATCTGGAAAAAAACAGGTTTGTGGACACAACATTCTTACTTTCTTTTAATGGCTCACATCCAACAGCCACACCAGGAATTATGTGATGAAGATAAAATTATTTATAGAATGGTACATGTACTATACGACACGAGCTTTTACTGAAAACAATTTGTGAAAGATCATATGTGAGATTACAGTGAAAACTAATTTATAATTTGCAATCACCAAAAAGAAAGGTGACTAGTCAACTAATCAACTACATAAAATCAAACCAGTCAATTAATCAGCTAAATAAGCAAACGAAAAAAGAAAACATCATTAGGTAAAAATTTCAACAACAAAAATTATGTAAATTTTTTTTAAGTAAAATTTTCAGACTCCCATATATGTAAATTAAGCTTTGCTCTCATTAACATGATTTGAATCTGTTTCATGCACCTGGTGTTTGACAGATTAACGGTAAAGATGAATGATGAAATTTGTCTCATTATTGAAAGCTACAGGAAGTTAGGCATCTCAATTTCTTGGCCAGCATTATGAAGGGGTGCCCACTACCTTTTGAATGCTTTACCTATCCCAACATTGAACATGGTCAGGTAATCATTCATATCTGAATGGTCTTGGGGCTGCACACACAGTTTTTCTCAAGCACAGTTCGTAACCATGTGGTCAAACTGGAAGGCAGGAATCTACCTCCATGCCAGTCAGACCTGCTTCTGGAAATGAATAATCATTTTTTTCATATGATGCCTCATTGTGATGAGATAAGTCTTTACCGGTCTATGTTGTTAATTTTCATTCTTTTCATCAATGTCTGTGCAGTTGGTTTGCTCTTGATTATTAGCATTGTTTGCCTGCTTGTTTCATTTGGCACAGTCCTCTGCTTTTGTTGCTTCTTCCCTGTAATTTGCACAGTGTTAGACCTATATGCCAGTGACATGGTAAACTGCAAGAGCAGCTTAAAGAGAACACACATACACACACACACACGCACGTATGCGTGTGCGCGTGCGCGCGCACACACACACACACACACACACACACACACACACACACACACACACACACACAGCTGCAAACTGAAGTTAACGAAATGCGGCAAGAATGATTAAAGGGAGAGCATGAGCGTAAATACGTTGTTGTCGAAATATGAGCATGCGCTCCCTTTGTGTTTGTATACCGGGATTCCACAATGTTGTGGGAAGCGTAAGCACACTTGCGATTGTCAGCATCCTTGACCATTCTTCTGGAACCGATCACCAAAAATGCTGTCATCCAGCTCACTGACAACATTGCTGCTGTCCATTACTTGATACCGGTGCTTTTGAAGTTTCTTCTTTTTATGGGTGTGACTTGCTGATTGTCGCGTCATACTTATTATCTTACGACTTATGATATGTCTTATGTCATACTCATAGTTATGATCATCATAATCAAATCAGTAATGATAACTTCGAGTAAGTTTAATGTAAAACAACAATCAGAATTGTTAGTGTCACAATTGTAATCATGACAGTGACATTCACACAGTCACAGTCACAACAGCTCTAACTGTGACTGTAGATTACATTTTGAATAGCAGTATGATTATCAGACAGTAAATTACTTTTGGCTTTTTAGTGCTGATCAGTCAATATCAGAACGTGAACAATTTCAGATGCCTGGGTTCTCTTGAACCATCGACTAAACTGCCATAGCGTGTATGGCATTACCTAGTGCTGTTAACAGTGGAAAGTGGAGTGGCAGACAGAATGACTTTTTTCCCCAGTGTTTATCGAGCCTATTTAGGCTACTGAAAGTAATTAGTAGCCTAGTTCTATGCATTTTTCACTCTCTTTTCTTTATGTATGTGTAGTGTAGCAAGGACTAGGCTCTGTAAAATAGGACCATTGGGATGTAATCCTTGAGTGATAAAGTGTTCTTCAGTGTAAAATTTCACCTAACCAACCAACCCATCTCTTATTTGCTCATGAACTCTGTAAGCTGAGAAAACATCAGCAATCATTGGAAAAGTCTTCAAATGGGGACGGAGGGGAGTGGGACTTATGAAACTCTGAAAGCATCCCAATGATTGAAACATTAAGGTGGCAGTGAACATGCCAAATTACATGTTGTGGGGTGGGACTGAAGTCAAGACATGGGATCTTGAGTCCGAGGCTCAATCAAAAGAGACTGCCAACCTGCACAAAGCAGTTCTCATTAATACCGATAAAGACTTTTTTCATAACTGTATACAGATTCCTTTGTTTTAAGACAACTCCTTAAACTTTGGATTTCCAGATAAGAAAAAACAAACAAGATTTTGAGCACAACATGCACTGGCTCTTTTTGATTTTATATTGGTCAGTCTGGGTGATAACTGTTATTCAGCACCTCTCTGATCCTGTGTGATATCACATTCATTACTTTTCATTGTTTTATGCCACAATACATACAGTGTGGGTGGAGGGGTGGGAGAGATGGAGTGTCAACTGTCATGCATATTTCATTCAATCTCCATGCTGAACGGATACTCTAAACAACATGAAAAATACATCAATCTTATAAAATGAATTACATATTGTATGTAATGTTTAAAACTGTACTACAAAGTGTAGTTGATAAATTTCTTCAGCCATGACATGTCATCAACTTCTCTAGATTATTTCCTTTTCCTTTCAAGCGTAAGTATGGTTTTCTTTCACCAGTATATTAATGACATAGAAGAGGAACCTGGATACATTGTATTGATCTGTGGTGAATATGTTTCCTTTCAAGTCATATATATATGCATTGGTATTCTGCGAGATTCATTTATGTATTTCAATCCAAGATCTGTGTATAATGGACACTCAAACAGGAAATGGTGTTCATTTTCAGTCTGTGGTTTGCAGAATGAACATGCCTTTTTCTGTCTGAATCACCATAACAATGCAAATTGTAATTACAGGGTAGTGCCTTGAATCTTGCCTGAGTAATAGTAGGTCTGAAACAGTACATAGCCATGTCCAAAACATTTTACTCTTTGAAAAATAGTCTTAAACGACCTGAAAATAAGGAGAGAGGGAGAGAAAAAAGAAATGCTAATTCAAATTGTTTTGTCCGGTCAGCTGAAAATCAGTAGTTGTCTGTCTTCCCACACATCACTTCGATCCAACATGGGCAGGGGCTTAAAAAATCAAGACCTGTTCAGTTTTAATAGGACTAAATCATCCTGAGTTCATACCAGGACACATCACTGAATAGGTTAACTGTACATCTTTCTGTTTTCATAATGCCATAGTATCTTTGGTATATTTTTTAGTATATTTTTATGTAGCTGTACAAGTTCTGACATGCTAATTTATATTTCATGCCAACTGCTTTTTAATACATGCCATTTCCATTTTAGAAAATATACTTGATTATTAAGAGTTTACTTCTCAATAAAAAGTAACTGAAATTTTATGTTTATGTTTGATTGCAGCTATCTCTTTGAAAATGGTGCTGTTTAGGAGACATAATATTCTCAGGCGTCTTCGTAACCTGTCTTTACGCTCGGTGACTCTGATCATGGTGACGATGGTAGTCATCAGCAATGAGTTCCTCATCTACTGGATCCAGAGCTGGAGATGGCCGTCGGTGCCTGTCACAAGCAGGTAATGATGGTGATACAGGTAGTACAAACAACACACACACACACACACACACACACACACACACACACACACACACACACACACACACACACACACACGCGCGCACACACACACACACAAAACACACACACATACTTACATCCATACACACACACACACACACACACACAACACACACACACACACCACACACCACACACACACACACAACACGACACAGCACGCAGCACCCACACACACACACACACACACCACACACACACACCACACACACACACACATATTCTCACACATTCACATTCACAAATTCTACATCAGATCTGTTATTCTGAAGTGAAACGTAACTGTGTAATGGAATACTTATTTTCCCTTTTTCTCATATGAAAATGGTAATAGTTCCTTTCCCTCCAACAAATTCACATTGTTCTTCTGCTGTTTCTGTTTTGGTTCTATTCCTCGTAATGATTGTTCTTGCTAGAATCTTTTTTTCATGGCTCATCAAACTGACTGTATGATGGAGTTTGCATTCAAAAGCCCCTACTTTCTTTGGAATTGCAATGAAAACTGACATATCTTTAGCCATTTTTCCTAGTATCATAAATTTTATTTAGGAGGACTGGTTTTGTTTTTTGTTTGTTTTTTTCAATACCAAACTGATCCAGAGCCTCTATCATGTCCAGTAATATGTTCTGGTCCTGCGGCATTTCCCTGTTTCATCCTTTTCATCTCTGCTCTGACTTCAGCTTCATTATTGGTGGTCCTTCAGCATTCTTTCTAATGATGTGTTCCTCCCTTGTGTCATCTTCAAAAAGGCCTTCAGTGTATTCTCTCCTTCTGTCTAATATTTTGTTTTTTTCCATAATAATTGTACAATCTTTTGCTTCTAAACAACCAGTTGATGTGCATGTCTTTTTCCTGTCAGCAATTTCTTCAGTATTTCTGTATATAAACTTTTGGTCTTTTTTGTGTCAATTTTCTGCTTTTTGGTGTCTTTTTTGTTGTTGTTGTTTTTTTGTTTTGTTTTTGTTTTTTGGGGTTTTTTTGCATTTTGTTTCCTTAGCTTCATTACACTTATTCCTTATTTCCTTTTATTTATTTTTTTGAATTCTTCCTGTTTTCCTTTACCTTCCTACAATCATTCATCAAGCCTAAAATTTATTTCATCATCCATTTCTTCTTTGCTTTTTTTTCAACTCTAGGGATTTCTTCACAAGCTTCATTTTTTTGATTTGTCAGATTTGTCCATTGTTCCTCACTGTCCCCAATATCTTGCAGAGCACCGAATTTGTTTTGAAAATACATGCTAAATTTTGCATGGATTGGTTTATCTCTCTTCCAAGATTTAGTTTTTCAGACATGTGAGTCCTTTTAAGTTAAGGTCAAAATAGGTGTTATTGTTGCATAAGTGAATAAATACATAATCAATCAATTATTAGTCAACCAGTTAATTAATTAAGATAACTTGGTTGGTTGGTTGGTTGGTTGATTGATTGATTGATTGATTGATTGAATTAAAAAGGATAAATAAGTGATTTGTTAATTGACTTACTGATTGATTGATTGGTTGCTTGTTTGCTTGCTTTCTTGCTTGCTTGCATTATTGATTGATTGATTGATTTAATTGTATGATTAGGTTGATTGATTTTGATTGATAACTAGTCAATTTGATTTTGACTAAAACCTAGTCAGTCAGCTGTTAGATTAACTGAAAATGATAAATAAATCGTTGGATACATGAATAAATGTTGATTCGTTAATTAATCAATTCATCTGATTTACTAGAAATGTAGTATTTATTTCCCTCAATATGTGACACTTTTCAGAGATCCAAGAGATGAACTTGTTGTTCTCTTCGTCTCAGACCCTCAGTTGATTGGGATTCAAGATGAACATGGGTTCCCCTGGGCATGATTACACGCTGGGATTCTGACAGGTAGGCCTGTTTCTTTGAAGTCTTGAATATAACTTATATGTGACTTTCCACCACGAAATGAGTCACTTGTCCACTTCAGGCAGTTTTCACTTTTTCATTGCTTCTAAATGTACATTTACTGCTCTTTCTAATGAAGAAAACCATTTTAAAATCGGACAATAAATACCAGAGGTACAGCCTTCCAAACATGGCACTCTTCCGAAACACAGTTTTGAGAAAATCAAGAAAAACGAAAGTGAAAGTTCAGCATCAGCATGTTGGGTAGGGTAATGCAAATAGCTTTTTCACTCAGAAAGAACCACAATATGCATAATTTATTGAATGTAGAATGTGTAGGAAGGGTTCCGGCATCCGCTAAAATCAACAACTCCATAACGAGCCCTGACACCCCTCTCGCTTATTTTGCCCCATTGTGCCAAACGCTGCCAGTGGACAAGCGACTCATTCCGTGATGGAAGGTCACATATAAGGACTGACTTCAAATCTGTTATGATGCGGCACTTTGATTGTGATTTGGTAATGGATTAGGGTGTGGTAGATCTAATTTGTTGTGGTATGGTAATTTGATTGTGGTGTTGTAATTATGGGTAGTAATTCGATTCATCATCCATCCATCTCCATCACTGTGGATGACGGTGAGAGCTCCACTCTTTGTCACAAAGGATCGCCAGGTGACACAGTCTCTGCTCCTGTGTATGATATCATGGAACCCCAGTTTGCAGATGTTGTCCATGAAGTAATTCGATGATGTGATAATCAGATTGGCAGTTTTAAAGGTATTGCACCTTCTTGGTTTTTGTTTTGGTTTTTTTTTTTCATTTTGTTTTGGGTTTTTGTGGGTTTTGTTGTTGTTGTTTTTTAGGATCATCACACTCAGGGAGGTTACCTTTGTGCGCACCTTTTTTTTTTAACGTCCCATTTTCTATGCCATCTTAATGGCCTCGGAAGCTGGCACAGTTTTTTGTTGTTGTTTTTTTACAATGTGATGATGATGATGTTGATGAGGATTATAATCATGATACTATGGAGTTCCATCTAGGATTGAGACTGCATGACAGGGTTGTACTTTACACTTACTTTCATCATATATCCTGGCGTCAACCAGGCCCAAGAGATACAGACACCTGTGGTGGTGGTCAGAAGATTTGAGCAACACCCTCAGTGACACATTCGTGAAGTGGATGAGACTCAACTGTCTTCTCGATGAGCCCATAGCACGCCCAACTCTGGGTAGGAGCCGGTTAGAGCCGAAAAATCCCACAATGATAGAGTTTTAAAGTGACTGATGAGAATTTGAACCCACAACCTTCCAGTCGGTAGTCCATTGTGTTAACCATTACACCAGGGTGACTGGTTTGTGGTGTTTCTTGTTAGCAGTGCAGAAGATGGAGCAGCTCCCAAAAGAAAGTTTTGAACCAGAGAAAACAACAACAAAACCGTAAAAAAAAAATTTTAAAACACGCAATTCTGCAGGTACCTGAGGAAGACGTTTGCCCTGGCCTATAGCTACACACAACCTGATGTGGTGGTCTTCCTTGGTGATCTGATGGACGAAGGCAGCAAAGCCACACGTTACGAGTACCAGTCCTACTTTGATCGCTTTCACGATGTTTTTTATCCAAGCAGGTCATCAAAAGTAAGAGAAAAAGAACAATTGTGTGTGTGGTGTTGTGTGTGTGTGTGTGTGTGTGTGTGTGTGTGTGTGTCTGTGTGTCTGTGTCTGTGTCTGTGTGTGTGGACGGGGAGGGTGTGTGTGTGTGTGTGTGTCTGTATCTGTTTTGTGCATGTATGTGCATGTGTGTGTGTGTCTGTATCTTTTTGTGTGTGTGTGTGTGTGTGTGTGTGTGCTGCAAGAATCTAGTGGATAGGGTGAGGGATAGATTTAAAGTTTTTGCATTGCTATAATGGCTATGATACAGGAAGCAGATGGAGAAGGTGAGAGAATGAAAATGTTTTTCTTTGCTATGATGACTGATAATGTAGGAAACTGATGAATAGTAGTAGAGAATACAAGGGTTAAGATTTGCTTTGTGTGGTGAAATGATTGAGCGGTCTGTTAATTTTTTTCTTTGACTGTTTGCCTAAATTTGCATAGTATAGTTATAGTGCTTTTGCATGTGTATGATAGAGACTTTAGATAAGTGTTTTATTGTTTGAGTGTTTTGTTTTTGAATATGTACGAGCAGGATTTTATGTGAGGTCATTTTTTTTCCCATTATGTGAGGTCATTTTTTTTCCCCATCAGGAAGACAGTCATATTGTTTTCAGGGCTGTGCAGGCCGGGTGTTTGCATGTTTCCATGTGCCATTGATCACTGACATGGCTTATAGGACCTTTAGTGTGCTTATTTGATGTTCTCTGTGTACAGTGTTATGATGATAATGATTCCATTTGTATAGCACAAACAATCCTTGTTAAAGTATGCTTGTTACACTTTATATAGCATCAAAACAAAAGAAAAAAAAACAAAGTTCGGAGGTTTGCCATGTCCATTATCATCATCATCAGGTGCCTTGCCGCATGGCGTTGGCGATTATGGACTTCCATCTGTCTCTATCTCTTGTTGCCTCAAGCATCTCTTCCACCCTCCCTGTCTTCAGCCACTCTGCAAGTCCGTCTAGTATCTTCTCCCTGGGTCTACCCAGTGCTCTCCTTCCCTCCAGCTTTCCCGTTGTGACCAAGTGTTCCAATTCCCCTTTCCTCATAAAATGGCCTATGAATGTTGCCTGCCTTTTCCTTATCTTCCTGAAGAATGATCTACTTGTGTCTGCCTCCATCAAGACTGTCTCGTTTGTTTTTTTGCTGTCCATGGAACTCTCAACATCCTCTCAGAAACCACATCTCAGCTGCCTCAATCTTGTTCTGGCTTTGCTTGTTGACTGGCCACGCCTCGCAACCATACAACCGTGCCATGTCCATACATTAATGCAATATAAATATGCTGGTTGTTTAACCCTTTGCCTCCCTCATGCAATCTGCCATCATTCCACTTAATTGCAAAGCAGAAGCTTAACCCTTTCTCTCCTTCACCCTGTCCACCAGCTTCCTGTAAGAAACTGTTGGATATAGCTGGGGAATGAAAGGGTTAAGTTTTTGCAGCTGGTGGATAGGGTGTGGTAGTGAAAGGGTTAACACCACAAACTGTGGGATTTTCTCTTGAAATGTTTTCTTTTTCTGCGATAATCATGCAGACTAGACTTGGAAGAAATTTTGAAACCAGATGCAATATTGCAGGTGGTCTACATACCAGGGGACAACGACATCGGGGGAGAAGGGGCCGACTTCCGCACAAAATATAAAACCAGTCGATTCGAGCGACACTTTGAGAATCTGACTGGTGTTGTCAATTCTCATTTTGTGGATTTCATCAAGGTGAGATTTTTTTTTTGACAAGCTGTCCCAGACTCTGTAACACTTCATGGCCTGAGCTCATGATGACCTCAGCTTCGGTTTTCTCTACCACTTCTGTGCCCAGTGTAAATTCAGGTTGGGATCTTGGGTGTCAGTGGTTTGTGGGGGTTTTCATCAGAGGGCTGTGGTGGTGGTCTCCTTATTGAGGGTGGGGTGGGGGGTCTCACTCAATCTGGGTTCATTACTGAGTGATTAATGTCATTAATATGGGGCTTAATAGGTAGTGCCCTTAGCAAGTTGGATCAGAACAGGAACTGTAGAAGTCAGTAATTCTGAGGTAACTCAGCAATGATGGAGGGTGGTTTTTTTTCTTTTTTTTTTTCTTTTTAGGATCATTGAACTCAGGGAGATTACCTTTGTGCTCACATTTTTTTTCTGTCCCATTTTCTATGCCATCTTAATGGCCGCAGAAGCTGGCATGGTTTTTACAATATGATGATGATGATGGTGATGTGGTTGATAACCATGATGCTATCGAGTTCCATCTAGGATTGAGACTGTGTGACAGGACTGTACTCAACGCTTACTATCATAACATATCCTGGTGTCAACCATGCCCAAGAGATACAAACACCTGCAGTGCTGGTCCGATGATTTACACAATTCCCTCAATGATGCATCCATGAAATGGATGAGACTTGACTGTGTGGTCCCAGTCTTCCCAATAGCACACCCAACTCTGGGTAGGAGCGGGATAGGGCCGAAAAATCCCACAATGATATAGTTTTAAAGGGACTGATGGGGATTCGAACCCACAACCTTCCAGTTGGTAGTCCATTGTGCTGACCACTACACCACAGCCACAATGGAGTTTCCTCTAATGGGTGTCCCCATGGCATCTTGGTATTTTGGCTGACTATGATGGGCTTCCTGGCATAGGACTTCGACTAGATGAACTTGGTAATGTGTTGAGGAGCTGGAATGAGCGATATGGGATCAGCCATGAAAAACAAAAAGATGATTTCTCTGCGCTCGTGATGAATTCCATATGCATTAACATCACAGGTGCCATGTGATGGAGAAGATCCAGAATGATCATGGCACAAGCCTTAAGCCTGCACATAAATCCGCGAGCTGGCCAGGTCCTGAGGTCCTACCTAGATAGTTCCATAACCCTGAGGTCGTAGGGGAGTGAGGTGGAAGAGACCTCAATTTTCCCTGGGGCCAACACCACGAGGGCAGCATCCATCCCCCTCTTCCTCGCTTCAGATTTACATTCACATTCTTTTTTTTTTTTCTAACCAAGACTTCAGAAAGGTAAGAAGGTCTTCAAGGGGTGGGACGTGGGAAATCAATCTATTCTCCAATGTTTTATACGAAGGCAGCCGGGCAATGCCCTGCTCTTCACAATTTTCAACTGCCTTGGGATCTTTAGCGTGCGCAGCCAGGAGGCACAGGGTCCGACTAAAATGTCAACTGCCGGATAATGTTTGTGCCGGAACCCAGGAAAACAAAAAACAACACCTAACAAAAAAATTGATGGTAAGCTATTGGAATATGTCTTGATATGTGTGTATATATGTTTGCATATGTGAACATGACATAAGTCTTCATGTTTGTTTTCCCATTTAGCTTGACTTCCGAAGCCAGTTCGACTCATTTACTGAGAAGAAACAGGTGCTGATGGAGATGACTCACAAACTCACTGCCCCGGTCCGTATAATCATCAACCATGAGACCATCATCTCCCAGATGAAGATGTTAGTATATCCGGTAAGGACATACCAGCTTCGTTGTCTTCTTTACTTCTCATTCACAGATTGATGACATCTGTGACAGATGTATGTTGCTTTATGATATGATGATACATTATGTTTATTCAGCGATATTTTTGTTCTTGTTTTTTTTAATGAACTCTTTGCCAGTGAGCAGATGATAGCACATCAGCACTCTGAAATCCCCTGATGACGCATCAGTGCACATGTATTGACAGTTTTCAATGACTTTTCACAGAAACAAAAACGATTAAAGGAAAGCAGCTTTGGTATTTTTCAAAAACAGAAAAATCGCAATAATTAATTCCCCTGTGCAAGAGACATTGTTGCCTAGTTGTGCTTCTTTAGTTTCTGATTTTCAAAGCTGAAGAGAAAGAGAGTGGGGCCACAGATGTGGCAGGTGTCCTTGCTTTGACGTCTGCCAAACCCAGGAAGTCTTCTTTAAGTAGACAGCCTATCTGATAGTTTTCAGTGACTGTATCCATGGAATGTATTTATGTTGCAAATGTGGGTGACTGTTCATTTATGTATCTTATGAAAAAAATTCTGCTTAGATACATAAACAAACATACTTCTTATATGTCTGTATGTCTCATGTCTTGGGGTTTGAAAGCTTCAGTGTTATCTTGTATGTGGGGCCAGTGTTTGTCAGTCAGTGCATTAAACATTGCTTCTTTCTTGTCTTTTCTTTTCTTTTCAGCTGCTGAAAATAGCTCAGCCAAACCTGATATTTACTGGGCATTGGCATGAGGTGAGTGAATGTCTTAAATTTTGCTGAATGTTGGATATTTATTCAGGATTTTTTTTATTTGACCATGAAACAAATTGTCACAAGGCACACAACAAATATAGCTTATACAGTATGCCTTGAGCAGTGAATGAAAGTTGGTCAGTCAGCAGGATTGCCAGGGATGCTCCTCAGCAAACCTATTTATCCGTAGTGCTTAACCTTCTTTCATAGGGAATGTGGCAGGGTTTGGTATCAGTCTACATTCTCAAAGATCACCAAGGCTACTTGTTCCCGAAGCACTGAATTTTGTCATAACAGTAATGATGAATCGTGTAAGTTAACTATTAAAGCTATGTAAAGGTAACAGTTAAAGCTGTCAGCCCCACAAGTCTTACATACATGTTGCTTTTCAAGTACTACAGAGTACATCTTACATACATGTTGCTTTTCAAGTACTACAGAGTACAAACAAAACACTACATGAAACCATAAAATTGCATTAAAAATATGTTTACAATGTTTCTGTTCAGCAGCATTGAATTTATGTTGTGAATTCTGCAGATGGTGTAGTATTCAAATATTATCTGATTCTCACTCTATCCAAAAGGAACTTGATCTTTAATCTTTAATGAATTTATAAAGAACATCACTAAGCTGTGGGGACTCTTTACTATGGTTTTTGGTCTGACACTATTGTATGAAGGGTATGAGACTGTGGGGGTCACTCAAATAATAGTTGACATGTACAGGCTTACAGCTGGCAGAGTTGGGTATCAGTGTACATTCTCAAAGTTCAGCAGTGCTACTTGTCTTGAAGTGCTGAACTTTGTCATGGAACTAATAGTGAAACATGTAAGTTTACAAATAGCCCTATTAGCCCTTCAAGGCAAAGTGCATGGACAGCCTTCCATTCTGGCTTGTTGTTTGACTATGCTGCTTGTAATGCAGTGGTGCTTCACTCAACTTCTGATAACTCATGAATTATTAAAGTAAATCATAAGAGATTTCATACAGTTGTTAACAGTGATAGTTTTGTACCTAGTGTAAAGTTTAGTAGTTTCGATAAATTAATATAGTCTGGATACAGCATTAAAAATCAGTGATTCTGCCAGCTTCCATTGTCTTTTATTTCAGTCTTTCCATTAACTCTTTCGTTACTGACTCCCGCTTTAGCGGGAGAGTACTTTCTTACTGTAAGAACTGAATTTGTTCATACGCTGTCTTTCATTTCCTGGGTTTCCTGAGAGAGTAAAACTGTGAAAAGAGGGTACTTATGTTACTGTTTCTCTACTCAATGGGTTTCTCTACTCAATGTGGATAAATAACAAACACGACATGTGTGTGTGTGTGTGTGTGTGTGTGTGTGATGTGTGCACGCGCGCACGCGTGTGTGTGTATGTGCGCGTGCGCGCCTGTATGTGTATGTGTGTGTGTGTGTGTGTGTGTGTGTGTGTGTGTGTGTGTGAACAGGCGCACTTCTCTCTCTCTTGCTTGTTCTAAATCAACAGTGACTTTCCCAAGGGGGTGGGAGACGATTGGTGTATGGAGAGGGGGTAGTCTTGGAGACTGGACTGAGTTATAATGACATTGACAACCACAGCAGGAAGCAGCTGTAGTAGGTCTGACAAACAGGAAACGGTACCTAAACAGCAGCCTCACTGCTGTCCCATGGGAACGGAGGAAAATGTTTATTTTTTCATAAACATGCCTGGGTGTCTTAACTGACCACGCCGAGTAGAACAGTAGAACAGGGAAACCCGTGGAAGGCAATCTGATCCAGGAATGCAGAGTATAAACACAAGGGTCGTGTCCCGTTCACCGCATAGCCGTTACCGCCAGGAAAGCGGGAAGCCGGTAGAAAGGATAGACGCACTGCCTACCGCTAAACTCGCCGCCAGTAATGAAGGGTAGAGGATAGTTTTAGATTTTCAGTACTCAAAGAGTTAAATGCATCAAACATGACAGCTACCACAAGGAATTCTTTATGAACAAGCATCTGTTTTTTTGTTTTTTGTTTTACAGTCTTTCCATTATGTGTGTGAAACATGCCTGTCCAGTAATGAGGACAGTGCCCACTGGCCAGTACACATGCGAGACACAAGAAATCTGGTGGGGTGGACGGAGGTGGATTTCACCAACCTGATCTCTCTGAACGAGCTGATGGTGCCCACATGTAGTTACCGCATGGGCACTAAAAACATGGGCTATGGAGTGGCTGTTATACGTAAGTGTCGCCTCTTGGTTATAAAGTTTGATGTCTTTGTTTTGACAGGATTGGTCATTGGTTGTTTCTCATATAAATGTAAATTTTTATGCATGATGACATGTGTATTGTGTATGCATACACAACTACACATATGCATGCTGTGCACATGCACACTCACCCACGTGAGTAATTGAGACAATCAGAAGGCTGATTATTGCCTTGCCAAGAATGTCCCAGTGGATATGTTTAAGCCTTTTACCCCTTACACAGATCTGAAACCCAAAGTACAAACTTATGTGGCAGGAGGACTGGAACAACCAGACAACAAAGTTTTCCAAATTCACTGCAACCTTAAACAGATTCTTCCATCTGTTTTGTGGAACGGTAGGAAAAAGAAAGTGTTATGCACGTTACACACAGGTCACACATTCTACACTCATTCATACCTTAAAAAATAAAAAAAACAGCATGGTTTTGTGCCATGTGATGAGCTACACAGCATTAAACACATTATTGAATACTGGATTTACATAATGTGAGACATAGGCACAACATTGCCGACTGCAGTGCAAGTAATGGTTGACATGTATGCATTGTTGTTGTTGTTGTTGTTATTGTTGTTGTTATTGTTCTTGTTGTTCTTGTTGTTATCAGTAGTAGTAATAGTATGAATTTTTGATTATTGTCATTATTGCTATTTTTTTCATTATTATTGTTGTTGTTGATGGTGGTGGTGGTGATGGTGGTGGTGGTGGTGGTGGTGGTGGTAGTAGTAGCAGTAGTAGTAATAGTAGTAATAGTGATAACAGGAGAATTGTAGTTTTCCCTGACCATGTCAGCTGCATTTGCACATTTCTCTATGCTGGTTTTTTTATGTGTGTGTGTGTGCGCGCGCATGTGTGTTGTGTATGCGTGTGTGTGTTTAAGCATAATATTATGTCTAAGGAAAGATGGAAGCATTGCTCAGCGTAATCTTTTAGTCATTCTCATGTTCAATGGCAGGTCGGTCAGGGACAATGCAGTACACTGTGCTGTGGTTGCCTCGACGCTACACCCAGCTCTTTGCCTACCTCGTTGCCCTCCTGGTCCTCCCTTTCATCGTCTTCATCCTCTACATCTTCATCTATGTCAATAAAACCCACAGGCGGTGACTTTTATTTGTGGCACTGTTCAGATTTCTACTGGAAGCCTTTTTCATTTTTTTTCTAAATGTGAAGTCTGGCTGCTGTCTCAGGAGAGAGCGCATCAGCACGGTGCTGTGCCACCCTCTTTTTTTTCTTTTTTTAGTTTTATTTTTCTGTGCACTGTATATCTTTTTTAGCTATGATAGTGAGGTTTGCTACAGAGGTTTGCCAGGGACAACTTCTTTGTTGCTTTCAGATCATTAATTTAATGAGCGCTGGATGTATGGTGCATACAGGATCTCAGTTTATCAAGTCTGGCTTTAAAAAATAATTTTATGCACACATCCTCCGGTTGTGAGTGGCTACCTGAATGTTATTCAGGGTTTGAGGAAATTAAAGGATGGAGGGAGGGAGATGAGCTCTGCCATCTCACTCCTGTTTGACCTCAGGGTTATGGGACAACCTGTACCTTTTATGTAACATAGCAGCTGCCAACTGACAAATTCAAGTTTGGCAAGAGATGCTCAGATTGGTTGTGACTGTCCTCTCAGAAAATAAGGGGTACTCAGAAACAGTTAAAAGTAAGATTGTCAAGCCCATAAACCTGCCAGAAATTGTGTGTGAATGTGGCATTTATTGTGCATTTGTTTGAAAGAGAAAAAGAGAAAAAATAGACTTGTGGACCAGATTTTCCTTGCCCGTCACTCTTTGTTTGGATAAGGTGTAAGGATAGATGCGTTGCTTATGTATAGTAGCCATTTTAACATTGATTCGTTACCAAGACTTGGGCAAGGAGAGGGGAAAGAAATGATAGGATGTTTCTGGTGTGTTACAGTCTGTGTGTGTGCATGCTCATGCAAGCAAATTTTAAATGAATTCATTATCATGTGATGAAAGAGGTGTATAAACTGGCAAAATGTACGTCTCTATGTAGTGTGCATTTACACATATATTAAATTTTTATACATGTGTGGTGTGCGTTAAAGGCTTCTACATGATGAAACAAACAGGATGTCAAGAAGATTGGAACACTTTTTTGTAAATGTAGGTCCACATAGAACTATTAATGCTATATACATCCTAAGAACTATCATAGAGAGGTCAATTGAGATGAATAAGGATTTGTATTTATGCTTTGTTGACTATACCAAGGCTTTTGATCGGGTACAACATGAAGAATTGATCAACCAACTGGAGAGACTCAATGTTGATGGAAAAGATCTACGAATAATCAGGAACATGTACTGGGAACAAACAGCTGCAATGAGAATAGAAAACAATATAAGCTCTTTCCAAAACATCAAAAGAGGAGTCAGACAGGGTTGTGTTTTGTCACCAGATGTTTTCACTTTACAACGAAAACATCATGAGAAACCTAGAAGAAGACCCTGGATTAAAGGTTGGAGGGAAAATGATAAACAACATTCGATACGCAGATGACACCGTGCTAATTGCAGAAAATGAAAGGAACCTACAAAACCTTGTGAATATACTAGAAGTAGAAAGCAAAGGTAAGGGGTTGGAACTAAACAGCAGGAAGACTGAAGTCATGGTGATCAGTAAAAAACATGAAATCCTCTCATGCAAAATAACAGCAAATGGCACAACCTTGACACAGGTTAATAAGTTCAAATACCTGGGAACGGTCATTTCATCAGACGGCAGATGCACATTGGAAATAGCCGGCAGAATCGGCCAAGCCAAAACAGCATTCAAGAAGATGACAAGCATTCTTTCCAACAAATGCCTATCAATTAACATCAGGAAGAGAGTCCTTGAATGTTATATAGAACCAATACTGTTATACGGATGTGAGATGTGGACAGTCAGCAAGCAAAGCCAGAGCAAGATTGAGGCAGCCGAGATGTGGTTTCTAAGAAGAATGTTGAGAGTTCCATGGACAGCAAAGAAAACAAACGACACAGTCTTGATGGAGGCAGACACAAGTAGATCACTCATAAGGAAGATTAGGAAAAGACAGGCAACATTTATAGGCCATTTTATGAGGAAGGGGGATTTGGAGCACCTGGTCACAACGGGAAAGCTGGAGGGAAGGAGAGCACCGGGTAGACCCAGGGAGAAAATGCTGGACAGACTTGCAGAGTGGCTGGGGATGAGGAGGGTGGGGGAGATGCTGGGAGCAACGAGAGATAGAGACAGATGGAAGTCCATGATCACCAACCCATGCGGCAGGGCACCTGATGATGATGATAATGATGATGAGATCCACATGATAATACTTTCTTTCTACATTTCCCATAATTTGTTTCTTTCACTTTGTCAGCACACTTATGAATCAAAAGGGATAATGTACATGTTCAAATATATTTTAAAAATATTTGTACATAAATGAAAATATTTCATCTGAAAATTGAAAAAGCAGCAAATGAAAGGAAGGTAGCATTGAAAGAATCTGTACGAATAATTTATTTTTCAAATTTCTCTTCATTCATTCTGAACAAGATATGAACAATATCAGCAAAAGAAAATCATGTGTATCAATTCAATCAACAATTCAATCAACAATTCAAGTGACATGACTAAAGAACTGAAGTACCATATGGGCAAAGCAACGGCAGCATTCAACAAGTTGTCAAATGTCAGGAACAGCAAGAAAATTTCCCTCAGTCTAAACCACTGTTCTACAACTCCCATGTTCTGTCAACTTAAATATTGAATCTATAAGCTTATTTTCATCAGTATCAAATAACAGTCTCACCTCACCTGTCAGCGTCACCGGGTTCATTGTTGGCCACTGCACACCTGGACACCACCATCTCCCTCCAGGCCGTTATGCCTTGACTTTTGTGGACAATTTCTTGAACAGTTAGGCCACTGTATGTTTTCAGATAATCTAATGTTTGCTCAAGAGTTGCTTCCCTTCTCAGTGTCTCGATCACTACCAGATTCTGTTCAAAGTGGGTGACTATGTGCAGTTTATTTTATTTACACAAGTTTCCAGTTCAAGGGGCTTCACACGGATTCCTGTCCTAGTTTGTTTCAACACTGAACTAAACATAATGATCGTTTTTTATCTTTCATTGTGGTTAATCCATCTTCAGTGTGTGGGTTGTCTGACCCTTTAGGCCATATAGAAAGGCATATAACATAACTAATCAGAGGATCATTTGAGGGTCTTTTTTTTCTACTTCAGGCCATCCAGCTAAAATCTCTAGCACATTATTAGTATCCCTGGTTTCGTGATATTTAGGGATGGTGGGTCTATTTTCAAACATACCTTTCACTAATCGACACGCCAAGGAATGATTACCTACTGCTTCTGTTCCTGGTCCATATAACTAGGTTGACACTGCATTACCAGCTACGTTTACTGTGCTGTGGCTAGCTCCTGTAGCATTTTGATCTGCCAAACAATTTCCAACATGGACATAACAGGTATCTTTTATTTTCTCCTATTCTACAAATAACTGCCATCTTTTTAAGTAAGTATCAAAAGCTTCATGGGGAATGTGTCTAGGAATTCAGGAGTAAATCTGCAGCTCCACAACTTATTACCAGAGCTGCAGAGGGAAGTCTAGAAATCTTGCAAAATAAAAGATGTAGCCACTGTTGCTGAACCAGCCAGAAAATTGCATAAAAAGCATGAAAAGGTCAGTGGGAAGTTTCATTTTATTTTGATTTGCTGTTTGTAATAAACCATGAGATAAGAAGAAGATAAGCGACACACATAAAAATACTATTGGCCATCCAATACTTAGGTGAAGCTGACAAGGGACTCATGACTGAACATACTGTTGGCCACCCAATGCTTAGGTGAAGCTGACAAAGGACTCATGACTGACTCACCTGTCGGCATCATCGGGTTTTGTTTTGACTACTGCACACCTGGACACCACCATCTCCCTCCACGCCGCTCTGTCTTGACTTTTGTGGACAATTTCTTGAATATTTAGACCACTGATGTTGGATATGTTCTCAATGTATGAGATTGGAGGTCTGCCTTTCTTCCTTTTTGCCACTGTTTTTCCTTGAAAGATGGTTCCCATGAGGTCCTGTTCTTGCTGCGTGACACATGGCCAGTGTATTTTAGTTTTCTCTTGCTGATGTCTGCTATTTAGTTTTCTGACTTATGACTGCATGCAGCATAATTTGGATGCTACTTCTTTGTGGCAGACAGCTGTCTATAAAATTTCATTTGTTACATATGCTGTTTTGTGTCGTAGCATAGTATTTGAATGACTAACAGAAGAAATGCTGTTCTTTGTGAGCAACCCTTGTGCATGTATTCATATTTATATTGTTTGAGTTGTTTTAATCCTGCGGTATGTTGCACACTTTTGATTTAATTCTGTTAAGCTTTGAACTGAATTTCATTTAACACCGAGTTGTGATAGAATGTTTAAGAACTTGTAAATAGTTTGATTTCACGTTTTTTTTATTAGATGTCTCTGTGTTGCTTTAGCTGACTAACTTATGACATTCCTTATCTTGAGATCCATAAAGATGTAATAATCCATATTATTATGAATTGCCAGTGCTAGTTTTCCAGTAAGAAGAATTGGAGAAAGGAATTTGTTTGAATAGTTCATACTCTTTGCTGAAATTGCTGGCGAGTGTTAACTTTTTTCATTCAGCTGGTGGATAGGGTGAGGAAGTGAAAGTTTTGTTTATTCAAAGTGCCATTTCTTTTAACACAAGTTCATAAATGTTTCACATATCCACACTCTGTTTGCCATGTGGTTGTAATATAACTTGGTTATGTAAATTATGGAATGTGTAAAATTTGGGATATCTTTGCAGGGAAAAGTTCATTATCATTGTATGATGCCATGTATCATTGGATGTGTGCTTAACTTAATGAAACATGTTGTCTCTTAAAAACTGGTACTGCCATCACGTGACACTCTATCACTAGACTTTTATATTTCCTTTCTGATACATTATCATCAAAGAGCTGGGCAATGTGTGCAAGACTTATTATGACTTTGTTAAAGAGAGACTTATTGCATTCAGGCTGTTTCATGTGCGCTCCGTCCAAATCTGCCAGCAGACATTTGGCAGATTTCTTGTATCTGCGTAAAACCATTTGTGCTGACAAGGTCTTACAATGGAGTGGGGGTAAATAAAGAAAAAGTATAAAACACTTAGCTGATACCACCAGAATGATTGCTGCATTAACTCCTTGCCAACGTGCCAGTACCAGCACATTGGCATTCAGAAATCCCCTGATGCTGTACCAATGCACATGCATGAGCAATTTTCAACATTTTTTTGCCAGAAACTGAAAATGATTTGACCCATTGACTCCCCACCCTATCCACCAACTGCAGAAACTTGACCCTTTGACTCCCTCACCCTTTCCTCCAGCTTCCTGCTAGTGGATAGGGTGAGGGAGTCAAAGGGTTAAGTTTTTGCTTTGCTAGCATGGTTGACAATGCTGGCGGCAGGGTTCGGGAATCAAAGGGTTAAATGGAAGCAACTTTGGTATGTTTCAAAAGCAGAAAGCCACTGCTGCTAATTTTCCCTGTCCACAATGCTTATGTTGTCTAGCTGTGCTTCTTCAGTTTATGATTTTCAAGGTTAAAACAAAAAGAGGGGGTAGAATGTGTTTCATGCAAAAAGACCCATTGTCTGTCTTGCTTTGAGGCCTTCCACAACACCAGGCAAGACTTCTCCAAGTAGACAGTATATGTGACCTTCCATCATGGAATGAGTCGCTTGTCCACTGGCAGCGTTTGGCACAATGGGGCAAAATAAGCGAGAGGGGTGTCAGGGCTCGTTATGGAGCTGTTGATTTTTAGCGGATGCCGGAACCCTTCCTACACATTCTACATTCAATAAATTACGCATATTGTGGTTCTTTCCTAGTGAAAAAGCTATTTGCATTACCCTACCCAACATGCTGATGCTGAACTTTCACTTTCGTTTTTCTTGATTTTCTCAAAACTGTTTCGGAAGAGTGCCATGTTTGGAAGGCTGTACCTCAGGTATTTATTGTCCGATTTTAAAATGGTTTTCTTCATTAGAAAGAACAGTAAATGTACATTTAGAAGCAATGAAAAAGTGAAAACTGCCTGAAGTGGACAAGTGACTCATTTCGTGGTGGAAAGTCACATATCTGATAGCTTTCATTGACTGTATCTATGGACTGTATTTAACCCTTTGACTCCCGCACTCTGTCCACTAGCATCCCGCATTGTAAACCATGCTAGCAAAGCAAAAACTTAACGCTTTGACTCCCCCACCCTATCCACCAGCTTCCTGTAGGAAACTGGTGGGTAGGGTGAGGAAGTCAAAGGGTTAAGGTTTTACAGTTGGTGGATAGGGTGCAGAGTCAAAGGGCTAATGTAAATTATTTTACAAATATGGGTGACTGTTCAGTCATATATATCTTGGAAAAAAATCTGTACATAGTGTTCAATACCATTTTCTGCATCACACTGTGAGTATGAAAAGCATGTTATTGAATACTGATCATCCATAAAGCATACATGTCAAACTTTACAAAAATAAATATCTGGGGTGGGGGATTGTGAGTTGCATAATTTTTGTCTTTTTTTTTTTTTTTAGTTTTTGATTTTTTTTAATTTTTGTAAAAGTAGTCAAAAACGGTGCTTCAAGAGGGTATTTTCAATACCAATCACTACATCCGCAAAGAGTTAAGATAGGCAGCTAACAGGCCAGTTTTATACTGTGAGCTGGGACAGAACTGGAGATATGACATCTCGAATCCATGGTTCTATAAATCAGACTATATGCATAATGCATTTAAATGACCAGTGAACAAAGACAATTGTAATTATTTGATTTATGCATGATGTGACATGTTTGTAGATAGATGTTTGTGTGTTTTCACTGACCAGTTTATATCGCAGACAAACTGCAAATACAGTATACCTTGATGGAAAAAAAGAAGCGTCTTATTGAAAAAAAGAGGTTTTCTTCTTATGTCTTCTGGTCTGTATTTTCTCATTTTAAAATGAGAGGATGGATCAGATTAACATGTTAATAACTTTTTATCAGATGAGCTTGATAGGATCAAACCTGACAAAAACATAAAATGAAGTCAAACTGGCGCCCGTGATCAACATGAATGTTATCTTTGTTCTTGTTCTTTTGCTGTTACTGAAGCCAGACTTGCTTCAGATTCAGTCTGCTGAGAAATAAAAGCATGACAATTCTTGTGTGACTTTTTTTTTTTGGGGGGGGGGGTGTTATTGTTGTTTTGATTATAGGAAACTTCTTTTTGATTGTTTCCTTTCAGTTACAATACCATATAGCATATATCACAAAAAGACGCTGTAATCTAAAGAAAGAACAACTCATTTACAAAACAAAGAAAATAAAGAAACCTAAAGAAAGAGCAACTCATTCACAGAATAAAGAAACAAAGTATAGAGCAGCAGGTCAGGCATAAGCTAAATAAAGTCAACAATGTGATCTATTTATACTATATATCAGTGTGAGGCATACAATACAAAAGAACCATGCATCAACATCTGAAATAATGAATGTTGTATATGTGTGAAAGAGTTGAAATTGTTTTAAGTGTCATCCAAGAGATTACACAGTGCAGAGTTCAGTAACCTGTCTACTTGAAATTCAGTGCAATTGCTATTAAATTTAGAATTATGCTCTTCAATTTTGTGTCTATTTTTCAGCTCTTTTGTGATTGCAGTAATGTGTGGTATAATACAGTTGTAAATACACATTTTAGCAATATTACCATGAAGTCAAAAACCTCATCTGCCCCAAATCCATAATCTGCTCACAATATGACAGAATTTTCATTTAGGCCTACTTTTTATGAAAATCCGCAGGACAGCTTTCGTTCAACAACTTTTCAAACTTTTGTCAGAATTACATGTACACTCTGTGATCACGTGTCCATAAAATTGATCAGTCATATCTTTCTGTTCTCAACAAAAACTGCATTGATTAGTGTTTCTTTTATAATGATATTTGTTGTAAGTATTCTCTGTTGCATTGTTTCACTCTTTGACTCTCTCACTCTGAAGCTGATGGCTAGGGTGAGAGAATGAAAGAGTCAAGGATTTTGCAGCTGGTGGAGATAGAATGAAAGGATCAATATTTTGGTTTTCAATTATGGCTGATAATGCAGAAAGCTACTGGATGAGTAAGAGAGCCAAAGATTAACAACACAATGCTTACTTTTCTGTCTGGCATTATAGACTGGCGCTTAATAATTCAGTAATCAGTGAATAAAGGATTCTAAGGATTAACAAAAACCTAAACTTATTTGTCATTCTGACATTGCAGACTGGTAAGACTTTGATAGTCAATGAAATACAGGATAGTCTGATAGTGAGATCTGTTTCAGTGAAATACAGGATACTCTGAGAGTGAGATCTGTTTCAATGAAATACCGGATACTCTGAGAGTGAGATCTGTTTCAGTGAAATACAGGATACTCTGAGAGTAAGATCTGTTTCAATGAAATACCGGATACTCTGAGAGTGAGATCTGTTTCAATGAAATACAGGATACTCTGAGAGTGAGATCTGTTTCAATGAAATACAGGATACTCTGAGAGTGAGATCTGTTTCAGTGAAATACAGGATACTCTGAGAGTAAGATCTGTTTCAATGAAATACCGGATAGTCTGAGAGTGAGATCTGTTTCAGTGAAATACAGGATACTCTGAGAGTGAGATCTGTTTCAGTGAAATACAAGATACTCTGAGAGTGAGATCTGTTTCAGTGAAATACCGGATACTCTGAGAGTGAGATCTGTTTCAGTGAAATACAAGATACTCTGAGAGTGAGATCTGTTTCAGTGAAATACAAGATACTCTGAGAGTGAGATCTGTTTCAATGAAATACCGGATACTCTGAGAGTGAGATCTGTTTCAGTGAAATACTGGATACTCTGAGAGTGAGATCTGTTTCAGTGAAATACAAGATACTCTGAGAGTGAGATCTGTTTCAGTGAAATACAAGATACTCTGAGAGTGAGATCTGTTTCAGTGAAATACAAGATACTCTGAGAGTGAGATCTGTTTCAGTGAAATACAAGATACTCTGAGAGTGAGATCTGTTTCAGTGAAATACCGGATACTCTGAGAGTGAGATCTGTTTCAGTGAAATACTGGATACTCTGAGAGTGAGATCTGTTTCAGTGAAATACAGGATACCCTGAGAGTGAGATCTGTTTCAATGAAATACAAGATACTCTGAGAGTGAGATCTGTTTCAGTGAAATACTGGATACTCTGAGAGTGAGATCTGTTTGAGTGAAATACAGGATACTCTGAGAGTGAGATCTGTTTCAGTGAAATACAAGATACTCTGAGAGTGAGATCTGTTTCAATGAAATACAGGATACTCTGAGAGTGAGAACTGTTTCAGTGAAATACAGGATACTCTGAGAGTGAGAACTGTTTCAGTGAAATACTGGATACTCTGAGAGTGAGATCTGTTTCAGTGAAATACAAGATACTCTGAGAGTGAGATGTTTCAGTGAAATACTGGATACTCTGAGAGTGAGATATGTTTCAGTGAAATACAGGATACTCTGAGAGTGAGATCTGTTTCAGTGAAATACAGGATACTCTGAGAGTGAGATATGTTTCAGTGAAATACAGGATACTCTGAGAGTGAGATCTGTTTCAGTGAAATACAGGATACTCTGAGAGTGAGATCTGTTTCAGTGAAATACTGGATACTCTGAGAGTGAGATCTGTTTCAATGAAATACAGGATACTCTGAGAGTGAGATCTGTTTCAGTGAAATACAGGATACTCTGAGAGTGAGATCTGTTTCAGTGAAATACAGGATACTCTGAGAGTAAGATCTGTTTCAGTGAAATACAGGATACTCTGAGAGTGAGATCTGTTTCAATGAAATACAGGATACTCTGAGAGTGATATCTGTTTCGATGAAATACAGGATACTCTGAGAGTGAGATCTGTTTCGATGAAATACAGGATACTCTGAGAGTGAGATCTGTTTCGATGAAATACAGGATACTCTGAGAGTGAGATCTGTTTCAGTGAAATACAGGATACTCTGATAGTGAGATCTGTTTCAATGAAATACAGGATACTCTGAGAGTGATATCTGTTTCGATGAAATACAGGATACTCTGAGAGAGATCTGTTTCAGTGAAATACAGGATACTCTGAGAGTGAGATCTGTTTCAATGAAATACAGGATACTCTGAGAGTGATCTGTTTCAATGAAATACAGGATACTCTGAGAGTGAGATCTGTTTCAATGAAATATCGGATATCCTGAGAGTGAGGTCTGTGTCAACTGCTGCCTGGTGGACTTTCAATCTCCTCTGGAGACTCCTGTGGGCTCAGCCTGTCTAACAAAGACCTCAAGAGGAAACTGAAAAGCGCGCTGGGCAGCAGCAGTTGCAGCAGGATCTGTTTGTATCCTAACATCCTTCATTCAATAATAATTCATTTGTTCTTTTAATATTGAGGAAAGAGTGCCGTCTCCATTGTGAAAGTGATCCTTGAAGCAACATGTAGATTTTGGAGTTTGTTAACCCGTTGACTCCCGCACCCTATCTATCAACTGCAAAACTTGACCCTTCGACTCCCACACCCTATCCACCAGCTTCCTTCAGGAAGCTGGTGGATAGGGTGAGGGAGTCAAAGGGTTAAGTTTTTGCTTTGCTATCATGGTTGACAATACAGGATGCTGGTGGCCAGGATGCAGGAGTCAAAGGGTTAATTGTACAGGGATTCATCACACTCAGGCAGTGTCATATGCGCTCCACCCAATCTGCCAATAATTATCTGCAGGGTGGGCAGACTCTTTGAGCCTGTGCAAAACCATATGCACCTTCAAGTGGGAGAATGTATCCTACGAAACACTAAGCTGACACCACCAGAATGATTGGAGCATTAAGACAGGCCACAAACAGCCTAGTTTCTATGTTGCAGGCTGAGCTTGAACTTGAAACATTAGTTTTTGAGTCCACAGTTCAGTCAACAAAGCCAGCCGGCTGAAAGTAACCAGGAGCAATTATACAACTTCTAGAAACAGCATGTGAATGAAGTGAGAGTCAGATGAAAGAAAGATGGTTGAGAAAAAAATCGACACACACAGACATGGTACACAGATATTTTCTTTTGAATACTCTGTATCTTTTTAAATACCCTAATTGCCAGTATCACATGATTTAAGGTGATTTTTTTTTTGTCTGTTTTTACTAGGGGTAATGTCAGCTCCGAAAATGTAATTGATTTGTGTGGTTTGTAGCTGATCACAATGTTAACCCTTTGACTCCCGCACCCTACCCAACAACTGCAAAAACTTAACCCTTCAACGCCTCACCCTATCCACCAGCTTCCTGCAGGAAACTGGTGGATAGGGTGAGGGTGGATTGGGTGAGGGCATTGAAAGGTTAAGTTTTTGTTTTTTTGCTAGCATGGTTGGCAATGAAGGATGCCGTGGACAGGTTGCGGGAGTCAAAGGGTTAATAATGATTATTGCTGTATCCAGATATGTATCTGTGTATGTACGTGTGCTGTGATTGTAAATGTACATGTGTTTGATTTGAAGAAAAGAATCTTCTTTGCAAGGCACAAAAGAAAAAGAAAAGAAGTGATGTAAACCCGCCGTTGTGAGTCTTATCAAACTTGCAATCTTTATTCGTCAGCTCAAGCATCATTAGAACTAAGTTTATTTTCCTCCTCATAAACAAAGGTTCCTCGCCTCTTAGTATAAAACCATACATATAACCACCACCACCACCACCACCCCTCCATTCATTTCGCTGCAACTGCCACATGCACTTTCATATGAAGAACAAGAAAACTGAAAAAGAATGCATATTCAATACAAGACAAGACAGGCGCAAATTTTTGGCCAACCAGCTTTGTCAAGCGCGAATGCAAGATCACAAACAGACACCAAACAACAGATAATAAGAAAAAGACTAAAACTTCCTTGCCGCCTCGTCCAGTGGATAAAAAAGGGACCAAATGAAATCCCACTGTTTATGAGCAGTGCAAGTTTGATAAGACTCACAACAGTGGGTTTACATCACTGCTCATAAACACATTGGGATTTCATTTGGTCCCTTTTTTATCCACTGGACAAGGCGGCAGGGAAGTTTTAGTCTTTTTCTTATTATCTGTTGTTTGGTGTCTGTGATCTTGCATTGCGCTTGACAAAAGCCAGTTGGCCGAAAATTTGCGCCTGTCTTGTCTCGTTGTATTGAATACGCATTCTTTTTCGGTTTTCTTGTTCTGGTTCCTGTTTGCTTGGATGCGGGCAGTCGCACTTATTTTGGATCTTGTATGGAGGTGTTTTATCCTGCCATTAAGGCAGTCAGACTGCATTTTCAGAAGTGTGCACACTGGATCAGCATGTTTTAGTGTTTTTCAATGTGTCACTGACCACGGACATGGTGAACAGTATCTTTAACCTAGTTTTTTGATGTTCTGTGTGCATATACACATGAAGAAGGCTCAGGAACAAGCAGGTCTGCCCAAATATTGACCTGGAAGATCAAAAACATCTCCCTTTTATCCATCAGGCAGTATCCATTTAGGTTCAAACATAGACCCTTCTAAATGAAACCCCAGTTTCCTAACCACTCGACGATCCTGCCCAACATAAGTTACATTCAAATCAATAACCTCAGTTAAAGCATACTAATGACAGTGTGAACACAATATAGTAGTGAGTTATAAGCAATGTAAGGATTTTACATTTTCGTTTTGTTTATGATTACCCCATAGGATTTGTTTGTGTTTGTCCATTGTTGTCTTTTGTTTTGATGAACTGATCATCATTCACAGAGTCCATTCAAAGTCACCATTCATACAGTCAAATCAGAGTGTTGTAGAGAAACACACAAGTATGAAAGTTCTGTTGTATACACCTTTATTTCTCCAATTCAAATTTCCCTTTCTTGACTTTTAGTTTCTTCAGCCTATTCCGATATCACACTCAAGATTTTTGGGAAGGTAATGTCATGATGTCAATGACTCTGACTTTAAGAAAGGATAAACAAAAAATTTTAAAAGTCACTAACTTTTATAAAGTTGTTAACATTTTAAATTTTACATTTTTTAATAATCCCACCTTTCAATAATCCTTTGACATTTACTTTATTTTAAAAATATGATAATCTAAAAAATATGATCATCTCACCTTTTTTAAAATTCACATTTTTTAAATCATTTCACCTTTCATTAATCCTTTATGAATTACCTTTTCTTAAATGAGATCATTTCACCATTCATTATTACTTTAAAACTGACATTGAAAAATGTTATAATCTCGGCCTTTATTAATCTATTACAGATACTTATTTTCTTCTTTTCATATTAGTATCAATGGAAATATTTTCAGCATGTAAAGTTTTATTATGTGTTGACTGTTATTAAAAAAAAAATTATCAAACAAATTTGGAATCTGATGACATAATTTTTACAATCTGATAAAGCTAATTTTTGATAGAACTAGTATAAAATAGAAAAATCATATTGTAATCATGCTTGCTTTTCTTTTAATCAGTTCACACACACTTCCTTTTTTTGTGAATGAAATAAAAAATTTATTAGAAAAAAAAATGCGCTCTTCATTTAAATTCCACTATATAATCCTGAATTCTAAAAATTATTAAAATGACAAAAGCAGGTAATAAGATTGCAGATAGAAAAATAACACAAGTTACAGCTATGCATAAGTCACTGCAGATAACAAAGAGATATGAACAAAATCTGGAGTAGAAAACGGTTTCAAGAACTATGTTCAACAAATCACAAACAAACCTATGGATGGTGGAATTTCATCAATATTTCTCCCAACAAGAACAAAAATGTCATGATAAAACTTCCATAAAGTACACTGCCACAACTCAAAATAAATATGCCTTAACACACGACATTAAAAATAAAGCCTTGTGGTTTCATCAGTTATAAAGCACTGCACTATAAACCCATTTCTGAATTATAAAAACAATCCATGAAAATGTCTCGGACAAGAATACAGAGAAATTGAGGGACAATGATCACTCACTTCCAGCTGCTGGTAAACAGATTCATGTTCATGGAATATAGCAGTAATTATACATCTTGTCAATCGCTTTTGTTTGATTATTACTCTTCTATACTTTTCAAAAGCAGGATGTTAATATCCTCTCTCAATGAAAACAGAAAATTAAAACAGAATCAAATGAAATATGTTGAAGGTCAATAGCCCTGACAGATACAAAGACAATCACAGTCATTCATGAAATCATATTCAATCAAAACTGTTGTACAAAAAGAAAACGATTTTAAGAACCCAAAAACAGGGGAAAAGTAGATGATGTACAAAGTTATACAAAGTATATCACATGCACATAAAATGCCATCAACTACAAATGAAAGATCAAGACACTTTAATATTCTACAGCTGTTTGTTCTATCAGACACACTAAAATGTGCCATTAACTGAAATTCATAAAACCACTGATAATATTAAATTAGGCAAACTGTATGATCCAATTCCAGTGCAAATATGACCATAAAAAGGACATTGGCATCAATGCATGTAACATTTTGAATTAATGCAACAACAAACAATTCATGCTATTTCCGGTCAAACTTCATGTAGCATCAGTTCATGCCCTCATTTCCAGTCAAACGTATCTTGCTGCAACATCAGTTACTGCTATTCCCAGTCAAATCTATATTAAGGCATCACTGACTGCTGCTATTTCTCGTCAAACTTATGTCATTGTAAACTGATATTGATGTGACATCAGCTCATGCTATTTTTAGTCAAACTTAAATTAATAATGCAATATTGATTAATGCTATTTCCAGTCAAACTTCTACTGAGGCAACATAAGTTCATGCTATTTCTAATCAAATTAATGAAACATTCATTTGTGTATTTCCAGTCAAACTATTAATCAATTTATTAACTGAATAACAATGATATCAATTTGTGCTATTTCCAGTCAATTATGTTACTGCAACACCAATTCATGCCATTTCTACTCATTCATATAAAAAGACCTGTGACAGAAAAAAATTCTATCCATGGAGAGCAAAACAACAACAAAATTATTGCTGATGCTGTTCTTAGACTCTGTACCAATGCAAAGGAACACTATGACAAGACCTGGCCCTGCTCCCCCCCCCCCCCTTCCCACTCCTTTCTTTCTTCCTTGCACATACACACAAAATACATGTGCTTGACGTGAAAAAAGAAAGAAATTCACAAGTGGAATAAAACAGCACCTGATGATGGGCATGGAACTCAACTCTAGTATAAGAACTGCTCTCTCAATTCCAGTTCAAATGCCATTTGACACAAATCATGGATTTACAAATACATCTAGAT
Source organism: Monoplex corrugatus (assembly GCA_030674185.1). Classification (NCBI taxonomy): domain Eukaryota; kingdom Metazoa; phylum Mollusca; class Gastropoda; order Littorinimorpha; family Ranellidae; genus Monoplex; species Monoplex corrugatus. The sequence continues at coordinate 100,026,751 of CM060306.1, read as the reverse complement.
CAAGCAAAAGCATCAATAGCAAAACCGTCATTCCACTGAATCAGAACATCGAAATGAGTTTAAAAACTTGTGATCAGCAAACTACATAGATCTGGATGACACATTTTGATCATTTTGAACAGTAAGGTCTGAAAAAGCATTCTTGCTGTGACATGCAGATATGTTTGCATCAAATCTCTCGACATAAATTCTTTACATAAGCAGACATTTATTTTGATTAATACAATTCACATCAGCGTTGCTAACTGGATCATAAATCAATGAATGGGTCAAGAGAAGGTATTGCTTATATATGTTCACAAAACCAATGATTGAGTGGTTTTCTATAATGCTACACCTGAGAAGAACAAAGTATCATAAATGTTATGGAGTTCTCTGACTTCTTGCATAGGAATGAAATTGTTTAAAAACATTTTACTATTCATTATTTGATAAAGGGAAATGGGAAGAGGGGGATGAACACAGTTTATCCATTACATACATCACTGAAAACGCGTTCTGGAATAAAAACTGCTCATCTCTCCCTCTCATCCACACAAAACACACACACACATAATCAACAAACAGTATAGTACTGTATCACAACATGAGAGAAAAGAGACAGACAGAAATCCTGAATAATATGTAAAATAAATCATTATCGTAAATGCAATGAAATCAAAAATGCAATTATTTACACATGATCTGAAATAAAGCTTAAAAGACACTGTAAGAAAAATTAAAGATATCACACTTTGGAAATGACTACCCATAACAAAGTTAATTCAGATGGTTATAGGGCCAGGCTGTTAACACAAGGGGTTGTGGGTATAACCCTAAGGTGGAAGGGCTAAGTTAACACAAGAGGTTGTGGGTATAACCCTAAGGTGGAAGGGCCAGACTGTTAACACAAGGGGTTGTGGGTATAACCCTAAGGTGGAAGGGCTAAGTTAACACAAAGGGGTTGTGGGTATAACCCTAAGGTGGAAGGGCCAGACTGTTAACACAAGGGGTTGTGGGTATAACCCTAAGGTGGAAGGGCTAAGTTAACACAAAGGGGTTGTGGGTATAACCCTAAGGTGGAAGGGCCAGACTGTTAACACAAGGGGTTATGGGTATAACCCTAAGGTGGAAGGGCTAAGTTAACACAAGGGGTTGTGGGTATAACCCTAAGGTGGAAGGGCTAAGTTAACACAAAGGGTTGTGGGTATAACCCTAAGGTGGAAGGGCTAAGTTAACACAAAGGGTTGTGGGTATAACCCTAAGGTGGAAGGGCTAAGTTAACACAAAGGGTTGTGGGTATAACCCTAAGGTGGAAGGGCTAAGTTAACACAAAGGGTTGTGGGTATAACCCTAAGGTGGAAGGGCTAAGTTAACACAAAGGGTTGTGGGTATAACCCTAAGGTGGAAGGGCTAAGTTAACACAAAGGGTTGTGGGTATAACCCTAAGGTGGAAGGGCTAAGTTAACACAAAGGGTTGTGGGTATAACCCTAAGGTGGAAGGGCTAAGTTAACACAAAGGGTTGTGGGTATAACCCTAAGGTGGAAGGGCCAGGCTATTAACACAAGGGGTTGTGGGTATAACCCTAAGGCTGTTAACACAAGGGGTTGTGGGTATAACCCTAAGGTGGAAGGACCAGGCTGTTAACACAAGGGGTTGTGGGTATAACCCTAAGGCTGTTAACACAAGGGGTTGTGGGTATAACCCTAAGGTGGAAGGGCCAGGCTATTAACACAAGGGGTTGTGGGTATAACCCTAAGGTGGAAGGGCAAGGCTGTTAACACAAGAGGTTATGGGTATAACCCTAAGGTGGAAGGGCAAGGCTGTTAACACAAGAGGTTATGGGTATAACCCTAAGGTGGAAGGGCAAGGCTGTTAACACAAGAGGTTATGGGTATAACCCTAAGGTGGAAGGGCAAGGCTGTTAACACAAGGGGTTGTGGGTATAACCCTAAAGTGGAAGGGCTAAGTTAACACAAGGGGTTGTGGGTATAACCCTAAGGTGGAAGGGCTAAGTTAACACAAGAGGTTATGGGTATAACCCTAAGGTGGAAGGGCCAGGCTGTTAACACAAGGGGTTGTGGGTATAACCCTAAGGTGGAAGGGCTAAGTTAACACAAAGGGTTGTGGGTATAACCCTAAGGTGGAAGGGCTAGGCTGTTAACACAAGGGGTTATGGTTATAACCCTAAGGCTGTTAACACAAGGGGTTATGGGTATAACCCTAAGGCTGTTAACACAAGGGGTTGTGGGTATAACCCTAAGGTGGAAGGGCCAGGCTGTTAACACAAGGGGTTATGGGTATAACCCTAAGGCTGTTAACACAAGGGGTTGTGGGTATAACCCTAAGGTGGAAGGGCCAGACTGTTAACACAAGGGGTTATGGGTATAACCCTAAGGCTGTTAACACAAGGGGTTGTGGGTATAACCCTAAGGTGGAAGGGCCAGGCTGTTAACACAAGGGGTTATGGGTATAACCCTAAGGCTGTTAACACAAGGGGTTGTGGGTATAACCCTAAGGTGGAAGGGCCAGGCTGTTAACACAAGGGGTTGTGGGTATAACCCTAAGGTGGAAGGGCCAGGCTGTTAACACAAGGGGTTGTGGGTATAACCCTAAGGCTGTTAACACAAGGGGTTATGGGTATAACCCTAAGGCTGTTAACACAAGGGGTTGTGGGTATAACCCTAAGGTGGAAGGGCCAGGCTGTTAACACAAGGGGTTATGGGTATAACCCTAAGGCTGTTAACACAAGGGGTTGTGGGTATAACCCTAAGGTGGAAGGGCCAGACTGTTAACACAAGGGGTTGTGGGTATAACCCTAAGGCTGTTAACACAAGGGGTTGTGGGTATAACCCTAAGGTGGAAGGGCCAGGCTGTTAACACAAGGGGTTATGGGTATAACCCTAAGGCTGTTAACACAAGGGGTTGTGGGTATAACCCTAAGGTGGAAGGGCCAGGCTGTTAACACAAGGGGTTATGGGTATAACCCTAAGGCTGTTAACACAAGGGGTTGTGGGTATAACCCTAAGGTGGAAGGGCCAGGCTGTTAACACAAGGGGTTGTGGGTATAACCCTAAGGTGGAAGGGCCAGGCTGTTAACACAAGGGGTTGTGGGTATAACCCTAAGGTGGAAGGACCAGGCTGTTAACACAAGGGGTTGTGGGTATAACCCTAAGGCTGTTAACACAAGGGGTTGTGGGTATAACCCTAAGGTGGAAGGGCCAGGCTGTTAACACAAGGGGTTGTGGGTATAACCCTAAGGATCGAGGCAGCCGAGATATGGTTTCTCAGAAGAATATTGAGAGTTCCATGGACCGCAAAGAAAACAAATGAGACAGTCCTGATGGAGGCAGACACAAGTAGATCATTTATAAGGAAGATTAGGAAAAGACAGGCAACATTTATAGGCCATTTTATGAGGAAGGGGATTTGGAGCACCTGGTCACAACGGGAAAGCAGGAGGGAAAGAGAGCACCAGGTAGACCCAGGGAGAAAATGCTACATGGACTTGCAGAGTGGCTGAAGACGAGGAGGGTGGAGGAGACGCTTGGGGCAACAAGAGATAGAGACAGGTGGAAGTCCATGCAGCAGGGCACCTCATGATGATGATGTTCGTGATCTTACATTTGACAAAGGCCAGTTGGCCAAAAATTTACACCTGTCTTGTCTGGTTGTATTAGATACACGTTCTGATTCTTTTTTTGTGTCTTTTCTGGTTCCTGTTTGCTTGAACGTGGGCAGTCACATTTGTTTGGGATTTTATGTCACACTTGTCAAAATACTGTAGTGGAAAGAATGCATTACCATCCCAAGAGAAGGAAGACAATGTCAAATAGATTATACTTCTTCCTTACTTACAGCCCATTATGCTTCTGGCATGAAAAAACGGCAATACAGCTTCTCCACTCCTGTCTGTCCTGGGCCTGCCTCTATACGGAACCCTGAGTATGATTCAGGGCCTTGAGTATTCCTTTTATTGCTCATCATCATGTGTTCTTGAGTCAGTCTCTCTTATATCTCCCTTCTGGTGTCCAGTGAGAGGCGGCCCAGATGATGTTATCCTGCTTTCTTTAGATGATTTGCCCACTCATCATCATCATCATCAGGTGCCCTGCCGCATGGCGTTGGCGACCATGGACTTCCAACCATCTCTATCTCTCGTTGCCCCCAGCATCTCCCCCACCCTCTTCATCCCCAGCCACTCTGCAAGTCCGTCCAGCATTCTCTCCCTGGGTCTACCTGGTGCTCTCTTTCCCTCCAGCTTTCCCGTTGTGACCAGGTGCTCCAAATCCCCCTTCCTCATAAAATGGCCTATAAATGTTGCTTGTCTTTTCCTAATCCTCCTTATGAGTGATCTATTTGTGTCTGCCTCCATCAAGACTGTCCCGTTTGTTTTCTTTGCTGTCCATGGAACTCTCAACATTCTTCTGAGAAACCATATCTCGGCTGCCTCGATCCTGCTCTGACTTTGCTTGCTGTCCATGCCTCGCATCCGTACAACAGTATTGGTTCTATATAACATTCAAGGACTCTCTTTCTGATGTTAATTGATAGGCATTTGTTGGAAAGAATGCTTGTCATCTTCTTGAATGCTGTTTTGGCTTGGCCGATTCTGCCAGCTATTTCCGATGTGCATCTGCCGTCTGATGAAATGACCGTTCCCAGGTATTTGAACTTATTAACCTGTGTCAAGGTTGTGCCATTTGCTGTTATTTTGCAGGAGGGGATTTCATGTTTTTTACTGATCACCATGACTTCAGTCTTCCTGCTGTTTAGTTCCAACCCCTTACCTTTACTTTCTGTTTCTAGTATATTCACAAGGTTTTGTAGGTCCCTTTCATTTTCTGCAATTAGCACGGTGTCATCTGCGTACCAAATGTTTATCATTTTCCCTCCAACCTTTAATCCAGGGTCTTCTTCTAGGTTTCTCATGATGTTTTCACTATATAGTGAAAACAGATCTGGTGACAAAACACAACCCTGTCTGACTCCTCTTTTGATGTTTTGAAAAGAGCTTATATTGTTTTCTATTCTCATTGCAGCTGTTTGTTCCCAGTATATATTCCTGATTATTCGTAGATCTTTTCCATCGACATTGAGTCTCTCCAGTTGGTTGATCAATTCATCATGTCGTACCCAATCGAAAGCTTTGGTATAGTCAACAAAGCATAAATACAAATCCTTATTCATCTCAATTGACCTCTCTATGATAGTTCTTAGGATGTATATGGCATTAATAGTTGGAAAAGCAAGACTGTTGAGCATGCTGGAGGAATCGGAAGACAATATCGTGAGATCAGTTCATCCAAAGCTGAGAACTGGCAGAAAGTGGAAAGTCCAAGAGGCTGTAAACAATGCCAAGAGAAACCTCAGCATCAAAGAAATAATTGGACACACGCAAACCAACAGACAGGGACTGGGAGCAACAAAAATGCAGTGGTGGTCCAAAGCCAAAGGGAAGGAAAAAAGAGACATGATCATACAGGAGTTGAAGGAAGAAGAAGATGTCAAAAGAGTGCAGAAGGCAGTCCAGCAAGGTCAACAGGGGCAATGGACAACATGGGACAGTGCACTCCAAAGAAGTCTCAGCTGGAACGATATGTGGCACATGGCTCCTCTAAGGATAAGCTTCCTCCTCAGATCTGTATATGACCTGCTCCCCTCGAATGCAAACTTAGTGAAATGGGGGAAATCAGACGACCCAGCATGTCCGCTCTGTCAGAAGAAACAAACAGTGGAACATGTCCTAAGCTCTTGCAAAGTAGCGCTAGCCCAAGGAAGGTATACATGGAGGCACAACCAAGTTCTGAAAGTGATCACAGACGTGGTTAGCGAAAAAACCATGACCCCAAACGCACCAATTGCTATGACAACGTTCTACAAAGCAGGAGGGAAACAGGTCTGGCCCGAAAGTGCTATGACAACCAGCACATTGCCAAAGGGTCTTCTGGATGGAGCAGTCGACTGGGAGTGTACAGCAGACCTCCCAGAGTGGAGAAATTACCCAGATGTCATCAGCAAGACAGGCATGAGACCAGACATCGCTCTCCACTCTGACTCCTCGAAACAAGTGATTCTGATAGAACTCACTGTGCCATACGAAAGCAGAATGGAAGAAGCACATATCTACAAGACCGAAAAATACGCCGGTCTTGCCAGCACCCTGAAGAAAGCAGGTCTGCGGGTCAAAATCTTCGCCATAGAGGTCGGGGCAAGAGGGTTTGTGGGCACCTCCGCTTATGATCTCATGAAACAACTCGCCATTTCTGGGAAGAAGAGGACTAGAGCCCTTAAAGCGATGGCAGAGGCAGCAGAAAGGAGCTCAAGCTGGATCTGGGCAAGGAGGAACCAAAAGTGAACTTCATAAGGATTAAATTCCCTACAGATGATGTGTGCCCCGTTAGCACATTGGTAAAACCGCGTACCGCAGTTCTGAAGCGCAGAATCGCCCAGGTTCGCTCCCCGGCGTGGGAAAATAAAAATAAAAATAGACAACAGCAGAAGGGCATCCAGGAGTCATGACCTGGATGTGGCCCGGCCCCCCGAGAGTGTAAGGAATTCAGGGCCGAAACACTTGTCTAAAGGGGGTTACTTCTCTGAAGACCTTCTGTTGTCTAGCTCTCCCTAGAGTTTCTTTCTACCATTAATAGTTCCTTTCCCCTGCACAAATCCACGCTGTTCTTCTGCTATTTCTCTTTTGATTCTATTCCTTGTCCTCATCATGATTATTCTTAACAGGATTTTTGTTACATGACTCATCAAACTGATTGTGCGATGGAGTTCGCATTCTATAGCCCCTGTCTTCTTTGGAAGTGCAATGAAAATTGATTTTGACATATCTTTGGGGATTTTTCCAGTGTAATAAATTTCATTTAGGAGGACTGTTATTTTTTCTATGCCAAATTCCTCCAGGGCTTCAATCATCTCTGTAGTAATGTTGTCTGGTCCTGGGGCTTTTCCTGGTTTCATCTTTTTCAGTGCTGCTCTAACTTCATCTTTCATTATGAGTGGTCCTTCAAAGTTCTTTTTTATAATGTGTTCTTCGTTTCTGTCATCCTCAAAAAGGTCTTTAATGTACCCCTCCCATGTGTCTAATATTTTGTCTTTTTCCATGATAAGCGTGCCATCTTTCGATTTTAAGCAACCAGTTGATGTGCATGCAGTGATTCACATTTTCTGAACCCCCAATAGGACACAGTGTCCTGGACATAGAAAATTAATAGGACACAGTGTCCTGGCTATGAAAAAACAATAGGACACCATTTTTTCGCAAAAAAACAAGTGTTTATTTAAAATAAGTCCAGTAATGCAGAACTCTGATAGATCTATACCATAAAGCATTTGCAACAAAAATTACTAATTTTTAGTAATTACATCTTAAACAACACACAAATGAAATAATCAACAAACAGTTATTGTAAGTTAATACTGAAGTCGCACCTTGCTTCAAAATCAGTAAAAAAAAAAACAACCCAAAACAACACTTGGCACAATCTGGCAATCACATTTGAACATAGTGATACTGAACAGTGAATGAATTTTAATAACGAAAACTAAGTACCATCTTGCTATAAAATAAGATCTGACTGAGAAAACTTGGCACATTCTGGCAATTTTGAATAATATCTGTTAAGTCTTAAACAACACAAAAAAATGGAATATTCAAGCAGTTATTGTAAGTTAATACTGAAGTCGCACCTTGCTTCAAAATCAGTAAAAACAAAAACAAAACAACGTCCCCGATAACGTGCGAAGCTAAAAATAGCACACTCGCGGAGCTCTGGGCGATGGCTGACACTGTGATAGGCTGTCCACTGTCACTGTGTCAGTGGGCGTGTCAGCGACTACAAGGGCCTCGCACAGCCAGCGCTGCCATTCAACGCGCTCGATAAAACACACTTGGCGTGTCCGCGACTTCCATGTAATAATCGGACACGGGTCCGCTCGGATAGCATATCAATCGGACAGCGGGTCCGCTCAGAAGCAAAACAATCGGTCATTTCAAATTTCAAATCGGTCAATGTCCGGAGTCCAAGGGAAATGTGAAACACTGTGCATGTATTTTTCCTGTGGACAATTTCTTCAATTCGTCTGTACATACCCTGAGGATCCATTCTGTGTCGTTCTTCTATCTCTTTGCATTTTGTGTTCAGTCAAGCTTCCTTAGCTTCATTGCACCTATACCTGATTTCTTTGTTTATCTTCCTGTATATCTCCTCGTTTCTCTTTGCCCTCCTCCTTTCCTCCATCAGGCCCAAAATTTCATTAGTCATCCAACTCTTTTTTGCTTTTCTATTTGCCTTAGGGATTTCTTCACAAGCATACCCACTAAATCACAGAAACTTGTCTATAATCTGAAACTAAGGTTGAAAGTTACTTTTCAGAAAAGGCCTGAACAAGGACATCATTACAGATTTTAATCATGATTGAGCATGAAACAAAAGGTATGAGCACCAGAAGGAAAGAGAGAGGCTCTGGGCTGGACAAGAGGGCTTAAAAAAAATTCATCAATTACACAACCAATGTCTTTTTTTAAACAATTTCACAATCAGTGTCTATATCATTAATGATGTCCTAAACGCATTTTATCATAAACACACACACACACACACACACACACACACACACACACACACACACACACACACTCTCTCTCTCTATATATATATATTTTGGATTTTGCAGTTTGGTCTACACAAAACACATTCAGTACATCAATTAAACTACAATATGAATTATACAGCAAACATAGGTAAAAAGAATCTCACTGAGTTGATGGCATTAGCAACAAGAGTGAATTATGTGATATATTCAAGCATGATTTTTCCGTATCAGAGTGACCTAAAGTGAGTATGTGAGTGCACGAGTCACTTTGTGAAAAGTGGAAGAGAGAGTTACTGAGTGACGAGATAAATGCATACTAAACTGACATGAATCTAACTAATCACTGATTTGTCTTTGAAGGCTTACTTCAACGAATATTGTTTAAAGTCCAACTGAGATCTCCACACTTTTGTTGCAATCAATTTATAAAGATTCCATAAGACTCATTTCTTTGAAAAATTACAAATCTGTAAGTATCCATTTAAAAAACTTTCTGAGACCAAGAGTTTTCAGTGTTTAAACCCAGATTAATCCCGATTAGGCCATCCTTTCTTCCCACCCAGCAAGTTTTCATCATAGTGATATGATTCTTCTGTCACACCTTTGAACACAGACTGCAAGGCTTCCATCACCGCTTTCTCAATAGAGGCGAAAAACGCCCAGGGTGTGTAGCCATCTCGCATGGAACGACACACTGTCACTATAGTTGGCTGAGTGGGGAGAAGGGACAGAGAGTTCCTGAGGAGCTCTGATCTGATTTCATTTTCCTTTGCAGTTGGAACATGGAATGTAACTTCTGTCTTACCCGGAATATTAAATCCATGACAGAGATGCAGTGACTCGGGTTCAAAGGTCATACTGGTTGGTGCCGTCTCTAAACAAACCCCCACATAATTCAAGGTAACAAGTTGTTCGATCTTGAGGTCGAAAAGCTTGCGCAACAAAATCTGCAACATGAGTCCAGCTGCTTTACCTTTGCAGAGTAATTTTCCTACACCAGCTTCCCTCAAGCTACTTGAAATTGCAGGCATCAACTGAATGAGAGTTTTATCAGCATCAAAATCAGACACACAATTAGCTTGGCTTTTAGAGGCCTTACCTCCACACAAGCTGACCCTAAATTCACGTACGATTTTCACAATGGTACGGAAGACCTTGTCAGCAATAAATTCAGAATGAACGTCGTTCACACAGAGAAATTTCCCAACAATATCCGAGAGCTGATTGACTGAATCCTGGATGAACCCAGCATTGTACAGAGGCATCACAGAGCTCTCACACACCGTAATAATCTTCATCAATGTCTAGTATGACTTTCTCATCTTTTCTAATCCAATCACCCTTCTTCAACAGTTCCAAAGCTTTGCTCTCATGAACAGTCTCCATTATTCCTGTCACCACAGCATGACATTCAAGACTTCTAGCCATGGAACTTTCCCCCACCTCAGAAGGATCTGGTTCTTCATCCCAGCATTCCCAGTCCTCAGCTCCTGTAGAATTTGGAAAGCGCAACCTGGCACAGGCACAGTGACGAAGGAATGGTTTGCCATCACGTGGGTAGTAGGTTCGCCAGCCAGCCTTAACGTCGTTCACTTCATGGTCAGCCTCCTTGGAATGTTCCGCACGGTCCCAATCAGGCCACACCCAGATATAGCGGTTAATCAGGCCTGCCAGACCAGAACCCTGTGTGACAGTAACCCAACAGTACAAATTTGTGAGGTAATTATACAACAATGAACACGCTCATCAAGTATAAAACAAGGTAATGTCATAGACCTACAGACAGTAATACATCATGATCAGAGAAGAAAGAAAATCCTAAAAATACAACACTGTAACTCCATCACATATGGAAGTCTAAACTGTAATGTTTACTATATTTATAATGAAACTTTTACTACATTTATTGATTTGTCCTTCCTTTAAAATCATGTTCACTTGTTAAAACATTATCAAATCTAAAAACAGAATTTCAGTGCATTCTTTTATCAGACACATACAACAATGCGTGACCCACACTAAAACAGATGTCCAGACGTTACACCACACCATGTCTTCCAAAACAGCTCAAAACGTGACTTGGGGCCAATGACCTTGAATCCGAGCTGTTGAATAGCAAGAGACTCTGGGGAGAGCCGGACAGCAGAAGGTCCTCAGAGGAGAAACACTTCAAGCAAGTGTTTCAACCCCCTTCTGCTCCAGAGGATATGGGAGCATCCAGGTCATGAATTCTGGATGCCTTTCTGCTGTTGCCAAATTTTTCTTTCATAGAAAACTGCCCAACAACTGGGTCTGAACCTGGGCATCCAAGGTGGTCAGGCATCTCAAGGCCGGTCACCCATGCGACAGACGCCTTAACCACTAAGCTATCAGACACTGGTAATGTGTAGGGGAATTTTAAGCCTTTTGAAGTTCACTTTTGTTCCTCAATGACCAAATGCAGCTGGAACTCTTTTCAGCTGCTTCTGTCATTGTCTTAACTCACTCGGTACGACGGAACGCTATAGCGGTCGTGATGAAAGGCACGGTTCCGAACGACGGAACGCTATAGCGGTTTCGATAATTAACATTTTTTTTACGCTCCCCTTTAGACCTTGCACGCCTACCATAGCCACACTGGTCACTGCAAACGTGTCAAGGGTCAAGGGGAAAGTTGCTTCGTGAGATTCCGTAGCCATACACTCGTCAGGAAACGATTGACTTCGGCACCCCACAACGACTGGTAATCTGCATTCGTGTCGAAAATGGCGTCGCAGGCAAGTACGAGTTTTCGAACAAAGTAGATCACGACGCCGGCGTTTTACTGCTGCTGAAGTGATTGAAGTGCTTCAAACTGAAGGATTGGACATCGAGGAGTATGCTGAAGATAATGATGAAAGTGTATCAAGTGATGGAAGCTGCCAGCAAGAAGGTACTGACAGTGACCCAGTTTCAGACGACAGTGAAGTGGGAGGGAGGTGGGCGTACACGTCACGAGAGGCGAGCAGTCAGCGAGCCAAGTACAGTGAGTCGCATGTCTGATGGAGGTTTCATTCACTTTCCTATGGTTGACTGGCACGAACATTTTAGTTTTTCTCCCACTTTGCCTCCTTCTCTGGCTCTTGTGGCCTGCATGTCTCATTTGAGTGCCACGCCCCCCCATAACTCCCCTGTGTAACAATTTGTAACATTTATTCATATAATATCACTAATAATCTTCTTTTTTTTTTTACCCTGAGCAAAGTCTGCTTTATTCATGTTGTTTTGTGCATACAAAGACCTTTTCACCTTTGACTGTGTGTTCATGGAGCTGATCAAAGTGTGGGACTGTACGGTGATCCTGACCACAAAATTTGGGGTATTTTCAACGTGGCACATGAAAAAGAAAGATTCAAGGAAGAACTTCAATATTTTGGCATGAACTAACCCAGCATGTAAATATTCAGATCTGAAAGTTTCATTTTGTTCCTTTATGTTTTGTATTTGTTGTGATTTTTTTCCTAACCCTTCAAAATGGGCCGTCCCTGGGGAAACGCAAGGGGAAAAATTCTCCGTACCGAGTGAGTTAAAGTATACTGAATAAGAAAATATATAGTTTGGGGGGAGGGGGGGGGGGGGGGGGGGTCTGGGCTGGTTGAAGAGTTATGAATTTTTTTTTTTTAAGTCAAAATGTTTAAAATTCCCTGGCACAGGCGATTTACCTCTTTATTTACATTTTGGCACTTAAGGGGTTAAATGAGGATATAGCGACTAGCACAATGTACATGCATGAGGAGCAACGTTAATGATTTTAGTTAAAATGAGGCTACACCACAGAAACTGTTACACTAGTATATACAGTTAACTATCAATCCTGTGAAACGAGACCCCACAAGACCCTGTCATCTGTTGTTATTGGAAATGTCACTGCTCAGATATCCTACTTACAGCAATGAAGACATCATTACTCTGCATCATGTTGGCCACCTCCGAGTGATTTTGGGGCAGACGGAACCAGGGTACAAGCGATAAATCTCGGGGTGGAGCAGCATCTGAATGACCATCAATATGCAGCTGAAACAATACCAAGCACAGCATGAGGTCAAGACAGGTTATTGCATTCCATTGCCATATATCTACAGACACAATCTCAAAGCAAATACTGAAGTGAAAAAAAAAACCAGAACATTGCTTTTATTATTCTTGAAATGATGTTCCATATTGTGGCGATGTTTTCTTTTTTCCAAGAAGAATTAACAGACATTAATTAAGCAGGCAATGCTTGATAACAATTCAAAATGGATGTCCACCTAGCAGGGTAAAACAAATACAAGAAATGCAGAATGGTTGTATGGCGGTACTAGTGTGGTTGTTATTGTTAGTGTTGTTTAAAGCCCAGCCGACTGCGTAGAGCCATATCAGGGCTATAACTGCTTCAAAACATACAAAACTTCTACAGGAAAAAAAAAAAAAAAGAAAATTCAGTACACATATCAACGCATTCGCGCACATAATCTAAGGACATGCCCCTGGCATTGACCACTCCATCCAATTTATCACATAGGGGATTTAAAAAACACACCTGAATACAAACATAATATTAAGGACACCAAAACATACACAAAAATGGGCATAAGTTACCTAAAGTTGCTTCCGCATATCTCACCTCCCTAGAGCTAAAATGGCACTTAATACATGTACCCAATTATCAATCCTAAGAAAAAGTACATAAGACTTTATCAAACACATACAGGTGAATGGACCATTAAAGCAGAAAATGATAAAAATGACAGAAAACAAAGGAACAAAGGAGAAACAAAGAGAGTGACAGAAAAGGGAAAATTTCAAGCACAGAATTTCCAGAAGGTGGGGATACTATTTATACTGAAAGAGCCCCCAGCATCATCACAAGGGGATCAGTGTGATTCATCATGACCAATTTTTGTGATTGCTTTAATAATTAAAGAAAATGTTGGTGATTCCCATGAGATACATTAGAGACAAAGAACTGTGCTACTAACATGGGAGCCAGACATTTACTGATTTAGGTCCTACGTGTTTTTCAAGGCACGCAGAATTATAACAAGAACAACAACTAGTCAACTTTATCAGAGTGTAAAGAACTGATAGTCAACTTTATCAGAGTGTGAAATAAATAAACAAAACACCTACACCAAAAACAACAGCAAATGACATGAATAACAACAACGGCAAACAGAAGCAAACGGGCTGTTAACTTTACCAGGGTGTTGCTGCGTTTAGGGATGACTCCAGTGTCAGCTGCATCAAACCAGTACTTCAGAACTAGAACAACAAACAACATGACTGTGTACACTCAACTGACATCAATGTAATGAGAGTCTGCAACTCAAGCAATCAACACTGTGTACACTCAACTGACATCAATGTAATGAGAGTGTGCAACTCAAGCAATCAACACTGTGTACACTCAGCTGACATCAATGTAATGAGTGTCTGCAACTCAAGCAATCAACACTGTGTACACTCAACTGACATCAATGTAATGAGTGTATGCAACTCAAGCAATCAACACTGTGTACACTTAACTGACATCAATGTAATGAGAGTCTGCAATCAAGCAATCAACAATGTGTACACTCAACTGACATCAATGTAATGAGAGTCTGCAACTCAAGCAATCAACACTGTGTACACTCAACTGACATCAATGTAATGAGAGTCTGCAACTCAAGCAATCAACACTGTGTACATTCACACTGACATCAAATGATCAATGTAATGAGTGCATGCAACTCAAGCAATCAACACTGTGTACATTCACACTGACATCAATGTTATGATCATACAAACTGACACAAACACCATTCTGAACATTCACACTGACATCAATGTTATGATCATACAAACTGACACAAACACCATTCTGTACATTCACACTGACATCAATGTAATGATCATACAAACTGACACAAACACCATTCTGTACATTCACACTGACATCAATGCAATGATCATACAAACTGACACAACAAAATTCTGTACATTCACACTGACATCAATTTAATGATCATTCAAACTGACACAAACAAAATTCTGTACATTCACACCGACATCAATGTAATGATCATACAAACTGACACATACAAAATTCTGTACATTCACACTGACATCAATGTAATGATCATACAAACTGACACAAACAACATTCTGTACATTCACACTTACATCAATGTAATGATCATACAAACTGACACAAACACCATTCTGTACATTCACACTGACATCAATGTAATGATCATACAAACTGACACAAACAACATTCTGTACATTCACACTGACAATCAATGTAATGATCATACAAACTGACACAAACAACATTCTGTACATTACACTGACATCAATGTAATGATCATATCAACAACTGACACAAACAACATTCTGTACATTCACACTGACATCAATGTAATGATCATAATGGTCATACAAACTGACACAAACAACATTCTGTACATTCACACTGACATCAATGTAATGATCATATGGTCAAAACAAACTGACACAAACAACATTCTGTACATTCACACTGACATCAATGTAATGATCATAATGGCATACAAACTGACACAAACAACATTCTGTACATTCACACTGACATCAATGTAATGATCATAATGGTCATACAAACTGACACAAACAACATTCTGTATATTCACACTGACATCAATGTAATGATCATATGGTCATACAAACTGACACAAACACCCATTCTGTACATTCACACTGAAAATGTAATGATCATAATGGTCATACAAACTGACACAAACAACATTCTGTACATTCACACTGACATCAATGTAATGATCTAATGGTCATACAAACTGACACAAACAACATTCTGTACATTCACACTGACATCAATGTAATGATCATAATGGTCATAACAAACTGACACAATCAACATTCTGTACATTACACTGACATCAATGTAATGATCATACATAAACTGACACAAACAAAATTCTGTAATTCACACTTGACATCAATGTAATGATCATACAAACTGACACAATCAACATTCTGTACATTCACACTGACATCAATGTAATGATCATACAAACTGACACAATACAACATTCTGTACATTCACACTGACATCAATGTAATGATCATACAAACTGACACAAACAACATTCTGTACATTACACTGACATCAATGTAATGATCATACAAACTGACACAAATAAACATTCTGTACATTCACACTGACATCAATGTAATGATCTACGCAACTGTAACATCAACATTTGTACTTACACTGACATCAATGTAGATGACGTACAACCTCGACACAACAGTTTGTACATTCACACTGACATCAATGTAATGAGTGTATGCTACTGTAACCATCTAACCATCACAGTCTGTACATTCACACTGACATCAATGTAATGAGTGTACGCTACTGTAACCATCGTAACTATCAACAGTCTGTACATTCACACTGACATCAATGTAAAGAGTGTACGCTACTGTAACCATCATAACCATCAACAGTTTGTACATTCACACTGACATCAATGTAAAGACTGTATGCTACTGTAACCATTGTAACCATCAACAGTTTGTACATTCACACTGACATCAATGTAATGAGTGTACGCTACTATAGCCATCGTAACCATCAACAGTCTGTACATTCACATTGACATCAATGTATTTCAGTTTCAGTTTGTCATGATGGCCTCTCCACACTTGGAGTAAATTCCATATGCATTGAGGCCACAGATGCCATGTGATGGATAAGATCCAAACTTACCTTGGCATAAAGCCTACCCTACCTACCGGTAAGATCTTGAGATCAACCGAGTGAAAAGGTTCTGTCTATTCTTCTATCAATCTGTCCCTGAAACAATTTTTATCGTAGTGAAATGTATCTCTCCATCTCAAATGTAAATACCATTTCCCAAATGTGAGAGACTGTTCGGTGTAAAAATAAAATTCTGTACATCCTCTTGGATGTCATTTTCAGCACTATACTGTAAGTATAAAATGTATGTTATCAACTTAAGTACTTATCTGGAAAGCAAAAAGTTTCAAACTTTACAAAAATGTTTCATTTTTGTGAGTTGAAATGCTTTTTTTCAATTGTGTAAAACAAATCAAAAACGGTGTATTACCATGGTATATCCGCCACTAATCATACTTGCAAAGACTTCTATGCTGAAATGAAACATGAACTAACACTTGGATCACAAGCATGTTCACAAAAGAAATGGTCATACATACCTTCATGATGTTCTTCCACAACAAAAACAGGAACCACAGGTTTTTTCTTAGTGGGCAGCTGACGCAGAATGTCGGCCACAGGCCATGTGGGTTCCTTCCACTGTCGCTCCAAGTGCACGAATTCCATATCCATCTCTTCTTGAGCGACTTGAAACCAACGACCACCCCTCTTTGGCTGAGGTAGTGTCGACATGGCCTGGGGTTTCTGAGTGGTATTAAGCCCCATCATCATGGCAATTATGATCAGTACAAGGATAATGGCTACCAAAAGGAAAAATGAAGACTTTAAGTTCAGTCGCCTCGACCCTAACTGCAACCTCATCTTTCTCATGCTGGTGGCTGTTGGCCGAAAACTTCTTCAGTCTGAAAATAGAGACAACACAATCAACATAAATGAGTGGAAATGAGTACATATTAATTCACAAATGCATATATGTATAAAAGGCAGTACTCTTGTTTTCTTGTTTCATCTGTCTTATCCACCTTACCAGCACAAGGGGTGTCACATGTTCCAGGTTGTGAGTCAGTTAAAAACACCTCCCATACTATGGATAATTTCACAAAATGAAATGCTCAAAAGATGATATTTTATTCTACCGATAATCTCAAACAAGGCCAGCTCTTACATCTTTCATTAAGCGACTATATCTTAAAGGCTAGCACCCCACAACGCCTAATACTTCAGTGGCTGAAAAAATAAAAGATAACAACTAACAACTGTATCTGGTATAATCACTACCTGACACAACACAGCTTAGCTCCGAATACACCTGGTGACGTGCAATTAAAAATGCAATAAGAATCCCATTCTCAGTCAGCATCAGGCCCTTGCCACTCCTGAAATAGCCACACAATTAATCCTTTGACTCCCACACCCTATCCACCAGCATCCTGCACTGCCAACCATGCCAGCAAAGCAAAAACTTAACCCTTTGATTCCCTTACCCTATCCGCCAGCTTCCTGCTGTTTGTTGTTATTGTTGTTGTTATTGTTACTTAAAGCCCAGCTGACTGCGTAGAGCCATATCTGGGCTATAACCAGTTCAAAACATGCACAATACTTCAACAGGGGAAAAAAGGAAAAGAAAATTAATGCACATATCAATGCATTCATGCACATAATCTAAGGAGATGCCCCTGACGTTGACCATTCCATCCAATTTATCGCATATGGGGATTTAAAAAAACATACCTAAGTACAAATTTAAACATAACTAAGGACACAAAACCATATATAAAAATGGGCTTAAATTACCTAAAATTGCTCCAGCATATCTCATATCCCTAGAGCCAAAAATGCACTTAACACATGTACCCAATTATCAATCCTAAGAGAAAGTAATTAAGACTTTATTGAAACACATACAGGTGAATGGATCAGTAAGGCAGAAAATTACAGGAAGAAATGACAAAAAGCAAAGGATGAAGAAAGAAACAAAGAGAGTGACAGAAAAGAGGAAATTTCTGGCACAGAATTTCCAGAAGGTGGGGATACTATTCATAATGAAAGAACCCCAGCATCCCCATGGGAGGCTCATGCTGTTTATTCCATAAAGCACAATACAACTGCGTAATCTATTCAATAATGCAACCAAGATAAAGAGGAAAAATAATCAGCAACAGACATATGCAGCAGTCAAGTGGGTAAAAGGTGGGTGGAGAGTTCTTCCATCTCAAATGTCAACATGTGTATGCAGACCTGCCAGTGACTAAACCCCTTCATGTGTATATGCACACCAAAAAACACACAGACATGTTACAGATCCTGTTAGACATATCGGTGGCTGGTTTATACATGAAAACATCCAGCATGCACGCCCACTGAATACACTGCATGCAGACTGTGCAGCAACATGACACCTGCACAGTATGGGCAAAACAATGTGTACACATGCATCTGAATATTAATTAGAACACTTACAAAAAAGTTTATTCAAAATACTTGCAATGACAATACTTCTTGCAATAACAACAAAAATGTCTATCTTGTATACTCTGACACAATCGTGACAGTCATACAATTGAAACAATTATCTTCCTTACAAAAAGTTTAATTCATTTAGATCCTGTGTACAGGCAGATAAACAAAACTGATGTGACAAACAATCCTTAAACATACAACAATAGCAACACAATCCACAAACCTGCATGTAACACAACACAACACACAAGACAATTCACCAACCAAACCCAGCAAACAACAAACCGAACCTGCCAATTCTGGAACCTGGCCCTGAATACAGCCAAAGACTGGGGCTCTAACTGCAGGCTTCAAATATGATGCACTGTTACCTTCCTCAAGGAGTGGAGTGGAGTGCTCAGTAAAACTTCTTGACATATGAGGACACACAAACATGAAAACATATCCAAG
The DNA here is from genome assembly GCA_030674185.1 of Monoplex corrugatus. Lineage (NCBI taxonomy): Eukaryota > Metazoa > Mollusca > Gastropoda > Littorinimorpha > Ranellidae > Monoplex > Monoplex corrugatus. Next base: position 100,007,570 of record CM060306.1, on the reverse strand, counting down.
GGTGAGCAACCATCTGCCTGCATGACAAAGGCTTGTCACCTTACTGGGTAAGAATGAAGAAAATATAGAACAACAGTCCTAGCCCTTCCAGCCTATGAAGTCAACTACAGAACTATGCTCTGGCAAAAGTGAAGTCTAAGAAAACAAACAAACAAAGAAACAAACAAAAACAAAACGACCACTCATCAGAAATCCCTTCCTGAACATTCTCCCTTGATGGGATCAGAAAGAGAAGCGCTGACTTGAGACAAATTCACAACCTTGCTTTATTTGGTTGAAAACAATGTTGACAACACACATGAAACATGATACACATATTTCACCTGCAGAACTGCAGGTTCCCCACCTGAACTTGCCCCCAATGTGCAGCCACCCTTGTCTCCAACAGCACACACAGCCTGAACAAAAAACACCAGCTAGGGACTAGGCCTATAGGATAAAAAAAAAAAAAAAAAAAGGGGGGGGGGGGGAGAAATTGCAAACTGCACTGATGTCACCATGACATAATGCAAATGCACAGGTTTATGGCTCACGCCATGGTCATTTTGGATCTTCACTATCGCCTGGCATTTGTGACATACATGCACATGGAATTGAGAAACTAAACCTGAAATTGAAACCAGTCGTGGTTAACGCCACGGACTACTGACTGGAAGGTTGTGGGTTCGAATCCCCATCAGTCCATTCAAAAATACATCATTGTAGGGGTTTTCGGCTCTAACTGTCTCCTACGCAGAGTTGGGTGTGCTATAGGCTCATTGGGAAGACTGGGACCACACAGTCGAGTCTCATCCACTTTGCGGATGCGTCACTGAGGATGTTGCTCAAATCTTCTGACCAGCACCGCAGGTGTCTGTGTCTCTCGAGCCTGGTTGACACCAGGATATATGATGATAGTAAGCGTAGAGTACAGCCCTGTCACGCAGTCTCAATCCTAGATGGAACTCCATAGCATCATGATTATGATCCTCATCGACACCATTGTCATCGCATTGTTAAAAAAAAAAGAAGAAAAAAAGAAAAACCCAACCATGCCAGCTTCTGTGGCCATTAAGATGGCGTTGAAAAATAGGACAAAAAAAAAAGATGAGCACAAAGGCAACCTCCCTAAGTGCAATGATCCTATAAAAAAAATCTAAAAAAAACAACTGAAATTAAAACTAAAACATACTGTCTGCTTCCAGAAAAAAAAAATGTACACTGTACCCAACTCTTCAGGAAAAAAAACTTTTTATCAAATGGACATTACTCTCGAGTGCACTCACCTTCAACATTTTCTCTTTATTATATTCATTTCATATGTCCAAATTACCATATCTGCTACCACATAACCCCACCTTTCATGCGGGCAGACTGGTTCTCTTGATAGAGCCTTGGACTCATGATTTCATGTCCAAAGTTCAATCCCCCCCATCAACATAAAAGTCGGCTTGTTCACTATCCGTACTAATGCTTCAATGGTTCTAGCAGACTCAGTGTTTCATAGCCCCGTTCCCCATCCAATTTCAAGACTTTGCCAGTGCTCAGGGTTTTGCATAGACTCAAGAAATATGCCAGACAACTGCTCTAAGATTTGGGTGGAGATGTCTCAGGGTGATAAAGCCCTCTTGAACAATCTACATACACCAAACTCTCACCTGTGAAGGAATGTGTATTTTTATAGTCTAAACACTCCAAGTACAGGAACTACAAGGTCAGCAGAAAAGATAGCGACTATTGTCATATCAATCATATCATGTCATGTCATATCATGTCATGTCAAATCATATATCACACCATAATCATATCACAATCATATCACATGACGATAATGTCACAATCACATCATACTACAATCATGCCACAATCACATCACATCACATCACATCACATCATATCATATCACATCATATCATGTATCATATATATCATATCATATCAGATATCCTATGTCATAGCATGTCATATAACATATATCATATACCATATCACAACATATCATACCATGTCACATCACATCACATTACATCAAACATAATATATCATCATATCATATATCATATCATATCATATCACATCATATCATATCACATCACATCATAAGTCATATTGTATCAAGGCAGATCAAGCTCTTCCAAAACATCAAAAGAGGAGTCAGACACGGATGTGTTTTGTCACCAGATCTGTTTTCACTTTACGGCAAAAACATCATGAGAAACCTAGAAGAAGACCCTGGATTAAAAGTTGGAGGAAAAATGATAACATTCGATACGCAGATGACACCATGATAACTGCAGAAAATGAAATGGACCTACAAAACCTTGTGAATATACTAGAAATAGAAAGCAAAGGTAAAGGCTTGGAACTAAACAGCAGGAAGACTGAAGTCATGGTGATCAGTAAAAAATATGAAATCCCCTCATGCAAAATAACAGCAAACGGCACAACCTTGAGACAGGTTGATAAATTTAAATACCTGGGAACAATCATTTCACCAGATGGCAGATGCACATCAGAGGTAGCCAGCAGAATAGGCCAAGCCAAAACAGCATTCAAGAAGAAGCATTCTTACCAACAAATGCCTATCAATTAACATCAGAAAGAGAGTCCTTGAATGTTATATAGAACCAATAGTGCTATATGGCTGTGAGGCGTGGACAGTCAGCAAGCAAAGCCAGAACAAGGCAGCCGAGATGTGGTTTCTAAGAAGAATGTTGAGAGTTCCATGGACAGCAAAGAAAAAAACGACACAGTCTTGATGGAGGCACACACAAGAGATCACTCACAAGGAAGATTAGGAAAAGACAGGCAACATTTATCTATAGGCCATTTTATGAGGAAGGGGGATTTGGAGCACCTGGTCACAATGGGAAAGCTGGAGGGAAAGAGAGCACCAGGTAGACCCAGGGAGAAGATACTAGACGGACTTGCAGAGTGGCTGGGGACAAGGAGGGTGGAAGAGATGCTTGGGGCAACAAGAGATAGAGACAGATGGATGGAAGTCCATGATCACCAACACCATGCGGCAGGGCACCTGATGATGATGATGATGATACACATAGATGGGTGAGTTGTAATACAGTGACAGATTTTAATGAAAATATTACACCAAAGTTTTAGGTTAAAAAATGATCATGTACATGTACATTATGAAGAATTTTACCCTACTTTAAGCTTATTCAAAATGTTTTTCAATACATGTATATGCAACATTACATAAACATAAAACAATAATCATAATATGTAGATGTTCATACATGCCAAAATTAAAGTGCTTTGAGTGCCTTACAAAAAAAAGACTGGAATCTTGACGTTATATTGATAAAAATTACAAACATGCACATTTACTTGTGTACACATATATACCTTCAACACAAAACAGACCCCACATCCCTATTTTTGATCTTCTTTATTTTGAAAATAAAAGGTTATTTCATACAGACCAGAGAGATGCGTGTATGTATCTGTCGTTGTATCTGTCTGTGACAAAAATGTGTGGACTTGATTTTCTCTGTTCTTTATGGATGGATGTTTACCAAATTTTGGTCAAGGTGTGGACTGTTGGTGAGTCTCTAAAGTTAAGTTCAGAAGGTAAATTGCCAAGTTGAAGGTAACATAAACCAAAAAAGTGCCTGAAATCAGCCCTTTATCAGAAAGGTGTCTGAACAGCACTTTCCCAGAAACTTGCTGTTGCAATAATCCACCAAAGGTTTCAAAGCATGCCAAGTTTTATTTCATATTCATGATGCTTCTTCAAGGCCACAGTCATGATATTCTAGAATATCTGCAGTTTCATCACTACACTATCTGAAACAAATTCAAGGAACTGACTTTCTATCAAAGCTGAAGAAAAAATGTTTTTTATAGTAATCAGCCATGTTCTTTTTCAATACAAATCTATTGATGTGTGATGGTCTGACCTCCACAGCAAAGAGAATATACGACACAGCACAAAATACGACACAGCACAAAATACGACACAACACAAAATACGACACGGCACAAAAACAGTCTGGTTTTGAGCATTTTCCACTACCAACAAATGCTAACTTTAAGAAACTGATAATTAAAGGGTAAAGTTAGGCAGTACTGTCCCAACCAATTTCAACTTCAATAACTAGCAGTGAGTGACATCATCATTATCATCATCATCATCATGTGCCCTGCCGCATGGCGTTGGTGATCATGGCTTCCATATGCATCTATCTGTCGCTGCAAGTACATCTTCCACCCTTTCTGTCCTCGGCCGCCCTGCAAGTCCATCCAATATTTTCTCTCTGGGTCTACCTGGTGTTTTCTTTCCCTCCAGCTTTCCTCTTGTGACCAGGTGCTCCAATTCTCCTTTCCTCATAATATGGCCTATAAATGTTGCCTGTCTTTTCCTAATCTTCTTTATTAATGATCTTCTTGTGTCTGCCTCCATCAAGACTGTTCATTTGATTTCTTTGCTGTCCATGGAACCCTCAACGTATGACATAAGACATTATAGATACGCAGGCCCATATATGTAAACATGGCCACTGTCTTTGATCTTCATTTCAAAGCAAGATAATTAATCACAAGGTGATGCTGTTTTCAGTATTCACTGCAATTTTTCAAGTGTTGTAAGAGAACGAACTTTTCATGAAAAAATTTCATTAAGCAATAGTGCTTTGAACTTTTCATGAAAATTTACAGTTAAGCAACAGTGCTTATTTATTTTCCCTGATGAGATGGAAGATGATGTCACTGAGGTTCTTTGACTTTCTCTTGCAGAAGACAGATCTTGGCATATTTCTAAAAACTTAGATAATATCCAACAATAACATACTCTTTCATTTTCCCAACAATAAAATGAATAATGTACTCTTTCTCTCTTTCATTTTCCAACAATAAAATGAATAATGTACTCTTTCTTTTCCTTGCCCACTTCCTTCTCTTTCCCTCTAGTAAAACATTTGCTAAAACAAACAGCGCCCACTACTGCACATAATGAATTCCTCTTTGTATGCACAAGGTGCTCAACACTGGTCAGCCAATTTGCCACACCAGTGACATAGTGCCTGCAGTGTGTAGTGTGAGTGTGTGTGTGTGTGTGTGTGTGTGTGTGTGTGGTGTGTGTGTGTGTGTGTGTGGTGTGGTGTGTGTGTGTGTGTGTGTGTGTGTGTTGTGTTTGTGTGTTGTGTGTGGTGTGTGTGTGTGTGTGTGTTGTGTGTGTGTTGGTGTGTGTGTGTAGCGTGTGTGTGTGGTGTGTGTGGTTGTTGTGTTGTTGTGTGTGTATGTTGTGTGTGTGTGTGTTGTGTGTGGTTGTGTGTGTGTGTGTGTGTGTGTTGGTTGTGTGTGTGTGTTTTGTAAGGTCTTGTGTGTGTTGTGTGGTGTGTGTGTGTTTGTGTTTGTGTTGTGTGTGTGTTGCTGTGTTTAGTTGTGTGTTGTAGTGTGTGTTGTGGTGTGTGGGTTGTGTGTGTGTGTGTGTGGTGTGTGTGTGTGTTGTGTGTGTGTGTGTGTGTGTGTGTGTGTGTGTGTGCCATGCTGTTTGTTGTGTTGTTTTGTCATCTTCTGCTTCATTTACGTCTTTCATATATACTTTAGAGAATTGCATGTGTGTTGGTGTGTTGTGTGTTGTTGTCCAGTGTTCTCTGGTCTCTCTCTCTCTCTCATTCTCTCTATCTCATTCTTAGAAAGTTTCAAGTTCTCTCTCTCTCTCTCTCTCTCTCTCTCTCTCCTCTCTCTCTCTCTCTCTCTCTCTCCTTCTCTGTATTCTGTTTTATGTTGTTTTCATACAAGTAGATTATAAACAACAGCAGATTATACCTGTACATTGGCCTACATGTTATTATCTACACTGTTGGAAAATAAAGTCTCTTTTCCTTTCGATTCATCTCTGTTATTCACACACATACACACAGAGTGACACATACACACACACACACACACACACACACACACACACACACACACACACACACACACACGCACACACACACACACACACACACACACAGAGTGACACACACATACACACTGTCACACATCACCATCATTATCAATTCTATCATCATAATCACCATGGGATAGGCACCATGTCTAATTAGGCCTATTTAACATTGACTAATGAACATTTCAGCTTCAATTACACTATAACTTAGTACATGTACAAATGTAAGTAAAATGAGAGGTTACTTATTCAAGTTATTGCCAGGACAATGTGGTTAGCTCTGTGGATTAACAGCTGAGAGGTTATGGGTTCAAATCCCACAGTCCTACCAAAATCAGTGTGTGATTTTTCAACTCCAATCACTAAAAGTAAAACCCAAAGCTGAACAAGCTAAGGGCTTATTCAAGTTATTGGGATGACTGGAGTCACACACAATCGGTTCTTCATTCACTTCATTAACCCTTTGACTCCCGCACCCTATCCACCAATGCAAGAACTTAACCTTTTGATTCCCTCACCCTACACATCAGCTTTCTGCAGGAAGCTGGTGGATAGGATAAGGGAGCCAAAGGGTCAAGTTTCTGCTTTGCTGGCATAGTTGACAAAGCAGGATGCTGATGAACAGGATGCGGAAGTCAAAGGGTTAAGAATATTACCCACACTAGGATATATTATGAAAGAAACATAAGGCACAGTCCTGACGCTATTATTAGTAATGTGAGGCAATGCCACAGATCATGGAAGACAGAACAGGGGACAAATAAGAAATGACAGGTGACCCACTTATGTACAATAAGCTACAGTAATATATATATATTCCAGAAAGTGTGATGCTGTTCAAGCTAGTAAAACTAAAAGAACATCAACCAATCATTATGCTGAAACAAATTACAACTCATCCGTCCTTTGTGTGTCTGGGAGAAAAGAAAGGATGTAAAAAATTCTTCCCTTCCCCTACCCCCTCAAAAAGACATTCATGATCTCTAACTTTGAGACTAGATATAATTTATGCTAAATTACACAAAGTTCAAAGAGACATACTGTGCAGAGATATATATATCACAACATGTTTGATTATAATATCAATCTGCAAATAAAATGATAAATTGTAACTTCCTAGGAGTGTTCATCCGAAGCAATCACACACCTATCTTTTGCATTTATTCTGTCTATAGATTTTTTGTGAAGATTTAGGATCATGAAATAAGTAATAACATGATCACTGATAGTGATAATACTGTAAATATTTCAGTAACTTTAAAGCCTCTGGACTTTATGATGTTAACCATTTAACAGTTTCAGTTTAAATGGTTAACATCATAAAGTCCAGAGGCTTTTAAGTTACTGAAATATTTACAGTATTATCAGTGATCATGTTATTACATTAAACAAATGTTACATAATTACCATTTAACAAATGTTATATAATTCATAAACAATGCCTAAATCGTTATATAATAGTACAACGTTAAGTTACAATAATATTGCTGTTGTTGTTGTTAATGTTGTTTTAGATGTAACTTTTTAATGGCTGTAGAAACAAAGAGCATGCAATTCCAAATCAACTTAAAAAGCATTTATCTAGCTTCTTGGGCATGTTAAGGTGTAGGTCTACACTAAAAATTCATACAGTTTAAATAAATAAACAATTAAAAAACATAATGTAAGTATATTTAAAATAGGTGTATGTTAAATAGAGAGAGAGAGAGAGAGTCCTTGTGTGACTTAACAGTTCAGTCACACAAGGACTCTCTCTCTCTGTCTCTAACACACACACACACACACACACACACACACACACACACACACACACACACACACACACACACACACACAGTGATTAGGCCTGAGCACAATAACAGCGCTAAAACTTGCTATGATCCTCAGACTGGAAACGCAAAATGGGAATAATTTGTTGGGCACAGGTGAGTAAAATTGAAAATAAGAAAACTGATGGGTGATCACTGTGAACTGAGAATCAGAATGCTCAACTTTATGAAGTGCAGCCACTGCAAGTCATTCAATCATTCAGTAGAGCATCAAAACAAAGAAAGTATTTCACTGTCTGTCCATTGCACTTGGGTATTAAGTAATGATACTCAACTGATTTCTTCTTCTTCTTCAGTGTTGATGGCCCACAATCAAACTTGATTATTCTGGCACCTATAACTGGGGGGTTTGCAGCTGATAAATCTGGGGCAGTGGACATGTCTTAAGAGCTCAGTTTTAATCATGATGATGATGGGGTGGGGGTGGAGGGAATGAGGGTGGTGGGGTGAGGAGGTAGGAGGGGGAAGGGGGGTGACGGAGGGCAAGAGGGGTGGGGTGGGTGAAGAGGACAGCAAGGTGAGTGGGGCAGGGGCTCTGAGTGGAAGGGGGTGAGGGAAGGGGGGTCAGTCTAGTCTGGGATTTTGGAAGCCCTTGACACGAATGTGTCAAGTGTTGTGGCCTCAACTGTTCCTTGTTGGAGACTGTTCCAGTTCTTGACACTAATGACAGTTCTAGGCAGAAATAAAGCAGCTCTAGTCTATACTGGGTCCTTGATGTGATCAAGTGGAAATGTCTGTCAAGGCCACGTCGCTTACGGTCAGGTAGAGGGACTAGTTTTGCTTTTAGGCTGGGACAGTGAACAAGGCCTTGGTGCACTTTGAACAGCATAGAGAGTCTTGCTACTTTCCATCGTAACATGATCGTTTCTTCAATGAGGGCCAACCCAGTGTGACCAGCATGCTGCTAACACTAGAAGTGTTCCTATATCTGTTGAGGACGAAGCGTGCAGCTCGTCTTTGATTTGGGCTGGGCCTTGTACAATAGTAATAGAAGTAGCAGTACAGAAGACGAGCAGTAGTAACTTACCCGTTGGCCTTCACAATCACTGTGAATGAGCCTTTTGACTATTTGAGGTGCAGCTAGTGATCTACACTCAAGTTCAAGTTGAATTACCGAACTTGTCATGACAGTACGAATACCATCAACATTGCCGATCACAAAATGACCAGAGAGATACTGGCGAAATCATTTGTGATTAGCCCACGTCTGTACCAACTCATCCATGTCCTTATCCACTTGTCGAGGACCCAGGAAGTATTGCTCTGGTAATTTCACTTTCGACTTCGTCTCGCCATGGTGCTTCCATTTTGCATGAAAAACTACTCCACGGGCTAAGTCTGCAAATTAGCAGGAATTGTCTTTCCTTGGATACACGACGTTTAAATCAAAGCCGGCTCAAGTAGTAGTAGTAGCTGAGGGCTGGCTCGTAGCCTAGGCCTTCTGGCCTTTTAACGCCCTATCTTTTTTGTTTTACGCTTTCTTCTTCGGGGTTGGCATGCCTTAATATTCATACTTGAGCAAATCTGCTTCAGTCTATTTTTTTAAATAAAATTTTGAATTCTGCGTCATCGTCCAGGAAATTTTTGAATTTGTTAATGCTGTTAGTAAATTTAATTTCGAAAGGAATTTTATTCCACAATTTAACAATTCTGTTAGAAAAACAAAACGCTCTTGTGTTAGTATTTCTGTGTTTAACAAATATTTTACCTTCAGCATTCCTTGTTATAGGCCTACTAGCTTGTGGAAAGGAAAAAAATGTTTCAACTGATAGCTTATCCATCCCATTCATTATTTTGTATACCTGTATTAAATCCCCCCTAACCCTCCTACCTTTCAGTGAATGAAGTTTTAAAAACTTAAGCCTTTCTTCATAACTCATATTTTTACACTCTATAAGCAACCTAGTTGCCCTTCTTTGTACATTTTCAATCATTTTTGACTGTCTTATCAAATACGGATTCCAAACAACACTTGCGTATTCTAAATGTGGTCTAACAAAAGCCTTATACAACATTAAAAATGTATGTTTATTCATGTACAAAAATGTCCTTTTGATAATTCCTATCATTTGGTTAGCCCTATTTGCTACTCTTTTAATGTGCTGGTCAAAGGATAATTCACTATCAAATGTAACTCCCAAGTCTTTTTCCGTTTCACACACACTAATTTTCTGAACATCATTTCCAATTTTCATGAAATACTCTCGTCTAATATTCTTCTTACCAACATGCATTACATGGCATTTTGAAACATTAAAATATAAATTCCAAGTATCTGACCAGTTTTGTAGTATTAGCAAGTCCTGTTGAATTAAATTAACATTGGGAACCTTGTCATATAGTTTTGTATCGTCAGCAAAAATTTTGCAAGTACAGTGCAGTGAATCAGGTAAGTCATTTATAAGTACTGTAAACAAGATTGACAAATTCAAGAAAAGTGCATAGAACAGAATAGGCCTCTTTACTCAGTCTTTGTTGACCTTACCAAGGCTTTCGACACGGTCAACAGAGAAGCCCTGTGGACTGTCCTAGAACGGATTGGCTGCCCTCCCAAATTCCTAAAGATCATCCAACTCTTCCACACAGGCATGAGTGGGCAAGTTCTTGCAAGTGGCAACATGACTGACGAATTCGAAATTACAAATGGCGTCAAACAAGGCTGTGTCCTGGCACCAGTCCTCTTCAATATCTTCTTCACCGCCATGCTTTCCCACGCCTGCAAGGATCTTGACAAGGGAATATACCTAAAGTACCGCCTGGATGGCTCCCTTTTTGATCTACGTCTCCAGCAAGCCAAGACAAAAACCAGCACAGAACTCCTTCAGGAGGCGCTCTTCGCCGATGACTGCTCCTTGAATGCTCACTCTGAAGCGGACCTGCAAACAATGCTCAATCACTTCGCAGAAGCCTCAAAGCTCTTTGGACTTACAATAAGCATCGGGAAAACTGAAGTTCTTCACCAGCCTGCCCCACAAACTAACCCACTGTCTCCAAACATCACCATCGATGGCAACAGTCTGAAGAACACCAAGAACTTTAAATACCTTGGAAGTATCATCTCTGCAGACGGCTCCATCGATCAGGAAATTGATTCACGAATCAGCAAAGCCAGCCAGGCTCTCGGTAGGCTGAAAAACAAGGTACTAAACCAGCACAATGTCCGGCTGTCAACAAAAATCAAAGTGTACAATGCCGTTGTGCTCTCCTCCCTCCTCTACGGTTCGGAGACTTGGACACTCTACAGGAAGCACATCAACAAATTAGAGCAGTTCCACCAAAGGGCTCTCCGCAGCATACTTGGCATCCGGTGGCAAGACCGCATCACCAACATTGAGGTCCTCAACCGATCAAGCTCACAAAGCATAGAAAGCCTGCTTGTCAAAGCCCAACTGAGATGGGTCGGCCATGTCATCCGCATGGAAACCACCGAATGCCCAAACAACTGCTGTACGGCGAACTCACAAGTGGCAAAAGAAATCTCGGGAGGCCAAAAAAGCGTTTCAAGGACACGATAAAGGCAAACCTCCAGTTTGCACAGGTTACCCCCAAAGAACTCGAAAGAACTGCCACCGAAAGGAACGCCTGGCGCAGGGCCGTCCATCTTGCCAGCAGAAACAGCGATATCAACTACAGGGAGAAGCTGACTATCAGAAGAGAGAGGAGACATAATCCAACCACCCCAACCACGACATTCCAGTGTCCCCACTGCAACAGACATTGTACATCCAGGATCGGATTGCACAACCACATGCGCGTCCACAGATGAGCTGCAGGATTTCATCGTCATCTTCGGCAACGAAGGACTACTATCATCATCAAACAAGATTGGACCCAGTACACTGCCCTGAGGGATCTCGCTTTTTACTTTTGTTTCTTCTGATTCAGCATTTCCTACCTTTACCCTCTGCTTTCGATCATACAAAAAATTTTGGATCCATTTGAGTGTATTTCCTGTAATACCATAAGATGCTAATTTTATGAGCAGTCTTTCGTGAGGTACAGAATCAAAAGCTTTTCTAAAATCAAGATACACGATATCAAAGGGGTCCCCATTGTCCATCATATTGGTGAAATCCTCAATAACTTCTAATAATTGGGTTACACAGGATCTTTTCCCTCTAAATCCATGTTGACATTTTGCATAAAATTTATTACTTTCAAAGTGAGAAATGATACAATCTCTTACTAGTGATTCCAGTACTTTACAAACAATACAAGTTAAACTTACAGGTCTATAGTTCCAAGCGTCACTCCTATTTCCTTTCTTAAAGAAGGCTTTAACATCGGCTGTTTTCCAATCCTTTGGTAACTCACCTGATTCTAAGGACTTATTAAATAATATACAAAGTGGCTTTGCAAGTTCTTTACTTACTTCCTTTAGTGTCCTAGGGGATATCAAATCTGGTCCTTTAGCTTTATTCGGGTTTAGTTCCTGTAACTTTTTTTCTACCGCAGTTGGAGTAACTCTGATATCACATAATGATATACCATTTGACTTTGAATTTTCTATTAAATCTGGTAATGTACTGATATCTTCTGTTGTAAAAACGCTTGCAAAAAATTTATTTAAAACTTCAGCTTTGTCTTTTTCTATAACAACCAGTTTTCCATCATTGGTTTTTAAGGGGCTAATACCTGTATTAACTTTTGTCCTTTCTTGTACATATTTCCAAAAATTTTCGGGTTACTTTTACTTTCCTTAGCAATATTTTTCTAGTTTTCTTCAACAATTTGGCACATTCATTTCTTACTGTTATATATCTATCATAATCACTACCTTTTTTGGTTCTCAAATATCTTTTATATGTATTATACTTCTTTTTAATTTTCCTCAGAGCCTTTTTATCTAACCATATAGGTCTGAAATGTTTATAATTACTAACTTTAACTTTTGGGACACATTCCTCAACACCATCATTTAACACTTTTTTTTATCATACCCCAAGCACTCTCAACATCCATATTGACCAAGTCACTCCAATCTTCATCCTTCACAATATTATTAAGTTTTCTGTAATCACCCTTATTAAAATCATACTTGTATTTGTCTACTATAGGTGCATTATACATTGAGACATACAATTTGAATTTCAATACGTCGTGGTCACTTTTACCAACCGGTTGTAAGTGCTCTATATCTGAGATTAAGTTTTCTTCATTTACTAGTACCCAGTCATCCAGAGAAGGAATTTGTCCTTTCCTTCTTCGAGTAGGTTCTGATACCTTTTGAATTAAAAATGCATCACGTAAATTCTCAATTATTTTGTCACTTTTATCACCTCTCCACTCTCCATCCCAACCAACATTTGGAAAGTTAAAGTCACCAACAATACAAATCTTATCATACTTATTAAGTTTATCAGATTTTAAAACATCAAACAGCTTTTTGTCATTTTTCTACTGTGCTTGTATTAGGACTTCGATATATACATCCTAACAATACTTCTTCACCATTAGCACCACTAAAAGAGCACCACACACTTTCTTCAAGGTCTTCATTATTTAACTCTTCACACTCTCTTGCATTCAACCTTTTTTCAGTATATAATATAACTCCCCTTTGGGGGTTTTTTGACACAAACATATCAAAATTAGGAAAAGAATATTGATTCTCAATAAAATCTCTCACATTCTTCGGCTTGATTTCTGTCAGCCCAATCACACTTGGTTTTAAATCATCTATGAGGGCCAAAAACTCATCTTTTTTGTTTAACAAACTATCAACATTTGAGTATACAACAATGCACTCTTCCTGAGTTACATGTTCACTTCTATTTACATTATGTACATGATCTTCTTTGTCGGTTCAATATGTAGCTTTCTCCCTCCCACTTCCTGTTGGCCCTTTCCCACCCTCTGCTCCTCTTGGCCTGGAACTCACAGTCACAATCTGTCCATTCCTGATTACTATGTTCTGTTCGCCCTCATCCCTTCTTCTAATCAGTTCTTCTCTCAGCTCTTTGTACTTTTGCCTCTGGGAGTGTAGTCATGGTTGACATAGATTTTTTTTGTCAGATCTGTCACTCCGGCATTCAGCTCAGGAGACTTTCTCACTACTTCTTTCTTTTTTTCCTCATTTGTCATGGTTACCTTCAACATCCTGGGCCTATTTCCTCCCACCTTTCCCAGTCTGACAGGCTCTTTCACATCATTGTCTTCTATCTTTGTCAGTTTTCTCAGAATCGTTTTGGCAGCCTTCGAGTCGTCTTTCTTCCTATCCTCTGCACTATCTTTAGAGCTCTCTCTAACACCCACTATGATCACATTCATCTTTCTTTTTTCTTTCTCTTCTCTCTCCTCCATCGCCTCCTCAACTTTCAAGGTTGAATTATTTAATTTCTAAAATGATTCCCTGTTGAACACTATCAACTATTTGATTTTTAACATGATTACCTGCTGAACACTATCAAAGTGGCATGATCGCTTTTGCAGCACGGCAAATAATCCCTCACCCTAAACACACAAATGTCGAAATGAAAGTAGGGATATAAAAATGTCGGGTCAAAGTCGAACTCGAGACTTTGCAAGTCGGACGTGTTAACCACGTGGCTCACATGCCCGTAGGAAAATACATTATTGTAGTGAAAGTAATCATATCTGTGAAACGCCATTCTAGCAAACAATTTTAACAAGGGTGGGTGGATAAATTACACGGGCTTAACTGGATTTGAAAAACAACACGCACTAAAACCTAAAGCTGTACATGTATACGGTACATGTATACATACATACATACATACATACATACATACATACATACATACATACATACATACATACATACATACATACATACAACATACATACATACATACATACATACATACATATAGACAGAGACACAGAGAGAGAGTGTGTGTGTGTGCGCGCGCGCACGTGCGTGCGTGTGTGCGTGTGAGTGTGTGTGTGTGTGTGTGTGTGTGTGTGTGTGTGTGTGTGTGTGTGTGTGTGTGTGTGTGTGTGTGTGTGTGTGTGTGTTAAGGCAATCCGCGATTTCAGACAGGCTTTTCTCGCATTTAAATCTTTAACAAAAATCTTTTGAGATTTTAAAGGGAAGCAAACATGATCATACTACGTAAGATAATAGACCTGAAAACATTAAAAACTACAGGTCAATCAGTCCACTCTTCCACATGCACAAATTGTTCAAAAGGATACTCCAATGGTGAATGGAGAACAGGCTGGTTTCAGAAGAGGTTACTGAACAGCTGACTATCTTCAAACAATCAATAAGCTGATAGAATTTTTTTTTTAATTTAAAAATATTGAATTCAGCTTGCCCCGTTGCATTGGATACATTAACTACAAAAAAACATTTGACTCATGGAACATGAGGAAATGTTCAAAGCACTGGGAACAATAAGTGTACACAAAATCTAAGTTACTATACTAGAAGATACCTACACGGGAGCTATACTGCTAGCTGGACTCATCATCACCATCATAATGAGCCCTGCCGCATGACATTGGCGATCATGACCCTCCAGACGATTCTATCTTTTGTCGTTGCAAGTACATCTCCTAATCCTTCTGTTTTCCTCATCCACTCTGCAAAACTATACATTTTTAGACCATTTTATGAGGAAAGGGGAATTAGAGCACCTGGTCACAACTGGAAAACTGGAGGGAAGAGAACACCCAGAGAGAAAATATTGGACGGACTTGCAGGGTGGCTGAGGACTGACAGGGTGGAAGATGTGCTTGCGGCGACAAGGGATAGATAGCCTACATA
>CM060306.1:99967116-99987116 GCA_030674185.1 Monoplex corrugatus | reverse complement strand
TTGTCCGAGGGCGATGAATCAGACTCCAAACTCCAGGCTCTGGCAAATCCTCTCCTTCCAAACTGTAAGTGACGGTTACCGAAGTGGGCTCAAAACTGACTCAACCCTTCGACTCCTGCACCCTATCCACCAACTACAAAAACTTAACCATTTGAATCCATCACCCTTTCCACCAGCTTCCTGCATGAAGCTTGGTGGAAAGCGTGAGGGAGTCAATGGATCAAATTTTTGCTCTGCTAGCCTGGTTGACAGTTCAGGATGTTGGTGGACAGGATGCGGGTGTCAAAGGGTTAACGGGAACCATTTCGCGTCAATTTACTCGATTCAAACTTGAGATTACTCAAAGGCGCAAACTGAATGTGTCACGAATTTAGCCATCCACGAAATGCTGTATGAAGCTGTTTACTTTTATGGGTGCTGGGACAACGTGTGGCTGGTTTTAAATTAAATGGCCTCATGAAGTCAATGGTGGCTGCGTCACAAAAATGTCACGTCTGAGAGCTGTTTAAGAGCAGATTTAAATAAAGCTTTATGCGTGGGTACCTCCCACCTTCTTAAGAGTCAGATGGACCGATAATATAACAAAAGAAAGTATTTGAACGAACTCGGCCCAACATCAACTGCTGGAAGATATCAACAAGAAAAAAGAAACGAAAGAAAGAAAGAAAAGAAAAGAAAAGAAAAATGAATGCATTGGCCATGCAACCCGGAACACCAACACAACCCTAATGACAACACTTTTGCAAGGAAAAGTTGAGGCCAAAACAAATCTGGACAGACCACCCACCTCAGATACTGATGAACAACAACAACCAACATGACCGGTTTGAAAGTCTACGAAGTAGCAGACGTCAAAACCGGAGTGAATGGAGAAAAGTTGTTGTGGCATCTGCTGTGACGGCTACGATCGAACTCAATGATGCTGACGGGTGCCGGCATGGCCTTTGCTAAAACAGAATTTTCTTCGCGAAGGCCGTGGTGCCGGTGACTTCCCACAGCAAGAACACAGACCTCACGGTGACCATCTTTCAAGGAAAAACAGTGGCAAAAAGGAAGAAAGGCAGACCTCCAATTTCATACATCTAGAACATAACCAACATCAATGGCCTAAATATTCTAGAAATTGTCCTCAAAAGTCAAGACAGAGCGGCCTGGAGGGAGGTGGTGGTGTCAAAATGTGCAGCGGCCAACACCGAACTCGGTGACGCCGACAGGTCAGGTTAGACAGGTGAGGTGAAGGGCGGAGAATTTTTCGGATCTCAGGTCAACATGAGCGCAGAACATGCCACCCCCCCCCCCCCCCCCCCCCCCGCACCTTTCATGTTTGTACGTAAGCAAAACATCAAATAGATTCGTTAAGTATCCTGTAAGACATGTCAAACTCCGGTGGTGTGTGGAAACATGAAAACATTCTAGTAGGATGTATTCTTGTATGTTGGCTTTTAGCCATCAGTTTGGAGATGATGATCACGGCTTGTGTTCCTTGTGAACACGTTGTCCGCGGGAAGGAAGCATAGCAACACTTACTTCTCTGTTCTGATCCTCTGTAGTCGGACCCGTGTGCCTTCTGGCTGCGCACGCTAAAGATCCCACGGCAGTTGAAAACCGTGAAGACCAGGGCATTGCCCGGCTGCCTTGGTATAAAACATTGGAGAGACAGATTGATTTCCCAGGTCCCAACCCTTGAAGACCAATTAGCCTTCTTGCCTTTCTGAAGTCTTGGTTTAAACAAAAATGTGAATATGAATATGAATTTGAAGCGAGGGAGAGGGGATGGGCGCCGCCCTCGTGGTGCTGGCCCCGGGAAATGTTGAGGTCTCTGCCACCTCACTCCCCTACGACCCCAGGGTTATGGAACTATATCTAGGTAGGAACTCAGGACCTTGCCAGCTTATGGGTTTATATGCAGGCTTAAGGCTTGTGCCGTGATCATTCTGGATCTTCTCCATCACATGGCACCTGTGTGACGTTAGTGCATATGGAATTCATTCCGAGTGCGGAGACGTCATCTTGAGAAACTGAAACTGAAAACATTCATTTATGGAAACATGAAAACATCCGGCTAGCATACCCACTGAAGATGGCCCGGAGTGTCTAGACTGTGCAGCAACACTGTTTTCTTTCTCTGTCACAACGAAAGGCAGATTACTCTCCACAGGGAAAGCACATCGCATAGCGCTGCCACACCTCTCTCTCTCTCTCTCTCTCTCTCTCTCTCTCTCTTCTCTCTCTCTCTCTCTCTCTCTCTCCTCCTCTCTCTCTCTCTCTCTCTCTCTCTCTCTCTCTCTTTCAGGAAAGGCAAACTGGGTATCAACAGTCAGACGGATGTTATTTGAAAATGGATTTGGTTATGCTTGGATTAATCAGGGTGTTGGAAGTAAAGGTGTGTTTTTGCGCTCTCTTCGTGATAGATTAATTGACAACCAATGGCAAAACTGGCATTCAAATATGGAGGACAGTAATAGATACAGTATGTACCGTTTGATTAATCCATCGCATTGCTTCCCACTGTATTTGTCATTACCAATAGACAGGCATATTAAGAGGGTTATGACCAAGTTTAGATTTGGAATTTCTGATTTGAAGAAACATCACTTTTATCACAGGAAAGTTGCTGAAAATGATTTATTATGTCCCCTTTGTAGTATGGATGTTGATGATGAACTACATTTTGCCTTGGTTTGTCAAAATTTGATTCAGTTCAGAGCGAAATTTATACCTATTAATTTTTTTAGACGACCATGTTTGTTTAGATTGGTAATGTTACTCTCATCCAAAGACGAATCTGTAGTAAAGCAGTTTGCTATTTATTTATACAAGGCATTTAAACTTCGAGATACATTTGTAAATCAATAGAATTGAGCTTGTGTGTTGATATAATTATGATTATGTTTCCCCCTTCAAATGTGGCCAAGGCCTTTTGAATAAAATTTTCGTTCGTTCGTTCGTTCGTTCTCTCTCTCTTTCTCTCTCTCTCTCTCTCTCTCTCTCTCTCTCTCTCTCTCCTCTCTCTCTCTCTCTCTCTCTCTCTCTCTCTCTCTCTCTCTCTCTTATATTGTGTACGTTTTCGTTTACCTACCAAAGGTGGATTTACAATGGGAGAAAGCTGGTCAAAGACAACTTCTCTGCTGCCGAGGGTTCTTTTACATAAGTGAAGTGCACACTTCACACAGGACATGATCGCTTTGTCGTCTCACCCAAAAGACAAGTACCATACCACCACTCAGTGTCCAGCTGATGACAGGAGGAATCATTGTTAAACCCTTTGACTCCCGCACCCTATACATCAACTACGAAAACTTAACCTTTTGACTCCAGCACCCTATCCAGCAGCTTCCTGTTGTAAGCTGGTGGATAGGGTGAGGTAGTCAAATGGTTAAATTTTTGCTTTGCTAGCATGGCTGACAATGCAGGATGCTGGTGGTCAGGGTGCGGGAGGCAAAAGGGTTTAACCAGGAATCCCTTCCAATGCAGGCATCGTGACTACTGGCCCACCGCCCCACCTGGTTTAAACCCTGTTTCTGCATCATGTAGCACGTTTGGTGGGCACGTTAGAAGGGCATTGTGGGCACGCTAGAAGGGCACTGTGGGCACGCTAGAAGGCACTGTGGGCACGCTAAAAAGGGTACTGTGGGCACGCTAGAAGAGCACTGCGGGCACGTTAGAAGGGCACTGTGGGCACGCTAGAAGGGCACTGCGGGCACGTTAGAAGGGCACTGTGGGCACGCTTAAAAGGGCACTGTGGGCACGCTAAAAAAGGCACTGTGGGCACGTGACTACTGGCCCACCGCCCCACCTGGTTTAAACCCTGTTTCTGCATCATGTAGCACGTTTGGTGGGCACGTTAGAAGGGCACTGTGGGCACGCTAGAAGGCACTGCGGGCACGCCAGAAGGTCACTGTGGGCACGCTAAAAAGGGCACTGTGTGCACGCTAGAAGGACACTGCGGGCACGTTAGAAGGGCACTGTGGGCACGCCAGAAGGGCACTGTGGGCACGCCAGAAGGGCATTGTGGGCACGCTAGAAGGGCACTGTGGGCACGCTAGAAGGGCACTGTGGGCACGCTAGAAGGGGTTTCTTTTCTTTTTTCCCCGGGTGGCCTAGTGTAGTTTTCACACTAGTTTGGTTACTATTGAAGTCAATTCGACGTTCAGAAATGCAAACTGATATGGAATCTAGTGATCACTTGTGTTATGTAGAACCGTTTAGTAGTTATATTGAACTGCATCGCACTTCGTGACCTTCTATTGTAGTGCATTGTATTGTTTTGTTTTGATTGTATCGTAATGTTAATTTAACAAGAAACACCTCGAGGATGCAGATGGGGCTCAGAGCACCAATGCCTCGCCATTCTATTGACAATCACTTTCCAAGTTCCCGATGTCACTCGATAGTCATTTCATCAGGCAAAGGAGGGCTGTCCATGCGTTGCACGATCCATTCGGACTCAGTCATCAGTTACCGTGTTTACAAACCGAAAAGCAAGGTGGGGAGATGACAAACCCCAGGACATAGCCACACAACATGCATCAACCAGGTCCAGCCCACCTACCAGACCAAAAGAGAATGGAAGAGCCCTATGTTACCCTGCTCTGGGTCTTCATCCCTCTCGGGTAACTCGCCCTGCCACCAGCTAGCATAGCTGCCAGCTCCTTTCCCCTTACTATAGTCTCGAATGATAAACAACATTCGATACGAAGATGACACCGTGTTAATTGCAGAAAATGAAAGGGATCTACAAAACCTTATGAATATACTAGAAACAGAAAGCAAAGGTAAGGGGTTGGAACTAAACAGCAGGAAGACTGAAGTCATGGTGATCAGTAAAAAACATGAAATCCCCTCCTGCAAAATAACAGCAAATGGCTCAAACTTGACACAGGTTAATAAGTTCAAATATCTGGGAACGGTCATTTCATCAGACGGCAGATGCACATCGGAAATAGCCGGCAGAATCGGCCAAGCCAAAACACGCATTCAAGAAGATGACAAGCATTCTTACCAACAAATGCCTATCAATTAACATCAGGAAGAGAGTTCTTGAATGTTATATAGAACCAATACTGTTGTACGGATGTGAGGCGTAGACAGTCAACAAGCAAAGCCAGACCAAGATTGAGGCAGCCGAGATGTGGTTTCTAAGAAGAATGTTGAGAGTTCCATGGACAGCAAAGAAAACAAACGACACAGTCTTGATGGAGGCAGACACAAGTAGATCATTCATAAGGAAGATCAGGAAAAGACAGGCAACATTTATAGGCCATTTTATGAGGAAGGGGGATTTGGAGCCCCTGGTCACAATGGGAAAGCTGGAGGGAAAGAGAGCACCAGGTAGACCCAGGGAGAAAATGCTAGACGGACTTGCGGAGTGGCTGAAGACGAGGAGGGTGGAGGAGATGCTAGTGGCAACAAGAGATAGAGACAGATGGAAGTCCATGATCGCCAACGCCATGCGGCTGGGCACCTGATGATGGTGATGATGATAGTTTCGACAGTTAGCAAATGGAAGCTTCCAACATTGTCTTACTTCAACCGCAGCCGCGAAAGTGGCCAGGTATGATGCTCCAGACACAGTCAATTTTGCTGTTCAGCAAGGTCTGACACGCCCCAAAAGGGATCCCAAGTTTGCCGTCTTTCCGAGCGGTCAGCAGGTCTTTCCCTGCGGTCATCATCAGGCCTGATTCCATGAAGTCATCAGCCAAGCCACAAGCCGAAGTTAACAAGAAACACAATAGTATTGAAGAAGAGAATGAGAAATCCGCCTAAAGACAAGTGAAAATGAGAAATCTGCCTGAAGACAAGTGAAAATGAGAAATCCGCCTGAAGACAAGTGAAAATGAGAAATCCGCCTGAAGACATGTAAAAAGTATTTACTGACAAATGTTGTTCCAGCCTAGAGATAGAAAGACAGACAGTCACATAATACTGCAGGTCGATCTCTAGTAATTGAACTTTTAAAAGCACATAAAAACGTGTGGGTGGGTGGGTGGGTGGGGGTTGTATGTGTGTGTGCGTGAATGGGGGAGGGGCTTATGTATGTGTTCGTGTGTGTATGTGTGTGTGTTTTGTGTGTGTGTGTGTGTGTGTGTGTGTGTGTGTGTGTGTGTGTGTGTGTGTGTGTGTGTGTGTGTGTGTGTGTGTGTGTGTGTGTGTGTGTGTGTGTGTGTGTTTGAGATAGAAAAACTGACAGTGAAATAATATTGCTGGTCGATCTCAACTCTTCAAACTTATCTTAAAAGCACATAAGAGTGCGCGCGCGCGCGTGTGTGTGAGTGTGTGTGTGCGCGTGCGTATGTGTGTGTGTCTGTCTACCTGTCTGCCTGCCTGTCTCTCTCTCTCTCTCTCTCTCTCTCTCTCTCTCTCTCTCTCTCTCTCTCTCTCTCTCTCTCTCTCTCTCTCTGCGTGTTTGTATGTGTGTCATGCATGTGAAGTACTAACAAAGAGAATGAGAGATTCGCCTAAAGACAGGTGAAAAGTTTTTACGACATAGAGATAGAGAGAACAGTCAAATAATATTGCAGGTTCTTCTCAGCTAATTGACCTTATCTTAAAAGCATGTAAAAGCGTGTCTGTCTGTCTGTCTGTTTGTATTTCTGTCCGTCTCTCTGTCTGTCCGTGTGTTTGTATGTGTGTAATGTGTGCGTGCGTGTGTGTGTTGTGTGTACATGTGTGCATGTGTGTTTGTGTGTAGTGTATGTGTGTGTGTTGTATGTGTGTGTGTGTGTGTGTGCGTGTGTGTTTTTTTGTCTGTGTGCGTGGGTGAGTGTATGTGTGTTTTGTGTGCGTGTGCATGTGCGTGTGCAGTGTGTGTGTGCATATGCGTGCATGTGTGTTTGTATGTGTAGGTGAGAGAGAGAGAGAGAGAGAGTGTGTGTGTGTGTGTGTGTGTGTGTGTGTGTGTGTGTGTGTGTGGTGTGTGTGTGTGTGTGTGTGTGTGTATGTGTGTGTGTGTGTGATTTTGTTCACTCAAGAGATGTTTCTTTGTGTGTATGTTTGGCAATTCAAACTGTTCAACACGTTGAACTTTGATATTATGAAAAGTGCATGCTCCATGAGTATCCCTATCTCATTATCATCAAAGTCATCATCGTAATCGTCATCATCATCGTCATCGTCATCGTCGTCATTGTTGTTATTGTCGTCGTTGTCATCATCATCATCATCGTTACTACTACTATTATTATCATCATCATTATCATGAGGATGATTATCAAAACCCAGTATCTTACAGTCACTGCACATCTTTAAAACCAAATTGGGACCATAGTTACCATCAGTAAACAACCCAACTTGATTCTGTTTATTTGATTTGAAATACACATTTTAATGTACATAATTAAATATGATAGAGAATCTGATTTCTTAAGAGCCAGCCATGTATGCTTAAAAGTTTTGTTTGCTCGTTTAATTTCTGTGTGTCTGTAGATTTTCTTTATGTTACAATGCTTTGTATATATGTACATTTTTTATGTTGTTGTTGATCATGGTTCATGCAGATGTGTGAATACGTGTATATCAAACATATACAAATCCTTTGCATGAACAGGACATTTTCCTTATGGTGACATTACAGTTATGATTTCCTGCTTTGTGCATGCATTGTTTGTTTAAAATGAAGAGAGAAAAAAAAAATTTGAAAGAAAAAGAAACTTACAATCACGTTGAAGAGATGAACGTCAGTGACTGACGTGGCATACAGACAGACTGAAGGTGAGGACTGAATAAAGCACAGGATCCGTTGTGTCATCACTGTTGACGACCAAGGAAACAGCTGCCGATGTAGGTTCCGCCTATGGCGATGGTATCGCCGATAATTGTTTACCGCTCGCCGCGCTACATGTAGGCTACGTTGACTGTTTTACTCGCACGACGCGCGAACTCCGCATTGAAATGATGTGTGTGCTGCGCTGTTCACGTTCGGAGTAGAGTTTGTGTTAACCGGATGTTGTGCATTGTAAAGAATGGGAGCACTTTGATAACAACAACAACACTAACAACAACAACGACGACGACGACGACGACGATGATGGTGATGATGATGATGATGATAATGATGATGATGGATGATGATGATGATGATGATGATGATGATGATGATAGCTATCTGTGTGCACAGATGACAGCACTTGTGAGACATTCTCTTACCACCCCCTACTACAACTGGACAAGCGCTTTAAGCCTATCATGTAATAGTCTCTTGTGGCCTATGTACGTGGCTCGATGTGCACATATAAATGGTCAGGATTTAAAACCCGCACACGAGTTATCAATCAAGTAGTTCAAGAGAATCCGATAATAGCATCGGTATCTCACAGTGCAACCAAAATGTTTCTATGCTTCTTTGAGCAATGTTCTTATAACTAGTCTTCATTTATATTCTGAGAGTGGTAAAACTTTAAACTCAACAAAACAGAACAGAACAGAACAAAACCCGCACACGCAAGCCTAAGTAGCTCAATTGGTTGAGGGTCAGATTCACATGCTAATGATTGTGGGTTCGAATTCCGGGGTGTGCTACATTAATACTGGCCTTGTGACTGTCCCATCTTAACATCATTGTTTTTTTGGTGTTGTCAGTATAGGATTTTAATAAGTGCCCCCTTGATTATCGCCTTCGGCCGTATAAGGTGGATGTTGACGTAAAAATTGAACCAAATCAATCAGTGAAAAACCTGCACACTCTCCAAAACAGTCCCTAATCGTGATTACCCTGGGGCGTTCATATGCAGCAACTATAACAACAACAACATGCAAACTGCCTTCCCCCACTCGCACCTCATATCAATCAAGGCTTGCCCTCCACACATGCCCCCTCCTCGCTCCTCCGTCAGACGGACAAACAGGCCATGTAGCCTAATGGCCAGCTGAGGTAGATAACCAGTACTTGTGTTGCTTGAAAACATCCCCCCCCTCCCCTTTAGTTCTTTTTCTTCCCAGACTTCTCCTCACTCTCAGTTGTGTAGGCCTGTGTATACAACAACGCAGGTAGTTAATTATGCATGTTCCCCTCATTCGATGTTTAATTAATCCAAAGAGTTGTCTTTCTTGCACACACACTTGCCTATAATAATAGAGACAGCTCTGGACACTTGGCTGTAAATCCCAAGTTCTTTGGTCAAGGAAGTATATGATCGAGAAACATTCAATCATGAGAGCGCAATCACAATGTTTTAAAGATTCTTTTAGCGAGATTCTTATAGCTAATCCTCATATCCTGTGAGAGTGGTAGGACTTTAAACTCTACAGAACGAACGAACGATCGTGAGAGCGGAGTATAGTCAGTATAGTAGATATTTGAGAGTTTGAATGTGCGTTTCTTGGGTGTCTTCTTGGGCACGGATCTCTGTTCTCGGTCAGAAATTTGTGAGTATGAATGTTGTTCTTAAGATTTGCAGTCAAGATAATCTTGCTTAAGTTTCGTTTGATGTCTATTTATTCTTCTTGTTGAAAAATCCAGTAATCATATGAAATGTATCAAAAAAAATCTTCAATCGAAAATACAAAATAAAGAGTATCGTAAGTTCATTCACATCAGCGTGTAGCCTGTTCCTAGAGGATTTGTCTAGCCACGTACAATCACAATACAGTTGTGTATTTCTTTCTACTCGTCTCTCTTTCTCTCCTTTCTTAGAGTGGTAGAATATATCCCCATATACTGAAAGACCAAAGTGTAACAACACAGTCTTCCCTACTTGCCGTACTCCTTTGTTGTTGTTGTGTTTCTGAGTTGTGTAAATTAGTCCCATATTGGGAGAGCGCTAGACGTGGTAAATAAAGAATGTTAGGCCTAATCTTATCTTGTCTTATATTATCTTGTATTTCTCTCCGTCTACATAATCTCATCATAATCATCGTCGTCGTCATCATCGTTCGTCGTTATTACCGGTATTTTCTGGTCTCTTTATACTTTTCCAAGTCTTTGTACCGCTTGATTATAATCACAGCAGAACCCGGATGTCGTGAGTTCTCCTCCCCCCCCCCCCACACGCTTCCTCCTTCCCTCCTTTGTCCCTGTGTGTGTGTGTGTGTGTGTGTGTGTGTGTGTGTGTGTGTGTGTGTGTGTCTTTCTGTCTGTCGAAGGACCGACAACGAATAACAAATTGATCAAGTCCCAGGTGACAAGTCCGGTTACTCACTTGTTCTCTCACCCGTCCATCCGGGCAGTGAGAGTTCCGCCTCGTGCGTTCATTCACTCTTTACTTCCCTTTCCAGTAAATGAGACATTCATCAACCCTTTCATTCCCTTCCCTATGTACCAGCTTCCCAACATTATAGATTTGATAGCAAAGCAAAAACTTAACCCAGGACGCTACAGCATACAGTGATGGTTTCTCGGGGTTTAATGTGTGTATATACATATGAAGCAGGTGATGTTTTGTGGTGTGTGTGTGTGTATGTGTGTGTGTGTGTGTGTGTTGCGTTGGTGTGTGTGTGTGTGCGTGTGTGTGTGTGTGTGTGTGGTGTGGTGTGTGTATGTGCGTGTGTGTGTGTGTGTGTGTGTGTTGTGTGGTGTGTGTGTGTGCATGTGTGCATGTGTGTGTGTGTGTATGTGTGTGTGTGTATGTGCGTGTGTGTGTGTGTGAGTGTGTGTGTGTGTGTGTGTGTATGTGTGTGTGTTGTGTGTGTGTGTGTGTGTGTGTGTGTGTGTGTGTGTGTGTGTGTGTGTGTGTTTGAAAGATTTGCAACTGTCGAATGATTTATACATTTTCTTTATATGTTCTTTGTTGACTAGTGACATTATCACCTTTTTTTTTCTTTTTTTTTTTAAGTTCATATTATTGCTTGTTGAAAGTCTTGCTGGTAGATCGAGTTTGTAAGCCCTGATAAAACAAAATGAAATAAAAAGAAAAAAGACAAGAAAAATAAACCCCACAACACAGAAGTAGTTTCTCCATCCCCATCCGCTACCCCTGCCCCCTTTTGCTCTCTCCGTTTTGAAAACAGTGAAACCATTCTATCAACCTCCCTTTTAAGATTGTTCGATAGTGTTTGTGTCTGTTTAACTGTAGGTAAAGCTGAGTGATCAGAGAGTCGGGGAAAAGTAGTTTAACCCTTTGACTTCCTCACCCTATCTACCAACTCTAAAAACTTAACCCTTTGACTCCCTCACCCTATCCACCAGCTTTCGACAGGAAGCTGGTGAATAGGGTGATGGAATAAAAGGGTTAAGTTTTTGCTTTGCTAGCATGGTTGACAATGCAGGATGCTGATTGATATTTTGCAAAAGTCAAAGGGTTAAAACAAATGAGAGATAAACGATAGTAAAATGTGGGGCCAGGGAGAGGGGAGGAAAGGGGAGATACCATATGTTACGATACATATTTACGACCAAGGATGAGAGGTAAACAGTGTACATGCTTCATAAAAATGTTATTTAACCTTTGTTTTCTATTATCTAGCCCTTGCCCCATTGGGAACTAGAAAATGTGAATTACTGAATACTGAAACATGATAATAATGGACACGTCGCAGCACACATAGTAAAAACAAAATACACTGCACAACACAAGGCAAAATGTAATACAATGCACGATGTTGTGCGTATAACAGGATAATGTGCAAAAGTACAATAACAAGAGAGAGAAAGATAATGACAATGAAAATGATACTGTGCTTTCCGGTTGCTGAAGGTGTTTGGTAAGAGCTATTTTTCAAACTGAGAGTGAGAGAGACAGACAGACAGACAGACAGAGACAGAGAGAGAGAGACAGACAGACGACAGACAGACAGACATCCAGACAAACAGATAGACAGACTTCAGAACAATTTATTACTTAAGGATGGTAACATTAGACCCCATTGGACTTTATTACAGCTACTCTTTGCAACTCTACACACAAAATACAAGCATAAAAAAAGAATCATAACACAAGAAAAGTTAAACAAGTTATAAAAAAAATGAGTAGTAATAAAATACGACTTTTATATGTGTGTGTCAATGGTTCGTGCACTTGACAAAAACAAGAGAGACAAAGGCAGACACACGTAAATAAACATCCTTAACAATAACATCAAAGACAAGAACAACAACATAACCATACTGCTAGCAGTTGTGATATTGTTCTATTTGAAAAAAAAAAAAAGTAAATTATCAACATCGAATCAAAGGGGGAAAACGTTAGTAAAATGTAATGATACATTGAGAACAACCAAGGGAACAAGGACAGGGGAAGACTATTGCAACGATGAACATTAACCATAACACATGCCATGCCACATGAATTATAAAAAAATAATTCTGATGAAATATGATTTCCATATTTACATCAAACGATCAAGTGCATTATAAAATTATCACAGAAATGTGGCAGGCAGATTTGAACACTATACCAGTTTCCTAGTTACGCAAGCTGATATGTGGTTTTCTAAGAAGAAGAATGTTGAGAGTTCCACGGGCAGCAAAGAAAACAAATGAGACAGTCTTGAACGAGGCAAACACAAAAAGAACATTGATGAAGAAGATTAGGAAAAGACAAGCAACATTTATACGAAATTTTATGAGGCAAGCGAAATTAGAGCACCTAGTGACAACTGGAAAGCTGGAGGGAGGCAGACACAAAAAGAACATTCATGAAGAAGATTACGAAATGATAAGCAACATTTATAGGACATTTTATGAGGCAAGCGAAATTAGAGCACCTAGTCACAACAGGAAAGCTGGAGGGAAGCAGAGCACCAGGTAGATCCAGGGAGTAAACACTGGACGGACTTGCCGAGTGGATGAAGACAGAGAGGGTGAGAGATGTACTTGCAGGGACAAAAGATAGATTCGTGTGGAGGGCCATGATCGCTAACGCCATGCGGCAGGGTACATGATGATGATGATGAGTTATGCAACAGATACACCAACAGCAAGTCTCGAATGATATGAAGTAAGAGTGGGAGAAGGGAGTGTGTGGGAGTTAAACCCCAACCGTTTACTTGTGCAGGCCAAGTCACATGCATAGGCCACAGGTGGCTAATACATGACGTGTTTGTCCAGTTGTTGGAGAGGACGGTAAGTGAGTGTATCACAAGTACTGTCTTCTGTTATTTTATCACTCGGAGCAGGAGTATTTTGAGGAGAAAAGTGGCAGAATGGTTCAGACGTTCGCCTGCCAATATCTAAACTCGAGGTTCCAGGGTTAGTTTTCCCTCGAGGACTCGACTTTTCTCTTCATTTTGACAGGAAAATCGAACTCAATGTGTAGTCCTTCGAAAGGGGACGAAAAACGAGTCGGATCCGTGTGCCTTCTGACCTGCGCACGCTAAAGATCCTACGGCAGTTGAAAATCGTGAAGAGAAGGGCTTTCGCCTGGCTACCCTGGCGTAAAACATTGGAGAGATACGTTGATTTCCCAGGTCCCTCCTCTTGAAGCCCAATTAGCGTTCTTGCCGTTCTCAAATCTTCGTCAACAAAGTGGGTGGCGATGCACCGCGGTGACGTGCTGTCAAAGGGGAAAGCAGCCCGAGTTTTATATGGTAAATCTACTGTGACAAAAGAAATGAATATGAATATGAAATATGAAAACCACCGAGCGAATTTGAATACTGTAACAGTTCCCTAGTTACGCAACCACTACAGCATCAGAACAACGACTTAAAGTCGGCAAACATGGCTAACTCAAACAGGTCACGTAATAGCCATCTGTGTACATAGATGACAGCACTTGTGATGTATTCTGTGAGAGGAGGAAGAGTGGCTGAATGTTTCAGACGTTCGCATGTCAATAACTAAACTCGAGGTTCCAGGGTTCGCTCTCTGTAGAGGCCTCGATTGTTCTCCTCAGTTTGACCGGAAAATCGAACTGAACGCTAAAGATCCCACAATATTGACAATCGTGAAAAGCAGGGCATTACCCGGCTGCCTTGATATGAAACATTGGAGAGATAGGTTGATTTCCCAGGTCCCATCCCTTGAAGACCATTTAGACTTTTTGCCTTTTGAAGTCTTGGTTTTAAAAAAAAAAAGTGAATATGAGTATGAATTTAAAGCGAGGGAGAGGGGATGGGCGCCGCCCTCGCTCGTGGTGCTGGCCCCGGGAAAAGTTGAGGTCTCTGCCACCTCACTCTCCTACGACCCCAGGGTTATGGCACTACCTAAGTAAGACCTCAGGACCTGGCCAGCACGTTGGTTTATGTGCAGGCTCAAGGTTCGTGCCGTGATCATTCTGGATCTTCTCCATCACATGGCACCTGTGACATTAGCACATATGGAATTCATTCCGCGCGCAAAGACATGATTATGAGAAATTGAAATTGAAACTGAGACTGAAACTGTTGATTTTCATTTATTCATATTTTTAAATTAAAGCGTATCTTGTGCACTGTTATAGGGCCTACATTTTGTTATAAAGAAAATTTATCTTGCATATATACATCTTATTTACAGTGCAGCAGAAAAGGGCTTGAGTAAAAGTTTTCTTGGGGCGCCCTCATCAGGGCAGTGACCTCTGTTCCCAGCCAAATGTGTATGAATATAAATTTTGTTCTTAGTTAGTGTAGCACTTAGAGGATTGTACGACATGTAGGCAAGTCAAGATGTCATTATTGTACTGAAGCTTTAATTTGATGATCGTTTATTCTCTTTGTGTATCATGTGTGTCATTCATGACAACTGAAGCTCACAATTTGATTTTCATTTATTCATATTGTTTGAAGTAAAGTGTATCTTGTGCACTGTTATACATTTTTGTTAAAAATAAAATGCATCCAGTATATCTTATTTACAGTGTAGCAGAAAAGGGCTTGAGTAAAAGTTGTCTTGGGGTGCCCTCCTCAGGGCAGGGACATCTGCTCCCAGCCAAATGTGTATGAATATGAATTTTGTTCTTAGTTAGTCTAACACTTAGAGGACTGTATGACTTGTAGGCAAATCAAGGTGTTATTATTATACTGATGTTTTGTTATTAATTTGATTATCGTTTATTCTCTTTGTGTATCACGTATATCATTCATGCAAGTGGAAGCTTCACCGTTAAGTTAGTGTTCATGGATTCTCTTTGTGTATTTATTCATATTGTTTTAAATACAGTGTATCTTGTGTATCAATATTTGTGGCCTGTTGCTATGTAGGCTTTGTCTAGTCACGAACAGTTGTAATACAGTTATGTAGTTCTACTTGTCTCACTTTCCCTCCTTGTGTTTGAAAAAAAAAATATCCACAGCTGCAGTATATTTCCCTATTGTCCAAGACACTCATACTTTTCCTCTTTTCATAACTGGTGCATATATAACGATATCCCTAATGGTATAAACCCTTTCCTATGATAAAAGCATATTTCGCTATTGTTAAACAGACCAATATTTTTCCTCTTTTCATAATTGGTGCAGACCAACGATACCCCATATGGTACAAATTCCTTCCTATGATAAAAGCATGAGATAATGGCAGACACACGTAAAGCAAGTACATGTCAGCCGCTGATAACAACAACACATGTCATAAATCACTAGTATAAAAACATACGAGAAGAATAAAGTAAAGGAAGCAATAAGGAAGAAACAAGGCTGGGGGTGGGGAGTGTGATGAGGGTGACATGACAACACTATCACGAAAATAAATAAACCGTAATGCATACTGTAGTCAAACAAATCATAAATGAATTTAAAAAAAGACTATCAACTCAAACCAATAGGAAAGGGGCAAAGAGAAGAGAGGTTTAGTATTGAAGAGAGATTTTAGTATTTTAGCACAGAAAGATAATGGCGTAAAAGTGCGATAAAATCATCATCATCATCTGGTGCCCTGCCGCATGGCGTTGGCGATCATGGACTTCCATCTGTCTCTATCTCTTGTTGCCCCTAGCATCTCTCCCACCCCCCTCGTCCCCAGCCACTCTGCAAGTCCGTCCAGCATTTTCTCCCTGGGTCTACCCGGTGCTCTCCTTCCCTCCACTTTCCCGTTGTGACCAGGTGCTCCAAATCCCCCTTTCTCATAAAATGGCCTATAAATGTTGCCTGTCTTTTCCTAATCTTCCTTATGAGTGATCTACTTGTGTCTGCCTCCATCAAGACTGTGTCGTTTGTTTTCTTTGCTGTCCATGGAACTCTCAACATTCTTCTTAGAAACCACATCTCGGCTGCCTCAATCTGTCTGGCTTTGCTTGTTTACTGTCCACGCCTCCATCCGTACAACAGTATTGGTTCTATATAACATTCCAGAACTCTCTTCCTGATGTTAATTGATAGGCATTTGTTGGTAAGAATGCCTGTCATCTTCCCGAATGCTGTTTTGGCTTTGGCCGATTCTGCCGGCTATTTCTGATGTGCATCTGCCGTCTGATGAAATGATCGTTCCCAGGTATTTGAATTTATCAAATGGCCTAGCAAAAGGTTTCATTAACACAGTGTACGTAGATCTAGAACAAAAAAGGTTTTCATTAGAATAATTATTTACGATATTTCAAGCACGTATTTGTGAAGCTTTCGTTTAAAGTTGTTTAGTGATGTCATGACTTGATGTTAGTGGACGACGTATTTCAGAGATACATAGTAGAAAAGGAGATGCTTGCTTTAATTCAAATATGCCCAGTCTTCGCTTGAAAGGTAAAGGTTGTGTACTAAGTTTGTGTAGGATGTCTGGGTTGGGGTAAATGGTTCTGTTGAGTACTTTGTACAATTGTGTGCTTTTGTTGTATTTAAGCTGGTTTTAGAGTGATAACATTTCAGAGTGGGGGAGGGAGAGAGAGGGGAGAGAGGGAAAGAGGGAAAGGGATAGAGGGAGAGAGAGAGGAGAAAGAAAAGAAGAGAAGAGAGAAAGGGAGAGAGGGGAGGAGGAGAGAGGAAAGGAGAGAGGAGAGAGAGGAAAGGAGAGAGAGGAAGAGAAGGAAGAAAGGGAGAGAGGGGAGAGGGAGAGAGGGAGAGAGAGAGCGAGGGGGGAAGGAGTGGGGAAGGAGTGGGGAATGAATTTGTCAGAGCCGTATAAGCACAGCCATTTCAGAATTTTTGCGCCAGTTTTCCCATTCATCAAGGCCGAGTGATTGTTTTGGCATCAATTCAAAAGCCAGCTGTGCCAATCACTTTGTGCACAAAGGTCCTGGATCAAGCAAACAGCTACAGAGTTCTGTGTAATGTATAGTGGTTTCACTATCTAAGTGTCAACTGGTGACACCATGGAAGCTTATCTGAAATTCTGAAATGATTGTGCCCTGTAAGAAATCATGGGTCCTGATACTTGTAGCTAAGCAAGGAGCTGTGTGAACTGAATAAAGAAATAGGTAGCCTACATAAATTAAAAAAAAGAGTTTTTAAATTTTTTTAGGATCATTGCACTCTACGCCACCTCAATGACCACAGAAGCTGGCCCAGTTTTGACAATGAAATGATGATGATGTCGATGAGGATGATAATCATGATGCTATGGAGTTCCATCTGGGATTGAGATTGCGTGACAGGGCTGCACTTTACGCTTACTATCATCATATATCCTGGCATCAACCAGGCCCGAGAGATACAGACACCTGCAGTGCGGGTCAGAAGATTTGAGCAACACCCTCAATGACGCATCCGTGAAGTGGATGAGACTCGACTGTGTGATCCCAGTCTTCCCAATGAGCCCATAGCACGCCCAGCTCTGGGTAGGACCGATTAAAGTAAAAAAAAAAATCCCACAATGATGTTTGAACGGACTGATGGGGATTCGAACCTACAACCTTCCAGTCGGTAGTCCGTTGCGTTAACCACTACACCATGGCGACTGGTTAATTAGGAAAAGATAGTTTTCACCACCTTGTTTGAGTTTGTTCAAGTGGGATTTAACATGATCAGTCAATTCCGTATTGGCGCCTGTCAAATCTATCAGTGATTATCTAGCTAGAGCGTGTAAAAACCTGACGTGCTGACAAGGTCTTGAATTAAAAAAGTGGTGAGCGGTGGAGGGGGTAAAACACGATAAACTAACACCACTAGAACCACCGGACCATCCAGATGAGCACCATCCACGTCAGGCTTTATGTTGCAGGTAATACTGAACTCAATACATAGATCTTGAGTCCTTGGTTCTGCAACACAGCCAACCAGCCAGTATTAGCACTGATATGGCTATACGCACCTAATATAAAAAAAAAAATAAAAACCCCGCAAAAAATAAAAAATGTCTGAAGTTTATGAATGTATGAAACGAAAATATGCCATATTTTCCTCTTTAGAATCTATTTAATAGTGTGAATGATGGAAATGAAAAAGCATCTACGCAAATAGTGAGAGTGTTGTAAGAATCGCGAAGCGGATAAACTGGTTCGAAGTCACATCTGGGGTCTGAAACGATGCGTTTTATCACCGATCCTTTTCTCATCTACATGGACAAAATAACTTAAGATGCAAACCCTGATCCAGAAACTCGCAATAAACTATTTTCATTAATGACCAAGCAGTTAGAAATACAAGAAACAGTTGCAAAAGCGTACGAAGTGAAACTATGGCATGCAAATCAGCACAGCAAGAAGGAATACTTGACAAACTAAACGTCAAAATCAAAGAGTAAAAATTTCGCCAAACTTCAGAATTTAAATATTTGGGAAGCTTATTTGCCAAACCTGGGGGAAATGGACAGAGAAATGAGACGCTGAGTCCAAGAGGTAAATGCTGTGAGCTATCAACTTTCATCTTTGCTATCCAAGCATACCAATGAAAACAAAAGCCAGGTATGTCAGTGTAATCGTTGTACCTACACTGACTTAGCAGTGGCAGACCAGGATACTAAACAAAACACTGAGAGACAGATCACAACTGTGAAATGGGACGTACTCAGAACAGTAGCAAGCAAGACCAGAAGAGACTAAGTAGAAATGTAGAGACCCGGGAAAAGGTTGTAACAACTTCTGTCAACCATGACATAACACACAACAGCAGATCAAGTGTTTTGGCCACCTGGATACCAACCGACTAGCCAGCCCTTTTGAGCTTACCACACCATATGCTCTGGCTTCAGAGCCAGAAGAAGACCATAGCGGCGATGGAGAGATGAAGTGACAGGACACGCTCCACATCTAACAACTCGACTCTTCTCCAAGCTTCATATCTAGCAGCAGACTGCCAGCTTCAGTCCTGTGTGACACAGTCTGCTACAATGAGCAGGACAAGTGAAGTAATGACGCCATGCTTGATAAAGAAGAGATGAAACAAGAGACGGATACCAGGGTGTTTTGTGTGTGTGTGTGTGTGTGTTGTGTGTGTGTGTGTGTGTGTGTGTTGTGTGGTGTGTGTGTGTGCATGCTGTGTGTTGGTGTTGTGTGTTGTGTGTGTGTGTGATGTATGTTGTTTTGTGTGTTGTGTGTGTGTGTGTGGCGTGTGTGTGTGCATGCGTGTGTGTGTTTGTTTGTCTGTGTGTGTGTGTGTGTGTGTGTGTGTGTGTGTGTGTGTGTGTGTGTGTGTGTTGGTAGTTTGTTTGTTGTGTGTGTTGTTATGTGTGTTTGTGTGGTAGTTGGGTTTTTGTTGCTGTTTTGATGGTGACTTGGTGGTAGTTGTGTTTTTGTTGTTTTTGTTATTGATAGTGATTCTGGTGTAGTTGTGTTTTTGTTGTTGTTATGGTGGTGTCTGGTGGTAGTTGTGGTTTTTTGTTGTGTTATTGATAGTGATTCTGGTGGTAGTTGTGGTTTTTGTTGTTGTTATTGATAGTGATTCTGGTGGTAGTTGTGGTTTTTGTTGTTGTTATTGATAGTGATTCTGGTGGTAGTTGTGTTTTTTGTTGTTGTTATTGATAGTGATTCTGGTGGTAGTTGTGGTTTTTTGTTGTTGTTATTGATAGTGATTCTGGTGGTAGTTGTGGTTTTTGTTGTTGTTATTGATAGTGATTCTGGTGGTAGTTGTGTTTTTGTTGTTGTTATTGATAGTGATTCTGGTGGTAGTTGTGGTTTTTGTTGTTGTTATTGATAGTGATTCTGGTGGTAGTTGTGTTTTTTGTTGTTGTTATTGATAGTGATTCTGGTGGTAGTTGTGGTTTTTGTTGTTGTTATTGATAGTGATTCTGGTGGTAGTTGTGGTTTTTGTTGTTGTTATTGATAGTGATTCTGGTGGTAGTT
>CM060306.1:99957116-99959616 GCA_030674185.1 Monoplex corrugatus | reverse complement strand
TTGTGGGGACACAACCCTTTCTTTCTCTATAGGAAATCGATTGAAGACAACAATTGTCTTAATACGAATACAGATGTACAACACTCTTAACTTTCAGCAGCATGTCTCAAACATCTGTCGTGTCTGTTACCTTGAACTTCGTAGAATAGGTTCCATCCGTCATCTCCTTACTCTCGAAGCTACTAAAATATTAGTTTGTGCTTTCGTTCTTTCTCGTCTTGACTATTGTAATTCCCTTCTGTCTGGTTCCCCAAAACAGCTCCTTGACAAACTTCAGAAAGTACAGAACCATGCCGCTCGGCTAGTATTTCGGTCTTCCAAATTTCAGCATGTCTCTCCTCTTCTCCAAGACTTGCATTGGTTACCTGTGTTGAAAAGGATCCAACATAAAATTGCTGTTCAGTGCTTCAGATACTTCGACAATTCTATTCCCTCTTACCTGTCTGAATATCTTCAACTATACGTTCCATCTCGTCATCTTCGTACCTCAGCCGATACCCGCTTATTTCGAATCCCAACTTTTCGAACAAAATCATATGGTGAGCGATCCTTTTCTTTTCAAGCCCCTTCCTCATGGAATTCACTTCCCTACCCGCTGAGGCACAAAACAAGTCTTCAGTCATTTAAATCTGGCTTGAAAACGCATCTCTTTCCTCTCTGAAATTTATTAACCTTAAAGAGCTACGCTGTCTGCGCGCTAGCGTGCTTCTGTGTATGTTATTGCTGTGCGCCTATAGATATGTCTCGGGGTGGGAGGAGGATATGTGTGTGTGTGCCAGAGAGTAGGTACTAATATTTGATATTATTAACGGTGTGTATGTGCTTGTGGATGGAGTGACAGAGGTCCGCCATGTATGATGAAAATTATATTAGGCCTATGTTTCTATGTTCGATGTAATGTGTATTGTACAGTTTGTAAGCGCTTAGGGCTTTCCAGAAAGATTAGGCGCTCTAAATGCCCTTAATAATAATAATAATGTACACAAGGGTTGATGTAAACATTAAGCGCATGTTGACAGTGAGTTTGTACAATCTTTCAATATGATGAATCAGATATATTGTATTTTGTCAACTTATTAAAAATACTGAATCTTTGTCAATTTACTAAAAAGATTGAAGCCACAAATTTACGGGGGAAAGAAAGGTCTGGTGTCCTAATTTTGGAATATCGCGTCCACCTGATGGAGATTTACTGACACTTGGATTTGTTCGAGAAGAATTCATCACACTCCCACAATTCTGTATTAGTGTGTGTTCCATCAAAACCTGCCAATGGTAATCTGGTTGAGTCACTGAATCTGCGTAAAACCCTATGCGTGGCGTACCCCCGTGGAGATGCCAGGGACTCTTTCAGTATAAACGGTATCCCCACCTTCTGGAAATTCTATGCTAAAATTTTCCTCTTTTCTGTCACTCTCGTTGTTTCTGCCTTGTTCCCTTGCTTTCTGTCGCTTTTTAATATTATTTTCCGCCTTGCTCGTCCATTCACTTGTACATGTATGTGTTCGATAAAATCTTGCGTACTTTCTCTTAGGAGTGATAGTTGGGTACATGTATTAGGTGCATTCTTGGTTCTAGGGAAATGAAATATGCGGAAACAATATTAGGTAATTTAGGCCAGTTTTTATATGTTTTAGTGTCAGTTATGTTTGAGTTTTGTATTCAGGTATATTTTTAAATCCCCCATGTGATAAACTGGACGGAGCAGTCACCGCCAGAGGCATCTCCTGAAATTCTGTTGTGCGAATGCATTGATATGTGTAGTTAATTTTCTTTTCCTTACTTCCTGTTGAAGTAGTGTGTATGTTTTGAAACGGTCATCGCCCTGAAATGGCTCTACGCAGTCGGCTGGGCTTTAAACAAAACTAACAATAAAAACAACTATGCGAGGCGCAAGGTCTTGAAATGAAAACATGGTGGTTGAGGGTGGGGAGATAGGAAGAGAGGAAGGGATCTATGAAACAGTAAGGGGACATTACAGAATGATTTGAGCATTAACACCACCAGAATAATTTTGAGCATTAACACCACCAGAATGATTTGAGCATTAACACCACCAGAATAATTTGAGCATTAACACCACCAGAATGATTTGAGCATTAACACCACCAGAATGATTTGAGCATTAACACCGCCAGAATGATTTGAGCATTAACACCACCAGAATGATTTGAGCATTAACACCACCAGAATAATTTGAGCATTAACACCACCCGAATGATTTGAGCATTAACACCACCAGAATGATTTGAGCATCAACACCACCAGAATGATTGGAGCATTAACACCACCAGAATGATTGGAGCATTAACACCACCAGAATGACTGGAGCATTAACACCACCACAATGATTGGAGCATTAACACCACCACAATGATTGGAGCATTAACAACACCACAATGATTGGAGCATTAACAAAGGCAGCGAACAAATCAATTTCTTATGTTACAGACCGTGATTGAACTCGAGACACCAGACCTTATACACTTGCCACAGACAA
>CM060306.1:99937116-99949616 GCA_030674185.1 Monoplex corrugatus | reverse complement strand
AAAAGATAGGTAATCAGTTATAGTGTGTATGGTGGTTGATTGTTGACAAAAACGTGTAATCAGGAGTTCTGTGTGTATGGTGGTTGTTTGTTGACAAAAGACGTGTAATCAGGAGTTATGTGTGTATGGTGGTTGTTTGTTGACAAAAGATGTGTAATCAGGAGTTCTGTGTGTATGGTGGTTGTTTGTTGACAAAAGACGTGTAATCAGGAGTTCTGTGTGTATGGTGGTTGTTTGTTGACAAAAGACAGGTAATCAGTTCTGTGTGTATGGTGGTTGTTTGTTGACAAAAGACGTGTAATCAGGAGTTCTGTGTGTATGGTGGTTGTTTGTTGACAAAAGACTGTAATCAGTTCTGTGTGTATGGTGGTTGTTTGTTGACAAAAGACGTGTAATCAGTTCTGTGTGTATGGTGGTTGTTTGTTGACAAAAGACGTGTAATCAGTTCTGTGTGTATGGTGGTTGTTTGTTGACAAAAGACGTGTAATCAGGATTTCTGTGTGTATGGTGGTTGTTTGTTGACAAAAGACGTGTAATCAGGATTTCTGTGTGTATGGTGGTTGTTTGTTGACAAAAGACGTGTAATCAGGAGTTCTGTGTGTATGGTGGTTGTTTGTTGACAAAAGACATGTAATCAGGAGTTCTGTGTGTATGGTGGTTGTTTGTCGACAAAGACATGTAATCAGGAGTTCTGTGTGTATGGTGGTTGTTTGTTGACAAAAGACTTATAATCAGGAACTGAACATTGCCTAAGACTAGGGGAAGGTGGGAGGGAGAACAAGCAAACCATAAAGCCTCCCACAACAACAACAACAAACAGACTAAATTATGGGGGTCGGGGGAGGTGGAGGGAGGGAGGGGGATAGAAGGAAGGAGAGGGAAAGAGAGACATACTTGATCAGTCATAATACGCCTCTCCACAGAGTTTCAGTCTCGTCATTTAAAAATGGATATATGCGTGGAAGAATAGTTCTCTTGATTCTAGGCTCAAGAGGAAGAAGTGAGTGAGTGAGAGAGACAGACAGACAGACATACAGAGACAGACAGAGAGACAGGCAGAGAGACAGAGACAGAGAGATAGAGACAGACAGACAGACAAACAAAGCGACAGAAGGATGAACGAAAAAACGGTACATCATCTTGCATGAAAGATCGTAAATTCATATAGAATCTTCTTTTCTTAACCTAGAATCAAGAGAACAAACCTTCCGTCTATATTTTCAGTCATTATTTGACCACGCATGTACCCTTTGGGATTGCACCAGTGGTAATGTTCTCAAACCTCTCATCAGTCTACATAAACGAGCTTCAAAACAAGTTGTCTTGAAGAACACTAGTATATTAGACTCGAAGTAGAAGGAATCAGAAACTCCACTATGATCAAGGAATACTTATACACAAAACAATGAATGGACACATCCCAGATAACGTGACCAATACCTTCTCTATAAATCTCACATGCAACAGGAGAAAAACTAAATAACCTGATCCCAAGAACAGATCTCTTTAAATCCAGCCTCATGTACTCAAAAGCTCGCCTCTGGAACACACTACCAAAAGATATGCGAGAATGTTTCAGTTTCACAATATTCGAGAAGAGGTATACAACACATCTCATGAATGAATTAGTTCTTCTGCTACCTATCAATCAAATCAGTGACTGATATGTGCCACTTAATGATTAAGCTGGTAAGTATAAAATTTCCAAATTTATTCTCCTGAAACTGCGTAACAGGTTTGCATTATTGATACATGAATGTTGATTCATGCGTATTTATATGTAGTGCAGACCCTTACTGGGCTAGGGCTGAACATAAAAAAACATATACATTGCTGATTTTATACCCTAGTAAATAAAATTTATTCTCTCTCTCTCTTTCTCTCTCTCTCTCTCTCTCTCTCTCTCTCTCTCTCTCTCTCTTCCCCTCTGTCTGTCTGTCTTTTCTCTCTCTCTATCTTCCCCTTTGTCTGTCTTTCTTTCTGTCTTCTGTCTGTCTGTCTGCTCTCTCTCTCTCTCCTCTCTCTCTCTCTCTCTCCTCTCTCTCTCTCTCTCTCTCTCTCTAGCTAGATCTGTCAAAATCAAATTTAACAGGCAGAAAGCCCTAAAGTAATGTAACTTTGAAATAGAGGCTTGAACCTACCGGTTTCTCACACATATAGTGTGTCAAACTGCCACGATCAACACCATTACTAAACGTCGTACAGCGGAGCTGAGGTGGGCTGTGGAGGTGTCTTAACCCTTTGGCATTCTCACCACAGTTGGTG
This sequence comes from Monoplex corrugatus, assembly GCA_030674185.1. NCBI lineage: Eukaryota > Metazoa > Mollusca > Gastropoda > Littorinimorpha > Ranellidae > Monoplex > Monoplex corrugatus. Next base: position 99,947,351 of record CM060306.1, on the reverse strand, counting down.
TTTTAACCCTTTGACACTCTCACTATACTCACCCGTTACAAAAGCTTAATCCTTTCACGCCGTCACCCTATCCAGCAGCTTCCCTGGTGAGGGAATGAAAGGGTTAAATTTTTGCTTTGCTATCATGATTGATAATGCAGGAAGCCGATGGATAATAATATATAGAGGGATTCTAAAGGTTCTGTTTTTATTATGCTATCATAATTGACAAAGCAGGAAGCTGGTTAATAGGGTGGGGAAGTCAAAGGGTTAAGTTTTTGCTTCGCCATCAGGGCTTACAATGCAGAAAGAAAGCTGATGGATATGATGAGGGAGTGAAAGGATTAAGTTTATAACTTTGCTATCATTGCTGATAAATCACGAGAGGTAATGGATCGGGTGAGAGAGTCAAAGGGTTAAACCAGGGCCAACGCACTGATGGACGTTATGCAAATCACTTAGAAAAACTTAACCCTGGCAAACAGTAGCTACCTCCACACTTAAGTGATAGAACAACAAACGGTCAGCTTAAGTGATAGAACAACAAACGGGTCAGAACGAACAACGTATATATTATCGTTGCTTTCTTTGGTTCAATGTGTTGTCATTCACCACTCGATGAGGTCATACCTTCATGACGTAAGGTTCGACTAGGTATATTAGAAAGCAAAGGTTTGATTACATAGGTTAGAGACCAAAGGTTTGATTACATAGGTTAGAGACCAAAGGTTTGATTAGCTAGGTTAGAGACTTAAGGTTTGATTAGCTAGGTTAGAGACTTAAGGTTTGATTAGCTAGGTTAGAGACTTAAGGTTTGATTAGCTAGGTTAGAGACTTAAGGTTTGATTAGCTAGGTTAGAGACCTAAAGGTTTGATTAGCTAGGTTAGAGACTAAAGTTTGATTAGCTAGGTTAGAGACTTCAGGTTTGATTAGCTAGGTTAGAGACCAAAGGTTTGATTAGCTACGTAGAGACTTAAGGTTTGATTAGCTAGGTTAGAGACTAAAGGTTTGATTAGCTAGGTTAGAGACTTAAGTTAAGGTTTGACTTAAGTGAAGAGGGTTAGAGACGTTAAGGTTAGATTTAGCTAGGTTAGAGACTTAAGTTTGATTAGCTAGTTAGAGACTAAAGGTTTGATTAGCTAGGTTAGAGACTATTAAGGTTTGATTAGCTAGGTTAGAGACTAAAAGTTTGATTAGCTAGGTTAGAGACTTAAGGTTAGATTACCTAGGTTAGAGACTAAAAGTTTGATTAGCTAGGTTAGAGACTTAAGGTTAGATTACCTAGGTTAGAGACTAAAAGTTTGATTAGCTAGGTTAGAGACTAAAAGTTTGATTATCTAGGTTAGAGACTAAAAGTTTGATTAGCTAGGTTAGAGACTTAAGGTTAGATTACCTAGGTTAGAGACTAAAGTTTGATTAGCTAGGTTAGAGACTAAAAGTTTGATTAGCTAGGTTAGAGAATAAAGGTTTGATTAGCTAGGTTAGAGACTAAAAGTTAATTAGCTAGGTTAGAGACTAAAAGTTTGATTAGCTAGGTTAGAGACTTAAGGTTAGATTAGCTAGGTTAGAGACTAAAAGTTTGATTAGCTAGGTTAGAGACTTAAGGTTAGATTACCTAGGTTAGAGACTAAAAGTTTGATTAGCTAGGTTAGAGACTTAAGGTTTGATTAGCTAGGTTAGAGACTAAAAGTTTGATTAGCTAGGTTAGAGACTAAGGTTAGATTACCTAGGTTAGAGACCAAAGGTTTGATTAGCTAGGTTAAAGACCAAAGGTTTGATTGATAGGTTAGAGACCAAATGTTTGACTAGCTAGGTTAGAGACCAAAGGCTTAATTACCTAGATTAGAGACCAAAGGTTTGATTAGCTAGGTTAGAGACCAAAGGCTTAATTAGCTAGGTTAGAGACAAAGGTCTGATTAGCTAGGTTAGAGACAAAGGCTTAATTAGCTAGGTTAGAGACCAAAGGTCTGATTAGCTAGGTTAGAGACCAAAGGTTTGATTACCTAGATTAGAGACCAAAGGCTTAATCAGCTAGGTTAGAGACCAAAGGTTTGATTAACTAGATTAGAGACCAAAGGTCTGAATTAGCTAGGTTAAGACCAAAGGTTTGGTTACCTAGGTTAGAGACCAAAGGCTTAATTAGCTAGGTTAGAGACCAAATGCTTCATTAGCTAGATTAGAGACCAAATGCTTAATTAGTTAGGTTAGAGACTAAAGGTTTGATTAGCTAGGTTAGAGACCAAAGGTTTGATTAGCTAGGTTAGAAACCAAAGGTTTGATTGGATAGGTTAGAGACTAAATGTTTGATTAGCTAGGTTAGAGACCAAAGGTTTGATTGGCTAAGTTAGAGACCAAATGTTTAATTAGCTAGGTTAAAGACCAAATGTTTAATTTGCTAGGATAGAGACCAAATGTTTAATTAGTTAGGTTAGAGACCAAAGGTTTGATTAGCTAAGTTAGAGACTAAAGGTTTGATTAGCTAAGTTATATACCAAATGATTAATTAGCTAGGTTAGAGACCAAATGTTTAATTAGCTAGGTTAGAGACCAAATGTTTAATTAGCTAGGATAGAGACCAAATGTTTAGTTGGCTAGGTTAGAGACCAAAGGTTTGATTAGCTAGGTTAGAGACCAAAGGTTTGATTAGCTAGGTTAGAGACTAAAGGTCTGATTAGATGAGGGAGAGGGGGTTGGGGCGCCGCTCTCGTGGTGCTAGCCCCGGGAAAAGTTGAGGTCTCTGCCACCTCACTCCCCTACGACCCCAGGGTTATGGAACTTTCTAGGTAGGAAACCAGAACCTGGCCAGCTCATGTTTTTATGTGCAGGCTTAAGGCTTGCGCCGTGATCATTCTGGATCTTCTCCATCACATGGCACCTGTGACGTTAGTGCATATGGAATTCATTCCGAGCGCGGAGACGTCATCCTGAGAAATTGAAATTCAAAAAATAAAAAGATCTGATTAGCTATGTTACAGACCAAAGATTCGATTACCTGGGTTAGAGACCAAAGGTTTCATTAACTAATCACTAAGCTGACACCATCAGAACGATGCAAACATTAAGATGGGCAGCCAACAGGCCAGTTTTTTATGTTGCCGGCTGGGATTGAACTCGAGATGTCAGATCTTGATCCCACGGCTCCATCAAAAGAACCAACTAGCTCGTACAGCTCAGCTGGACAACTTGTAAACAGTGGCGAAAAATCCCCACAACCGCACAAGAAACGATACTACATACTGAATAAGAACCAGTAAAGAAATAATAAAACTTATTGTTTCAAGGTACTTCCATACATGCTGGCTAAATTCAGCAAAGCTTTTAAGTCTAGCAAAATTTGTGTTTGGTGGAAGATTAATCCGGTTAATTTGCTGACACTGACAGTTACAATGCAGAAAACTTGATATGGTCTGCTAAACAATGTCGAAAGCATGAGCAGTTTCTTTGCATAGGATTATTTCCCGAGTTACTGATGGAAAAAAAAAACTGGCACGTTGACAAACACGAGAGTCGAACCCACGATCTTTGCGTACACACACAAAGACACACACACCACACACCACACGCACACCTCACACACACACACACACACACACACACACACACACACACACACACACACACACACACACACACACACACATACACACACACACACTACACACACACACACACAAACACATATCACACACGCGCATATCACAGACACACACACAACACACACACACACACACACAACACACACACACATATCACACACACACACAACTACACACACACATCCACCCCACACACACACACATACACACACACACACATCACACACACACTCTCTCCATCCCTCCTCTCTCACACACCCGCAGCGCACACACACACACACACACACACACACACACACACACAAACACACACTCACACACAACCACACACAAACACACACACACAACATCACACACAAACACCACACACACACACTCACACACACAACACACACACACACACACACACAACATACACACACACATATCACACACACACCACACCACAACACAACACATACACACACAACATATAACACACCACACACACACACACACACACACACACACACACACACACACACACACACACACACACCACACACACACACACCACAACACACCGAACACACACACACACGTATCCCTTTTCAGCATAGTTGGTTAATTAAAGCACTGATGAGCGTTACGCAAAACAGTCGCTCGGGGTTATAGAAGCAAACAGTACCGACAGTAAATCACTAAACGGAAGAACAGCGATATGGTTGAATCAAAGACAAAATATTTTTCGTTACCTTCTTCGCTTAAAGTGGTTGACATCAGTCGCCACTCAATGGCGTCAGAACCAGATGACGTAAGACTTTTCGTGGCACTGGCTTAGCGCTACCACTGGCCAAAATCACCCACACCTCAGAGCGAGGGATCAAGACCCAGGCAAGATCATCATAAAGCATTTTATTGTCAGGTTAACATAACAGTGGTTGTATTGACAAAGATCCAAGCATACCACTTCAGTGGTTCGTTTACGTGTCAGTGACCAGTTGTGTCCCTTGTTCAGGGGGACAAGTCAAGAACGGTAGATGTCAAACGAAAGGTCATCCCAAACTTAACCTTTTGACTCCCATACCCTAACCACCAAATACAGAAAAACTTAACTCTTTGATTCCCTCACCCTATCCACCAGCTTCCTGCAGGAAGCTGGTGGATAGGACGAGGGAGTCAAAGGTTTGAGTTTTTGCTTTGCTAGCATGGTTGACGATGCAGGACGCTGGTGGACAGGGTGCGGGAGTCAAAGGGTTAGATACTAAGGGATAGGGTGAGGGAATCGAAGGGTTAAGTTTTTGCTTTGCTAACATGGTTGGCAATGCAGGATGTTGGTGGACAGGGTACGGGAGTCATAGGCTTAAGGTTGTAGTGGAACGAGGTGGCTCTGTGGCCTTGTGGTTAAAGTTTTCACCTAGGAAGCGAGAAGTCTCGAGTTTGATTCCCGGATCAATCAGGGATTTTCACTCACACCCTACAGTATCCTCCCGCCACTTGACCTTGAATGGTGCTCTGTGTACTAGTATTTCGGATGAGACAATAAACAGACATCCTATATGCAGCATGCACTTAACGTTAGTAAAACATCTAACGCTAACAAAGGAATCGTCCCCGGCAAAATTCTCAGTAGGAAAAAAAATCAACTTTAGTCAAACAAAAGGGCAGTACTGTGGCATCGCGCTCTCTCTGGATACAGCGGTCTACTTTCATACAGTAAGCGCATTGTGACCTCACTATTCTTCGATCAGTTGTGTGGGGGGATAGATCCTCCTCCTCTCCCTGCTGCTTCACTTTTTTCCACCTTGAACTGGGCTGGGTATCCAATTTACAGCTGGATGAACAGAAAATGCATAGATGATGCTTTGCAGACCCCCGTGGGGATGCCGGGGGCTCTTTCAGTATAAATTATAAATAGTATCCCCACCTTCTTCAAATTCTGTGCTAGAAATCTCTTCTGTTCTGTCACTCTTTGTTTCTTTTTTCCTCCTTAGATTTCTGTCATTTCTTCTGTTCATTTTCTGCCTTGCTGGTCCATTCACCTGTATGTGTTCGATAAAGTCTGAAGTACTTTCTCGTAGGATGTATAATTGGGTACATGTATTAAGTGCATTTTCGGCTCAAGGGAAATGAGATATGCGGAAGCAATTTTAGGTATTTTAGGCCCGTTTTTATATATGTTTTAGTGTCCTTAGTTATGTTTAAATTTGCATTCAGGTATTTTTTTAAAATCGCTTGTGCGAAAGATTGGACGGAGTGGTCAACGCCAGGAGCATGTCCTTAGATTATGTGCACGAATGCATTAATGTGAGGACTTCATTTTCTTTTCCTTTTTTTTTCTTATTGAAGTATTGTGTATGTTTTAAAACTGTTATAGCCCTGATATGGCTCTACGCAGTGGGCTGGGCTTTAAACAAAAATAACAGTAACAAAAATATGCTTATCAGCGTCGAACCCATGCAGTCAGACTGACAGGCGGGAGTTTAACCACACGCCGCCAAGACCTCGAAACAACAATAGAGGTCTGCATACGAAGTAGTCTGTTTTAAGTGCATGCACTCTGTGGCTTGGTACGTGACCTTACACTGCGATCAAAATCAACACATGCCAGCCTCGAGCGCGGAGACACTTAAGTGTTTTGTCTTTGAAAGACCTTTGCCTTCCAGTCTTTTAGTCACTACCGTACGCTTGTTAGTTTTACGACAAGCTTCGGTGAACTACAGACGTCAATTTATGGTTTTCCCTTCTTTTGTGTGGGAAGGGAAGACCGTTAAAATTCAGCGCAGATCAAGACTAGCAACATCGAGTTCAACGTCCACTGCTTTTACAGTTTGAAAGCGACCCACCGTTCTGTATTCTTTAGACTCTAAAACCATCTGTTCAAATGATATGTGCAAAGAGACAATAAATGACAGAGGCGAAATAGCATTACTAGTTTTTTTTTGTTTTCTCATCTTTTTATTCATGCTACCTTTCTTGAATATTTTTTTTCGGAAAAACTCGCCTTGAAACAATTACAGTTGCAACTGATTGATTTTAGGTCCATCATGATGCTTGCAGAAATTTGATTAATCCCTTATCCCATGCGTCTGATTACTTTGGTGAATTAATACTTGGTCATATTCCTAAACTGTAGGAACTGTTGCAGATAATTACCTTTTCCATCAAAATATGCTTTTCTTGAAGATCAAAGTAAAAAAAAATCAAAGTGGGAGACTGAAAAATGAGAAGAAGAATAGCTTGCATTTTAATCTTTTTAAATCATTTCATAACATACATGCCAATCAAAATTCACTTACAAGTTTCAATTGTGATTAATGCACATAAATTATTGTCTGCATATAGTTATGTTCACAAGAAGTGATTTTTGACTGTATGTGAAACATCTGACCAGCATTTTGATAAAAAAAAAATACTCAGTTAATACAAAATCTTAGAAATCAAAATTGGACTTAACAAAAAATATGTTCACATTCATACTCAAGTCGTTCTGAGCATAGAACATAGACATGTCTTTCAAAATGATACATTCATTTAAATAATAGACAATTCAATCAATTCGTTAAAAAAAAGTACATCCAAATAGCCTAAAATTTATAATGATTTCAAATTGTTCTAGAACGCACAAATACAGAGAATCATTTTGATGGCAGCATTTTTATTACCATTGTTTTGTGAAATGGCTGAAACAAGAAAACTCTCAGCATGAACAAGAAAACTCTCAGCATGGGCAGCATTTTTGCATGGAAGATTACAAAAAGAAATTTAGTCCGTGATCACAGTCACATCTTAAACCATGACCACAGTTACCGGTTATTTCCTGTCCTCTGCACTCTGTTTCCGGTACCCGTGATGCTGCAGTGAGTGATGGGTGCTCCCTTCCGCATCACGACTTCCGGCGTCCCGCTGCCAATACAAAGCACCTCTGATCATTACGTCATTGATCGAGCGTTGCGGAGAGCGGTGACTTACGGCTTTGGCTTCCTTGTCTTATCGACGGGCACTGTTGTGACACGGATGTGAAAGGGGAAAGAGTTCGATCCCGGTTTAAACAGGGTATCCGATAGGAAGAGAGGTGTTGCTCGTGCTTGACTTACTAATTAAATATGTTCATGCACGGAGATTTGACAAGTGATAACACGCTCCTACCCACACTTGACTACGCTATGAACTGTGTAATGGAACCATACAGTCATGTTTAATGAATATTCATTCAGGTTTTCTTCAATTTTTTTTACCAATATCGCTGGTGTTTGTATCTCAGGCCTGATTGACGCCCGCCAGGACATACCTATTTATCATAATAAAAGCAGCGAGTACACCCCTATCATGCAGTCTCAATCTGAAAAGGAACTTAATATAATATCATCACTGTTATCCCTACTGTCAAGTATTATCATAGCATCGTAAAATGTGTCCCAGATTCTGTGGTCTTTTCTGACTTTGTTTTATGATGATCTTAGTTTTGGTTTCCTCTGCCATACCCGTCCTGGGATACATTCACGTCGGGGTCTGTGGTGTCGATGTATTTTTGGGGTACGGTTGCTGGAAGGACGTGGTAGCAGTCTCCAGTAATTCAGTCTGGATCCACGAGAGTTGTTAGTTTGCTGACTAGCGATGAATTGGCCGGGAATGGTCAACGCCAGGGGCATATCCTTAGATTATGTGCGCACATGCATTGATATGGGTACAGAATATTCTTTTCCAGGTTGTTTTTTTTCAGCTAGATGTTGTGTATGGTTATAGCCCTGATTTGGCTCTGTGCAGTCTATGCTGATGACGTATTGCTCTGTGTGTTGGATCACAACAGGTACTATGGATACTACTGAAATGACCCCACAGCAATAACAACAAAACCAGATAAGATGAAAAAAAAATGTTTCTGATAAAAGTTACAGAACTGATACAACACCCCGCCGCCCCCCCCCCCCCCCCCCCCCAACAAAAAGGAAAAAAAAAACACAATTCTGTGGTTCCAAGATCAAGAAGTGTATGTAATTTCGATCTGTAGAACTCGCTGTAGGTGTGGACAGTGAGAGTGTGTAGAAGTGAGTATTGTGCTACGAAAGTGTGTCTGGTTGTTTGATTGTTTTTCTAAGCTAATGTTGAGTTGTTTATTTTACTGTCCTTTCGTTCATGTTCTGTCTGCTTATCTTCCGTCTGTCCACCTCATTTGGCCTTTTGTTTGCTCTCTCTCTCCTCTCTCTCTCTCTCTCTCTCTCTCTCTCTCTCTCTCTGTCTCTCTCTCTCTCTCTCTCTCTCTCTCTCTCTCCTCTCTCTCTCTCTCTCTCTTCTCTCTCTCTCTCTCTCTCTCTCTCTCTCTCTCTCTCTCTCTTCTCTCTCTCTCTCTCTCTCTTCTCTGTTTCTCTCTCTCTCTCTCTCTCTCTCCTCTCTCTCTCTCTCTCTTCTCTCCTCTCTCATCTTTCTTCTCTCTTCTCTCTCTCTCTCTCTCTCTCTCTCTCTCTCTCTCTCTCTGCTGTCTTTCTTCTCTGTTCTCTCTCTCCCTCCCTCTCTTCCGTCTCTCTGCTCCCTCCTCTCTCTCTCTCTTATCAACTATGACGTTCTACAGGAGGTCTTAGATATGTCCACCAGCTCTTTATAAATGCACTTGCCCGCATTTGAGAAGGCGCACTTGAACATTTTTCAGTACAATACTAGTTACCCCGATCAGACTTAAAAGCACTGCGCAGTTAAGCCTTGGATACCATACGGTCCACAGTTCTTCCGACTTACTTCTACTCACTCAGTTGAACAGCAATTGCCGAAACTCTTTTACTATGAAAGAAACCCACCCACCCACATGTTAGCGGATACCGTACCGTATGTTATCAACGTTGATAGACATGTTTTAAAATGGCGAACATCGGTATCCATAACAGGTTCCTATGGCAGACTGTTCTGCGCTGGTTCACCCATTGTCTGGCAGAGGTCGTCCCGTGCTCCACTCTCTTATCATGAAGTCACGGGTGTGTGAGTTTGATGAATAACAGTAATGAGGCACCTACCTACAGCGCCTGTCTTATTAAAAAGCTGACAACTGATCATTTGAATGATGTGAATAAGTAAGAGATATGAAGGAACAAAACTTCACCACAAGTATAATCCTTTCAACATTTTTGCCAGAAATAGAATTAAGTTAATGAGTCCGAATAAGTTTGGAACGTAGCGCTATACAACAAAGATTTATAATAATAATTAGGAATAGTAACTAATGATGGTAGTAGTAGCAGCAGCAGCAGCAGCAGAGCAGTAGAAGTAGCAGTAGTTGTAACAACAACAATAATAACAACAATGATAATAATAATAATAATGATAGTAATAATAATAATGATAACAATAAACGTGATTTATAAGAATGATATTGATAATAATAATAATAATACATTTTAAGATATTCATCGAGTCATGTTTATCAGATATGAGTCGTAAAATTTGTCCAGTCACCATCGTGAAAGGCCAAAAAACGAATTTCAGTCCGTAACATTTCACTAAGCACATGAGATCATCTGGAAGGGTTCTTTATTGATTACGAATAAGCTTGTAACAGACTGAATCGTACTTTTAAATAGAAAAGCCCATTTTCGAAGGACTTTTAAAAAAATCCAGTAGAGGGAATGGTTTGGATTTGTCTTTTTTCAGTAGGTACTTTGAACTATAAAACTGCAGGGCCATATCCTCAG
>CM060306.1:99914616-99924616 GCA_030674185.1 Monoplex corrugatus | reverse complement strand
TCCTCATTCTCTGTGCAGCTAGCGACAATCATAACACTGAAACTGAGCAATGTTGTTTTTAAAATGCAATAAAAAAAAAAATGCTTGCTGTCTTACTTATTACGATCTCTTTGAACTCGAAATCGCCCAAATGCACGTTCCAACACATGCGTGTTCACGATCACGTCTTCTATCTGACCCAGAGACAAGTTTGGAACCAATATTTATGCTGACAGACGTGTGTATTTTCATGAACAATGATATCATCGCTGCAGGGGACTTAAAATAAAACCCATTGAACGGCATAATCATACGTGGGGAGGTCTTTGATCTTATGCTAAGCAAAATCAGAATTGGAAACTCTGGGTGAATCTTCATTGACAACCCGTTCAGTGGCAGGTATTTCAGATCGATTTGTACATCAGTTTCAATTCAATTTCAATTTCTGAGGATGATGTCTCTGCGTTCGGAATGAATTCCATATGCACTACCGTCACAGGTGTCGTGTGACGTAGAAGATCCAGAACGACTGTTGTTCTGGTGCTGTCAGTGTAGGATTAGATACGCCCCACTACCATAGGATGGTTACCCTTGCCAGCCGTATCACCCAAGATAGGCACTAACGTTAAAATGAATCAAACCAGTTAAACATTTCTCACTCTGTCCGTCTGTCTTCACCACATGCTCTTGTCACCACGTGTTAAACCCGAAATGAATGATAATCAATATCATACAACTTCCATGGGATAGAATCTATGTGTGCACCTAAGCCGGAACACAAAACATAGCAACAATTGCATAGTTTGGAGTTTGAAGTTTGTTCACAATTCTGCCAGCTAGTATCTGACATACTCCTTGAGTCTGCGCAAAACCCTACGCGCTGGCAAGATCTTGAAATCAGGAGGGGAGAGGGAGAAGGGACATACGAAACACTAAACTGACACCACCAGAATAATGGAAACATTCAGATGGGCAGCAAACAGGCCAAGTTTAAGTGTTGAGTGCTGGAATTGACCCCAAGATATTAGATCTTGGGTCCACAGCTCTATCAAAGACCCAACCAGTCCCAGTTGCACAGTAGTTCAGTCATTAACTGACGCAGGACGTACATGTACGGGCCAGTGGTTGTGTTATTTGTACAGACTGGTCATCAACTTTTGAACAAACTAGTCTATAGTCAGTACCGATATTTTTTGTATACTTTGGTATGCGTATGCACATGCATACATGTACATACATGCGCACGTACGTGTGCGTGCGTAAGTGAGTTTATATGGTTTTTATGTGTGAGTGTGGACCAGTATAAATAACGTATAATCTTTTCATTGCCTTATCAATCAGTAATATTGGCTCCTCTGTTTGAATTTATCGACGGCAAAGGATTTTTTAACCCTGTTTTCATAACCTTCTTCCACAACTCCCCTCACGTCCTTTTAATCTCCTTTAATTGAATTTTCTATGGGGCCCGTGGTCGTTGTGAGGTAATTCAATGCTGAACGTTCTGAAATGGGAGTCAATGTTGAGAGCAGTATGCAGTTGTAAGGGTTGGAAGGGGCGGGTCAGGCAGTCAATCTTTCCACTTTTACTCAGGCATTATCCAGCCTGAAAGTGACTTATCCCACCGCCAGGCCTTCCATTTATCACCAAACGTTCAAAATGAACTGGAGACACCGTGTGTAAGGCGCTAACTGGTCACGTCTGCCTTAGGTGGTAAATGTTGTCCAGATACTTTTACCCCTTACAAAAATTCTTTGTCGAATTCAAACAATCTCTAAAAATACTATCAGATTTAGAAGAGTGGCAGAATGGTTCAGGCGTTTGCCTGCCAATACCTAAACTCGAAGTTCCAGGATTCGCTTCCCGTAGAGGCCTCGACTTTTCTCCTCAGTTTGACCGGAAAATCGAATGAACGTCTAGTCCTTCGGAAGAGGACGAAAAACGAGTCGGACCCGTGTGCCTTCTGGATGCGCACGCTAAAGATCCCACGGCAGTTGAAAATCGTGAAGAGCAGGGCATTGCCCGGTTGCCTTTGTATAAAACATTGGAAAGACAGTTGATTTCCCAGTCCCACGTCCTGAAGACCAACTAGCGTTCTTGCCTTTCTGAAGTCTTGGTAAAAAAAAAAAAAGTGAATATGAATATAAATCTGAAGCGAGGGAAAGGGGATAGGCGCCGCCTTCGTGGTGCTGGCCACGGGAAAAGTTGCAGTCTCTGTCACCTCACTCCCCTATGACCCCAGGGTTATGGAACTATCTAAGTAGGACCTCAGGACCTGGCCAGCTCGTGGGTTTATCTGCAGGCTTAAGGCTTGTGCCGTGATCATTCTGGATCTTCTCCATCACATGGCACCTGTGACGTTAGTGCATATGGAATTCATTCCGAGCGCGGAGACATCATCTTGAGAAATTGAAACTGAAACTTAAACTATCAGAGTTATAAAGGTTGTTGTTTTTTTTTATTCTAGAATTGCAACCCAAAAAAATTTTCAAGCGAGAACTCGTGATACAGCGAACAACTCCCATTGCCGATCAAAATCCCACTGCCGATCTAAATCCCATTGCCGATCTAATCCCACTGCCGTCTAATCCCACTGCCGATCCTAATCCCACTGCAAGTTGAAATGGAGCCGCTGCTATTTACCCAGAACTCGTCCTCTTAGTGAGAGTATTCACTCAAGGCAATTCACCACAATTGTTTGAGTGGGGTCGGGGTGACGGATGGTACTCCATTACTGCCTGCTTTTCTGTGTGGTACCACGCGTGTCAGGCTTGTGCACTGTTTCCCAGCTCCCAAGTGATCAGACAGACATGCTGAAATATGGGCGTGGGAGTGGGGTGACTGAGTTGCTGGGGGGCATCTTGGGAAGTAGGCGTTGACCTCCATAAAAGGTTCCTTTACCACACTCCCATTGCGAAATAGGAGTACCATGCCCGTGAGATTTCACACATAACAACAGCATCACCAACAATCAAACAAGCATTCACTTTGTGTAAATCTAGGAGGATTAAAATAAAATTTGATTGGAAGTGATATACCCGTCAGTGTCCGTTTAGAATACTAGTAGAGATCCCTCCTTTAGTAACGAAGGCTGCAGCAATTGAATGAGGATGTTGTAAGTACTACATGTGAGTATTTCTTCCGTGTAAAAAGAAAGTATTCAAATCAAAATTTAAAATGTCGTCTGAAGTACTTCATAAAGTTGATTTTTTTTTTCTGACCCATTTTTTCACGATTTTTACTAGGGGTGGGGGGGGGTGTTCTTGTTTATTTGTTTAAATTTGTTTTGGTTTGTTTTGATTCGTTTCTTTTTCCCTACAGACGATCATTAATTTCGTCATCGTTACATCAGGCTTGTTGTGTCCTAAAAGTCCCAGCGATGCTGAAAACAGAACAGGGAAAAGAATGAAACTTTACTTTCCAACAGCAAAGACATTAGCACATAGGTCAATATATAATATACATTATATATATATGTGGTGTGTGTTGTGTGTGTGTGTGGTGCGTGTGTGCGTGTGTACATATTATTATACATTATATATTATTAATATATATATATATACATATATATTATTTATATATAAAAACATATACATTATATATTTCTTCGTTGTTCGTTCTCGTTGTCGTTCGTTCGTTCGTTGTTCGTTGTTGATGATGATGATTCAGTGAAGTGTGACGTTCATGCATTGAAACAAACTGTTTGCATAGCCGACCTTGAGTTAGTCAGCAAGCAACTAACATCGTTGTTTCTTGCCCTCTCATGTTAATCATTTGATAGTCATGCTCTTTCTAGTTTCAGACTTGCGGCACATGGTTTTGCGTAGCTCAAGCGATGCTAGATAATTGTCGCCAGACAGGTGTAAGCCGGCGTGTATGGAATTTTTTTCTAATACCATCAGTCCACTTAACCCTTTGAACTCCGCGCACTGTCCACCACTTCCTGCTTTTTTGTCAACCAGCTAGCATGCAAAAAACTTAACCCTTTGACTCCTCACCTATCCACCAGTTCTGCAGAAGCTGTGATAGGATGGGGATCAAAGGTTAAGTTTTTTTGCAATTAACGGATAGGTACGGGAGTAAGGGTTATCAAACGCAAACCAACTCAAACTGAATTCAGTGTTGCAAAGTGTTAAAAACGTGACGTCCTACGTATTAGCTGACAGCTTGGCTCTTTTTAACATTCATTGATTGATTTGGCATTGCATAATACAAAAATCGATTAATTTGACAGTGCATAGAATTTATCGACAGCTGCATCGGCAGTGCATAGAACTTATCGATGGATCCAATTTCGCAGTGCGTAGAAATTATTGATTTTATTTTCACAGTTAACAGACAGTGCTTATACAGTTCAATGTGCAGTATACTTTACCATACAGGATTTTGCTATCGACATATACACTGATGAATTTGGATGTTACATTTTAACTGGTTTGCTTATTTTACGAATTTGTTAAAATTTCCCATGTATGATCTCTTTGTTGTCTTCTTTTTCATTTCATTTTTATATATGAGTATGGTGTGTGTGTGTGTGTGTGTGTGTGTGTGTGTGTGTGTGTGTGTGTGTGCATGTGTGTGTGTGTGTGTGTGTACGTAACACACACACACACACACACACACACATCATACAGAATTAGACAGTGCATTTTCTTTCATGCATTAAGATTACACGACACGTTCCTTAAACTGTTTGAGAGCATAGTTTCCGACATATTCAAATCAACATAATTAACAGAGGAATTTTCTGCCAGCATGTCAAAAAGATTCCAGTGGTTAAATACTTATAATTCGTTATGGTTTCTGTTCATTATTACATTTAGATAGCGTAGTGTTGAAATAGGTAAGATAAGTTATTGGGTTTGTTAGTTTTTACCTCCATTCTTCAAGTTGTCGTTTCCTTCCTTCCTTCCTCTGAAGACTCACTATACATATCTCCATTTGCTCTTCCTTCAACAACACCACATCGCAACCACTTCTCCTTCTCCTCCTTCTCCTCCTCCTCCTCCTTCTTCTTCTTCTTCACACACACACACACACACACACACACACACACACACACACATGCACGCGCACACACACCACACACACACACACACACACAGAAACAAGCTCCCAACCCTCCCCGCCCCCCTCCCTACACACACACACACACGCAGTGTCTATCTCTCTCTGCTTTTACCTCACTACCTAACGACCAAATAAATCATTAGCATGTTTTTATGGTGTCTGAAGTACTTAGTATAAGAACTTGAAGAAAATTATTTCCTCGAAGTGATATTCAGTATCTGTGTTGCTGAAATCTATTTCAAATTCTGTATAATGCAGCCTATGCATAGTGTATGCCGTCTTTGGGCGAAGACTGAATGTAGAAAAGAAAGCATACATATTGCTCATTTCACACTGTTGTAAATAAAACCTATTCGTGTGTGTGTGTGTGTCAGTATGTGTGCGTGTGTGTACGCACGCGTGTGAATGTGTGTGTACGTGAGTGTGTGTGTGTGTGTGTGTGTGTGTGTGTGTATGTGTTGTGTGTGTGTGTGTGTCTGTGTGTGTGAGTGTATGTGTGTGTGTATGTGGTGTGTGTGTGTGCTCGTGTGTGCGTGTGCGTGTGTTTATCTCTCTTTAGTTGCCTCCTTCATTTCCCTACCTCCGTCCGTCCGTCCCTCCCTCCCTCCTCAGTCTGTTACTCTTGCCACAATGCGTGCTATACTATTAAAATAGAAAATGCCGGAAACAGAACCGATGTTATCAAAGAGCAATGAGGCATAGCACCAATGATGACCGATCTTATCGATCACACACACACACACAAACAGGATTTGAACATGTGTGTGTGTGTGTTGTGTGTGTGTGTGTGTGTGTGTGTGTGTGTGTGTGTGTGTGTTGTGTGTTGTGTGTGTGTGAGTGTGTTTGTGTGTGTATGTGTGTGTGTGTGTGTGAGTGTGAGTGTGTTTGTGTGTGTGTATGTGTGTATGTGTGGGTGTGTGCGTGTGTATGTGTGTGCGTGTGTGTGTGAGTGTGAGTGTGTGTGTATATATATGTGTGTGTGCTTATGTACATGTATGTGTGTGATTCTGTGTGCATGTGAATGCGTGAGAGAGACAGAGAGGAGAGAAAGAGAGAAAGAAGAAAAAGCAGAGAGAGGGAGACGGGGGGGTGGGGGAGTTAGAGACTCTGTGTGTGTATGTGTGTGTAGTATGTGTGTATGTATGTGTGTGTGCGTGTGTGTGTGTGTGTGTGTTGTTGTGTATGTGTGTGTGTGCGTGCGTGCGTGCGCGCGTGCATGGAAGAAAGAGAAAGTGTGGGGGAGTAGAGACTGTTTGTGAGAAAAATAGAGCATGGAGTGATGGAGGAGAAAGACTGTGCGTATATACGTGCGTGCGTGCGCGTAGTGCGCGCGCGTGTGTGTTTGTTTGTTTGTGTTTGTGTTTGTGTTTGTGTGAGTGTGTGTGCGTGTGTGTGTGTGTGTGTGTGTATGTGTGTGTGTGTGTGTGTGTGTGTGTGTGTGTGTGTGTGGTTTGTGTGTGTGTGGTCTGTGTGTGTGTGTGGTCTGTGTGTGTGTGTGGTCTCTGTGTGTGTGTGTCTGTGTGTGTGTGTGTCTCTGTGTCTGTGTGTCGGTGCGTGTGAGCGAGCGAAATAGAGAAAATGGAGAGACGCTGATAGAGACTCGCTGTGTCAGAGAGAGAGAGAGAGACAGAGAGAGAGAGAAGAGAGAGAGAGAGAGATAGGGACAGACAAGAGAGAGAGACAGAGACAGAGAAAAGGGGAAAGAGACTGCACGCGCGTGCGTGCATGTGTGTGCGTGGTTTGCATTGAATGCAGGATGTCATAAACGTGTTATCATCATCATCATCATCATGATTATTATTGTTATCATTATTGTTGTTGTTATTGTTGCTGATATTGTTTTTATTGTGATTTTTGTTGTTATCATTATTGTCATTGTTGTTGTTGTTTTATTGTTGTTGTTATTTTGATGTTGTTGTTGTTGCTGCTGCTGTTGCTGCTGCTACTTCATTATTATTATTGTTGTTGTTGTTACTATAATTATTATTATTGTGATGTTATTATTGTTCTTCTTCTTCTTCTTTCGTTTGGTATTGTTGTCGATGTATCATCATAATCATTATCATCGTTATGTTTGTATTCTTTTTGTTGTGAAACTCTTGTAAGCAGCCTGTCACCTGGAGGTGTATCTGAAAATGACTCATATACTAGTAGTGTACAAGTACTGATTTGTACACAAGTACTTCAAAAACCGCATGCCTGTATCAAGATGTACAAAAACATATCACGTATCTTTGGAAAGAACCAAGCTCAAAGGCTCGTGTGCGCTACCTCTGCCATGGCTAATGACTCCTTTAGAGCAGTGGAACTACACGGTAGGTTCCATGTAAGTTCAGGTGGCAGAAGAAGAGCAATGAGGCGAAACGGGTCTGATTTTGATGCCTGACTGGTCAGGGTTATAGGATCCCAGACGTAGAACGAAAGGTAATTCTATTCTGCGGGAGCCATTCCCTGTGGTGAAGTGGTAAACGTGACGGATTGATGACTAGGAAAGTGGAGGTTCGAATCCCAAATCAGTTCATATCGTTGTAAATATTCTTCGGTCTCAGCTGTTTCCTGACAATAGTTTCATCGGATTCATTTGGAATCTGATCTGTGTCACAGATGTGTCACCGAGGGTGCTGAGCCAGTTTCTTGACCATTAACCACGGGCGCGTAGGCTTGGTTAATGCCAGGATATATTATGAAAGTAAGCTCATGGGTTTATGTGCAGGCTTCTTAAGGTTTGTGCCATGATCACCATACCCATGGTATCTGTGACGTTCGCGCAAATGGAATTCATTCCGAGCGCGGAAACGTCTTCTTGAGAAACTGAAACTGAAAGTATGACAGTAAGCATAGAGTACAGCCCCGTCACGAAGTCTCATTCCGAAAAAGAACTCCATAGCGTCATCACTTTCATCCCCGTTTTCATCTATAATCTTCGTCATGTGAAAAAAATATATTTCAGATTTTGTTATCCCCATATCCTGACCTCATGGTGACCTTAGTTATGGTGGGTTTGGAGGTGTGTTGGACAGCTGAAACGAACAGCGTGGGGTTAGTGACAAAAAACGCAATGCAACAAAACAACAACAACAATAAACAAACAAAGAAACAAACAAAACTCGAAAACTTAAATCTGCAGATTGATGGTCAAAGTCTGTCTCATTACCGTGGCCTCTGCCTGGATCACATGATGTTACAGAGGGATTGGGACAATACAAAGTTTTGTAGCTCTGAAACCTACTGCACATGCACGTACGTGCTATTTGCTTTGATCAAATGAACCCATGATAACCAACGAATTCTCCCCCTTGGGGATGCCGGGGGTTCTGTCAGTATAAATAATATCCCCACCGTCTGGAAATTTCTGTGCTAGAATTTCCTTTTTCTTACACTCTCTTCGTTTCTACCTTGTTCCTTTGCTTCTGTCATTTCTACCTATCATTTTTTGCCTTGCTGGTCCATTCACCTGTATGTGTTCGATAAAGTCTTACGTACTTTTTCTTAGGATTGATAATTGGGTACATGTATTAAGCGCATTTTTGGCTCTAGGGAGGTGAGATATGCGGAAGCAATTTTAGTAATTCATGCCTGTCTTTGTATGTTTTGGTGTCCTTAGGTATGCTTAAAATTGTATTCAGGTATGTTTTTTTTTAATCCCCTGTGCGATAAATTGGACGGAATGGTCAACGCCGGAGGCATGTTCTTAGATTATGTGCGCGAATGCATTGATACATCTACTT
Source organism: Monoplex corrugatus (assembly GCA_030674185.1). Classification (NCBI taxonomy): domain Eukaryota; kingdom Metazoa; phylum Mollusca; class Gastropoda; order Littorinimorpha; family Ranellidae; genus Monoplex; species Monoplex corrugatus. The sequence continues at coordinate 99,915,842 of CM060306.1, read as the reverse complement.
AAAAGCGGTTATAGCCCTGATATGGCTCTATGCAATCGGCTGGGCTTTAAACAACACTAACAATAACAATAACCAGCGAAATCATGTAGCTACCAGTCTGTTTATCCATGTTTGTGGATAGGATCTAAGCGTACATACTTTGGTCAGAATGATTATCGCCCGTCTTGCTCATGTACGAAGTCCAAAAGATATGACTGTGTACTTCATAAGTGAACAGGGTCAGACACATAGATAGGTTTCTGTGTGGAAATCAGTTTAAAATTTCCTGTGTTCGCCCATTTCCTAGTGTACTTAGTTTAAAGAAATCATTCTGATTGGGACATTTGACAGTCTTTAATCAGTAGACCTAAATTTGATACACTATTGCTCCATTTTTATTTGTTGAAATAAACATAATGACGCATAGCTTCTCCCTCCCTTCCCTCAAAACATGCACATAATGACATAAATGCCTCCCTCCTCTCTCTCTCTCTCTCTCTCTCTCTCTCTCTCTCTCTCTCTCTCTCTCTCTTTCTCTCCCTCTCTGTCTTTTCCCTCTTTCTCTCTCTCTCTTTCTCTCTCTCTCTCTCTCTCTCTCTCCTCTCTCTCTCTCTCTCTTCATCCTCCTCCTCTTCCTCTCTCAACAGAAGTTAAAAAAACAATGGTCGAGTACTTCATTCGTAGGGCCTTAGGCATTAAAATAGATCTGTGAATATCAGTATATTGGCAGGGCTGAGGTAGCACATTTTACGATACGTACATCGGTATTTTGATACAATGTCAGTCAGTCTATACTGTACGTGTGTTTGTAACTGTGTTTTATAGTTGTTGTTGTTTTTGTTTTTATAGTTATCCTATATGCATTTCGCATGCTGTGTATACTTTTGTTATCATTTGAAGTCTGTTGTTACGCATTGTTTGCATATATACATATGCATACGACCACACACACACACACACACACACACACACACACCACACACACCACCACACCACACACCACACACACACACCACACACACACACACACACACACACACGCCACACACACACACACATACACTCACTCACACACACTCACACAGGTATATATATATGTATACATATATATGTATATATATACATGCATACACATATATAAACATACACACACACACACACATATATATAATATATATATATATATATATATATATATATATATATATATATATATATATACATATATATTATATATATATATAAAA
>CM060306.1:99902116-99909616 GCA_030674185.1 Monoplex corrugatus | reverse complement strand
AGGTCTTTCAGTATAAATAGTATCCCCACCTTCTGGAAATTCTTTGCTAGAAATTTACTCTTTCTCTCTCACTCTCTTTGTTTCTTTCTTCCTCCTTTGCTTTCTGTCATTTCTTCCTATCATTTTCTGCCTTGCTGGTCCATTCTCCTGTATGTGTTCGATAAAATCTTACGTACTTGCTCTTAGGATTGATAATTGGGTGCATGTGTTAACTGCATTTTTGGCTGTAGGGATATGAGATATGCGGAAGCAAGTTTAGGTAATTCATGTACTAAATTTTCTTTTCCTTTTTTGTCCTGTTGAAGTATTGTGTATGTTTGAACTGGTTATAGCCCTGATATGGCTCTATGCAGTCGGCTGGGCTTTAAACAACAGTAACAAGATAAACAAGGCCTCAGTCAGTTAGCTTTTTATATATGGGTCTATCTATTTCGCCTGCAAAGTCACCAAGCAACACTTGCATCATGGGATAAAGGTCACAGATCTTACTTCCTTCCGGTGTAGCAGAGAACACTGATTCCATCTGATGAAGATCTCGTGATGACAATGAAAGCTAGCGGGCTTCTCATATCTGCAAATTGAATGATTATGTTGATGATTTTGAACAGTTTATTCTGACAACAGGCATTTTCTTTTCTTCTTCTTCTTCTTCTTCTTCTTCTTCTTCTTCTTCTTCTTCTTCTTCTTCTTCTTCTTCTTCTTCTTCTTCTTCTTCTTCTTCTTCTTCTTCTTCTTCTCTCTCTCTCTCTCTCTCTCTCTTTCTTTCTCTCTCTCTCTCTTTGTCTCTCTCTGTCTCTGTCTCTGTCTCTGTCTCTGTCTCTGTCTCTCTCTCTCTCTCCTCTCTCTCTCTCTCTCTCTCTCTCTCTGTCTCTCTGTGTGTCTCTAACAGAGAGAGATAGACAGACCGACAGACTGACAGACAGACAGAGTCTTATTATCAAACAGGTTGCAACCAATTGAAATATCATGAAAATTCGTGTTTAGTTGGAGCATATATGGAACTATCCGAACGCAAGCAATTCCTCTTGAACAAATTCCAAGTTCTGAATTCCAACAATACAGTTAGATCAAGTGATCCGTGTAACTGAAAAAGAACGCAAAAGAGAAAGACCAACGACATTTCTTGGAGATAATTATTGAAAGTGTTTTGTAAGTAGGCTAAGGCGATTAGGAAGGTTTTGAGCAACACTCAGCCCCAGGGCCTGGTCTTCGTGTTGAATAGTAGGCCTCTATTATAATTGTTATTCGATAGAAACATTAGCAGCAGCGAAGAAACTTAATCCATTGTTCAGGCCAGATGATTATAAAGTCAACTGCGGACTAAACCTTTGCCAGAAGAGTGCCATGTCCGCCCTCTCTCTCTCTCTCTCTCTGTCCTTCCGTTCACGTGGCCATGTTTTCATGGAATGGAGTACCGTTTATATCCCTGTGATACAGTGACGTTTGTGACGGTCACTGCTTTTATTTCTTTTACACCGTGACACTAAAAATCGGTGGAGAAAAAAGGTCATATATTGAAAGTGAAGACTGGTGAACTGAAACAATATAATGCTTTATTGAAGAGAGTTAAAAAAAAGTATCTATAATTTGTGCGAAATTGTTAATCAAATTTCAGCCATTCTAAGTCTTTTTCTTTTTCTTTTTTTTCTTATTCTTTTTCTTTTTTTTCTGTTTTGCTTTTTGCTTGAAAACCAAACTTACATGATAGATTGACACAAAGTAGGTCTATGTGTATACTTGTGTGTCTAATTTTGATTTTGACAGCTGTTATGAATATGTTTTCTTAAATTTTAAAGTAGTGGATGTATAGAGGGAAGGTTTTAGGACAGCTCTGTAAACAGTGATTAACAATGATGCCAACACGCGCTAGAATGCATTGTTTTGTTGATTGTTTTTCTTTTAGGGAAAAATTGTGTGCCAATAGAAAAGGAAAATGAACTGTTACTGATCGTGATATTAGTGTTGGGTTAATGATGGGTTTTCATCTGTGCTAACGATGGGGATTTTTAAAGTCTGGTTTATAGGTGCCTACTGATCGTGATATTAGTACTGGGCGGATGACGGATTTTTACTTGTGTCAACGAAAAGTATATTTAAAGTCTGGCTTATAGATGCCTCGAGTGTTTTGTGTTGGTTACTGACTCACATTTGATCAAGACGTTCACCACTCATCAGGCGCAGGCAGGAAAGTCAAAAGCTTTTTTTTTTCCAAAATCATAATTGCCTGTTTAATGTGAACCATTAGTCTGAGAGGTATGAGAGGTATACCAGTTGTGCAAGGATGTCGATTTGATATGTTTGAAAATGTCTTGAAGGATTAGCTGGTATGGTTACCCACATAACACTTTTATTGCTGTTTTACATTTTTCGAAATAAAATAATGTTTCCGTGCTTTGTGATTACAATCATTTGTGATGTAATCTCTACAACAACAAAAGGAGGAGGGTTTGAACTAACCACAGTTGGAGAGCCAAGAATTTTACTTCTTTACGTTGTCATACTGTGAATTAGAGAGTGGAAAGTGATAGACACAGAAGGTCACCACCAGTGGTCTACTATGCAACAATAATAAAGTAGTGGCTTGCTTTTTTGTGTGTGTTGGTTTCGTTTGTTCGTTCATTGTTCTTTCGTTCGTTCGTTCGTTGGTTCCTTCGTTCATTCCTTCGTTCTTTCGTTCGTTCCTTCGTTCGTTTGTTTGTCTGTCTGTTGTTACAGCTGCAGAAAACGAATAGTAGTTACTTTACAGTTTCTTTGTTTTGTGTACTAAAGAGCGTGTTCATCAGTTTCGCTGGCTGTTGGGATCCGTGTCTTCAGTATGCTGCCTTCCAAGATACGACGTAATCAGCGACTTCTGAAGAAAAGGTTTTTGACCTGGGACACTTCATTAATTTCTGTATTTGCTCCTTTGATTTTAATTAATATGATTTGATTGTATTCTGTTTTTAATTCATTTTGCTCTATAATATGTTAGCAAAGAACAGTCTTTGGGTGTTATTCCTTGTATCTTTTCGTTCGTTCGTTCGTTCGATCGTTTGTTGGTTTGTTCGCTCGTTCGTTTGTTGGTTTGTTTGTTCGTTCGTTCGTTCGATCGTTTGTTGTTTGTTCGCTCGTTCGTTTATTGGTTTGTTGTGTTCGTTTCGTTCGTTCGTTCGTTCGTCATTTTGTTGTTTGTTCGCTCGTTCGTTTGTTGTTGTTGTTGTTCGTCTTCGTTCGTTCGTTCGTTCGTTCGTTCGTGTGTTCGTTTGTTGTTTCAGGTCAGTTTGCATGGTTTATGAATATACATGCGAAAATACACTAAACACACTCTATACGCATACACTGATACACACACACACACACACACACACCACACACACACACACACAACACACACACACACACACACACACACACACACACACACACACACACACACACAACACACACACACACACACACACACTTTCTACAACAAAACCCAAACACACTCACACTCTTTTCATAAGAGCCCAAACGATTACCGAAGAAACGATGACACTTTGAAAGTGCAAATAGACAGAGTTGACAGTTGCCTTGGAATGGACAAGACCCCTCTTACTATCAGTATAACCCTTGAATCCGTTTTATCAGCTTCAGACTGACAGCTGTGGGCTGGAGAGGTATGGGCTGATCAGGAATGCTCTAGTTTACCTCTTCTATCGAGGCTGGAAGTTCAATGTGCATGTTTAACCCTGTGAATCTCAGACCCTATGTACCAGCTTCCAAAGTTATCAGTCATGATAGCAAAACAATACTTTAATCGTTTTCACTCCCTCATCCTATCTACCAACTTCCTGCAGGAAGCTGGTGGATGGGTTCTGGGAGTGAAAGGGTTAAAATTTTGCCGCTGGTTGAAAGGGTAAGGGAGTGAAAGGGTTAAGTTTTTGCCGCTGGTGGATAGGGTGAGGGAGTGAAAGGGTGAAGTTTTTGCCGCTGGTGGATAGGGTGAAGGACTAAAACGGTTACGTTTTTACCGCTAGTGGATACGGAGAGGGAGTTAAAGGGTTAAGTTTTGCCAGTGGTGGATAGAATAAAGGGACAGAAAGGGTTAAAAGTGTTTTTATAGCACTTTAAAAAAAAAGTCTGAAAGTCTCTTTCAAAACTGATTTGACTTTCGGGTAAAGATCTATGTTTGGACTGTAGTGATTACTGTTTTTACTACAAAAATCATTGCTGCACTTTGCTTTGAAGAGACATGTCAGTTCATGCTAATACTGTTCCTGGACCTTTTTTTTTTTTTTTTTTTTTTTTTTTTTTTTTTGCGTTACATTGACGGTCACTGAGTCACTATCGTATTGCCTCCAGATAAACAATACAGTCAAACAGCTCTGAAAATTTTCTTCTCTCTGTCTCTCTGTCTCTCTGACTATCTGTCTCTCTGTCCTCTCTCTCTCTCTCTCTCTCTCTCTCTCTCTCTCTTTCTCTCTCTCTCTCTCTCTGTCTCTCTGTCTCTCTGTCTCTCTCTCTCTCTCTCTCTCTCTCTCTCTCTCTCTCTCTCTCTCTCTCTCTCTCTTTTGTAGGGGGTGGTGTAAATGGGGTGAGTGGGTGGTGGAATATTTCACTATTTTCATTTCGACCCTAATGATTATATCTGTTTGTTTGTCTGTCTTTTTAGGGAGAGAGGGGGTCAACAAAGATATTGATGATGATAATCGTAATAATGACAATAATAATAATAACAATACGAAGAAGAAGAATGATGATGATAATAACAGTAATGATAGTGATGATAAAACTAGTAATAATAATGATAACAGTAACAGTACTGTTCATAATAGTAATCGTCATTATCTTGATAGTAGCAATAACCATCCTCATCCTCATAATTGTAATGGTAATGATGATATTTTTTAAAAAGGATGATAATGATAATGATGATTATAGTTCTCTTGGTTTGCTTGCTTGCTTGCTTGCTTGCTTGCTTGCTTGCTTGCTTGCTTGTTTGCTCGCTTGCTCGCTCGCTCGCTCGCTTGCTTGCTTGCTTGCTTGCTTGCTTGCATGCTTGCTTATTTGTTTTTCTGCAAAGCTTACATTGAAATAGTCTCCTGGTTTCGGTACGGTTTGTATTTTTGACAACGGGTTCATGGTAAAGCGCTCTGTTGAGAAGTGGGGAATGCATTCTGCATGTTGCATGGGACTTGAGAATTCGCTGGCACTGGGTAGTATACTACAGACCCTGTCTCTTGCAAACTGACATTTGAAGAGGGGAGTGGAGCTAGATTGGAAGCGTTCATGTTGAGCTTCACAGGGCATTACAGAAAGTCTAGTTAATTCAATAACAGATTGAGACAAGCATGGACAATAGTATACACAGTACCCATGGATTAGGCAGAACCTCACGACCTTGCCAGGGCGTAGGATTTATGCACAAGCTTATGGTTCGTGCCATGATCTTTTTGGATCTTTTCCATACAACGGCCTTTGTTTTAACCTTTACGCTGAACTTCCATTACCCAGAAGGTGGGTGGATAAGGTGAAGGGAATTATAAAGGGTTCATGAAGCTCGTGGGGTTTTATACACTGGCATACTATGCTCTTTACTGAAGTGAAGTCTTCACGACCTAGCATAATCACACGATCTTTGGCACACTTGAAGCCTTCGCCCGAAAGTTCAATAATCTCAGTCGATTCAAGAGTCATTTGTTTTTGCCCCCACCAGTGTTCTGTTATCTGCGTGTGTGTCGTGTCCTGTGGGTCACGCACTGTCTGGTCGTTCTTGCCATGAGATTTGAAATCATTCTGATCATTCCATGTCTCCATGACTGAAGTCAGATGTGCCAGGCGTGCGGGCGCCTCCAAACAAACCAGGGTGTTATGCAGTGTAACTGTAAGTCTTCACAGCCATCTATGCCAGACGAAAATGGCGCAGATCCACTAAGGTCTTTTCAGGGTAGGGTAGTGAGGCGCTTTCTAACAAACCTAGGTATTACGCAATGTAACGCTGATGTCTTCACAGCCATCTATACCAGACGAGAAGGGCGCCCGCAAGCTGAGGTCTTTTCAGGGTAGAGCAGCGCATCAACATGATTGACCCTCAGCTACTAGAGTTCTCTCCCCTCCCCCGGTTCGTCATTTCGTGCCAGCCATAGAGCGTACAAAGAGGATTCAACAACACATGCATCCAGGTTTCCAACCATATACTCACACCTTACTTCAGATGTTCATCATTTACCTGATCTCTCTGTTATTATAGGACTTCTTCTTTCTGGACGAACGGACAGAGCGTACAACAAGCCCACACATTTACACTTTCAACAATACACAACCTACTTCTAATATTCACTTTTTAACCGTTTTTTCTCTCTCATTCTTCACAAGCGTCCCGCAAAAAAATAGTAAACACCCCATTCATATTAACCTCTTCACTCCCTCCTCTGTCTACCAGTTTCTTGCAGACAGAGACAGTAGATACCCGTTCATGTTAACTCTTTCACTCCATCACCTCCGACCTGCTAACTGCAAGGAGATAGTAGGTATCGCACTCTCGTTAATCCTGTCACTTCCTCATCCTATACACCAGCTTCTTGAGGTGAGGGAGTGAAAGCGTTAACCTGAGGAAACTGGTGGATAGGATGAGAGAGTGAAAGGGTTAGACTATCGGCAGGGAGCCGGTGAATAGTGTAAGGAGTGAAAGGGTTAAGCTATCGGCAGAGAGCTGGTGAATAGTGTAAGGAGTGAAATGGTTGTTTTCTTCAGGAAGCTGGTATAGAGGCTAAGGAGTGAAAGGGTTAGGCCATCAGCAGGAAACTGGTGGATATGATGAGGAATGGAAGGATTAAGATTTCTGCAAGAAGCTGGTGGACAGGGTGAGGGAGTGAAAGGGTTAAGTTTTCAGCAAGAAGCTGGTGGATAGGGTTAGACAGTGAAAGGGTTAGCCTCGGTCTTACTTGGGAAAACTGGCATACCTGATCCAGAATTCTCAAGACTTAACAGAGGCTTTGGGTTGATAACAACGGCGCCCGAGTTAACAGGAAATCCCAAGTGTCAAGTGCTAAATCCTAATGTTGATATCGTGAAACGGGTGGTAGGTGACTTTTTCCTCTCATGTAGCATAATTTTGTCGAAATGTGTGTTTCTGTGTATTGTTGTGTATGTGTGATGTGTGTGTGTGTGTGTGTGTGTGTGTGTGTGTGTGTGTTGTGTGTGTTGTGTGTGTGTGTGTGTGTTTGTGTGTGTGTAGTGTGTGTGTGTAGTGTGTGTGCTTGTGTGTGTGTAGTGCGTGTGTATGTGTGTGTATGTGTGTGTGTGCGTAGTGTGTTTGTGTTGTGTGTGTGTGTGTTGTGTTGTGTGTGTGTGTGTGTGTGTGTGTGTGTTAGTGGTGTATGTGTGTGTGTTAGTGGTGTGTGTGTGTGTGTGTGTGTGTGTGTGTGTGTGTGTGTGTGGTGTGTGTGTGTGTGTGTGTGTGTGTGTGTGTGTGTGTGTGTGGTGTGTGTGTGTGTGTGTGTGTGTGTGTGTGTGTGTGTGTGTGTGTGTGCGTGTGTT
>CM060306.1:99864616-99897116 GCA_030674185.1 Monoplex corrugatus | reverse complement strand
GAGGAGAGAGGGGGTGGGAGATGTACTTGCAGCAAAAACGGGGGATAGATTCGTGTGGAGGGCTATAATCGCCAACGGCATGCGGCAGGACACATCATGATGATGATGATGATGATGATGATGATGATGATGATGATGAACGACGACGACGACGACGGACGACGACGACGACGATGATGATGATGATATCACATATCTAGCTCTATATTCTTTTCACTCCTTCACCCTGTCCACCAGCTTTCTGCAAAAACTGCTGGATAAGGTGAGTGGATCAAAGTTGCAAAATGTATGTTAAAACTTGTCCCTATCACCGTCTCCAGGTCTTCTAGACGTGCCCATCTGTTCTGTCAACGACGATGGGTATTTCGCCAACCCCCGCTACTCCCTGCAGTTTCCCCCATCCCACTTCAACAACACCAAGCTCAACAACTACAAGGGTCGAATCCCGGTCAACGCCGTGAACCTCAACTCCCACCTTCACCCCATCAACACCATCACCGGCTTGCAGTACTTCATGGGGCTCAACAGCTACCCCTGGAGGGAGAGGGCTATACCCCGTGTGGGCTTGGGTAGGTTCATTTAAGTTTAAACTATCTGGGATATACCAGGGGTCGGGAGTTCCTTCTTCCCTGGGGGCTCCAATTCAGAACTTTTATTTATTATTTATTTATTTATTTATTTATTTATTTATTTATTTATTTATTTATTTATTATTTATTATTATTTTTTTGTTTATTTATTTATTCATTCATTCATTCATTATATTATTTATCATTATTTCATATACATAGATAGAATGACGATGGATGAGATGGATGGATGGATGATGGATGGATGATGATAGATAGATAAAGATATAGAAGAAGATAGATAGATAGATAGATAGATAGATAGATAGATAGATAGATAGATAGATAGATAGAAGATCAGATAGATAGATAGATATGTTGTTGTTTTTTTGAAGATACATAGATACACATGTCATTTACATGTAACGAACAGTATTCCAATGATAGACTGAACAGTACCAGTATGAAATATAAACTAGGTAAAACATAGGCTGGGCAGGTCCCCAGGCCCTGGCCAGCTCATGAGGTTATGTGCAGACTTTAAGGCTTGTGCCATATTCACCATACACGTGGCAGCTGTGACATAAGTGCATATGGAATTCGTTCCGAACGCAGAGACGTCGTCTTGAGAAACTGAAACTGAAACTGTGATATATACATGTGTTCCAGCTTGTTAAGTCTGTAAAATGTTGGTTGAAATAATAGGCCTACTCATTCGTTCAACCTCCGTTCTTCCATGTGGAGCATAATTCGTTCAACCTCCTTTCTTCCACGTTCTACCTAAAGAGTTGGACAACAAAAACCACGTTCTGGATACCAAGAGACGGTACTCGCAATAGAGGAAAACAGAAAAATAGATGGAGAGACGACCTAGATGGATTTGACAAGAACTGGAGAGGAAAAGCGTTGGAACCAAGTGAATTGAAGCAGCTGGGGAAGGCCTACGTCCAATAACGGACTTTGGATGGCTGAAAGAAGAAGAAGAAGAAGAAGAAGAAGAAGAAGAAGAAGAAGAAGAAGAAGAAGAAGAAGAAGAAGAAGAAGAAGAAGAAGAAAGAAGAAGAAGAAGAAGAAGAAGAAGAAGAAGAAGAAGAAGAAGAGAAGAAGAAGAAGAAGAAGAAGAAGAAGGAGAAGAAGAAGAAGGAGAAGGAGAAGAAGGAGAAGGAGAAGAAGAAGAAGAAGAAGAAGGAGAAGAAGGAGAAGAAGAAGGAGAAGAAGGAGGAAGAAGAAGAGATGAAGAAGAAGAAGGAGAAGAAGAAGGAGAAGAAGGAGAAGAGAAGGAGAAGGAGAAGAAGAAGAGGAAGAGGAAGTATAAAAGGGTGGGTGGCTTAGTACATCCTGAGGACGTGGCCCAGCTCTCTTCATCCCTTCTTCTTGATCTCGTTGACAATACTGCTGATGCCAGAACGTCTGGTTATCTCTTCGTTGGAGATGTGTTACTCACAGGATCCCATCAAATTTTAAGGATTCGTCGTAAATATCTTTCTCCGGAGCCCCTAAGGAGACTTTTGAACTTTCAGTTGGTTTGTCAGTTCTCAGAACCATTGACTGGACACATGACATGTAAATCATCAGCTTGGAGTTCACTGTGGACCTCGGAAGATTTCCAGATGTTGCTGAGTCAGTAGAACGCCTGTATTGCCATTCAATTTTTGCAGAGATTTCTTGCTCGGTGTTCTTGTTTGCAGAAATTGATTGATTGATTTGGTTGTTTTTACGTCGGCACCCACCTCTCGTGATATGGCTGAAGGGGATAACCATCCCAGGGAAGTGGGAGACGGAGGGAGGGGGGAACTTATCTAATCCTATACTGATACCACCAGAATAACATGATGTTAAGATGGGACAGTGAGAAGGCCAGTTATAATGTAGCACACCTCGGGATTCTAACCCTTAACCATTAGTATGTGAATCCGATGCTCAACCAACTGAGTTACTGAGGCCCACAGAAATGATGCTTCCTAGATATTAACAGTTTCCCATTCCTCTCCTTTGGATCTGGTCTGAGTTCTCCAGGTTTTTGGTTTCACGATCTTGGCTTTTTTTCCTGAACGGCCTCCTAGTCTTACAATAGTTGTCTACACTGTCTCTCTTTTCTTTGGTGTATTTCTGGGAATGTGTGGAGTAGTACACTAGACCTACAATGATATAGCATAGTTGATACCAACATCCGCAGTGATTTGATTGATTGATTTCGTTCAGTTTTTCTGTCGACATTCACCTCAGGTGACATGGCCGACGGCGATAACCATCCCAGGGAATTGGGGGAAGGGGACCTATCTGATTCTATACCGACACCACCAGAACAACAATGATGTTAGGTGGGACGGTGAAAAGGCCAGTTTTAATGTAGCGCATATCCGCAGTGCATTTGATTTATCTTCAAATATTTCTCGAAAAAAATGTGTGTAATATGCATGAACCTGGATAAATTTGCATGACAACTCGTAGGCCTACATTTGATGTTACTGATGTTTATCATGTATGATTGTTCAGATAGGGATATCTTGTTTATCAGTAGTTAAAACAATCGTTTTGTGTCCCAGTGCCGGTGACAGAGGCGTGGAGGGATGAACTGAAACGTTTCACAGAAAAGCTGACAGACATTCCCCTGAATAAAGACCCCGCCAAGGACTCCTTGCTTAAGGTAACTCGTAAATGTGATGATGATGATGATGATGATGATGATGATGATGATGTGATGATGATGATGATGATGATGCACGACGACGACGACGACGACACGACGACGCGCCTGCTGCTGCGCTGCTGCTGCTGTGCTGATGATGATGGATGATGATAATATGACGACGACGACGACAACAACGACGCTCAAGTCTTTGATTCCTTAAATTATGTGAGCAAACCTGCAATGATGATGATATGATGATGATGATGATGATGATGATGACGATGACGGTGGTGGTGGTGGCGGTGGTTGTGGTGGTGGTGGTGGTGGTGGTGGTGTGTGGTGGTGGTGGTGGTGGTGGTGGTGGTGGTGGTGGTGGTGGTGGTGGTGGTGGTGGTGGTGGTGGTGGTGGTGGTGGTGGTGGTGGTGGTGGTGGATGACAGACGATGACCGACGATGACCGACGACGACGATGACGATGACGACGATGACGATGATGATGATGATGATGACGACGACGACACGACGACGACGATGACGACGATGATGATGATCCAGTCTTTGATTCCTGAAATTATGTGAGCAAAGCCGCAGAATGAAAACCGTGTCCTGTTTGGTATGGACATTCACCTGTACAGTTAAAAACGACTTCACAATCTGCCTGTTACTTTTATCATCAGATGGTATTCATCACTTGATAATCGTAGCAGATGCTACAAACCAACACACAAACCTTATCCACTATTGAGTCGTTTCAGATTTTAATTAATTATTTGACTCCCACACCCTATCCACCCAACTACCAAAACGCGACCCTTTGACTTCTCACCTATCCACACTTCCTGCAGAAGCTGGTGATAGGTGCAGAGTCAAGAGTTAAGTTTTTGCTTTGCTTGCACGGTTGACAATGCAGGATGCTGGTGGACAGAGTGTGGGTGTCAAAGGGTTAAGTGGAGCTGTCTACCTAAATGCAGTGTCTACCACTGTACCAGTCTGTGACGACTGTAGAAATTGGTGTGTATGACGAAACTCTGGCATCTGACATAAATGCAGATGTTTACATACGTATGCATGAATATCATGTTTCTTCAAATATTCTTATTGTCTTTGAAACACGCTATATGTCACAACGACATTGCCTTTGGTCATGTTGCTAATGTAACTCACTGTGCAGTAGGCAGTAAAATCAGGTGGGTAAGCGGTTGAACTTTTAATCCAAAGGTCCAGGTTCGAACCTGCCTGGGTACCTCCCGTCTTGTGAATAAAGGGTAGAGAATTTTCCAGTCTCCCAGGCCACCATGTCTGCACCTGCCAGTGCCTAAGCCCCCTTTGTGTGTAAGCTCATATGTACGTAGAATATCAATTAAACTTATGCACGTTAAAGATCCTGAAAGTCATTCATGTCAGTGTCCAGGGGTTCGTGGATAAGAAACAAAACAAAGTAAAAACTAGCACGCATACTCCTAAGCAGTCGGCTGGGCTTTCATCAACAATAAGAATAAAAATAAGCATGCACACTCTCCAAAGATGGAGTATGCAGACTGTGCAGTAAGACGCCTATACTCCAATACACTTGTGATGTCGATAATGTGTATGATGTAGGCCTACATCACATTTTCTAAGCAATTCTTATCTCCAGGCTGTATATTCTTGTCATATTTAACCCTTTGACTCCCGCAGCCTGTCCACCAACTGCAAAAGCTTAACCCTTTTGACTCCCTCAACCTATCCACCAGCTTCCTCCAGGATGCTGTTGAAAGTCAAATGGTTAAGTTTTTTTTTTGCTATCATGGTTGACAATGCAGAATCCTGGTGAACAGGGCGTGGGAGTCGAAGGGTTAATGTTTTAGTACTGATGTGCAGGAGGAGGACAGGCCACGGACGACCGTGTATTCTCAAGAAACTGGTCGTCTAATTCCTCCCCCCTCACGTGCCATGTCACGTGGCAACAGCAGGCGTGGCCAGCGCGTGCCTGTTTATCCAACACTGCAACATATCTCGGCGGCTCCTGACATGGAGAATGTGGTGAGTTCATGAGTAAACACACATGCACACAAACACTACACACACGCGCGCGCACACACACTAACCACACACACACAAACCGTCTAATATCACTTATAGTGAAAAGACGTTAAATCAAGCAACGAACGAACACACATGAACGCACGACGGAGTTAAGGAATGTGAGGGAATCGTTGTCTATAAGAGTTACTAGTCTATGATGATTTGGGTATAAACATTATAACGGTTTAGTAAGTTAATTAATACAAATATATGCGATTGCTGTTTGATAATTTTGTGAACTTACATATCCATGACTTTAGCATGTGAATAACAAAGTTTTTGAATTATTGTGGCATATGACACTCTAGCTGTAATTTCCTAATGGTATTGACCAGAGACATGATAAAAAAATCTTATGAATTGACGATACTGTCTTTGTCCTACAGGTATTGACGATGTTGCGTCTTTGTCCTACAGGAATGACTATGTTGTGTCTTTGTCCTACAGTTATTGACGATGCTGTGTCTTTGTCCTACAGGTATGACGATGTTGTGCCTTTGTCCTACAGGTATTGACGATACTGTGTCTTTGTCCTACAGGTATGACGATGTTGTGTATTTGTCCTGCAGGTATTGACGATGTTGTGTCTTTGTCCTACAGGTATTGACGATGTTGTGTCTTTGTCCTACAGGTATTGACGATGTTGTGTCTTTGTCCTACAGGTATGACGATGTTGTGTATTTGTCCTACAGGTATGACGATGTTGTGTATTTGTCCTACAGGTATTGACGATGTTGTGTCTTTGTCCTGCAGGTATTCACGATGTTGTGTCTTTGTCCTACAGTTATTGATGATGTTGTGTCTTTGTCCTACAGGTATTGACGATGTTGTGTCTTTGTCCTGCAAGTATGACGATGTTGTGTCTTTGTCCTGCAGGTATTGACAATGTGGTGTCTTTGTCCTACGGTATTGACGATGTTGTGTCTTTGTCCTACAGGTATTGACGATACTGTGTCTTTGTACTACAGGTATGACGATGTTGTGTCTTCGTCCTACATGTATTGACGATGTTATGTCTTTGTCCTACAGGTATGACGATGTTGTGTCTTTGTCCTTTATAGGTATTGACGATGTTGTGTCTTTATCCTTACAGGCGTTGATAATGCTGTCTTTGTCCTTCAGGTTTTGACAATGCTGTGTCTTTGTCTTACAGATATTGACACTGCTTTCTTTATCCTATAGGTATTGACGATGCGTCTTTGTCCTTACAGGCACTGACGATGCTGTCTTTTTATCCTACAGGTATTGATGATGCTGTGTCTTTGTCCTACAGTTATTGACTATGCTGTCTTTGTCCTTACAGGCACTGACGATGCTGTCTTTATCCTACAGGTATTGATGATGCTGTGTCTTTGTCCTACAGGTATTGTCGATGCTGCGTCTCTGTCCTACAGGTATTGACGATGCTGTGTCTCTGTCCTACAGGTAATGACGATGCTGTGCCAGATCTTGCAAACAGAGGATATGAATGCTGTGCAAGCCTGGCTTTGTTCTGCTGGCGACAGAGGTCTGTGCATGCATGCGTGTGTGCGTGCGTGAGTGTGTGTGTCCGCGTGGGTGCGTGCGTGTGTGCGTGAGTGCATGTGTGTGTGTGTATGTTTGTGTGTGTGTGGTGTGTATGTGTGTGTGTGTGTGTGTGTATGTGTGTGTTTGTGTTTGTGCATGAGTTCGCGTATCTATGTGTGTTTGTTTATGCACAAGCACTTGTGTATATATGTAAGAGAGACCATTGTGTTGTCAGGTATAAATAACGCTTTAAGGCATCTCAAGGCCAGGTCTTCACCACCTCATTCCCCTAGGATCTTAGCAGTATGGAAGAATCTTCATCGCCTTTTCACCAGACAAGTGAAGTTTGTAGCCTAGTGAAAAAAAGCACTGGCCTTGAACGTAGCAAATCTGTGTTCAAAACCCAATAGAACAGGGATTTTTCAAGTCTTTCTCCTCGACTAGACTTTGATGGATGTTCTGGCTGATAGCCTTTCAGATTGGCCGTTAAATGGTTGTCCCGGGTGTGTACAGCATATACTTAACGAATTGTCAAGATCCCATGACAACAACAAAAAGTTGTCTCTGGCAATATTCTGTAGAAAATTCCACTTCCATAAACAGACAGAAATACAGACACACACACAGACACACACACACACATACACACACAAAACACACATACACACATATACACACACAAAACACACATACACACATACACACATGCACACACACACACACACACATGCACACAAAACACACATACACACACATACACACACATACACACACACACACACACACAACACACACACACACACACACACACACACACACACACACACACACACATACACACAAAAGAAAGAAACAAAACTGGATAGCACTGTACCGTGGCCATGTCCTTTCCCCAGAGAGAGCAACCTGAAGTTAACCAGAAACACCCCGAGAGTGCGGATGGGACCCACAGCACCAATGCCTCGCCACTCTCCAGACAGTTGGTGCTTTGGGTCCAATCCGTACCCTTGGGGTGTTTCTTGTTAACTTGTTAACTTAATTTCCCCAGAGAGATCAACCCGCGTTTCACATAGAAATATTGTGTATGACAATACAAAAACAAAAGAAAAAAATCCAGATGAATCCAATAAATACCATTACGCTTCTCTTTCTCACCCGTCCCTTACTCCACTAAATCATTTTTGATAAAGAAACAAACCTATGAATAAGCAGATGAATGAAACTACAGGTAATTTACATGTCTTTCTATTTTTCTGTTTTATAGCCATAATCAGCACTGAGGTGTGTGTGTGTGTGTGTGTGTGTGTGGTTTTCTGTCTGTGTGTGTTTTGTATGTTGTGTGTCTGTGTGTATGTGTGTAAGTGTGTTCGTTCGTTATTTCTTTTAACGTCTATTCACATATGTGCTTTTAGACATTTGTGTGTGTGTGTGTGGCTGTCTGTGTGTGTGTGTGTGTGTGTGTGTGTGTGTGTGTGTGTGTGTGTGTGTGTGTGTGTGTGTGTGTGTGTGTGTGTGTGTGTGTGTGTGTCACAGTCAGACGTCACTCACAAGGAAGTTTTATTTCCATTCCTCACCCCCACCCCCACCCCCACCTTACTGACACTAATCTTGCACATGATTAACTTATAACGTAGGATCTGTGTTCAGTGTAGGCTTGTTTAACTCATTGATGACGATGTGATCTGTGTACATGGATCTGTATTCAGTGTAGGCCTGTTTAACTCATTGATAACGATGTGATCTGTGTACATGGACCTGTATCCAGTGTAGGCCTTGTTGATTAACCCATTGATGACGATGTGATATGTGTACATGGACCTGTATCCAGTGTAGGCCTTGTTGATTGACCCATTATGACGATGTGATCTGTGCACATGGATCTATATCCAGTGTAGGTCTTGTTGATTAACCCATTGATGACGATGTGATCTGTGTACATGGACCTGTATCCTGTGTAGGCTTGTTTAAGTCATTGATGACGATGTGATCTGTGTACATGGACCTGTATCCAGTGTAGGCCTGTTTAACTCATTGATGACGATGTGATCTGTGTACATGGACCTGTATCCAGTGTAGGCCTGTTTAACTCATTGATGACGATGTGATCTGTGTACATGGACCTGTATCCAGTGTAGGCTTGTTTAACTCATTGATGACGATGTGATCTGTTTACATGGATCTGTATCCAGTGTAGGCTTGTTTAACTCATTGATGACGATGTGATCTGTGTACATGGACCTGTATCCAGTGTAGGCTTGTTTAACTCATTGATGACGATGTGATCTGTTTACATGGATCTGTATCCAGTGTAGGCTTGTTTAACTCATTGATGACGATGTGATCTGTGAACATGGACCTGTATCCAGTGTAGGCTTGTTTAACTCATTGATGACGATGTGATCTGTGTACATGGATCTGTATCCAGTGTAGGCTTGTTTTACTCATTGATGACGATGTGATCTGTTTACATGGATCTGTATCCAGTGTAGGCTTGTTTAACTCATTGATGACGATGTGATCTGTGTACATGACTGTATCCAGTGTAGGCTTGTTTAACTCATTGATGACGATGTGATCTGTTTACATGGATCTGTATCCAGTGTAGGCTTGTTTAACTCATTGATGACGATGTGATATGTGTACATGGACCTGTATCCGTGTAGGCCTTTTTGATTGACCCATTATGACGATGTGATCTGTGTACATGGACCTGTATCCGGTGTAGGTCTTGTTGATTAACCATTGATGACGATGTGATCTGTGTACATGGATCTATATCCTGTGTAGGCTGTTTAACTCATTGATGACGATGTGATCTGTTTACATGGATCTGTATCCAGTGTAGGCTTGTTTAACTCATTGATGACGATGTGATCTGTGTACATGGATCTGTATCCAGTGTAGGCTTGTTTAACTCATTGATGACGAT
Source organism: Monoplex corrugatus (assembly GCA_030674185.1). Classification (NCBI taxonomy): domain Eukaryota; kingdom Metazoa; phylum Mollusca; class Gastropoda; order Littorinimorpha; family Ranellidae; genus Monoplex; species Monoplex corrugatus. Next base: position 99,887,416 of record CM060306.1, on the reverse strand, counting down.
GTGATCTGTGTACATGGATCTGTATCCAGTGTAGGCTTGTTTAACTCATTGATGACGATGTGATCTGTGTACATGGACTGTATCAGTGTAGGCTTTTTTAACTCATTGATGACAAGTGATCTGTGTACATGATCTGTATCCAGTGTAGGCCTTCTTAACTCATTGATGACGATGTGATCTGTGCACACAAGAAAACGATAGTGATGGAGATGATCCAGGCAGCCATCGCAGCAGAGAGGAGTACTGGAGCAGTATCCCCCATGGTCATAGAATCCAAGGATGACTTCAAGACCAAACTGCCTCCCATTAACGGCGCCCCTAGGCCCCCCACTGGAGAGATCAACAGGTTGGCTTTGTAGATCCTCCGTGCGTTATGTACATGTATGTGAATGTGTGGTGTGTGTGTTGTGTGTGTGTGTGTGTGTGTGTGTGTGTGTGTGTGTGTGTGTGTGTGTGTGTGTGAGAGAGAGAGAGAGAGGTGTGTGTGTGTGTGTGTGTGTGTGTGTGTGTGTGTGTGTGTGTGTGTTTATATGTGTGTGTGTTTATATGTGTGCATGTTTAACATGAATAACAGAAACGCTGCGAATTATCCCCACATAAAAGTGCTTAAATTTTCCGTTTTACCGATTTCATTTTGCTGGCTCGAAGAAATGTTTAGCTTCTACCATTTAAATCCCCTATGATCTTAAAATTATGGGGCAACCTTTACTCCTTTATCTTTACTACTACTGAAAATCCATCCATGTGATGATTCGAATAAAGGTGGGGGGGTTTTCATAAAAGGTATATACCTTTAAATGTCATCAGTCAATAATTCATTAAAGATGCATTTGTTTTCAATAAAGACCTGTATGTATGAACATCATCACTGACTGAGTCATCATGAATGCATGTACATACATAAAACGGTCACAGTCACTGATTTAAATTTCAATGCCTTCTACCCTACAGATTGGTGCTTGAGGATACTGCCCCTCCTGCCCCAGTAGTGGAAGCCCCCAAGCCTGCAGCGAGAACTGTGGTGGAGGACAAAGGTATGCCTCACACTGACATACAGCTTCCTTTGCTTTGATCAAGCCTATCTACAAGTATACCATTTCAGAACATCCGTTTGATATTCGTCTTCTTCCTTGTATATTTGTGTATAACAGCCTCCTCTGTATGTGCAAGCGTGTAGGCCTATATTTGTTGACTTTTTCAAGTTTCGTTAAGTGTATTTGTACATATGTTTTTCAAATATATTCAGTAGGGCTTATACAATTTTTGACTTTGCTACGTTTATGTTGTAACAGATTCCCTGACATATTACCAACGTTCAAAATATTCGTTGCTTCTGTTTTCAGAACGTTTTTTTTTCCAAAACCAAACAGTAATGTATACATGCCACTTAGGTTAGAACAAAGATAACCAAACAAAAAGTGGATACAAACTACTAAACAGAGACGAATATCATAAGAATATACGTGGTATGGAAATATTGTGAGTGAGGAATATGCTATTTGTCATTATAAATATATGGGCAGTGGATAAACAAACAACCTCCCCCCCCCCCCCCCCCAAAAAAAAAATAGGAGCAGCTGAAGTATTAGGAGCTTGGAATAACTTTGCTGATTTGTGTACATAAAAAGCCATCATATCTCACATTCCTGGGAGACCAATTTTAGAATTATGTCGTTTGCTGTATTTTCCAACTATGGAATAATTTGTGGATCTTTGTGTTTTCAGACTTTGCGATAGATCCTCCAACAAATGATGTCTTTAGACCTGCCTCCCCACCCAAGAAGCCGTCTTCTCAGCAGTCTCACCGACCAGCAACAGGACCAGCCCCACAGTGTCCTCCCCCTGTCCCAAAGGCTGAAGACAAAGCCTCCAAACCCTCCTCTCCAGACACCCGCATCAAGTACACCAAGACAGCAGCCAAAGAACCTGCCAAAGACATTCACAGCATGTGGAACCAAACAGAAAGTGTCAACACGTTTTAAACACATTTTCATGTATCGCTTTGAATAGTAACAACATGAAGAAGTACACCACAACTTTGAAATTTGTATACAAGGACTTAACTGTGTGATTGATCACTTTTACATAAAAAGTGTATGCATACGTTATAAAAAATTTGTAATCTGAAAATACCAAATATTGATATTTCATGAGTTAAAAGAAGATGAATTTAACAGTACATTTTACAAAGATGATGTATGTCAGTCTAACATACGACATCAGTCTGACATAAAAAGCTTTGTACAAATTACAAGAACAGGCAGCGCATATGTTAAAGTACTTTCTTAAAATTCAAGAGAATAAAACATGGAAGACAAGAATCAAATTTAAGGCATGTACTATTTCAAGCAACAAGGATGTGATGAAAACAAATTCTACAAAGATCTTTTCATCAACCAGTACTTGCTAAGGTGTAACTGTACACAGGTTTTCAAATGCACCTAAATATTGTCAAATTACTACTGGCCAATCCTTAACAAGACATTAGTAGTCTTAGCAGTGTCTTAACTTCACTTGAGATGTTAAAATGTCACTGAGCCAGTCAATCTTTCGCAAACAAATTTCGTTCTGGTTCAAACAGATCAAGAGAATGTACAGAAGACACACTTTAGTAGTCATTTTGATGAAAAGAGATCAGGAATTTGGACAGAGTATAAAGATACCATGGGAATTTGGAAAGAATAAGAAAGAAGAATGGGATGTCCCGTAATTTTTTTAATTCATTTTACATATTTGTCACTGAAAGCCAGCCTTTTAAATACAAATAAACTAAAATGTGATTAAAGGTCCAATATTCTCAATTTACCACTTTTCGTCAATTGTTGATTTTCGTTTTTAATTGTGTATTTATTTTTGCACAAATCTTGTGATAGTGTCAAGTGGTGTCCAACAATTTGGGCCAGATCTTGTGGAAGTGTAAGGTATAAGCTAATGTTCTGTTCTTTTCAGTTTGCTTATATTTGTTTTATTATGTTTGTGTATGTTTGTATTTTAAGTTTGCACTGAGGCAGTTTTAAAGCAAATTTGGTTTGTTGCATTTTGTTGTCATGCCATTTGTTATTTTTCCGTTTGTTGCTGTATTCAATGATTAATATGATAACTCTTTAATCATTTTCCATTTGTTGCTGTTTTTACTTACTAATATTATCTTAAGTCGTATTCATGCTGCTCTATCTTCCTTTGTTCATAATCCCCACCTTCCCTTTCCTTGGATGATTAGTGTTGTGAACTGTCCTTCCACTGTACATGATATTTACCAATTAACAGTATTATGTTGTAAGATATTTTTAACTTTCATTGCACAAACTACACACCTATAGCAACAATGAATGTGCTCAAATCCGTCCATGTTTGACTGTAGATACCTTTCACTCATGTTGATATATTTACGTAACCATCACAATAAATTATCACTTAAAGTGACTGGATAAAAAAAAATCCATGGCACATGACACCTGCCTAAAAATGCTTTTCTGTCCTAAGAAAATGAGTTGATCAAATACTGGACTAAAAAATACATAACTGAACAATTTTTTCCCTTTGCAATCCCTAAACAAATTAGCTGTTTAAAACCATCATTGGGGAGCCTTTTTTTTGTAATGCAGCCACATTGTCCAAGCTGAAGGCATCAACCTCATGCCACACTTCTGAGTTCTCGACACACTAGCAAACCAATGTGCGTTTAGTCACAGTCATCAGTGCCAGAAGACCACAGGAGCTTTGGGTACTAAATCAGTGTGAAGACGTCCACCAGAACAGACTCAGCCTTGCCATTGCATTGCTACATTAACCCTTTGTCTCCTACACCTTGTCCACCAGCTTTCTGCATTGTCAACCACGTCAGCAAAGCAAAAACTTAACCCTTCAATTCCCTCACCCTATGCGGTTGGTGGATAGGGAGCAGGAATCGAAGGGTTGGAGATCAATAGTGTCCATTCTAATCCAGGAAGACACTACCTACTTTAATTTAGCCCCCAAATGATGACACGTAATCATCCATCTGGATTAAGCAGATATTTCCCTGTATTGTTGGTTTTGTTCATATTCATTATCTACATACTGTTTCATGTACATATATTTTGACACTGTATAGTTTGCATATTAGCACTTGTTGATGTTTACGTGTGTGTTTATATTTCATGTTCAGGGTTGGTAGTTTCTTTTCCTCCTAAATAATTATATTTATCTATTGGTGGTAGAAGGAGGCAGAGGGGATTTCAAAGACAGTATTGTTGGAAGTTTATGTAAATATATTCACCATTTCACTTGGCTTTTTATTTCAGAATGTCACCATACATGCTGTGATAAGACTGTAAATAAAATGTCTGCTCTTCATTTTTCTCCCATGCCTATTTGTGTACTAAGCGCAATACAGTCAACTGTTAATGTGTTGTTTTATCAATGTTAGCAGCCATGCACACACAATTCTGTGCACATACATTTGTTTGCAAATGTATACAAACACACAAATGTATACAAACACACATGCACACAAACGTACATAGACATACATGCAAAAACTCAAACACATACAGAGGAACATATATGTGTGCAACACATACACACACACAAGCACATCAGACACATAAAGCTGTGTTAAATTTATCCTTTTAATCTTCATAAGACAGTCAAACACTTGTCACTTCATCTGACACACACAATCATCATTTTATACCTAACTACCACTGGTATCAGTTTGAGTTCTCTCTACATCACCACTGTCTATATCAACATCTGCTACTGTTTCTGTCACACTCACCACATTTGCACATGCAGACTCACACACTTCTGCTCCTTCTTCTACAGTCTTCACATCATTATCTTCAGTCAAAGAAATCTGAGTTGTATGAGAACCATCATCTGTGATTTCTTTGGTAATAGTCAAGTCCGACACAGATAAATCTTTGCTTTCGTTCACGTCACAGGAAAATGCTTGTTTTGTTTCATCTGTGGCACATGTTTCACCAATATCCTGAAGACTGCCTCTGCTAGCATTCTCAGAGCTGTCTGCCTTAGCATCCTTGTTTTTGCTGTCTTTGAGGCATACTCCTTTACGCTGGGGTAACACTGTCAGCAATGCAGTCTGCCAGTCATGGGTCTCTGTGAAGCGCAGCAAAATTTCAAACACTGCAACAAGCAAGCATAGCATTTACAATTGATGTTTGTAGTATTACAGTGAATATGCCCACCATCCCAGAAGCAACATAAGACAAATACAAAAGTGGAGATACATACTACACAAGGCAGCAACAAAGAAAGATGAATTCTCTGTGTGTGTGCGTGTGTGTGTGTTGTGTGTATGTGTGTGCGCATATGTGTGAGCATATATGCATGTGTGTATACATGGATGTGTGTGTGTGTTTGTAATTGTGTTTGTGTGTAAATGCATACTTGCACACAGAGAATGTTGTAGCATTCAGAAAACAGATAGCACTGGAAATAAAAATGTTGACATGAATGACCACCAGCTCTGTGCTATCACTGACCATGGTTGATGGTGAGCACTTTACGAGACTTGAGCTTCAGGAACTGACCAATGGGCAGCTGGGCATGAGCAAGCCCTCTCTCCTCTGCTAGCCTGTGACACAGCCCCTGAAACAGACAATTTATCAGACACACATCACACTCCAAGAATCCGTACTCTCCCTTGAGACAGTTTGTAGCAACCCACCCTCTCCCTTTCCCTTACTCCTTTACCCCTTTGACTCCAGGACCCTATCCACCGACTGCAAAACCTTAATCCTTTGACTCCCTCACCCTATCCACCAGCTTTCCAGGGAAGCTGGTGGATAGGGTGAGGGAATCTAAGGAATAAGTGTTTGCTTTGTTAGCATGTTCGGCAATGCAGGATGTTGGTGGCCAAGGTACAGGAGTCAAAGGGTTAAACAAGCAAACAGGTGATCCGCTCCTTCTAATTCCATAATCAACGTGGTCATCTGGGTGAAGAGGAGGGAGGGAACTCAGGGGATGCAAAAGCAGACAGGATTACTCCTTTAACAAGGAAACTGGTTGTCAGCTCATTCTAACCCCATAACCAACATGGTCATTGGGGTGTTGGGGAGGACTCATCAGATGCAAATGGTCGTGGGGTGTTGGGGAGGACTCATCAGATGCAAATGGTCGTTGGGGTGTTGGGGAGGACTCATCAGATGCAAATGGTCGTTGGGGTGTTGGGGAGGACTCATCAGATGCAAATGGTCGTTGGGGTGATGGGGAGGACTCATCAGATGCAAATGGTCGTGGGGTGTTGGGGAGGACTCATCAGATGCAAATGGTCGTTGGGGTGTTGGGGAGGACTCATCAGATGCAAATGGTCATTGGGGTGTTGGGAAGGACTCATCAGAAGCAAATGGTCGTCGGGGCGCTGGGGAGGACTCATGGAATGCAACAGCAGAGAAGATCCTCTGTCCATGGCATACATCAACAAACAGTTCAAGCATACTAAGATTGCTTCAGTCTTTGATGATGACTGCTACCAGTTCTCTTCCCTTTAGACCTTGGTGATGGCCTCTTTCTAGGGTACCCTCAAGAACGGTCACAGACCATCTCAGGCTTCTGGAACTTCACAACTCCAACTGTCACCAGCAACTAGGAGATCAAGACAGTAGACAAAGTCTGCTGCTTGAACAATGTAGTGAGCAGCAATGGATCTCCTGACGCAGAGATGACACTGTGCATCCCCAAGGCTACCTCCGCCTTTGGAAGGCTGACCAAGAGGTGGTGTCGAGAGCATGGTGGCATAAGGCTTACCACAAAGACTGCTGTGTGAAGAGCTGTAGTCCTGATTGCCATGCTGAAATGCAGCGAGACCTGGGCTACCTACATGAACTATCACATTCAACACCTGGAACAGTTCTCCTACAGATGTCTGTGCAAAAAATCAAGTGTCCAAGCTTCGAGTTCTAAAGAAGTGTGGCTTGCCAAGCAATGGAATGTCTACTCATCAAATGCCTGATTCTGTTGGACCAGACATGCCGCATGGAAGACAACAGCATCCCACAGATGCTCTTATACTGAGAGCTGAAGCAAAGGCACCGTGACTAGGGATGACCACTAAAGCAATACAAGGATATTCTGAAGGCCAACTTCATCAGCTGTAACATCAGTGCCACTAACTGACAAGACACTGTCTGTAACAGAGTAAGCTGGGGACAGCAGTGCACACATGGAACAATCATATCTGAACAGCTATTATTCAACAGCAGGAGGATTGGTGGAAGCTGAACCCAACACCACAGAACTCCTTCCCATGCAGCAACTGCAGAACATGTAACTCCTGGACTGGTCTTCTTTCTCACATGAAGACTTGTACTAGGTGCTGTAGATGAATATGTCTACTTGTTGATCAGACCGACTGAAGAGTCCATTCTCATCATGGCAGGTGACATGACCAAATCATGCCAGCATATTCTGCATAATCACTAAGCTGCTGATCTTGTTCCATACATACTCAATGATCTTATATCTGAGGTAAAATATGCAAAGCAGTTCCCTCAAGCACTTGGTTTCAAAGGCCTAAATTCTCTTCTCTCAGTCAACAAGTAGTGTTCAAGTTTCATATCTGCTGAGAAGGATGGAATCAACCAGTGACTTGTAGTAAGTCAGTTGGTTTCTGGCAAAGCCCTGAACCATGTAAACTAGTAGTCAACAGACCAAGGTGAACATTCAAAGATCAGTCATCTATTCCAAGCAAGTCTGTGACACTGACAAACAGATTCATCATCAGAATAAAAGTAATGATCTTCTCTTTTCTCACATACTTCGTGACCAAGATCTGTCATAAAAGTGAAATAGATTATCATTACACCAGACACATAAATATCAACTGAACGGTTCGTGTCATACTTCCAACGATTATCAGTCAACATATAAAGAACAAAAGTAGACAGACTGCTTCTACTGCTCAACTAGTCTCTTGGACAGATCCTGCAACTGATGATTAGTTATACACATAGAAAGGCTGCACAAGCCAGTCCTCTTCTTTCAGAGAATATGGTTTGTAACAGTCATCAGACAAAGATCAACATTCAGCTAATTAATCCTGATAATATGAAATATAGCAGACAGCTGAATTTGTGACAACAGATTCAAGAAAGTTAAACAAATTCAACCCTGAAACTAATCTGCAGCACACAATTTTCTCAGGAACATTGCAGATAATCTTTATCATTCAAATATTAAATGTTACCAAAATACATGGACAGCTTTTATATACTGTGACCATGGAAATAAGCCATGCTCCTCTGACCATCACTTGAGTCGTTTCATGTCCGATGATATGATTTGGAATTAGAACAGATTAAACAGCTAAAAATAATCCAATAATCTCAAAAGAGATGCCAGAGGCATTCAATGCCAAGAAAACATTACAATGCACACAGAGATCCTGAAAACTAAAGGCAGCAGGTTTAGAAGAATGACTTTGTAACTAAAGCAAACCTAGAACATGAGAAACCTGGATTTGAATCACGGATCATACACATTCTCTCTCCCCTCCACTAGATCTTAAATGGTGGTCCGGATGAGAAGATAAACTGAAGTTTCATGCTCACAGGCACTAAGTGCACATCAAAGATCCTATGGCAACAGAAAATTTGTCTCTGGCAAAACTGCAGAAAATTCCACTTTCATAGGTAAACAGAAACACATGTTAACAGGGAAAAAATTAGAGGCATTGCACTATGGTGTCACATTCTTCACAGGGAGAGGAGCCAAAAATTCACATGGTAAATTCCTTTTGATAACAACAAAGAAAAAATATAGAAAAAAAACACTCACTTTGTGGTGGTTGTGATCCACTAAACCACCAATGACGTACGCTCTACTTTCATCCAAAGTGTCCAGAACATTTGGAGACTCACTGCTCAGATACACTATCTCCTCCTTGGGGAACAACTCTGTGAAGTCTCGTTCCTCTTTGTGTATCTGAAAAATACGCACACTTTATCTGAAACATACGCACACTTCACCAAATACATGTCAGAGTTTATCTCCAAAACACATCAGAGCAAATGCATACAAACTGTCTTTCTAGCTAGTAGATTTTCACTTTTAACTACTTCAGAACAAAGTCATAAAAATGTTTACTGATGAATTTCAAAGTATCTATCCAACAGACATCTGGCTAGTACACTTTCATGTCAAGGTCAGTATAAAAATTACCTCCATTTACATCATTTATCAAGTTACAAAGCTACAAGAAAAATGTCTAACTCAAAGTTGTCAGCATTCTATTTCTTGGAGGTAGATGGGTATCTGAGCATTAAAACTGCTTATCTAAATTTAAAGATTGTCTATCGTACTACGGTTATTGATGCCAAGAAGAGAGAACACACACACAGATTCAAACCATTATCTGAAATGAGGAAAGTAAAACACTCAAGTTACAATTTCTCTCACACATACAGAGGTTTCATTACAGACTCAAAATCTGCATTGCAAGCAAACGAACATTTCAGTTTGTCTTGAAGACGTGAGGACATTCTATGTTACTGACTTAATTCTCTTGCCAGTCTCACAGTTTCTGTATCAGAAATCAATATATCCATCTGAAATAAGGGACGCAACAAACGTAATTTGAAGTTATTTTCCTTGCCAAAGTAATTCCCCTTCTTTTAATCTTTAGTAAGCAACTGCAAGACTTTTTATTTCAGTTTGTGCGTTTCTCTGTATGTCTGTTTGTTTGCTTGTTTGCTTGTTTGTTTGTTTGTTTGTTTTATTTCATTGTCTTTTGAGTTTGTTTATAGGTAGGCAACATAAAAGAAAAATGTACATAAAAAATACATACATCCCATCCTTTGTAATCTCCAATACTGTCTAGGCGTTGCTTGGCTTTTCCTCCAATGCCACTAACATACAGCTGAAAAAAATTAAACTTTCATGAAACAGACTTCAATCAGATAAAAGAATTTGTACTCATAGAAGCAATCTTCATAATTACAGATTTTATACTCATAGAAGCAATCTTCATGATTACAGATTTCAGTTTAGAAGCACTCTTCATGCTTACAGATTCAAATTTGCTAACAGATTTCATTTGTTCCTCCAGTTAATTTTACTTTCAGCAGCTAACAAAGGCACACAAAGTTCAATAACAAAAGTTTAATAACAAGGTTTACACACACACATACACACACACACACACACAAAACTAAAAAAAAAAACCATGTGAATGTGTACATACATAAGTACAAACAGATCTGAGTATACACATATACATATGTCTAGAAAAAAAAGCAGTCTTACAAATAACACAGTTTTGATGTTTTCATTTGTCAAGACATCACTGAAAATCTTGTTTTAAAAGAAAAGGTGGGAGCAAACCAATTCAGAGTGGCCAAAGGTAAGCTGTGGGTAAATCTATCTGTACTCATCTACACTCAAAAGACAAAATGTAACTGCAATTCCTAGAATGTTGAGAACAATCTGGACACTTTAACAATGTTAACCCTTTCACCACTGCTCATCTGACCACATTGTAGGCCTACCCTGTACACTGGCCTCAAACTGCGAAAGCATAACTGCATACCACTTACTTAAGCAGAACATAGGAAGGCTATGCTATACTGACTCCATTAACTCTCAGAGCCCGAACGTACCGATATCGGTACCCTGCTCGCACAACGTTTCAGCCCGAACATACCGAGTTCGGTACTTTCGCTTTCTGCATTTTTCATTCGCCAGAGCTCGACTGTGTACGAAACTAAGCACTACAGGCCTCTAGTTCATTCATTCATGAGTGCATCTGCACCATTCCCGCGAGCAACAAGGCTTCATTGTCTGTGCTGTATGCGAATGTGTAAGGGTAGTAGCTCCATGTCAGCCTGCTGCGTGTTATCAAAATGGCGGTGCCTTCGACGTCAACAAAGCAAAGCAGACAAACTCGTGGCTACACGGCACCAGAAGTGCTTGAACGAATCGAACAGCTTCAGACTGAAGGCTCAGACGTTGAAGAAGAAGATGACTCAATGTGTAGTGAGTTTGTTGCGATAGACTCGGATGTCGGCCCTCAGTGACACTTCCAGTGACCAAGACTCGGTCTTTCGACTCAGTACCGAGTATGACACAGAGTCGGACGAAGCGATGCTCCTGACGACGACAGTGCTGAGGAGATGGAAGTGGGTGGTGAAGAGAACACTGAAGCGTTTCTGGACATTTTTCTAAAACCATGGAACGAGAACTTCACATTCTTCCCTGTGATCAGCAATTTCACTGAGGACGAAGAGTGTGGTCTGCATGTCGAGCATGTGCAGAACCACGCCCCCCCCCACCCCCATCCCCCTTGTTGGATTCAGGACTGATGCTGGATTCAAGAACAGTGAGTAAATCTGTGTTACAAAACATGTGCAGAGAATACTGCATGGACCAGAATATATGATGACTGTCTGATAACTTGATTTAAGCTCAAACTACCCCCCAAAACGTTTGTTTTCTTATTTTCAATTCAGAATGAATCACTGAAACATGATTTCAAAGCTTGCTTATTTGCTCTTGTACACTTTTATTGGGTGTACATGATTGCAAACTCTCTAGTCTGAATATTTCCTGTGATTATGTATGATTTTTTTTCTTTACCTAATGCAAATGACCATTGTAATTTACTGTCAGTGTGTGTGTGTTTGTAAAGTATAATATTACTACACATTGCCTGTTGACAAAGAAAGAGTTACTGCTAGGTTCTTATACTTGGTACACATAATGCCCAGTCATATATCAACTGTAGAAGTGTTTTTGATTTCAAAAAGCTAACTTTTTTTTTTTATTATTCTTTGGATATATTGGTACCCCCTGCGCAAACTTTTGAAACAAAATAATTTGCTTCAAAATTTTTATAAAAATAGTAGAAGGCATATGAACACTTTCATACTTGCTCAAAAGTTTATAACCATGTTAGTATCACCAGAAACTTTCAAGTCTATCTGTCTTTCCTATGATTTTTTTTATGATGTAGTCTGAATTGCTGTTGTTGTCTTTGGGCATGTGTTACGTTACAACATTAACCTAATAAACATTGCCTGTTTTCATTGAAAGACTTACAGCTGGTTTCTGAAACTTGGTACACGTTATGCCCAATCATATTGCAACTGTCTAGAAGTGTTTTGATATCATAGAGCTAAAATTGTGGGTTTTTTATTCTTTGCATATATTGGTACCCCCCCAGCGCAAACTTTTGACAAAATAATTTACAGTAAAATTTCTAAAAACTGTATCAAATATGTCAACTGTTTCATTCTTGCACAAAATTCAGTTTGTAACCATGTAAGTATCACTAGAAACTTTCAAGTCTGTCTGTCTTTCCTATGATTTTTTATGATTTTTTTTTTGTTCATGAAGTGTCAATGGTCAATGGCCATAGCTGTGTCTGTGCATGTGTGTATATTACAACATTAACATAAGGAACATTGCTTGTTTACATAGAAAGACTTGCAGCTGGTTTCTGAAACTTACTACACATAATAATCATATTACAACTATCTAGAAGTGTTTTTGATTTCATAAAGCTAAATTTGTGGGGGGTTTTATTCTTTCATGTATTGATAAACCCCTGCACACACTTTTGAAACAAAATATTTTACTTCAAAATTTATAAAACAAATAATACCAAACAAGTGAACACTTTCAAGTTTCATATACAGTGTTGCAATCAAAAGTCACTTTAGTATACTGCATCAAAATATCACCAGAAACTTCAAATCTGTATACCTTTGCTGTGTTTTTTTATGATTTTTTTTGTATATATAATGTGAATGGCCATTGCTGTCTCTGTGCGTGTGTACATGTTATAATACTGACATAATGAACATTGCTTGTTTACACAGAAAGACTTGCAGCTGGATTCTGAAACTTTGTTCACATAATACTGAATCATATTACAACTGTCTTGAAGTGTTTTTGATATCAAAAAGCTAAATGTAGGTTTTTTTTTATTCTTTGCATGTATTGGTACCCCCCTGCGCAAACTTTAAAAACAAAATAATTTACTTCAAAATTTAAAAAAATAGTACCAAACATGTGAACAATTTCATTCTTGCTCAGAAGTCAGTTTATAACCATGTTAGTATCATCAGGAACTTTCAAGTCTGTCTGTTTTTCCTATGATTTTTTTATTTTTTTTGTTTATGTGTCTGAATTGCCATTGTCGTCTGTGGGTGTGTGTGTACATTATAAATATTGATATAATGAACATTGCTTGTTTACATAGAAAGACTTACAGCTGGTTTCTGAAACTTGGTGCCCATAATATCCAATCATATTACAATACAACTGTCTAGAAGTGTTTTTGGATTTCAATAATCTTAAATTGTGGGTTTTTTATTCTTTTCATATATGGTATCCCCCACCCCCTGCCGCGCAATTAAAAAAAAATATCAATAATAAAAAAAAAAATGGCAGGAGACAACTCAACACCTTCATACCTGCACAAACATTGATTTGTAATTATGTTTATATCTCCAGAAACTTTCAACTTTATATATCTTTCCTATGATTTTTTATGATTTTTTTTTGTTTATGTAATGTGAATGGCTATTATTGTCTCTGTGCGTGTGTGCACATTATGATATTGACATAATAAACATTGCTTGATCACAAAGAAAGATTTGGTGTTTGTTTCTGATACTTAGTACACATAATACCTGATCATATTGCAACTGCCTAAAAGTGTTTTTGATATCAGAAAGCAGAATTTGTGAGTTTTTTATTCTTTGCATATTGGTACCCCCTCCCGCGGAAACTTTTAAAACAAAATAATTCATCTCAAAATTTAAAAAAAATAGTACCAAACAAGTCAACTTTTTCATACTTACACAAAAGCTGGTTTGTAACCATGTTACTATCATCAGAAACTTTCAAATCTGTCTATCTTTCCTCTGGTTTTTTATGATTTTTTTTTGTATATTTAGTATGAATGGCCATCGTTGTCTGTGCGTGTGTGTGTACAATTTAAAATTTGCATACTTCAAATTGTTTGTTGACAAAGAAAGACTTGCAGCTAGTTCATGATACTTGGTAAACATAATGCCCAGTCATATTGCAACTGTCTAGAAGTGTTTTTGATATCAAAGTCTAAATTTGTGGGGGTTTTATTCTTAGCATGTATTGGTACCCCCCCCCCGTGCAAACTTTTGAAAAAGTGTCATTTTTTTCAAAATTCAATTAAAAAGAAAATCAACAAAAGATCACCTTTATACTTGCACAAAAGTTAGTTTGTTCTTATGTTAGCAATACCAGAAAGTTTCAAGTCTTTAACTCCAAAATATTTTTTTTTACAATTTTATTAGTAACCCTTCCAAACAGCCAGGGCAGAAAGGTTGTTGACGACACAATCGCCCAGGGCAGAGTGAGTTAAGGAACTTCCCATCAGTCTTGCTCATGCCTCATATGGAACAAAGCAACCCAGAATGTTATATCTTTAAGGCTGACTAGACTTGCCTATGGCTGTCTGAAGCATATTGATTGGATTTTCCTACAGGTTTGAAAAAAATTGGTTGACTTTTAATTGTCAAAAAGTAGTGAAGGGTTGACAAAAATACCTGTATGCAAGTCATACAGCAATGAATAAGGAGAAGCAGATTTGAAATTAAATTAATCACTGGTAACAAGAGTAAGCACATTCTTTTAGCAAAACAGCACAAATTAAAATACACTTAGAGTTATACTGTAGTAAGCATGGTAAGGAACTTCATCACTTTTAATAAGTACAGTACATTAAAAGAAAAATACAATGCTGATCATCACATACCTGCAATGGGTTTTCCGCTCGTCGGTTGGCTGCGTAGCTGTGTTGAATCTGCTGCACTAAAAATGATACATCCTGTCACAAATAATTATAATAAATAATCCCTGCCACATTATAGTACATTTTCATATCAAGTACTCATGGTCATTTCAGGGTTGTAGAATACTTCAAAGAAAAAAATATGACAAACTCAACACTCACTAACAGTTCGTTTCCCTGCAACACAATAAAAAGTAAAAATTGTCCAATTACCCTAAATTCACTGGTGGAACAAGCCTACACTTTTCTCAGACCTATAATGAAGGCAATGTCTATCTCCTCTCCTTTGCTGCTTTACATTCCCAAACCCGATCAGGACTAAGTGCCTACTCACAGCTAGGAAGACTGAAACTAGTGAAAGATACACACACAGAGCTTTCTTCTCAAACCAGGTTCAAACCCATATCATCTGACTGAAAGGCAGTGCAATAAGAAATCAACATTGAGACAATTGTATGTACACTACTATAGCAAAATGATAAAAGGCAGAGATGTCATGTCAGCCATTTCACTTAGTGCCTTGACAACTCAAACAGACATGTAAAACAGTCCAAAGAAAACGGACACATAGACAATTTTCAGTGAGTATGTTTTCATTTGATCTAAACACCACTGTCAGACAAAACTTAAGAATGCATCATGTTTAACAAACATGATTTCTTCAGGATGGTTGAAAACACTGTGAACTTTTAACCAAAAGATTCTTTACAAAATCAACATATTTTCATCAGATTTCAATACAGGATTTGAAAATCAGATGCATGTAATGAAAAGGTCAGCTGCAATTTGTGTGATTTGACTCAGACAACTATTCACACAGATGCATAAACAACTTACCTTTAATCATTGTCTGGTTGATAGTGGGGATGCCAGAAATGACTAAGTGGTAATGTGTAGTTTATGTCTTCCTTGTTCCTGTAGCCAGATGGCATGACATACAACACATTGAGGCTTGCCTTAAGCCTAATCCTACTACCCTTAAGCCTCATTCTTCAGGTCAACAATCCACACAGGAATGCAAATCAACCTGGAAGGTTTGCTTTGAGATAGGGCTAGAGTCAGGTCTGTTTTCACACTATCCCAGTGAGAACTGTAAGGAAGACCTAAATTGTACTTTTACTGACTTAGCAACTTGCTTTCTCTTTCCCAAAGACACAGGAACCTACAAAACTGCCTACAATGTTTTAAAAAGCATTTTACTTGCTTTTCATGAAATATGCTTTGACAGCCAGTTATGTCAATTTCCTGTGTTGGCATGGTGAGATTTCTTCTAGTTTCAATAACTACTTATTGTCTTAATTTTGACAATGTTGTCTAGGTCCACACACACACACATATACAGCATTAATAAAGTTTTGGAGTTCTTTTATGATAAGTGGTCAGACCCTCCTTTCTTTTGAAAGATACAATGGGGCAGTGACTGCAGAACATTGTACATCAAATAGAGAAAAAAATTTTGAGGACTCCAGTCAAGGAGACAAGCATCAACAAGCTCAAATCTGAAAGCAATGCCTGGTTTTTCAAGACAACAGAACTATTTATTCGCTGACTTGTTCATAAAGATCTGTGTTCTGACATATGTGCAAGGTGACAAGATGTAAAAATGCACTCTCACAAGGCTGTCAACACTGAGTTCTGAGTTCACTGATCACAATTATTATCACTATCACAGTCATTTTATTCTGAAGTCGTATGAGCCCTGAAAGCAGTAAAAGCAAGTTTCAGCCCAGAAACTGATTTTGACGTATGTGAGAATCTTGTAATCACCTAAAAACCAGGACATGCTTATCAATCAGAATGTAACTGTGCTGGAAGTCTGACAGGGTCTATGTTGCCTTGGTACAAACAATGCAGGATCTCAGGTTCTGATCAGTGTTTTAAACAGAGCTAATGACTAAGAGAAAACCCTCATTTTTCTTTTACCATAAACGTTCCTCAAGAAGCAATCACGGAAGATGAGAAAAATTTCAGGGTTTCACTTGTGTAATTTCGCCTGTGTGCTGCTTATACAGTTATCAGTTTTAGAAACAGCTTTCCTACATTTGTGAATATAAACTGATACCTCAACAAGTAATACGTACCTTCTCAGTCATGAATGAGTCAAATGAGCAGTCAATAATAACTCTCTGCTGACAAGCAGAATCCACCATTCTTTTTTTCTTTAAGCTTTTCCTTGATGGTCCCATGTTTTCTCCACGCTCTCTCATTTCAGCAAAGCGTCTCTTTCTTTTCTCCTTTTCTGCATGCCTGGAAACAGTGACATAATCAGATGTTGAGCTAATGTATCGTTTTCATACATGAATCCACAATACCACAAACATTATGGTTATAGATCTCTGTTTAATATGACTGCAGAATTAGCAAAACATACTACAATAGTACCAAAAACTTATGCTCAGTTAACTAACTAAAACTACCACTGACTGTGATACTGTGACACTGGTGCAGTTTCATGCTGTAAAGAACATCAAGATTTAGCAAGACAGAAAAAAATGCAATGTTGTGCCATGGTTATGCTCTCTCCCTGGACAGAACAGAATGTATACATACATATTTGTTTTCTTCCAGATTAACATACACACATAAAGTATACACAATACATTAATAAAGAAAATATTGGATGTCTTGAACCTGAATCTATATCATCTCTGCAGTTTGGACTACCTTCAGTGGCATGATAACCGTGACAATTGCATGATTTACCCTCTGCAAAGCATCTTCATCAGATGCTGTGTATATCTATATACTTTACTAGGCCTAAAGAAAATCTTAAATACATGTCTTAAATCCTTATCATCTTTGGACTTTCACTTTCACTTTGCAATCTGGGCTGCCCATGTCACGGCATGTGCCAAACTATAACCTCCAAAGTTTATATAATATATATATATATATATTCGTACCTCTTTTCTGCTTTGACCTGTAACCATTTCTCTTTCTTCTTTTGCCTCTTGATCTGGTTTTTAGACAACGGTGTTTGCTGATCGCCGGTAGTTTCACTTTGCCCAGCCGCCGTGCTTTGATTTTCTCCAGGTGTACCCTCTACTTCAATCTCCGAAGACATTTTTTAAACTAAAAGTTGACACTTTAGTACGTGTTGTGATGAATTCAAACTAAAGTAACAAATAAACACAAGTTCAAATACACTGTCAATAAAATATCGACCCTTTAAAAGTAAGAGACGGGAGAAATAATGCTCGGCTGTGCTTCACACTTCCATGCGTTTCATGATCGCAGTCACGTTTTTTATTTCAGCCTATAACAGCAGTAGCGATACATCTTGATACAATTTTTACACTTTATATGCACAGCAACTGTGTACCTCTGCTTCCAAAATCGTCTGCATGGTTGGCTCAGATCAAGGTAAAGCTCCCACTTTCCGGTCTGACTACATGGGACCGAGTATGGCTTGAGACCAACTTTGTGTATGTGGCCTCCAGTGTATCCAGCTATCCACCCTGTTCTGGATTGGGGAAAATAAAGCATCAAGGGAAAAGAGATTAGCAATACAGTTTCATGTTGAGAAAAATTAGTGTCTCTACCACCTCATTCCCCCACGACCACATGGTTATGGAATAATTTTGAATTATCTTTAAGAAAGAAAACTAACTAATATTTACAGGTACCAGAAGAACAAGAAAACCAATGTAAGCGCGTATTTAACAAAACAAGACAAAACAAGCGCAAATTTTCGGCCAACAGGCCTTTGTCAAGCGCGAACGCACGGTCACAAACAGACCACAGACACCAAACAACGTATAATAAAAACAGGACTAAAAACTTCCCTGCCGCCTCGTCCAGTGGATATAAAGGGACCAAAAAGAATCTTAACTAATGTTTACGATACATATGGACGTATGTTTGTCCTCAATCCCTCAACGGCATGCGTTTGGAGAATCATAGAAAGCATCAGTCCCCATGTAAGATCAGATGGGAAGTTGTTCTTTTTGTCAAGACTGGCATCCTTTTTGTTGATGCTGCTGCAGTCTTATAACACAATGAGGATTGTCTCCAGCAGCTTCAAGTCTTAATCGCTTTTCTAAGGTAAGGTCTTTGAATCGCAAGTCATTATCAGGAAGAACGATATTATGGGTCAGAATGTACCCGATCTTCTCAGCATCAGCATGAGAAAGGATTTGACCCCCGCCGAACGCAAGGAAGAGACAGCACTCTATAAGGAGCTACAAGCAAAGAGGACCCAGGCGTCGGGGATGACAAAGCGAAGTGGGTGAGACGCAACAAGCGCGTGGTCTTCCTCGGGAAACCGCCAGATCAAGTGGCCAAGGGAGGCTCGGGGTAACGAAACTCTCAATCCCCAATGTACATAGTTTTAAAACTTCTTCGTCTTCTTCATCTTCGTCAGCTTTTAAACGTTCGTCCAACCACCAGAAAAACATGGCCAACGCTTCCTTGAAATCATGTACGTGCCTGTACAGCAACGTAGATTCCTTACTCAACAAAAGGAGTGAGCTACAAGCCCTCATCAGCATTTACAAACCATCAGTAATTGGAATCACTGAAGTCAAACCAAAGAACGCAAGATATGCAGTACAGGAGTGCGAGGTAGCTATGGATGGTTACGACCTTTTTCACAACCTCACAGACAAGCGAGGACGAGGAATGTGCTTATATGTAGACAACAACCTAAATGCTTCCAAGACAGAAGTTGGAGATAACGACTTTGCAGAGCAAATATTAGTCGAATGCCGTCTGGATGGTTCAGATAAACTACTGCTTGGATTAATCTACAGAAGCCCCAACTCCCCTCCGGAAAACACCGCACAACTCAACAAACTGATTAAACATCTGGGTAAACAGAAACAGTACTCCCACATCCTCGTGATGGGTGACTTCAACCACCCGGAAATCGACTGGCAAAATGAGACATGTAACTGTAGAAAGAAACACCAAGCGCAGAAATTTCTCAAAGCCAGCAAAGATGCATATTTCATCCAGCACCAGAAGGAGCCAACAAGAATCAGACGAGGACAAAACCCCAGCCTAGACGACTTAGTCTTCACCAACAGAGAGGAGATGATAGACAGTATTACAACACAAGCCGGACTAGGAAAAAGCGACCATGTGACCCTCATCATCAACTTCTCATGCTCATACGCAAGGAGAGAACCGGCAAGGAAGAAGACAAAGTTTGACGAGGGCAACTATGCTGGAATAAATTCGGACCTCGCTGAAACAGACTGGGGTGAATTACTCTCCAACAAATCGGTCGAAGAAACTTGGAAAACCATCAAGGAAGAGATCCAGAAAGCAGTGGAGAAGCACATCCCGACAGTGATGACATCCGGAAGAACAACCAAGAAGTGGATAGATCCGAAAACACTGGACTCTGTTCGAAACAAACACAGACTCTACAGGAAATGGGGAGAATCGCGAGATCCCCAGGATGAACAAGAATACCGACGCGCAAATAACCAAGCCAGAAGAGCGTGCCGTAAAGCGAAGAGAGGTAGAGAGGAATATGTAGCAGCCAACGCAAAGAAAAACGATAAAGTCTTCTGGTCATACGTCAAGTCGAAAACCAAATGCAGGTCAGGCATTGCAGATTTGAAAAAAGCAGACGGAAGAAAAACCACGACCGACAAAGAAAAGGCAGACGTACTAAACGACTTTTTTCACAGCGTCTTCACCCAGGAAAAAGTGGAAAACCTACCATCACCTCCCGAGTACAGCGTTAAGGAAACACTCCAACATGTGACCATCACCGAAGCGGACGTAAAAAAAGTACTTCAAAACCTGAAAACAAACAAGGCACCTGGACCTGACGGAATCCACCAAATGGTGTTGGCCAAGGCTGCAGATTCATTAGCACGTCCAATAGCGCACCTGTTCCGCCTCACTCTGGACCATGGGGAAATACCAACTGATTGGAAAGAAGCCACAGTCACCCCTATTTACAAGAGGAAAGGAAGCCGACAGCAACCAGGAAACTATCGCCCTGTCAGCCTAACCTGCATCCTGTGCAAGGCAATAAAAACACTTCTGAGGGAACAAATAATGAATCACCTACAACGCAATGAGCTACTATGTGAGGAGCAACATGGGTTCGTCCAGGGGAAATCATGTGTGACAAATCTACTGGAAGCTCTTGACGACTGGACCAGACTTATCGACTCTGGCAGCAGCATTGACGTCATGTATATGGATTTTCATAAAGCCTTCGACACAGTACCGCACCGTCGTCTGCTGAGCAAAGTCGAATACACAACTGGATAGCAGCCTTCCTTGGTGATCGAAAGCAACGAGTTAGAATCAATGGAACTTTCTCTGAAGAGGCTGCAGTCACAAGCGGTATCCCACAGGGTAGTGTATTAGGACCAATCCTGTTTGTCATCTATATCAATGATCTGCCGAAACATGTACAAAACACTGTCAAACTATTTGCAGATGACACAAAGTCGTATGCCGCAAGCGATGACCAAGAATCAACCGCATCACTCCAGCAGGACCTTGACAGCCTCCAGAAATGGTCGGACGAGTGGCTTCTGAGATTCCACCCACAGAAATGCAAAGTGATGAAACTCGGCACACGGAAATCAGAAGCAACGTACCATATGAAGTACACAGACGCTGAAACCGGAACCAGCAGAGAAATACCCATGGCAGAAAGTGAGGTGGAAGTGGATCTCGGCGTTCATGTTGACAACGACCTCAAATGTAAGCAACACGTTGACAACGTCACATCAAGAGCAAACAGTGTAATTGGCGTCATCCGCAGAACCTTCGAGTTCTTAGACTGCAAGCTCTTCATCCAGCTATACAAGACACTAGCAAGGCCTATCCTCGAGTATGGACAAACTGTGTGGCAACCCCGACATAAGACATTATGCAAAAAACTAGAGGATGTGCAGTGCCGAGCCACAAAGTTGATCTCATCAATCAGGGAACTACCATACCCAGCAAGACTAGAGCGACTTGGCCTGCCCAGCTTGGAGCACCGACGTCTCAGAGGGGATATGATCGACACCTTCAAATATGTCCACAGAATTTACAAGACCCAAAAACCAAAGCTTGAAACTCCCGAGGATGCAGGCACCAGAGGAAATGCAATGAAACTGTTCCCGCACCACACCCACTGCGATACCAGGAAACACTTCTTCAGGGAAAGAATCACCAAAACGTGGAACAGCCTCCCAGACGAAGTGGTCCTGGCACCTTCCGTAAATGCCTTCAAGAGTAGGTTGGATGCTTGCTGGAAGAAGAAACCTGACCAGTACAATCCGTCTTGCCAATAAGCCGCGCATGCAAAGTTTTGGTATACTAGCCGTATAACCTACACGGATCGATGAACAGGACTTTACAAGACCTCAAGCATCGTACAGTTCAAGTTCAAGTTCAAGTTCTCTATGTTATCATAGACGACTATGACCTTGAACTTGTCCTTGAATTTACTTCCTGGACTCCACCGTTACCAATAACCTCTTCAAGCATGACACTGAGGTACAGAAGCATGGTGGGAACGTTTCCACCGTTCTCACCAGGCTGACAAAAACAAACAAACAAACAAACAAAACAAGAAAACAAAACAACATCACTTAACAATTAAGAAACTTACAGAGCACACGAAAGTGCAAGTGTGCAAAGCCTACATCCTGAGCATCCTGTTGTGCGCCAATGAAATGTGGACACTTCAGGACAAGAGGCATTGTGTCTTTCATATGCAATATCTCTATCTGCATATCCTCAACATTTCAGTGGAGATGGGGGAGGATTAAGGTTGCATCAGAGAGGTGTTTGAAATAAAGGGAAACCAAACACCTGAAACAGTACTCTTAATCTGCTGGTTTGTGTGTCGCTATGAGGGTGGGAAAACATCCTCGATGGCCAGCTTGCATCAGATAAAAAAGACTGCCTGCATAGTCGCCCAAAGTTGCATTTCAGAGGAATCTGTAAGAGGGACCTGAAGGTGTTGAACATCAACACCAACAGATGGAAACTTAATACACAAGACAGGAGGTCCTGGAAGCAGGTGGTGGGCAGTGGTCTCAGCAGCTTTGAGAAGTGAC
>CM060306.1:99852116-99859616 GCA_030674185.1 Monoplex corrugatus | reverse complement strand
TAAAGAAAGAAAAGTACGCATATTGGTACTCTGGCCATGTCACACTCAAGATCTGATGGCTTTGCTAAAGCAATCTTCAAAGGAACTACTGAAGGAGGGAGACGAAGGCGAAGACATAAAAAAACAAAAACAAAAAAACCGATGGACTGACAAACCATTTGCAGAGACCCAGGCTTTGGCACACAACCGACAGAGCGGGGAATTTGGTGAACAGTTCTTTGCCGAGTGCGGCGCCCCAATGGATTCTTCACGGAATTATGTGAGAAAAAGATTCATTTATTGTTTTCGGCTGAGTTTTAAGCTGATAACCCAAAAGATAGACTCTGGGTGGAGAGCATTTACAATAGATAGCCTATATCATTCCGTACACTTTACTCAGGCAGGCCAAGACGACTATAGGATAAGTTTAGGACTTCGCGTGGAGTGCAGCAGGAAGTTTTTGCCAGTTCTTCCCAGCAGGCACACATTCTACATTTAGCTGCAAACTGCTCTTTATCATCGACATCAGCTTCAGCAATGAGCTGTGTACCAACTTGTTAATTTTGTTATCAAGGGACCACCTTTCACCATTATCACATGTAGGCGAGGTTTATCAGCCCGGCCTACTCATACGTTGAACATCTAGTTTTGCAGTGAACTTCGGTCTCTGACCTGTGTGGGTCAAATAGGCTGATGTGTGAGAAAGACAGAGCGCCGCATGCACTACAGTAGCCGGCCGCTAGCTATATCAGTGTGCGTCTTGTGCCAAGCATCTCTACTAGAACTAGAACTCGTGCTATTTCATCTCACAACACTGCCAGCATGGCATACTGGTGCATCCAGCTCGCGTTATGCCTTCTTTTCATCGTTTACAGTAAGTATCATCTGTATTTAATTTTGAAAACTAAGTCTTGATGGAAAGAACGCTAGTAAATGGAAGTAAGGTTGTATGCATGATAGTGTAGTCGTAGTTGCTATAGGCCTAGTACGAAAACTCAAGGATCAAGGTTCAGGAATGCTTTCAGCAGCTGACTAGCTCCCTATACGAAATGTACACGTGTAATTTTTGATGAACTTGTAGACACATACCAGTCTTTGTGGTTCTGTTTAATGTTCAATTTAAATGTTTTGAAAGTGTGTGTGTGTGTGTGTGTGTGTGTGAGAGAGAGAGAGAGAGAGAGAGTGTGTGTGTGTGTGTGTGTGTATGTATGTGTGTGTGTGTGTGTGTGTGTGTGTGTGTGCATTCAAGTCCAAAAATATTATTTTGAATTATGCTGAAATGTAAATTTTATATCATGTGCAAGAAATTTTTTATGTGTACTTGCCTTGGGACACAGACTAAACAGATGTATATAAACTGTAAAGGCCTTCTCAACAGATGATGGATATAATGGTTAGTCAGAGAGTATTGGTCTAACATAGTCCTAGTCCATTGTAGTCTAGTTAAGTGAAATAAACTTTATTATCTCTCATTGAGAAGTTACACTATAGTCATCATTTTCAAGCACATTGAAAATAGACCAATCAGTCCATCAATCAATAAATCAATCAGTCATTCGGTCAATCAATCAACCAGTGAAACAATCTGTCAATCAATTTCAAGTGCGGCAGTTTGTAACATTATAACACAGATGTGACACTGATTGAGTTTTGGTCTTTTTTTTTTTTTGCTTTCCTGCATTTCAGTTTAACCTGGATTTAAATATGCTCGTTAGTTTTGCTCACACTGTGCAGGTGGTATGTTGCTGCACTGCCTGCATGCTCTGTCTTCAGTGCGTGTGCATATTGGGTGTTTTCATGTTTCCATAAGCCAGTCACTGACATGACTTAAAGGTTCTTTTTTGTGTATATTTAATATTTTGCATGTGTATACGGTCAAAAGATGGTGAGATTTAATTGGAGGAGTTTAAGCAGATTAAATTTGCGATCTTTTCATTGGGAATCCAGTGTTTGTCTTCTTGACTGCTTAAACAGTAAGAACATTCAATGTAATGATTATTCTAGAGAATCTGAATTATTATTCTTATTATTCTAACACACACACACACACACACACACATACACATACACACACGTACACATACACATACACACACACACGCACACACACACACACACACACACACACACACACACACACACACACACACATGTGTATATATGTATATTATATACACACATACACACACACATAGTGACATACATGTATACACACACAGACACACACACATACACACACATACACACACACACACACACACACACACACACACACACACAATGTAAAACACACTCACACACACATACACACACACACACACACATACACACACACACACACACACACACACACACATATTTTATTATCTACATATTGTTCATCACACTTTCTGGTGGGTGGACAGCAATGAAAGTCCGCCACTCCTATCTGTCCTTGGTGATCTTTACAGCACTTCTCCAAACAGCCTGTACAGTATTGTTCTTCGTCTCTGCCTCCATTGTGTGTCACTGTATCATCCTTCATTTCTTGCTCAGCCTCATTGTTTTTGGTGATCCTTTCTCCTGTGGAAAATTAATTTTATGATGTGTAGTCTCTCTCTCTCTTGTGGCCTGCATGATTAGCATACAGGTACAATGCAAATATTCCAAGCTGATGGCATAAGGTCAAGTCGTGCTTGAGAAAACGTTTTGAGTCTAGTCCACCCAGGAACAATAGGTCCCTGCCACTGTTCAGATAAGCAATAAAGGAGAGGACATGGGCACCTCCCTCATAATTCTGGCTTTAAGAAACATTGAAGTTCGCTTCCCAACAACTTCAGGTAATTAGGAAAACCCTTTCATTTCTTTTAAACTTGTATTTGGTCTCAAGCTGTGTCCTGTCCATCTCATTCTTCTCTGTAGAATGATAGTAGCCATGTTTTCTAGATCCGGGTATGAGATCATATGTGGCAAGAAGATATCTAGAAGATTTTCCTCAGACTTGTAGTTTAGAAAGCTTGTCCACATGACTCTCTGTCATCCTTCAGCACTTGGAGCATACAGCAGTGTCTTTGAGCCATACAAGAGTGTTGACAGGACAGGTGCAGTCACAGTTTGATATGGAAACTTTGTACTGCAGGAGTCCTGGTATTGTTCATACTTCTGAAGACATTCTTGCCTTCTGAATGTCATTTCCAGCTTCTTTGTTCTTCCTTTCAACTCTACCAAGAAAGTGAACTGTCCAAAGTTGGACTGTGTTGCTTGTTAATCCTCACCCGTCCACTGTTTTGGGGGAAGGAGGGGATGGGAGGCTGTGATGCAATGACCCAGAGTACTACATTATACTGATGGGAATCTCCACCCCTGGCAAGATCACCCAAACCTGACTATTCAAAGGGCTAAGGCCAGACTAAGTTTGTGGTATTTCTGGTCGAGAAGTAGGATTTTTCAGGGAAACAGCGGGTAGGATGAGGGAATGAAGATCCAAAATGAATGAGGTCACTATATTTAGTTAACACTGCTAAAACTGCTTCTAAAGCAACTGACTCACAAAAAAATCAATTGGGTACAAGGTAAGGATATGGACTGAACATGATAGCATGACATACCCATCAAATAAATCATAAACAAGTAGCTTTGAACTTGTGAATGATAACAGTGGTCAGTGATAACAATTGGAAGAATGACTTCAACTGGTTCAAGTTGTATAGATAACTTACAAATTTGTAGTACGATACAATGGATGTACTTAATCTTAGCGCTTGATAAAAAATACTAAATGTTTGAGAAAATGTGTATGTCTAAATTATAATTTTCAGTGTCACCTTGTGACTGTCTGCCTTTCAAACATTGTTACACCTCAGATGATCAGTTTAGTGATTTAGATGAAAGATCCTGACTTTAAAAGTTCTGATAGCCAATGTATATGATTTATTCTTTCTGAAAAAAACTGTGATGTGCCACTCTGGCTAAGAGGTCTGGTCTATTTATACAAGGTTTGTCAGTTTCACACACTTGCTGTCACCATTGGCTCATAGCCAGATATGTTTTACACTTGTCACTTGTTTTGCTGAATGATTGATAGGTTGTGACAGAATATATCAAATGACCCACATTTTCTCATCTCTTTGCCTGTCTGTATTGGTCTGTCAGTCTGTCTGTTTCTCTCTCACTGGTCCTGTGTCTCTTTCACACTCACATATGCACACAAGTCACCCACATGCAAACATGGAAATGCATTCGCTTACACACACACATGCACACACAATTACACACACACACACACACACACACACACACACACACACACACACACACACACACACACACACACACACACACACACACACACACACACACATGTACACAAATACACAAGCAGTCTCTCTCACAAACACACACACACAGATAGAAAACATATATGCACACATAACTTGCACACATGCGCATGAACATGCTGTCTCACACATGCATGCACGCATGTTACAATTTTCACAATTCAGTTTTGTAACCAGGCAAACCAGAATTTATGCAAACAGTAAAAGTTCTTTCTCTGTTGTAAACATTGGATGCCTTTACTTTGACAACTCATTCTCACATGGCAGTCTTAGTTTAGAGATGACAGTTCTGGATCACTTGATATTATGTGCACCTTTAATGATCATGTTACAGCTTAATGCAATTATAAAGATCACATTAGAGCATAATGCAATTATATCACCTAGTATACTGTGGCCATACAATGCAATTATATCACCTAGTTTAATGTGGCCATATAATACAATTATATCACCTAGTATACAGTGGCCATACAATTCAATTAGATCACATAGTATACTGTAGCTATCTCACATTGAACAATAGGCCTGCTGATACTTCTGTCCACAGTCTGGTGTTTGTTTAAAATGGATTCAGATCATCGCACTTGAACAGTTCCACATGCACTCCATGCCAGATCAACCAGTGATGATCTGCCAGACTAATTGAACCTGCATAAAACCTTGGGTGCCAGCAAGATATTCATATAGAGAGGGAAGGCATAGAACAGAATAGAACAGAATGTAAGAAATACAACATTGATACCACCAGAATGATTGGAGCATTAAGATGGGCAGCATACAGGCCAAATTTTTATACTATTGGCTGAGACTGAACCTGAGACATCAGGTCCATGGCTGTATGATCTGATCCAGCCAATCTGCTTAAACATGTAAACTTTTGACTTAAGACTATCTGATTTTTCTGTGCACGTTGCAGGTTTGCCTTTATCTGTTTCTTGAGTACGATCTTTTGCATATGAGTAGCGTTCTTCTCAGACATATGTACATTTTGTTCTGTTTGCTTGCCTTACATGAGGCAGAAACAGAGATAATGACCAAGAAAGAGGGAGGAGATTTCTGTCACAGATTTCCCTGAAGATGGGCATATCATTTGTACTGAAAGAATCTTGGCATTCCCCTGTTTGAATCCCTCAACCAGAGCTGTTGTTTCAGATGCATGGTAGTTTGCACCTACATCTGCACTCAGTTGAAGGGTAGCGAAATGTGTCTTATGATGTTGTCAGTCTGTTTCTTCCTTACCAGTACATGTTACACATAGCAATAACTGAATACCACTGCTGAAGTGTCTATATTTGCAGGCAACAGTCTGCAGTTCAAGGCAGGCAATGTATATCAGTATTCCTACACCACCAGCACCCTCTTCAATGAGGTCAACACTGAGCACAAAGCCGCCGGCACCACCACTACACAGAAAGATGTTGGTGTCAACTTGGCTATTGACTTCAATATCATCCCCATGATGACTTCCCCTGATGGCCTGTTTTTGAAACTGCAGGTAACATGGCTAGGCTCTTAGTTATTAATAATAACACAGATTTCATTTTATGATGCAAACAGTCCATGTTGAAAGCATGCTGCCACCACTATAAATTTTCATAAAAAACAGAAAAGGGTAAAAAGAAATACAGCAACATAGATGAATAAAAGGCTTTCACAAATATAGACACAGAGAAAACACACACATACACACACACACACACACACACACACAGAGACACAGACACAGACACAGACACACACACACACACACACACACACACACACACACACACACACACACACACACACACACACACACACACACACACACACACACACACACACACACACACACACACACACACACACACACACATATTGATCAGTTGCTTGCAGCTTGTGAGGATCATTGTTAGCACTTGGATCATGATTGTTTTCTTTCTCTATTTTCTCCTTTTTGTTTTCTGTGTGTGTGCGTGTGTGCGTGTGTGGGTGTGTGTGTGTGTGTGTTGTGTGTGTGTGTGTGTGTGTGTGTGCGTGGGGTGTGTGTGTGTGTGTGTGTGTGTGTGTGTGTGTGTGTGTGTTTTTCGTACAAGCAAAGTGTGCATTGACTAGTTCACTGACTAGCTCATTCATTCATTCGATAATTCATTTTTTATACTCGGGGTTTTTTTTTTCTTTTTCTTTGTTTTTTTTTTAGTTATGTCAATAATTATGGTTAAATTATGCATTTTATAATAACATCAGTACACAAAAAGTTTCAATGTTTCACATTTTGTCTTAATGTTTAAATATGCTCGGTCACAGTTACATGTGAATTTGTGTCCATGTATGAATGTGAATTTGTTTTTGTTCAGATTTTTCAGAACAGTTTATCTGTAATTCATATATAATATGATAATTGTTCCTCATTGATGTAAGACAACTGAGAGCACTGTTTTGTTTTTTTGTTTTGTTTATTTGTTTTGATGAAGTGGCACTCTATAATACCTGTTCATCATTCTCTGATTTTACTTTTAAACAGGTAACATCAGCCAGGTTCAACAGTGTAACTAGGCCCACAGAGGAGAGAGACCTGAACTTCATGGTGAAGTACCCTGCGTACTTTGAACTGACAGGTGGCACCATTGAGCGAGTGTACGTGGTGGATGGTGATCCAGTCTTCTCCACCAACCTGAAGAAAGGCATCATGGCCATCTTCCAGCTCAGACAGGAGTCTGGGGAACGGTCGGAGGTAAAGAGGCTTCTGGCATTCTTGTTACCCATTTTCCTGTCAAATTTTGTCCTAAGATCATGGTGTTGTTGTTGTCGATGATGATGAGGAGGAGGAGGATGTTAATGATGATGATGACAACGACGACCATGATGATGATGATGATGATGATGATGATGATGATGATGATGATGTGTGGTAGACCAGCAGTTAAAGCATCTACTTAGGAAGCAAGAAATCAGGGATTCTGTTCCCAGTCATACAACAGAGATTTTCTTTCCCTCCGCTAGATGTTGAGTGGTGTTCTGGGTGATAATCTTTGGGATGAGACACTAAACAGGTGACTTGTGTGCAGCATGTACTTTTTTCATGTAAAAGTGCCCACATCAACCAAGAGATTGTCCTTGGCAAAATTCTGCAGAAAATTTATCCAGACAGTTAAATAAAAGTATCCACATAAAAAAAATATAAAGAAAAAAAGAAGAAAAAGAAAAGGGGATGGGAGGAGAA
>CM060306.1:99839616-99847116 GCA_030674185.1 Monoplex corrugatus | reverse complement strand
ATGACCTTGTGAAAGAGAAATTGGCAAGTCTGGTCTCGGCCAGGGCTTTTGTGAAGGTGTTACGAAGTTTTAGAAATGCTGGCAAGACCACCATCGCCGAGATCCTTACCCATCCTGACAACTACTATCTTGTGTAAGTAAGAGAAATGTTGTGATTGGATAAGTAGAAGCTAGTACAGGGTTATTTCACTGGTGAATAATAGTGATTTTGATGCTGCAGTAAAACCATACAATTGTCACAGAGCTTCTGGAAAGTAATGCGCATGTATAGATTGACTGTTGTGTTGATCGAGTGTCATGGTGATCAGCAACCAAATCATTCAATTTTGCTGATCTATCTGTGTCTTTGGTTCTGTGAGCCAGGTTGCTTACCAAACTGCAGCAATAAAGGAGAGATACAGCAGTACTATGCCATCTTAGACCTTCTTTAAAAGGGGTGCTTGAAGAATCACCCCCAATGTTCAAACTGGGGAGGAGGGGATGTGGTGAGCCATGTGCCTCAGGAACCCCTAGAGTTATGCTGTTGATAGCTTTGGCTACTGATTGGGCCAACCCAAGCCAGACAGGTTAGAAAGGCTTGACAAAGTGCAATTCCTGATCCTCCAGGTGTGTGGGGGTTTTGCATAAGGCTCAGTCCTGGAAGAAAGCCTTATTATGAGAACAACAGCTAAAGAAACCAACACTGTTGTGTGTGACAGGTTTCCAGAGTCATCAGAAACAGGCAGGAGTGATGTATCTTTGTAACTGCCTTACATGCCAGTGGCATGACAGGTTATGAGTAGCAGCAACACTAGACAACTGCAGAAATGGAGAAAAGGCTACAATAGTAGACCACCAACACAAATAAACAAAAGAAATACATGAAAGACAAGGAGACAAACCACCTGAAAAAAGTGCTCACCATCTCGGGCTACAAAAAGTGGGCCTGGAACAGCCCGGGAGGCAGGAAATCCAACACCGCATCCCAACAGCCAGTGAAACAACACCAGCGCAAGGGACACATCACCATCCCATACGTAGGAGGTGTGAGTGACGCTCTGTCCAGAAAGATCAGAAAACTGGGGGTGGCTGTACATTCCAAACCTTCCAACACCATACGCAGCCAGCTGGTCACCCCCAAGGACAAAACCAGCAAACTCGACAAAGCTGGCATTATATACAGAATAGACTGCCAGGACTGTAACCAACATTATGTCGGTGAAACTGAACGCCCCTTCAGAAGAGACTAACAGAACACAAGAGGGACTCTTCTCCAGTAGGAGCTCACCTACACGCCGAAAAACATCAATTCAGTGCGGACAATGTCAACATCCTGGACAGAGAAAATAAGTGGTTCCAGCGAGGAGTCAAGGAGGCCATCTACATCGCAGCCACCAACCCCCGCTCAACAGGGACCGGGGCCGTTACACCCTGCCCCCGGTGTACCATTCTCTGATTCGATCTCGTGAACTGGGTTCATCCCATGTTCGCGAGATCTGAGTAGAGATTCACGCAGACAGCATTAGAGCGCTGACGAAGATGGCGAGAACGCCATCGAAAGCTACGGAACTGTGAGTAGCGATTTTTACACTGTTGGGAGACCTTGTTCTTCAAAATTGGTAGCATTATGAAATACATGTTGTTATCATCTTTATTCCTTTACCAATATGTACTGTCATTTCTAACTACTGATATATGGCATTGTGTAATCATTCATGAAAACATGAAATATTTGTCTTTTATCAGATATATATATATATATGTACATATGGTTAGACTGTGTATTCTGATTTTAGGTGTATATGTGACATATCAGTGCTTCTGTATGTGTTACACTCTGTGTCTTGTAAGAGTTTAATATGGTTTGAATCCAGAAGAGTTTAGAGAATAATGCTATACAAGAATGATTTGTTATTATGATGATGAAATATGACTGTTAGAAAGTATTAAATGCAAGGAAAGGTCATACATACAAGAATGATCATTAGAAAGTATTAAATGTAAAGAAAGGTCATACATTCAGGAATGATTTATTATCATGATGATGAAATGTGACCGTTAGAAAGTATTAAATGTAAAGAAAGGTCATACATACAAAAATGAGTTATCATGATAATGAAATGCGACTGTTAGAAAGTATTAAATGCATAGAAAGGTCATACATACAATAATGATCGTTAGAAAGTATTAAATGTAAAGAAAGGTCATACATACAAGAATGAGTTATTATCATGATAATGAAATGTGACCGTTACAAAGCATTAAATATAAAGAAAGGTCATACCTGAAACTAGAAAGGAACAGCAGTGAAGTTACAATCCTGTCGTGTTTTTCAGTTCACAGCTGATCGACATTGCCACAGCGGCCCAGACTCGTCCTGCCCAGGAAGCTCTGCTGGATCTGTTGTCTTTTGAAGATGAGGAATCAGTGGATTACCCAGAGAGATACCTGTTTGCTGCTGCCTACTCCACACATCCCTCTGAGGCCCTCATTAGAGACCTGCTGGTAAGGAGTTATCTCAACACTGTACTTACTATGACAGATTTTTGAAAAATCACATACTGAGACAGATATTGCCTTTTTTGTTAATTTCATTTTATTTCATTTTAGTTTAGTTTAGTTTAGTTTAGTTTAGTTTAGTTTAGTTTAGTTTAGTTTAGTTTAGTTTAGTTTAGTTTAGTTTAGTTTAGTCAGTTTAGTTTAGTTTAGTTTAGTTTAGTTTAGTTTAGTTTATACAATTTTATACAATTTTATACAATTTTACTTTATCTTTTTATTTACTTTTTTTTTTTTATTGTTTTTGAAAAACCACTCAGTGTGCCTAAATCTCAAATTGAGATTACCGGACTGGTTTTGGTCTGTTAATAGAGCTATGGACTTTAGATCTAATGTCGTGAATTCAGTCCCAGTCTGCAACATAAAAACTGGCCTGTTCATTACATATCTTAATGCTCCAATCATTTTGGTGGTGTCAGACTTTGCTGGCGCATAGGGTTTTGCACAGGCTCAAGCAGACTGATATATAATGGATGGAAGATTGAGTGCAATACATATGAATTGTCCATGTGGGATGAGTATCTTTTGAATAAACTCCAAACCCCTAAATTCCAAATTAGATTGAAATTGGTTCTTTTTCCTGACTTGTTTCATCTAACAGCTGTACTCAACAAAAAGACATGTCAAGACTTTTGCATTCCTGGCACAGAGATGATGTCTTGGGAAAACTGAAAATAGCAAAAATATTCTTGGGAGAGCTGGACAGCAGAAGAGAAGAGAAGCACCCCCCGCCCGCCCCCCCCCCCCCCCCCTACTCAAGCAAATGTTTTGGCTCTAAACTTTTTTCATACTCTTAGGGGACTGGGCTGCATCCAGGTCATGACTCCTGTATGTCCGTCTGCTGTCACCAGTTTTTTTTTCGTACACCTGGGTTTGAAGCCATGCCTCCAAGGTGGTCTGTTCGCCCATGTCACATTTGTTTTGATTATTTAGCTGTCAGACGTATGCTGTACATAGAGAAATTTTGAAGCCTCATGAAATTCACTTTTATTCCTACTCGACCAGATCTAGCTGGAACTGTTTTCAGCTGTTTCTATCAATACTTTTATGACTCTTGTCCATTCCTTCCCAGAAATGGAGAGCTGTTTCATGAGGTCATAGGCAGATGTGCCTATCAGCCCCCTTGCTCTAACCTCTTTGCAAGGACTTAAGCTTGGAAACCAGATTTCGTCAAGCCGCACTTTCCAGTCTTGTAGAAATTGGTTTCCTCTATCTTATGAGTGAGTTCCATCAGAATCATTTGTTTTTGACAAATGAAGATCTATATCAAGTCACATGCCACTCGTGCTGATGATTTCTGGGCATTTTTTTCCCCATTCTGGAAGATTTTTTTTGTACTCCATTCATCTGCTCCATCCAGTAGACCATGCTCCCATGCTGTGGATGTCACAGTTGGCTGCTTTCTACTTCCTGTGGAAGGGAACAAATGTATCAAAATTTCCTGATTGTGGTATGTCAGCTTGTTGCTGATTTTCTTTCCTTTTCTTTTTCTTCAGTCAGCCGTTGCTACTACCACCCTTCAACACAACCCCAAGCAAAACATTCGGGTCATACTATCAGTCTCCCTTTTTTCTTTGAACATAGGTAAATTGATAGTTTAACTTGAATATCTTGTTGAATGATGTGTGATATGTTAATGCTATCACCCCATCCACTAAGTGTACAAGGTCATAGATTTTATGGTATCTTTTTTTTTTCTATGTATATACCTTGTTTACACATCTACACACATGTTGACTTGGGAAATTGGAAAAATTCCACCCTTCACCCACCAGATGAGAAATACCCAGGCAGGACCAACTCAGACTTTCTGACTGGAAGTCCAGCATCTGATCCACTTGACTGTCATGTCCATCACACTTTGACTTGATGTTGCAGCACGTGTTGTCGAAGAAGATCCCTAGTGATTCGCTGAAAGAGTCATTGTTGCTGGGATTGTCATCCATCATCCATACATTCTGTCAAGTTGGCGACCAGTGTCACCATGAGGTCAGTGTCAAAACAAGTGGGACTTAATTCAATAATTGCTTATAAATGATCAGTGATATAGAGTGGAATCCACAAATAATGAACCTACCGACAATGAATTTCTGGCAATAAGGTAGTCTTATATATTACCTTGCCCACTCCTTTCTCTGTCCCTCTTGTAAAATTTTCTAAGTAGGACCTCAGGATCTCGCCAGCTTGTGGGTTTATATGCAGGCTTAGTGCTTATGTCGTGATCATTTTGGATCTTGTCCATCACATGGCACCTGTAATGTTAGTGCATATGGGATTCATTCTGAGCGCGGAGACATCATCTTGAGAAATTAAAATTGAAACTGAAACTTGTAAAATACTTTCTATAACGAACAAAATCTATCATTGCACATAGCAAATCCTTCTATGTATGAACGAGGTGTGGTTTCCCAAGGGCCAAGCTTGCTGTGTATGGTCTTGCCCTACAACAAACAAAACACACAAGACTGATACAACTGCTGAGCATCATACATTGTGTGTGTAGCATGCTGATTAGTGATGTAAGCCTACCAGTAACTTTAGCCACAGTGTGTGTGTGTGTCTCTGTGTCTGTCTGTCTGTGTGTGCGTATGTGTGTGTGTTGTGTCTGTGTCTGTGTGTGTGCATGCGTGCGTGTGTGTGTGTGCGTGTGTGTGTGTTCATGTGTGTTTCCTTTTGGATTCTTCACTGACTGAGCCATAAAACTGACTGATAAATGTCATACTGATGATGTGTAAAACATGGTACATTGTGAATTACATCTGAACTCCACCAGCAAGGCAACAAACTGTCAGCACTGTGTAAGGTCAGTGATTTCTCTGGCTACTATGAACTACTGCTATAGAAAGCACATATCCATCATCCTTGAATTATTTTGATTTTGTAGGCAGACTAAATTGTAGTGGAGACTGATGACAGGTCTCTGTTGATATTGTGTCAGCACTTGCACAGAAACAACTTGAGAAACTGAATTGAAAACTCTGTGTGTGTGTATGTGTTTTGTGTGTGTGTGTGTGTGTGTGTGTATGCATGTGTGTGTGTGTGTTGTGTGTGTGTGTGTGTGTGTGTGTGTGTGTGTGTGTGTGTGTGTGTGTGTGTTTATACATTTCTTAATGAGGACATGCATGCTTGTGTGTGTGTATGTGTGTGTGCGTGCATGCATGTCTTGAATTTTTTTAACATTTGTGTGTGTGTGTGTGTGTGTGTGTGCGTGTGTGCATGCGTGCATGTGCATGTGTGTATGTGTATATATGTGTGTGTGTGTGCAGGGGCATGCCAGCATATAGGGTGTGTGTGTGTTTGAATATCCATATGTTTAGACGAGTGCACATATTTGTGTGCGTGTATGTGTGTGCATGTGCGTGTGCATGTGTGTTTGTGTGCACGCATGTGTGTGTGTGTGTGTGTGTGTGTGTGTACTCAGATATATTTTCACACATTTATGTATTCTGTGTGGTACGTGTTTAATATCAGGTGGTGAAAGAGGTGAAACAGCTGCTGATCAATGGCCTGGAGGCATGTGGGGAAGCCATGTGTCGCGGCATGTACCTGCGCGCACTAGGGAACGCGGGCATAGCCAGCACTGTGCCCATCATTCTGACTTACGCTGAGACACCTAACGCTCCTATGATGGCTTTCACTGCCATTGGTGCCTTGCGCAGGATACACAATCAATTTATCAATGATGATGTGAGTTTATTTTCCTTCTTTTTTCTCTCTACCTCAAGGTCTGGGCCACCCCAGTGGCACTGAACCCACACCAGTCATTCGAGCTCTATAACACACCACCATCCCCAAGTTCATTCAGTTGAAGTCTCAGTGCCAGAAAGCCCATGGGAGCTAGAGCATGAGGCCACTTGGCAGAGGAGACCCTGCACTGCTGGGCCAGTTGTGATCCTGTTTACTGAAGGCATTGCCTACTAAGCCCATATTAACCCTTTGACTCCCACACCCTATCCACCAACTGCAAAAACTTAACTCTTTGTCTCCCTCACCCTATCCACCAGCTTCATGACTAGAACCTCTGAGCAAACAATTAACCTCTTCAGTGCGACGGACGTATATATACGTTACGATACTGTGTACCTCATTTGACAACAACATATATGTACATTCACATTACATCAAGAATTTTCTTACCTCCATTTTTAAGCTAGGGAATCTCAATTCACACGAATCAGAAAGCTCTGTCCATCTACATGAATTATAAATGAGGTCAGCAGCCAATCACACTTCGCTAAGGTCACTACACTGCAGTGTTTGTAACTAGCCCCTCAGAGAGATTTTGACCTTTCTTCCACAATGGGCTTCGATTGGGCCAAGTGCTGTGAGAAAGACAGCGTGTTGCCAAAGGTTTTAGTTATCTCATCACAGCACATATTGAGACATGCTTTAGGTGAACTCTGTCTGACCCACACTTCAGACAGGGGAGGGGGAGGGGGGAGAGTGATGAGGAGATGGAGGTTTTGTTTACAGATTTCAGCTATTCTACCAGCACATTTAGTCAGTGAAGCTTGCTTATAGCATGTGTGACATGGCCAGCTCAAACACAAGAGTCCAGCACAACACGTGATTATCAAACTTGTTGAGTTTTCTGTCTTCTGTCAGTGTTTCTGTTGTTCAGGAGGAAACGGAAAGAAAATGGTGGGCATGGCAGTAAGAGAGTGAGTGGGTGTGTGTGGGTGTTACTGTTGAGTACTTTGTATGCACATAGAGTTTGGAGACATATCTCCAATACTTTAATACACAATTATGTTTTCTTAGAATATTATGTTTATTAGATTATTTATCCTCCAATACTTTAATACATAATTATGTTTTCTTAGAATATTATGTTTATTAGATTACTTATCCATAATGTATAACAATAAATTGCATGAAATTTCTTAATGTCTATTTTATGGCCCATTCTTCACTAACCAAAGTGTCAAATACAGTTGAAACTACTTACTCTCAACCTGCATACCT
>CM060306.1:99802116-99834616 GCA_030674185.1 Monoplex corrugatus | reverse complement strand
AACTGGTATAAACTGATCTCACTATTGCAACAAGCATTCACAAGAAAGTATTCATCTGTTATGATTTACTCTTACAAGGATTAGGATTATGGGGAAAAAAGCCCATCTCAAATCAACAGAAGCAAGATGCTTTTAATTGCTTAATCTCTTATTTACAGTATGGTTTTACTGTTCTAACAACGTGGACATTTTTTAATCATTGAATAAACGGATATGTACATTGTTTTCAGTGTATGGTTGTTTAGACCTTTGATTTGTTGTTGTTCTTCATTTTTTGTAATGATCTTGTTTTCAGATTCTTTGGATCAAGTTCAGCATTAACGAATTACCACTGTAAAGAAAGTCATTGATATCATGTTTTCTGTGCAGTTTGGAATTTTCGCAGAAGGATTAGAATCTCTGGTGGGAGAGTCAGAGGAGAGTACATCTGATGGCGAATCAGAGGCAGCTGAAGTGGAGCCAATGGCAGGCATGGCCTTTACATTGATGGACGTCTTGTTGCGACAAATTGAGTTTTTCCGCGGTTCAGGGGGTCTGATGTCAGCTGTGTGGAATGCACCTTCTGAACTTACTTCTGCTTTGCAGGTGAGGGAGATTATGTTTGGATGAAAGTGAGTTAAATACATAGCACATAGATTATTTGCTGACTTTGCTGCTAAAAACAGTAAGGAAAGTCTCACCTTCAAAGAGTAAGGAAAGTCTCACTTTCAAAGTTGTGTGATGGTGTTGAATGGTTGGTAAGTGTGCAAGTCAGGAGAGAAGAGTAGCGATGGTGATAGCAGCCTGACGATGAAGACCCAGGGAAGGCAGAGGAGGTGTCACTCTTTTTATTTTTCATCCCAAGCACTGTGACCAGACCAGATGAGAAAGCCCACAATATTCACACTCACACGCTTACATACTCCTTGAGTGAACCACAAAGATAACCACGCAAGCCTACATGAGAACTGACTGTCTGGACAGTGGGAGCCCTGATGGGCTAGCTCTGTGTTTGTTCGTGCAAACTCCACATTGTTTATCATGTGGTATAAACCATCCTTTTTCATGTCTGTTCTGTTTTATGATATTCTTTAATCTTTTTGTTTCATCTGCTTGTTGTTTGCTAAACTATTGCCAGCACCTCTCTCTTTAACATGGAATACCAAATCTTCAGTGACAACGTTTTGTTATGCCAATTATCTCTGGTTAAGAAGCATGATGTACTGTAATCAGAAATGCCCTACGACACTGTTTTTTGGTCACTCTGATATGTTACTAAATGTTGTTATGATTTGTGAGTATGTGTGTTATAGGCAGAATCTTTTTTGTTGTTGTTGTTGTTGTTGTTTCATTAGTTTAGCACCTATCATCAAGCTTGAAATCACAGTCCATTGTCTGTTACAAGTTCACTTCCATATACTTTTTTACTTTTATGTTTTCATCCACTTGTATCAGAAAGTGTTTTGGAGAGACAAAGCCAGCAGCCTGCAACTGGATAGGAAGCCTGGCAAAGAGTCATGTCCTAGATGTGGAGAGTGTCTGCCACTCTGTCCATCCAGCACTTCTGTCGTGGCTCTGAACCCTGAACATCTGATACTTTAAGTTCGAAGGACTGTCCAGTTAACTGCCATCTTTGTCAGGTGACCAAACCACTTGATCCACTCCTGTGTGATGTAATGATTGAATGTGTTGTTCCACAGACGCTGTGGCGTAGTGGTTAACACAACACACTACCGACTGGAAAGTTGTGGTTTCGAATCCCCATCAGTTCTATTATTGTGGGGGTTTTCAGCTCTAACCGGCTCCTACCCAGAGTTGGGCATGCTATGGGCTCATTTGGAAGATTGGGTCACACTGTCGAGTCTCATCCACTTCATAGATGCATCATTGAGGATGTTGCTCAAATCTTCTGACCAGCACCGCAGGTGTCTGTGTCTCTCGGGCCTGGTTGATGCCAGGATATATTATGATAGTAAGCGTAGAGTACAGCCCTGTCACACAGTCTCATTCCTAGCTGGAACTCCCTAGCATCATGATTATCATCCTAATCGACATCATCATCATCGCATTGTAAAAGTTTCAATCCTGAATGGAACTCCCTAGCATCATAATTATCATCCTAACGTAACATCATCATGATCGCATTGTTAAAAAAAAAATTGTGCCAGCTTCTGTGGCCATTACGGTGGTGTAAAAAATGGGACCAAAAAAAAAAAAGCAAAGGTGAGCACATAGGTTACCTCCCTGAGTGCGATGATCCTAAGATATAAAAAAAAAAAGAAGAAGAAAAAATGTGTTCTTCCAGTCATCTCTCAGATATTTTCATTTCTAGTCTTACATCTCCTTTGGTCTTGCCTGCTGCTTATCTGAGACATCTCACTGGTTGTGATTTTTCTCTCAAGTGTTTTCTTTAATGCCCAGGTCTGGCGCTGGTAAGTTGGTGTGGATACAAAAATTCTAATCATGGATCTGGCTTTTCTCTCAATATGGATGCTTGTTATCACTTCATTTTTGACTTAAATCATAAATTTGTAACTGGTATCTGTAGTGTACAGCATTTCCATTTCTCACTTCAATATGGGTAACAAATTTTGTGGTTAGCTTCTCTACTGATATCAGTTCCTGAGTTAGTCTACACTCAAGACACAGGTTTTTCACTTATCACATTGCTTCATGTGGCATTATGTTTCAGGGTAATCTGTTATTACAAGACCACTCCCAGAGAGTACACCTGAGTAATGGTCTGATTGTCAGTATGGAGGTGATGGGGGTGCTGTCCATGGACCTGTCAGGTTACGTTTCAATCAGTCTCTGGAACAGGAACTGTGAGGCTCTCATCAAAAATAGGTAAGTCGTTGTTGGCTGCATGTGTGACAAACACATACACAAACATATGTTTATGCTTACATGCACACATGCGCACACAACACACACACACACACACACACACACACATACTCTCATACACATACACATACACACACACACACACACACACACACACACACACACACACACACACACACACACACACACACACACACACACACACCACACACACACACACACAAGTTTTCTTCATTTGTTCTTCATTTCTTCATTTTTTCCTTTGTGGAAATGTTTTCTTGGTTTCCTTCCCTGTGCCTTTTTATTTACTTATGTAGCAACTGATGGTTATCAACAGAGACAGACACAGATAGCTACTTGTATACTAACTGGTGGTTAGCAACAGACATGGATAGCTTGCTCTGTTGTATGTGGTCAGTGTCTATCTTGCTGAAGGGGTCCATCGATCATTGACACAGCATTGCAGAGGGATTAGGACAATGTAGACCACAGGTTTTTGTTGCAGTGAGCTTTATTGTGTACACACATGCCGACAGTTCTCATCAGTCAAATGAGACCATGATCTCCAACAAAATTGTACAAATACCGATCATTTGATTCATCTCAGTTAGCTATAGTCATCAACAGCTTAAATTCTGTGTATTTTATGGAATGAAAAAAGGAAAAGGAAAATGGCTTCTGATATAAAATTCAGGGTGACACCGTAGACAAATGAAGTTGTAATGTGAAAGAAAGGGGCAGGGGGAGTCATGAAATAAAGAGGTGAGGTTTAGGCAGAATAAAGGGATGCTACTGTACTTAGAAGAAAAGAGTTAAAGGGAAGACACATAGAAGAAAATGGTATATGCTGCCACAAAGAGGATGGTGCCCTACAGATTATAAAAGATGCTGCTATAGACAGAGCTATGTTAGATTAACATGATTGTTGAATTTAACAGTGATGAGGCTAGTACTGGTGATGTTGGGAATGTTGGTGATGGTAAGCTGATAATGCTAATGATAAATGTTGATTGCTGTTTGACAGTGGAGCTCTGTACATTGAGGGAACCATGAAACTGGACTCCTCTTTGGTGGAATCAGGTCTTGTGTTCAGTGGAGAGGGACAGAGTGCCATTGATTTCACCACTGATGCTGATTTCTACGAAATGCCCTTGAAGCTGTGTATGCAAATGATGCGACCCGAGTTCACTTTTAAGTAAGTTTGGTTCCCTGTGTCTCAGGCTGTCTGTATATGTGTGCTTGTAATGTTTTTGCCCTGGCTTTTTTTTCAGCTTCTATGTCTGCTTCATGTCAGTCTGTCTTGTCTGATGGATCTCTCTGATGTTTTCTTTTTTTCTATTGCAATTAAGGCATATTGTTTGACTGTAAAGGGATGGATTGTATCCACTCAAAAGGCAGTCGTCCTGACATGGTAAATTAGTGATTCTCTTCCCTGCAGACATGTATGCTTATTTGCCAAAGATTCACCCCTAAATACCCTAACTGTCCTTAGTGATTGTCAACATGTGCAGACAGATACATGCATCCAAGCATTTTCATGCATACATGTAAGTATGCCTGTCTCAGGCTGGTGTGAATCCACTTTCAAAAGATGTATGCAAGAAATCATCGTGCCTGGAATATTTGTTTGCTATTTACTCTAGAGGTTTTATTTGCATTGATGAGAGTGATGTTTTATACATATACATCTTCACTGACTAGATTTAGCATGAGGCTTTTTTTAAATGCTTTTGTAAATAATGGTTATATTGCCAGTTTGGGCACATTTGAT
Source organism: Monoplex corrugatus (assembly GCA_030674185.1). Lineage (NCBI taxonomy): Eukaryota > Metazoa > Mollusca > Gastropoda > Littorinimorpha > Ranellidae > Monoplex > Monoplex corrugatus. The sequence goes on along the minus strand of CM060306.1, from coordinate 99,830,019 downwards.
GTATTTCATTTTGTCTTTAGATTTGTGAAATTTTTGCAGCAAGCATTGATATTCATGTTTGTCACAATTGCAGACAATCTGTGATGAAATATGAAGCTCTGAAGAGTGTGAATCGACTACAGCGAAGAGCCACAACTACCAACACCATTCCTGCTGAATCCTACTTCCTGAATGCTGCAAACTCTGAGGAATGCAGAATAATGAAGTCAGAGCAATAACTGAAATGGTAAGATTGTGTTTATTGCTGTGGTGTGTGTATGTATGAGTGTATGTGCTAGCAGTGTCATCTGGTATTTCTAGCATTAGAGAAGAATGCTGTAAGCCAGATGGCACAGATGCACTGACCTCCCCCCCCCCCCCATCCCCCACTTCTTTGACCGGTACACCACAGTGGTTGTGCAGTTGATTTGAATGCAGACACGGTCTTTTTCCATTGGTGGTGGAATGCTAGCACAGCTCTCTCCAGTACCAGCACCTCCAGGTAATTGGTGTGATGTTTCTCTTCCACTGACCTTTGACCACTGGCAGATATTGTTGAGGGCTAACCCCCACCTCTCTTCTGATGCGTCTGTGGCCATTATCACATCTGGTGTCAGCTGCTGCTGTAAGGATCGAGGTACATGCTGCAGACACCTCCAAAATCTGAGATTGGCTCTGGCTTCTGCGTGAAATGCTATCTTTTGAACTTATTGGGGTGATTGTAAACACTGTGTAACACCTTCTGTAGCTCCCTGGGGTGTAGGCGGGCAAAAGGCAGTGTGTATGATGAAAAAGGCAGTGTGTATGATGCAAACGTCACTTTGCTAAGGGGTGATTGGTTCTTTTGGTACAGCTGTGGACTCGAGATCTGATATCTTGAGTTCAGTCCCAGCTCACAACATAAAAAATTGGCCTGTTTGCCGCCCATTGTCCATTATTCTGGCGGTTTCAGCTTAGTGTTTCAAAGTTCTCCCCACCCACCCCTCACTTACCGCTCCTCATTGCCAGTGCATAAGGTTTTGTGCGGGCTCAGGGAGTCAGCCAAGTAATTGCTGGCAGATCTGGGTGGAGCGCGTATGGATTGGCTGAGTGTGGTGAATCCCCATACACATGGTGTGAGCTGCTGTGCCCAGTCTCGTCAATTGCTGGGTCGGCGGGTCATCCTTTCACACTGCTGATCCAGTCAGGGAGAAAGCAGCATGGCGTGCGTGCTCTGAAAATGGTGCCAATTCTCACTGACCCTTGTAGGTACCAGTGATTTTATTTGCTTTCACTGATCACCGTCCATTGCTGTAACTGAAACCCCGAGTATGGAAACACAGCTGTAATGATTCGCCCAGCGCTGCTACGGCTCCACTGAAGTGAAAACATTGTAGGACAGGTATAGCATGGAAAGGATCTTGTTGTCTCCCCTTCCACCTCAGGTAAATCTTCGCCCCTGGAGCAGTTGACATTGCCGTCAGCGGATGTTGATTAGTGGCCACTGTCTGATGGGATAATAGTAATGATGCCAGACATCATGACAGGGGACTGCTGAGTGGCAAAGGCGTTATTCTCAAGAGAAGGGGAAGGGTGCAGTCACTGCGTCGCACCGGGCGTGGTCATCCCCGCATTCTGTAGTGAGCCTGTCATGGAGGAAGAGGGAAGGTGAACAGGCAGAAGCGTCGTATCACTATTCTGTCATTCCGCAGAAGATAAAGATTTCATAGGTTTGTTGGTGACACGAATGGATGGGTCAAACCAAGTAGACTTGTGACAGAGCCATACCAGCTGATGTCATATTTGCTGGTTGTGGTGAACAGAACATCACAGAGCCAAACGATGGTGTTACATTGGAAGCAGACATCGTGGCAGTATTAACGCAAGTTCAGAGATGGCTTAAACAGCCTGACCAATCAGAAGTCCTAGGGTTGGTGGGGATCCGCCCACATTGTGATTTTTCCTTCATGGAATATTTGTATCTAAGTCCTACAAGGCTTGATAGGTATAAGTACAGAATTAGCTGTGGGTTTAAGTTATGCTCAAAGAGAGCAGAAATTCCCCCACAGAATCTGCTGATGCACACACTGATTCCGTTGCAAATAGTGGTCATTTCCTTCCCATTCTTCCCACCTTCTTCGCCATTTATTCGTTATGGCAGTGAACTACAATGAATGTCTGCTCGGTAGAAGAGAGTGTATTACAAACACCCATATATATATAAGCCATTCAAGATGCACAATAGTGCAGAAATTCTTATTTTGTTGTTGTTGATAGTTGTCAATAATTCATATTTTGTCCACATAGGCCCATACTGCTGGTATGATTTTCTGGCATTTTTACAATGATGAAAACGTGAACGGGAACTGCATGGAGCACCACAGTGTTCTCTCTCTCTGTCTCTGTCTTTCTCTCTCCTTCTCTCTCTCTCTTTCTCTCTCCTTCTCTCTCTCTTTCTCTCTCTCTCTCTCCCTCTCCCTCCCTCTTTCTCTTTTTCCTTCCCCCCTTGTATCACTCAGTCACTCTGTGTGTGAGTGCACGTGTGTTAACGCCCTATCGGTATATTCAGCCTTATAGGTATGGAAGCAGGTGTTTTCCATCCCATGCATCCCAACAAACAACTCCTGCCCAGGAGCACTTCGCACTGGCAGCAATCAAGTTTGTTACATGTATCTCATCACTGGCACTGGTGATCAGCCAGCGGGCATAGCCATGCAAAAATTAATAGATTCCACTTTATGTTTTGGCATTCTCTCAGAATCAGTTTCATCCTCAGATCTGTGTAAGACTTCCTATCCACAAATGCTAATCTGGTGAAATGGGCGAAATCAGATAACCCTGCTTGCCCGCTCTGCCAGGGAAACAGACAGTGGAACATGTCCTGAGCTCATGCGAGGTAGCGTTAACCCGAGGAAGGTACACATGGAGGCACAATCAAGTGCTTCAAGAGATCTCACAAGTGATCAGTACTGCGACCAGCTCTGCCAGAGGAAACAAACTTGTCACCAAAAGCTCCAGCAACCTTCTATACGGCAGGAGGCAGGAAAAAGTGGCCTGAAAAAGATTTGACACCCAGAGCATGGAAGCGGGGTCTGCTGGGTGAAGCAGACGACTGGGAGTGCACAGCAGATCTCCCACAATGAAAAAAAAACCACACCCAGAAATCATCAGCGAGGCTGGCATGAGACTGGATATAGTTCTCCACCCCCATTCATCCAAACAGGTGATTCTTATCGAGCATGTAATTGTTCAGTGAAGAACTTGCCGCAGTCAACAGCATCATATGGGATAAGCAACCAGATCGTGGGTAGAAGGCTACAGGTATTGAATAAGTTAGGGTTGATTATAAAGAGACTGAAATTGGTCATAGGGAGTAAAATAGAGGGAAGAAGTCAACAATGGAAACATACAGTTGTATAATTGTAAATCAGTTTGAACTAGCTCTTGGCACATCATCTTCTGGTCATATCGCCACGAAGCTGGGCATCTAGTACGATAAGTACGGTACGAAATGGCTGCACAGGTGGCCCATGTTCCGCCTGGTTATGATGGGCGGCGCAGGAACCAAAGACTTCCACCAAAGAGACTATACTCTTTACATCCACTGGCAGGAATGCAGCGAGAGTGAGAGAGAGAGGGGGGAGGTGGGTGAGAGGGAGAGACAGGGAGAGAGAGGCAGAGAGAGGCGGGGCTTAGTTGTAAAAAATCCGGCGTAATCGGGAGATATAATTGCGAGAAAAAAATGTAGGCCTAGAAATTTGCATTCTAAACTTACTCATTACGCCTTCTTTTCGTAATATGAATATGTATGATGCATCGAAGGCATTCATACTGAAGTTATGTCTTGGTACACTTAGGTCTATCTACGTACTGTTTTGTGATTTGGGAAAGCTGTTAGTCCGCATGGGCTGTGCTGTGCTCATTTGCCAGACCAGTTATGAGTTCAATCCCAGCCCGCAACATTAAAAACTGGCCTGTTTGTTGCCCATCTTAATGTTTACATCATTCTGGTGGTATCAGCTTAATGTTTCATAGGTCCCTCTTCCCTCTTTCCCCATTTCAAGGCCTTGCCAGCGCATAGGGTTTTGCGCAGGCATCGGAAGTCTGTCAGATAATTGCTGGTAGATTTGGAGTTTTTCCAGTGCAGTGAATCCCTCTTGAACAAACTACAAACAGACCAGACAAATTGAAGTATCCAGTGTTTACAAAAATAGCACAAAACAAAGACAGAAAAAGAAAGAAAGAAAAGAAAAGAAAAAAGAAAAGAATAGAAAATACAACAACAACAAGAAGTCACGTTTTGGTTACTGTGATGTTGACGACAAAGTATACAAGTACAGGACACAAAAAATTTGATTTTGCTTTCACCATTCAAAACAAATTTGATCGCTGTATATCATGTAAAGTACAGGTAAAGGAGTGACAGATTTTCAAGTTTTTCAGTATTTAGTTTTAGAGGCATGTTGCAAAGGTCGTAAAGTGCTCAGGATGGCTCGTTCTTCATTTGATGCTGTGAATGCCAATCGTGGATTCTGGGACGGAGCCTATATGCAAGATAGGCTTGTGAAATCACAAATTGCGAGGAAAACCAAGATTGGTATAGGATGACTGAAGACTTTCAGCTGTATGATTTTATTGTTTTGAGAAAATGATTAAATCCTGGCTTTGATCCTGTAGTTTTGTTGCCCATCTGAATGATGGTACTGACGTCAAATTTTAAAAAGGGATCAAACACTCTCTCTCTCTCTCTCTCTCTCTCTCTCTCTCTCTCTCTCTCTCTCTCTCTCTCTCTCTCTTCTCTCGCTCTCTCCCCTTCTCTCTCTCTTTCTCTCATGCTCTCCCCTTCCTCCCTCCCTCTCTCTCTCTCTCTGTTTACCTGCTTCTTTGTTGTTAGTTTCTTTCTTTCTTTCTTGTCAGCATGTTGGCCTTCATAGTCAGCTTGGCTGTATCGCTTTTTTTTTCCTTTCGTGGTATATAAGTAAGCTTACCGTTGTTAACGTACTAACAGCACATTTACCACTATCGGCACAGACGTTCGGACTAACAGCATGTTTGGACTTTATTCCCCTACTCCCGCTTCCGCCGGATTTTTTTTTTCTTACAGCTACGCCCTTAGCATCTCTCTCTCTCTCTCTCTCTCTCTCTCTCTCTCTCTCTCTCCCCTCCTCCCTCTCTCTCGCTCGCTCGCTGCCTTCCTGGCAATGAAAGTCTCGGGATCCCGGTTCCTGCGCTGCCCATCATAGCCAGGCGGGAACATGGGTCACCTGTGCAGACGTTTCATACTGTGCCTACGTAATGGATACCCGATTCATGGCAATATGAACAGACGATGATTCGCCAACAGCAAGTTCAAACAAATTTGTAGAATGCACGTTTCCATTGTTGGTTTCTCTCTTGTATTTTACTCCTTATGACCAAATTCAGTCAGTATACAATCAATGCTGACTTATTTCATAATATCTTAAATGTCCTACCCATCATCTACATTGATCTATAGGCTTCTCCCCTACGATGCTGCTGATTGCAACAAGTGCTTCACTGAATGGTTTAAAATCAATTTGTCTATTTAAAAAACATGCAAAATATTTGTTTCTTCATTCCATTCATACAGAGAGAGAGAGAGAGTTCTGATTCTCATTTACTGAAAGAGAAGAGAGAGAAGCGTGCGTGTGCACGCGCGCGCACACACACACACACACACACACACACACACACACACACACACACACACACAGACATACACACACACACACACGCACAGAGACAGAGAGAGACAGAAAGGGGAGAGAGAGAGAGGCAGAGAGAGGGGGGAGACGGGACAGGTAGAGAGAGAGGGGGACTTTTATACTAGAGAATACGGTACGTTTACAGCTAAGCATGAGAAACTGAAAGAAAGGGAGGAGTTGTTAATCAGAGCAGCTGTGCCCATAGTATTAAATGTGCAGTTAACACGTCGTTCCCCCCACCCACCCATCCCCGATCCCCCCCCCCCCAACCATCGTCCCACCCACCCCTCTTTCTCTCTCTCTTCTCTCCAAAGTCGGTCACATGTTATCAGGTTTGCTTCAGATTGTACACATGATGTCTCCACTCTCTTGTGCTTTTCAAACACTGCCATCGACGCTTTCCGCTAGATTCTTTTTCCAAACGTTCCCACGAAGCTGGGTTTTCAGCTAGGCCTAGATAACGATAAAGATTAGTGCTGGAACTCACATAGCTGTCGAATGGCGCCGTTGGAAGGAATGCTGGTGAAGTAGGAGAAATTTGGCCAGTCAGGTTGATGACAGCATTGTGCCTTCCCTTCGCTTTAATTTACACACGCCAGCGTCGGTCTCGTCCTAACCGCAGATGTTTGACCATGATAATTATACTGTTTGGTTTAACTACCAAATCTCTACATTTCTGGCATCTACAAAACGATAGATCATGGTCCTCCCCCTGGTTTGTCTGGAACACTGAGTGTCTGATAATGAGACCACTGGCAAGAAATGGTCAGACCAAAGAGAGTAATACCTACTTTGGTCAGAATAATACCTACTTGTTTACTGTGTTTGGTCTGAATTAATACCTACTTGTTTACTGTCTTTGGTCTGAATAATACCTACTTGTTAACACTCTTTGGTCAGAATAGTACCTAGGCCTACTTGTTTACTTACTCTCTTTGGTCAGACGTGGATGGAACTAGAGATCACTGACGCGAAGTTGAGTACTAAGATGAAAATTTCTGGCGACGCAACGGGCAGTTGCTGTAACATTACATTGGTTTGATTTGTCATAGTCACTGCCAGATGCTCTGACTCTCTCTCTCTCTCTCTCTCTCTCTCTCTCTCTCTCTCTCTCTCCTCTCTCTCTCTCACTCTCTTTCCCCCTCCCTCTCTCTGTCTCTCTCTTTTTCTTAGGATATGAACAGGTCACGACGTTCGAGTTACCAACTTGCGTCAGCAGCGGGGGACTGATAAGTAAATCGTGATTCCCCAATCAAAAAAACAAAACAAAAATCCTGTTCCGAACTGTTTTTTCTGGGATGCGTGTGTGCATGTTGTTTTGCACTGTGCATGCATTATGTTGCTGCAACAGTTTGAATTCTGCATTTTTGGTGGGTGTGTATGCTCGCATTTTCGTGTTTCCAATTATAAGCCATTGAATACTGATATGATTTACAGGAACTGTAATGTGCGTATTTGATGTTTTGCATGCGTATACCCCATGAAGGGGGCTCAGGCACCAGCAAGTCTGCACAGACATTGACCCATTAAATCAGAGAAATTTCCTTTCTCGTATCTGGGTTCGATTCCGCCAGGGCAGGATCAAACCCAGACCTTCTGATCGGACAACCGATGTCCCAACTACTTAGCTATCACGTCCGTTTGTGTGTGTGTGTGTCATGGTTTATTCATCATGATTTATTCTAGTCCTTCAGAAGGGGACGAAAAAAGTGTTGGACCTATCACAGGGTCCCCCTTCAGACCGTATTGTTAGACGGGTAAGTAAGGTTTGCATAATGAAGATCACGCCATCCATGATTGGACTGGTTACTCAACATTTTCCACCGACCTAGTCCCCCTCAGACCGTATCGTTACACGAGTACGTAAGGTCTGCGTAATGAAGATCACGCCATCCATGATTTAACTGGTTACTCGGCGTTTTCCACCGACCTCTAAAAGAGGGGGTGAAGAATATTCAAGCCCTATCTTACACTGGTACGTAAGATTTGCGTAATGAAGAGCACGCCATCCATGATTTAACTGGTTACTCAACATTTTCCACCGAGCAGAATCTAACGCTCACATTGGTCTTATCCAACTATAGAGGGTAGGTTATCTAGTACACAAAAGGTTTCAGCAAATACCAACGTCCAAGCGAAAAGTCCAGAAAGTTGAATAACAGCCAGGGCCACCAGGTGCCAAAGATTGCGTGGTTATTCAAATTTCGATGTCCAATGAAAGACAGGTTAGTTATTCAAATTTCAATGTCCAATGAAAGACAGATGGGAAGGTTTTGTGACAGAAACAACGGAAACGCACTGTATAAAAGCCAGAAAGTCAATCACTATAGGAATTCACCCATTCGATTGCCACCCAGCCAGAGACCTTCCAACCTATCATTTTATACTTTTGTTAGGGTAGGGATAGAAATAGGTAGTATGTTTGATTTTCCATGAAGCAAAGAGAGAGGGAATAGAGTAGGACATAAGAAAGTGTTCAGCATTCTAGTGATACGCAAGTTTTGATGATTCGTAGTGCATCTTAGGATTTTAGGAATATTAGGACCCAGGACAGTAGGAATGGTGAATCACGTTTATGCTGAAGTTGATTGATTAAATAAATACGTTGTAGTTATTATTTTATGTGTGGACTGCTTATGAGAATCATGTCTAGTGTGGTTAGTGCATTTCTTCTCGCCACTCTCCTTGATTAAATAAATACGTTGTAGTTATTATTTTATGTGTGGACTGCTTATGAGAATCATGTCTAGTGTGGTTAGTGCATTTCTTCTCGCCACTCTCCTTCCTTGGTGTGTGTGTGACTTCTACACCCAAACCCCTTCTTGTTATAGACCCTTGTGCCTTCTGGCTGCACACGTTAAAGATCTCACGGCAGTTGAAAATCGTGAAGAGTAGGGCATTGCCCGGCTGTCTTGGTAAAAAAAACATTGGAGAGATTGGTTGATTTCCCAGATCCCACCCCTTGAAGACCAATTAGCCTTCTTGCCTTTCTGAAGTCTTGGTAAAAAATCTGGATATGAATATGAATTTGAAGCGAGGTAGCGTCGCCCTCGTGCTGCTTGCCCCTGGAAAAGTTAGGTCTCTATCACCTCACTCTATTACGACCCCAGGGTTATGGCACTATCTAGGTAGGACCTCAGGACCTGGCCAGCTCGTGGGTTTATGTGCAGGCTTAACACTCGTGCCGTGATCATTCTGGATTTCCTCCGTCACATGCCACCTGTGATGTTAGCGTATATGGAATTCATTCCGAGCGCGGAGACTGAAACTGAAAACTGAAACTATGGTTAATTTGGATTGTTGTTGTTGTTGTTTTGTTTGTTGTTGTTCTTGTTGTTGTCGTCGTTGTCGACGTCGTTTTAGTATTCAAGTCTATAAGTCTGTTCATTGGCCTTCCTCAAAAACATTGAGACTTTGACTGACCTTTCAGAAGAATTAGCTTGTAAAGGGTATTTACCACGTATGGCGGATGTGGCCGTTTAATGCCTAAGTTTTTAATTTGATTCGGAAGCTTTAAATGGTAGATAGTGTTCAAATAGCGATTTTCCTCACTGCAAGACAATTATCAAATTATCAACGAACAGCTTTGAGGTGTGAAGTAATCGAATTAAAAGAAAGCTCTCCTTTTTAGACTTTTGACAAATAATTTCAGTCGAGGAATCACGTTTAGAAATGATCCGTGTACTGGCAAGTGATCGTTACTTCGCGGTATATTTTAGCCTCAGTTATGGGAATGTTGTTTGCCTTGGACGTTTGAGGAGGGGGGAAGAGAGAGAGAGAGAGAGAGAGAGAGAGAGAGAGAGACGTGTGTTTGTGTGTGTATGTGTGTATTTGTATGCGCGCACAAAAAAGAATGAGAGACGATGAGTATTACTAGGAACTTCACGTGTAGAGGAATATATGGTAGCGGGTGGACCATGTTCTTATTTCTGTGACCAAGTCCACTTACCGGTACGCTAAAAACGACAGTATCTACTGGTGGCAGTTCCCATCCTGTAAAAATGAAAAAACGAGACTTTTAGCGTGGTTTGACCACCAGAAAAAAAGGGAGATTGGTAGTGTGCTTTGACCATCTTGTGGATGGGTTTACGCGCTTTACTCTTGTATACGCGTCTTTTACTAGATCTATACACAGACTGGTCAGTGTGTAACCGGGCCTGTCTTTTGACACAACTTTCTGATTTAAAAACTGTGTGTGTGTGTGTGTGTGTGTGTGTGTGTGTGTGTGTGTGTGTGTGTGTGTGTGTGTGTGTGTGTGTGTGTATGTGTGGTGTGTGTGTGTGTGTGTGTGTGTGTGTGTGTTGTTTTGTGTTTTGTTTTGCAGGTGGTCCAGCTGTCTGACGTAAAGACATAATCGCACTCTTCCACATGATATAATGTGAATACCAGTTGTCATGTGAAGGTGAACATTACTTCTTCAACAGCTCCTCTGTATCCCCTTTCTCCCCATCCATCATCAGCCCTCTGGTCACTCACTGTATCATTGGTGATGAAAACAGAAAATGCAAGATTTGACTGTCCATATCACAGGTGTTGTTTCATGGGAACATTCCAAATAATTTCATGTATGTACGACTGTGACATCATTACTCAATTCCATGTCTTTGAAAATTGAGATTTCGTTTTATACCAGAAAGAATGTAGATTAAAGGAGGAATTTGAAGGAGGAATTTGTGTTTTAAGCGTATCTACGATATTTCAGGCAGAGGTGCTGATGAGGACCGATCATGTATTTGTTATTATACTGGACACAGTGAAATTTTGCTTTATTTGTCACATTAATACAGTAGAGAAAAGTTGCTTTGTGACATTTACAAACTCATTGGCAGTTGAATATGTCTGTAATTTATTTATTGTCCTAAAATCTTTTTCTTACTTCTGCATTACTTCTTTGACTCCTGTACTCTGTCCACCAGCATCATGCTCTGCTAACCATGCTAGCATAGCAAAGCAAAAACGTAACCCTTTGATTCCCTCACCCTATCCACCAACTTCCTGCAGGAAGCTGGTGGATAGGGTGAGGGAGTCAAAGGGTTGTTTTTGCAGTTGGTGGATAGGGTGCTGGAGTCAAAGGGTTAATGCTCTGAAAGTGTGTTTTACAAACAGTGTTATTGTATTTGCATTCAAAGATTTTTTTCTTGTTTTAGTGTGTGGGGTATGTTCTTGTAGTTTTTTAAATGTCGTTTTCAGGTCAATCAAAAATGTACATCAGTACAATGAAAATAAAATCAGAATATTTTTCTATCTTTTGCATAATTTTTGATAATTCTTTTGTAAATTCAGATTCACTGCCAATGTGTTCAAACTATCCATTAATGATTTGTTTTATGTATGTATATGTGTATGTTTGTGTGAGAGAGAGAGTGTATGTGAGCATGTATGTGTGTGTGTGTGTATGTGAGAGAGAAAGGGGGGGGGGTGTCCCTTGTGTTTACATTTAGGACAAATGTACAGCAACTTAAAAACCTGAAAACATTTTGAAGAAAAAATAATGGTTGCATCACTGTTGCTGCAAAGCTCAGACATTTTGGATAACTTCAGGCTTTATCATGGAGCTTTCTTCGTGTTCTTTGCAAGTTCTGTGACAATTTTTCCATTCAAAATATCAATGGCATGTCAGCATCAGATACCAACTTCCATGGGGTTCATGAATCATTTAAGTTAAAAACAGTTTCATGAAATTACATGTTCAGATATCTTTCAGTAAAAAGACGCAACTTCAGTTTTGCATTTTTGACACAATCTTATACTGTTGCTACCGGGGTACTGAGCTTGTACATCAAATGATCTCCAAGTGATAAGGGAATGATGCATGTTTTGTTTGTTTAATGAATTGGTATTTTAGCTTTATTAAGGACTAGTCTGTGTGGTTGATACTTACTTTATTGCCCAGAATCTAGTCATGGTTAACCAGTTAACTTTCATGTGCATTTCAACACATTCTTTGAAAAACTGGTTTCAAGTATTATTGCATACCCGCACACATGCATTTGTGTGTGTGTGTATGTGTGTGTGTGTGTGTGTATGTGTGTGTGTGTGTGTGTGTGTGTGTGTGTGTGTGTGTGTGTGTGCATGTGTGTGTGCGTGTGTATGTGTGTGTGTGTGTATTGATAGATATGCATACAGAAAGATAGATGTAGACATAATGTATGATGTTTTTAGATACTCACATGAAAATATTATGTACTGAGCTGTATGCTTTGCTGATAAAATCTACTAAAGGTACTGTCAACATTATATCTAAGAAATCCTAAGCTGAGTCTTTCACTATCCTATTCCTTTCACATATACTTTACTCAAATATATTACTTTATACCATGACATTTTCAACTTAGTGCAGTCAGGAATATACAAGAATTTTCATCATCAATTAAGTATTCTGATTGTTTGAATCATGTTTATAGTGCTGTTGTGTTCTATGTTGACCATAACTGACATAACAATAAAAGCAAGAAGAACACCAGGAGTTCACAGCAGTTCTTTATTTGAAAGGTTGACGACAAGGCACTCAACACAAAGAGGGGAAGGCGGCAGACACAAACATAAGGCAGATCATCATATCGAAAAAAGCCTGAGCAAAGTCCGGGACAGGCTGGAGCCACAGGCATGATCTTTGAGATTTCACTGCCATGACATGTGACAATCATTGGGTGACCCATAAGATTTCACTGCCATGACATGTGACAATCGTTAGATGACCCACAAGATTTCGCTGCCATGACATGTGAAACCTGTGGAGTGACACAGCGGAGTTCACTGCCATGAGACAGTGACTCGTTGAGTGATGAGTAGACAGGAAACTGTCTCTGATGCCTGTGGCTCAGTCTGATAGTGTTAGCCACCTCATGAACGTGGTTTTTCGGTGTCAAAATAACAGTACGGGTTGTCCCCCCAACGCCCAGATGTTTTCTCGGGGTAGTGACGAGGTGCTCCATTACCCATTCTCTTTACATAAGATCCACCAAGTAAGTACAGCCTCTTTATTCTCTTTTACATTCCGGTTGCAGAGTAAAAGACAAGCATGTCCGCATATTGCAGCATCCATTTGTCCTATTAGTTTCTTTTTCAATGTATCAAATCTAAAAGTCAATATTTTACCACTGTGATTTTCATTTTCACAGATGAAATATGAAAAGGATACAGTTTTCAGATGTTAAGGACATAAATCATTTAAAGCCCAACAAACATATATCTTAAAACTGATTTTAAGACTTACAAAAAAAGTGTTGAGCTGGACACGTTCAGAGCAATTTTCAGATCAATATCATTTCCAGTACTGTTACAATTTGCGTTTGAATGAACTGATAGGGATGGGATACATCTGAACATCTGTTAATTAACTGTTTTAGTTCAACAACAACAAAAAAGATTAGGCACTGGAAGATTCAGCTGCTGCAAATGAACCAGACATGGAATGCCTTTGAATTGGAGCACCTATACGTTCTTACCACCTGAGACCCAACATCTGAGCAATGTTAAAGAGAGTGTCTTGTTCGTCTGTGAGGTGCGGTAAACAGACACTGCTGTGCCTGTCTGTTCTGACAGTCCTGGGCTGTCAGTGACACCTCTTGGTTGCTGTGGGCTATGTAGTCCGCTTTGGACACACATCTCTGTTCTGTTATAGCACCATGCAACCAGACTGCAAGCTCTTCTGCTTGCTTGGTACAAGGGAAAGGTACCACATGGTACGTGTCCGAAGAACAGGTAACGAGGACAAAGTAATCAGTCACAGTTACAACTGTCTCTGCCATTCTGTACAGACTAGATAACAATGGTAAGGCCTCTGACCAAATAACAAAATCCTGTCCAACAGCATATACTTTTCCCTCCACTGCTAAGAAAACAGTTAAATTCCAGTTTGCAACATTTACACATATTCATTAGAGCCAGAAATTCTGGACTCTTTTCATAGACATACCACAGACCCATACCAAAAAGATTCATTCACAAAAAAGGCACAGGATATGTAATATTTCATGGTTTGCAGTAGTTAACAGGGTATGTTTAGCACCAAAAACCAATTATATCAGTCTAAAATTGCATCAACAGATGAAACCTGTTTACGAAACTGTACCTCATTGGAAGACAGTCTTCTGATATGAGGCTGTCTTCTGCTAGTACTTAAAGTATACACATTTGTCTGAAGAAGAGCCACTTTTCTTATTCAAAATTTTTGACATGATAAAAGTATGAAAAAATATTTTTTCTCTAAATTTGGTGAGAAAACAACTGATAAGGCTGCTGTTCGGCTGTTAGATTTGAAAGGGCACGTGATGCATAATAATACTTAGCTCAAGCTGTTTTGTAGTCAAACATGCAAGCAGCAGGAACAGGGGTGCTGAAATGGGAATTAAAATTTTCAACTAACTGCTGCTAAGGAGATAACGGCAATGGGTGAGTAATGAGCTAAACACATGCTTTGACATCAGAGCGAGCCATCAGCCTGACATCTCAAGTTGTGGTATAAATCGTGATTTCACATACACTTTTAAAATCTCTGACATGACCATTTTTCAGTTTCTGTGTCATGTTCAGAGACCAAATGTTGTTTAAAATTTACATGTCAATAAGGCACACTGGATGCAGGGGTTTAAGTCACATTTATCATACACAAGAAAATTCAGATCCTGCATATTGGATTACAGTTAGTTTGCTGGTTATACATGTGCACCAATAACAGTATGGACTTACACAGTGACTCGCTATGCTGTTCTACAAACAACTGTTTGAGAAAAAAAAACACTACTGCTACATGTAAATCTATCATCACCTGAGACTCACAGGAAATAAATAGGAGAAACTTCTGTACTTTTTACATACTTGAGCGAGGTTTATTTTGATCAAATAAATAAGTATATAAAATAATACAAAACATGTAGAGCTAGTCTTTGAGCGAGTACAAGTCATGGCACCCGTAAAGTATAACAGATGCTGCATGAAACAGAGATCAGTTTCTGTGCATCAGCCGCATGTGAACAGCTAATTATGTATTACAATAATATATTAGGACTATAAAACTGATTGATATACAGACTTATTTTCAAATGCAGTCAATAACAAACAGTACAGTATCAAAGATCAAGTTACTGTTTATTAATTGAAAATTACATTAATTGATTGTTCATGGCTTAAATTTCATGTAGAAATGAAAAACTGAAAGAGTGTCCATTGTCATCTCTTAAAAGTTTAGAAAATTGTTGGACTATCTGGACTGTTCTTCACAGTTTTTAAATATTGTGTAGTTCAATGATAAAGACATTGCCGAGAATGAGTTAACCTTTATTCATTGCAAGAAAGGCCAGCTTCTACATTAACTACAATATAAAAGCAGACAAACAAAACAAAAACAAAAATAGAAAACCTACATCTACATAGCTACAACTCTGTACACTACAGTTAACATTTCAAAAACGCGTTACAAAGAGATTGTGAGTGTTGGTTTCTACTACCATCACATTACTACATTGCACTAGAGAAAGAATATTGCAAACTATCGGCCTGAGTCTACTTGAGCATTGTTTGCTACAAGCACAGCATTACAGTCACATGTTCAAGGTTCAGTGTCCTTTGCACATTAAATCAGTATGTGATTCATTTCTCAACACACAAACCATATCCATTCATTCCATTACTTTTCAGTATCACATCATACGCGGTGGTAACACCTCATACAACTTCATTTTTGTTACATGTCTTTTTCTGGTATATAATCAATAAAGAGTGGTATATGTCGTTTAAAAATTAAACAGGATAATAAAATCATGAGCATTCAAACACTGGGATCTTGGCCCACAGAATTTGGAATATCAAAAGTAAAAGAATGTTTTCTTTGTCTGGAAAGTTGGGATTGAAGAAGCCAATTTATACAAACACTGTCAGCTAGGTCAGCTTTCAGCAAAGCCAAACACTGCAAATATATACAGAGAATCAGACCACGAACTTTTCCACCATGTCATAACCAACCTGCTAAAAAGTCAGGCCAAGTCCATATTTGTCCCCAAAATGTACAGACGAGCTGCTTCTGAACCAAACAGTCACTGGTTTCAGCAGCGGTAGTGTATACATAATAACTCACACCTTCGTCCCTCGTGAGAATATTTCCCACGTGAGCAAGTTCAATTAAGTAGTCAGACAAACTTTTCATGTAACCAATGTTTACAACTTCCCCAATATGCATTCAATCAATAGTGCTGCCCTCTGCAGTCTGTATGACTACTTAACCAACTTGATACTGGTCCGAATTGTGAATGACAATATTGGTATGTCTCTGTAAACAGGACCCCTTGACTGTGAAAATATCACAAATCATAAAAAGTACACCTTTTATTTTCTCTTTATTATTTTTTTCTTTCTCCAGAATATTCATGACCATGTTACTGAAAGTACTTTGGTCTCATCTACTCGCAAGGGTTTTCATTCATAAATGTTCGTTTGTCATGGTATCAGCTTGATATGTTCATACATGTTGTGCGCATTCGCTTAAAGTTATCTTTATTTTTGTGACAGTCTTTTCAAGTAATCTTCCTTTGGTTTTCTTTTTCTCCATTACTTTAATAATTCATGACTTCATTGTCTTAGGTCAGATGTTCAATAGTTCAGACTTTGAAGATATATCACGGAAAATCTTGCATTTATTCAGTGGTATTTCAGTGTCATAAGGTGATAGCTTATCTTTTATTCATTCAGTCATGTTTGATGTTACATTTCTTAGCTCTTTCAGCTCGATAACATTGCTTCATGTCATTGTCAAAGTTGGGATATATGTATTTCCTCTCCTGCTGATGTAGATAACTACACTTCAGCTGGAAATGTTCGTGCGACAATCTTTAAAACAAAACATCTGTTAAAAAAAAGCTGCAGGCAGCTGCTGCACAATCACGCCAACTTAAAATAAATGAAAAGACAATGGCATGACCATCTGGATGGTCAGATGGAATCGTGCTGCCCACGACTTGTCAGGGCAAAGGTCAGCAAAGCACAACACATGGTCACAGAGCACACAAGGTGGCAGCAGCAAGGGGTCAAAGGGCACACTCAGTGATTACACAGCACAACTAGAGAAAGACGAGTAATGGAATACTAAAACAGCATTCTACTCATGAATGATGGCTGATCTGCACACACAAGACCCAGCTGAAAATAAGCCTGTAATAACAAATAAAATGATGGTGATAATAATACTAATATCAATAATAATAACAACAACAATAATAAATCTGTTCTCTTCTGTAAAAACATCCTGTGCATTAAAAAAGTATTCAACAGACAAGGGAAAAATATTCAGACTCCATCCCTTTGAATGTTTAAGATACACTAAGTCTTTCAGAATCTTTCAGGCCTTAGTCTTGCTGATTAACTGATTAACTTGCAAGTACAGATGGGGCTATCCTCGTTTCCTGCCAAGCTCAACTGATTGGTTGAACAAATAAGATATGGCAGAGTTTTAAAATTAGATGGAAGAGTTAAAAAAAAAGTAATTATTTTTTTACAGGCCAATATTAACTTTCTTTACAGGTCACTGATTTATTGCATTTTACAACTCTGCCAACTACATGGTAAACATTCGTTTCCTTAAAACGCCTGTTGAGAAAGTACAAGACTACTGAAGGAAAGTTGTGTGCGAAGACCAGCGCGAAAGGCACAGAGGACTAAAAGGTAGGCAATGGTGACAGTCAATTCATTCGCCGACAGTAGTATCCCAGCATCTTGCACTTCTCACACAGATGTTGGGGGTGCACTTTACTTTGATCGGACACGTCCAGACCATCAGGCTTTTCCAGTGGACGCTGAAACATATGCACGTCCACGCAAGAGCAAACACACACACACGCACACAAACGCACATGCATGCGTGTACACACACACAGACACAGACACAGACACACAAGCATTCGTGCATATACACACACATGCATGGACTAATCAGCAATCTAAGATTATATATATACAATGTATAATACAGACCTTCAGGACAAACCTCTTCCAATTTTCTCTCACAAATTCATTACCCTTACAATAATCAAGATATTTTTTACATTACTAATTCATTTCATTATATCCATATATTAAAAAGTCATATATATTTACTTACATATATATATATATACATATAATTATAATATATATTATATAAAGATATATATACATATATATTATATAGTATATCATGATATATATTATATATATATATATATATATATAAAAGTATATATAGATAGATAGATAGACAGATATATATATATATATTTAAATAAACATATATATATATATATATATATATATATATATATATATATATATATATATATATATATATATATATATATATATATATATGTATGTATACACATAATGTTGGAGGTCATGGACTTCTGCAAAACACAGTTGAATTAGAAACAAAAGCAAAAAACAAAATCTCTAGAACATGTACACACAAAAAAACAAACAAACAAGCCCCTTCCAAATTTAGAACTGAATTTATCATAAGATTGCTAACAAAACAGATCTGTAATCAACACTTACAGGTAAGAGAAACCTTTGTTTCTATTGTACGGACAGGTAGATTTTGTTCAGCTATCCACTGTAGCTGCAGAAGAGAAATATGAATTTGGAGGTGAGGCGGCTAGAAGCCTAGCTGGCATAGTGGTACAGCTTATCCCTTCCATTCTGGATGGCACTGGTTTGAGCTCGGCTCTAGGAAAACATTCTGCACAGGATCTCCAATCCACTAAGCTATGAAAGTAGACCTGATCCTGTTCAGGTCTGGGGAATATTAAGTCGCAGAGGAGAGGAGATGTGCATCTCCATCACAATGCTGGCCTTGAGAAAAGTTGAGGTTTCCATCATCTCACTCATCTATGAACATGGGCTTTGAGACAGCCTTTATCTTTACAAGAGCATTCAATTCAAATAGTGCATGGACAGTTCCCTATGCACTCCACCCAAATGTGCCAGTAATAATGAGGTGTTGATTGAATATGAAAGTGGTGGAGAACAAACCTTTCTAACCTGCTTGTGGGGGTAAACCATGATGTGGCACTTGATGCACTCTTGTCCCATGTTGGCCCAGCTATTGCCGCTCATCCATTTGCGTTTACACTTTGGGCACTTGTACTCCCCAAAACACCGCTTCTTGCCCTGGTAAGGTGTCAGACCCTCACCTTTGGGTCTTGCCTGCAACACAAAACATGAACCTAAACTCCCGGCCCATCTAGGAACTGAAACTAAAATTCTACACGTGTAATGAAAGCACAGTGAAAACCAATTGTTATGTCAAAGGAATGCTTATCAACTGCCAACTTCCAGGATGATATCATCTCACGTGATTTTGCAGTTGCAATCATTAATTGTTTTAATACTTCAACTGAAGCACAGATCTCCTAATACCTAAACTGCTCACCCCACCTGGCTGGTGTAACAACCACGATGGCCACCGTACAATACTGTGTGCTGGAGCCATCCCATCCTTTTGCTAGTTCAGTGACAATGTGAGAATTTTAGTCATGTGTTATCGCTACTGTATTTAAAAATCCACCCTTGTAGCATGCATTGTCAAGTAGTTTGTGCTGCAAGTGTAAGAGAAGAATCTTTTTCTTTTTTTGTTTTTGTGTATTTCTTTCTTAATGTTATACACATATTGCATATACTGATTATATGTTTGGCGACTATTAAATTGCATCAAATTTATTATCTATGATGAGTGAATCATGGCGTGTGCGTGTGCGTGTGCGTACGCGCACGCATGTTCGCATGTATATGTGAGTGTGCCATTGAGAGTGTATGAGCGTGTGTATATATATATATATATATATGTGTGTTTGTATGAGTGTGTTTGTGTCTATGTATGTATGTGTGTGTGTCTATGTGTTTGAACAGAAAATGATGAGAAAGAATAGAATAAAATATTTTATGGTCATGAAAACTTAAGGCAACAAACAATAGATCTACATGCAAGTATAACATTGAGAGAGCACTTTAGAGTTCGGTCCATGTTGCATGATATTTGAACAACATACATGTTTTACCAACATTTCCTAAAAACAAAAACTTGTAACCCTTGCACTGTAAATCATGATAACAAAAGATAATTTCATACATGAGTCATCTAGAGCCATCCAAAGACAGCATACCCTCTGACTGTAATGTTGATATATTACTATTTTTGCAAATCATGCACATTCAGTTTCATAATATGTGTGTGTGTGTGTGTGTGTGTGTGTGTGTGTGTGTGTGTGTGTGTGTGTGTGTGTGTGTGTGTGTGTGTGTGTGTGTGTGGTGTGTCTGTGTGTGTGTGTGTGTGTGTGTGTGTGTGTGTTCGTTCGTTCGTTCATTCTTTGATTTAACGTCTTTTCACTATAAGTGATATTAGACGGGGGAGGGGGGGAGGGGGAATAAAAAAAAAAGTAAATAACAATAATAATGATTAAAAAAAAAAATGAACAAAATGAAATGTAGAACGATAGTTGGACGGGTTGGATATGGGCAGAGGGAAACAGAGGAAAAAGACATTAGTAGGTGGGGGAACAGTAAAATGGAACGAGAACTTAACACTAACAATTAACTAACAACGTGAAGGGAAATTGTAACACTAAAACACAAACCGAATAAAGTTAAAGTAATGCATTAACAGGACTGTGAACTAATGATTCTGAAATTTTAACTAACAAAGATTGATCTGATGTAATTTTTTTAAATGATTTTCAGAATACTTTTCTTGAGTAAACATTTTCAGTAAAAAAGAACATAGCATTTTGCAGTAGAATAAACAGTGAAACAGTGTGAACTGTTCGCCGCAAATACACTTGACATTTTCACAATATTTTGTTCTCAATGCATTTAGCTGAATACGAAAACAAACAGCAACAATCGATCTCAAATGATACATGGAAGAATACTGCAATTTTTTACATACATTTTGAATGGTAAGTTTTATCATTTGTTGTGACACAAACTGTTCATTTGAATGTTCATGAAATCGAGTCCATGAGGCTGATTCGAGCAAGTTGCAAGCTTCTTTTACGGAGGTATGAACATGTAAATCTATAGCATTATCAAAATTCTGGGCGCCTTGCTTAGCTGCTCTGTCAACTACTTCGTTGCCATGAAGACCAACGTGAGAAAGCACCCAGCATAAACTGATATCTGTACCTTTGACCCTTAAACGATGCATAAGATGATTTGCCTCAGTAATTAAATCAGGTCTTGTGTCGGCATCAAAAGACCGTAAGGCATATAATACAGATTTTGAGTCAACAAAGAGAACTACTTTGAAAGACATGGGTTTAAGATTTACTAGATAATGCAATGCTTGATTAATAGCGACTAATTCTGCTGTAAAGATAGATATGTTTGCCCCAACGAAAAATGACTTTTTTATTTTAAATTTTGGAACATAAAATGCTGCTCCAGCACATTTATTTTCTAAGACTGATCCATCGGTAAAAATGTGAAGGTGGGTATGGTATTTTTCATCGATGTGTTCTCTTGCTGTGGATATTGAAATGTTGATGTTTTCAGATTTCTTAGCGTCTGTATAATCAATATCAAAAGAGGGTTTTAGCATTTCCCATGTAGGGATAGGCGTTGTTGATGGTGTCTCAGCTATTTCATCCATATTTATATTAAACTGTTTGACCAAGTCAGATATGTAAGTTGAAAGTAATGAAACAGTCATTTGTGATGAAATTCTTTTTGCTCGCTTAGGAAAGTCAACATCAGACCTGATTTTAATTTCCTTACTCACAAAATTGTCCGTTTGTGAAGTAGTTCTAACTGCAACTTTTGCTGTCGCTAGCTCACGATAGTTGTTCAGAGGCAGAATTCCAGCAACTTTGTACGTTTCCAGATTAGAGGCATGAGTAGGGACACCTAGAGCAATTTTAATACTTTTGCAGTCTAAGCTTTGTATCTTCTTTAATAAATATTTTGGTGCACTGAAGAACACTTCTTGCGCATAGGATAATTTAGATCGTACAAGTGCTGTTGATAGATGAATTAGAATGGTCGTATCCATTCCCCAAGGTAATCGGCTTATTATCTTTAGAAAATTTAGGGCTTTTCTTGCTTTTGTTGAAATATAATCAAAATGGACATTCCAGTTTAATTTCGATGTCATAAAGACTCCCAGAAATTTTACAACCTGTTTGTAATGTAACACTTCACCAAGCAATCTGAAAGTAGGCAAGTTACTTAAAGTACCACCAGAATTAAATAGCATCATGTTAGTTTTTTCCCGCTGACAACGACAGACCATTTTCTAACATATAGTTTCCAAGATTATCAAGATCAGATTGATACAACTTCCTAATGTAATTCTGTGCTCTCTGTGGAGTTGTCTTTTTTAAAGTAATATTCATCCAAATACATATATCATCAGCGTACTGTGCCAAAACAACACGATTTGAGAGTGCTTTAGGAAGATCCTGTATAAGGATATTAAATAAAAGCGGTGCTATCACTGAACCTTGTGGAATTCCCATATCAAGATGTTGTGAAGTGTGTGTGTGTGTGCGTGCGCGCACATGTATGTGTGTGTATGTGTGTGAAATGGAGAGAGACAGACAGACACGCTAAGACAAAGAGACAGAGACAAACGGACAGAAACCACAAAAAAAAAACAGAAAGGGGAGAAAACAAGGAAAGATAGAGAGAAGAAAAACAAAAAAGAATAGAGAGACAACAGACAAAGACACAGAGAGAGACAAGAGAAACAAGCAGACAGACGACAAACTGACAGACACAAAAAGTGACAGACAGACTGTCAGACAAAGAGACAAAACAGAGAGACAGACAGAAACAAACAGACAGAAGACAGAGACACGGCAGGTACAGATACATGTAAAGTGAGGAACAGAGAAACAGACATGGGAGAGACAGACTGAGAGACAGAGAAAGAAAGACAGAGAAAACACAAAGAGAGAAAGAAAAGAGAGAAAAACAAAGAGAGAGAGAAAAAAGAGAGAGACAGACAAGAGACAGAACAGACAGACAGACAAAGAGAAACAGAGACAGAAGATAGAGACAGAGGCAGACAGAGACAGGATGACTTGAGTCTAGTTTGAGTATGGAGTGGGGTTTCATAGCTTCAGTTTTTTTCCTCCCCATAGATTTATTTCACAATAAAGAATAGAATTTCAGTGCCAGTTTGCCTATGTACTCATCTAACCCCAGCTTGTTTCCCTGTGAAAGTAAATGTGTGTTTGTTTGTTTGTTTGTTTGTATGCGCATGTGTGGGTGTGTGGGTGGGTATGTGGGGGTGTGCGCGCGCGGTGTGTGAGCTAGAGAGACAGACAGACACAGAGACATAGATAGACAGACAGACAGACACAGAGAATGAGAGAGTGCATGCCTGTGTGAGGCTAGACGAGGCGTTGTTTTGTCTCCTGTACATATTATACGCGAAGATCAGGCAGCAGGCCGTGTTGTTATGACACGTCAGACGGTACAGGCATAGGTGTCTGAAAATCCAGCCAAGAGTCCAAATGGCTCCAGTCCCAAATAAACATGGGCCTGCGACCATCACGGCGCGCCTAGAACGCTGGCCCACTTGTCGAGCGGTACCCTGAGCAGTCTATGTGTTAAGATGTCTGTGGTTTCAACTAACTTTTGTTTGTTGTATACAAGAACTATTATGTTGCAAAGTGTTCACTGGGTATGTTGCATTATGTAGGCTACGTGAACTGACTGACCGGTACAGACATGATGTAACAAGGTAAAGATGTGAAGTGAAAATCACAAAACAGTAATGCACAGGTAAGTACGAGAAAGCCACGAGCGAGCCTATGGGTTGAAACTAATATTCTTTATACTGTATTACATCCAGGGATCACTTTTCCATTGACCAGTACTGGAACACTACTGTATCTCACGTGACTTGCAACCACAATCCACGATGAAAAGATGACCTATACCTGATGTGCAAATGTATCTCCTACAAGAGCTTTAGCCTAATCATTGTTTGTGCTATTGTGATAAAAAGATATCGGTCATTCCAATTTAAGCCTTTGCAACTGTCTTGGGACAAAAAAAAAAGATGAATGACCAAAGAGCAAAAAATAGTCTTTGCTATGACCAAAATCTGGTGGAGAAACATATTCATATGTATAGGCCTATGTACCGGTATTCATAAACAGCAGAAACATTCTTCTGGGCAAATTTAGTGTTTAAGTTCAATCTAACCTCCAATTCCCCTTTCTTTCTGCACACAGTAATGCCATGGGGAATGAAAGGTCTAACAAATAAAGCATCCTTCCAAGGAACATTAAGTTCCAAATGCAGCCATTCGACAACGCAAGCTCATATGATTTGGTGGAGAAACGTATTCATATGTACCAGTATTCATAAACAGCAGAAACATTCTTCTGGACAAATTAAATTTCGAAGTTCAATCTAACCTACAACTCTCCTTTCTTTCTGCACACAGTAATGCCATGAGGAATGAAAGGTCTAACAGATGAACCAACCATCCGTCCCAGGAAGCATTAAGTTTTTGAATGCAGTCCTTCGACAACGCAAGCTCATATGTTAGTTACGTCACTCGCTACAACACACAAAGACCATTTTTCATGGCACCCTCGCTGTGTTCGATAGAAGAAGAACTGGGTGGCAAACTATCAATATCTAAACTGCTTACTGCTGCACGTTAGAGCAAACAGACTGGTGGCCTCTTTGTCATAGACAGAAATAGAGAATCAGGTCAGCAGTAAGTCACACCAACACCCACGGTCACAGAATTAATTAATCCTTTGACTCCCGCACCCTGTCCACAAGCATCCTGTATTGTTGTCAACCGTGCAAACAAAGCGAAAACTTAACCCTTTGACTCCCTCACCCTATCCACCAGCTTTGATACATGTAGACAGGGTGCGGGAGTCAAAGGGTTAAATTAAAGACGACGACCGTGAGTGTAGTTTGTTTTGTGAAACATGGGTGATAGTTTTCAATTTTATTGGAATAATTATTCGCAATTCAATCGGATTCTGTTTTACTATTTGTTTAATGCAGATGAGCACTTTAACAAACTAAGACGAAAAAGCTCACTATTGTTACAAAAATAGCCAGAAGTTACACAGACCATTCTCTTTAACCCTTGAACTCCCGCACCCTGTCTACCAGCAGCCTGCATTGTCAAGCAAGCTAACAAAACAAAAACTTAACCCATTGATTCCTGCAGGAAGCTATTGGACAGGGTGAGGGAATCAAATGATTAAGTCTTTGCAGTTGGTGGATAGGGCATGGGAGTCAAAGGGTTAACTGAAAAATTACAGAATTATACAACTGCGTCTTCATCAACATGACACCAAACATATGAAGCAACGGGTTGCATAAGTCTGCGATTTAAAATGAAGTGTGTGTTCGTGTGTGTGTGTGGGGGGGGGGGGGTGCACGCATGAACGTGCGCACAAATGCGCGCGCATGTAAGCGTTCATGCACACTCGCGTGCGCGTGTACATGTGCAAGCGCTTAAATGTATGCAGTGTGTATGCACCCATGCGTGTACGATTTGTGTTCACATGTACAATGTCATTTGCGTATACTCGGGTCACAACATAAGGTTTCTCTGTGAATGCACATACGGAGCAGACACGCTGTACGGCGAAAGAAAACAAAACCACACAGAGAGAGAGAGAGACAAACAGACAGACAGACAGACAGACAGAGACAGACAGACAGAGACACAGAGAGAGAGCGAGAGAGAGACAGACAGACAGACAGAGAGACAGAGAGAGAGGTTATTAAAAACGGTGCTGGCAAGACACCGGGCCGCACGCTGTGTTTTTAGTTAGCAGCACGGCTGCTGCTAGACAGGAATGCAGACATCGAAGACAAAGACAGGCAAAATATATGGTAGCCTTTCAGTTCAGTCATGAGATAAACACAACTTTCGCACTGAGAATTCCAACAATTTAGGATAAGTAGCCTACCCGTGATTGTTTACACATGTCAAACTATAAGTACCCGTGGTTGTTTACTCAAGTTTAACCCTTTGACTCCCTCACCCTGTTCACCAGCTTCCTAGGAAGCTGGTGGATAAGTTGAGGGAGTCAAAGGATTAACTTTTTGCTTTGCTAGCATGGTTGACAATGCAGGATGCTAGTGGACAGAAAGAGGGAGTCCAATGGTTGACAATGCAGGTGAAGAGGGTGTGGGAGTCGAAGGGTTAATGTAGAAACTGAACAGGCGAGTTCAAGTGGTCTGAAGTTTAAATAAATAATGTGATGCACTTATTTTAACCGACTTGATATGAATGGAACACCTAAGTCTCGCACATAAGCAAACCAAACCAACCAACGAAACAACAAACCAACGAATTCACTCTGGCACTCTGTAGGCCCTATATGCAAAAGCAAACGTACTGGACAGAGAACATACACAAGGTTTAACGTTAAATATTATACAGGAACAACAGTGATGCCTATGGAGTCGACTTTGCTTTCCCGATGTTGAGGGCATTTGCCTGCATTAATTCTCCCTCCGTAAAACGCAGCGATTGTCTTTTTTTATTACTCTGATGAATGATGTACAGTATCGATGAATGATAAAGACAGACATCTGATGAATGGTATAGAGACGGACATCTGATGAATAATATACACAGCATCTGATATATAGAGAAAGCATCTGATGGATGGTTTCATTTCATATTGCTTATAGCCTAGCTGACCACTAGAGCCATATCAGGGCTAAGTGAGGATGGATAAGAGACAGTATATGATGAATGGTATACAGACAGTGTCTATATAATAATATACACAGTATCTAATGAATTGCACACACAGCATACGAGTGGCATAGATAGCATATGGTGAATGGTATAGACAGCATCAGATGAATGGTACAAAGATAGCATACGACGAATGATATAGACAGTATCTGATGGATGGTATATATAGCATCTGATGAATGGTACAAAGACAGCACCTGATGAATGGTATACAGTATTTGTGATGAATGGTATACAGTATTTGATGAATGACATAAACGGCTTCTTATCAAGACATCTGATGAATGATGCAGACAGCATCTGATGAATGGTATTGACGGTGTCTGGTGAATGCTATAGAAACAGCATCTTATGAATGGTACCAAGAAAGCATCAATTCAGTTAAATTCAGTTCAAAATAACTTTATAATCTTTGATTAAGGAAATTCAAATTTTTAGTTGTTCAGTCACAGGCTTACAATATATGCAAACACAAACTCAACCACACAAACACACACACACATTGAAAAGGGTTATTAAAACTGTTCAAATAAAAATTCATCCGAAATGATCATGATGAGCCGATACAAACCATGAAATATCATATTCACACACACACACACACACACACACACACACACACACACACACACCACCACCACCACCACCACCACCACCACCACCACCACCACCACCACCCACCACCACCCCACACCACACCACACCACACCACACACACAAACACTCCTGTTAACAAGACAAAACATTCAACCACAAAAAGTAACAATTACGACCATTATATCATACATGCACAAAAGACAAACTACACCAAATATTACTCCTATGAAAACTTATTTAAAACTTTTCATATTTCACATACAACATATTGTAAAAGAAAGATATGTCCCACGCAATAAGATCACAATTAGACTCTGTTACAATACGCACGAGCACACCACCATTCTCTCGTTCCTTGTCCCCACCGCCACCCCCACCCCGTTTAGACACATTATAACTTGAACGCAAAGATAAGAGAGAGCACGTCCTCCAAAGTTACGACTGACTCGCTCCCCATCTCCCTTCCCCCCAGAAATGCTTGTTCAGATTCATAGAACCTTGAAAAATGTGATGGATGGTAAAGAGACAACGTCTGATGAATGGTACAGAGACAACATCTGATAAAATAGTATATAGCCACAGCATCCGATGATAGGTATTGACAATATCTAATGAAGTTTTTTTCAGACAGCATCTGATGAATGGTGTAGACAGCGTCTAATGAATGGTATAGAGACAGCATCAGAATCTTCATTTTGTTGTGAAGAAGCTATAAGTATCACTCTCAATACAATAGTCCATTCGATTAAAATCAATGTTGGGAATTAAGTATTCCCCTTTCACGGCATAAATTCCAATTTTAGGCAGCGTTTAAAACAATAACAACAACAAAGGTGGGGCCGGGGGGGGGTGGGGGGGGAACGTAGAATTTGTGCACCGTCTGGCCAAAGTACGAGTAAG
>CM060306.1:99662116-99794616 GCA_030674185.1 Monoplex corrugatus | reverse complement strand
TCAAGTTTGGCTGATGACTCAATACAAACTGTTCAACTGAGTTTGCTATCCAACTGGCGTTACTGACAAAATAAGGATGTCATCAGCAAAAAAGCAGAATAACTTAATACTATAAAGAACTGAAAACAATTTACTTCACACTAATCATTATTTACTTGTTATATGTACGAGTGTGTGAGAGACAGACAGACAGACAGACAGACAGAGACAGAGAGAGGGGGAGGGCTGTCATGCCCTGTGTGTGAGAGAGAATTCTCTCTCTTCGTTTCCCTACCCCCCTGTGTGTGTTGTTGGCGCCGGTGGACGTGGGGGGGGGGGGAGGGGGGTTAGTATGTCAATTTCTTATGTGGTTGCATTATATAATAGTTTCTTGTCCTCATGTTTCTCCCTTCCCGCCATCTTCTCTGTGTTGATTTATGCATTCTATGAATTTGATGGTTTTGATACTAATAATGTTTGCGTTTACGTCTAGTTTAAAGTCTTGCTCGGATGAGGGTGAGTGTCGAATCAAAAACTTTACCACGTCTCTCTCTCTCTCTCCTCAAACTTTCTCGTCTCCCTCTCTCTCTCTCTCTCTCTCCTCTCTCTCTCTCTCTCTCTCTCATTACCTCTAAGTTGACTAATTAATCGCTGAATAGGAATGTATCAGCAGGCAGCATCGTACTGTACTGGGTCTGAAATTCTATTTTGTTAAGAAGAGCACTGCAGTCTCGAAAACTGGGTCGGTAATGGGAGAACAATATTACTCACGTAT
Organism: Monoplex corrugatus; assembly: GCA_030674185.1. NCBI lineage: Eukaryota > Metazoa > Mollusca > Gastropoda > Littorinimorpha > Ranellidae > Monoplex > Monoplex corrugatus. Next base: position 99,793,862 of record CM060306.1, on the reverse strand, counting down.
TGGGGAGTGCTCAGCCAAATTTTCTGCCTCTTGGCAAGAAGTGGAAAATGGGCACGCATATTTTCATGCAAGAGCGTTTTAAAAGCGCGTACGTGCACACAACACTCACACACTTAAGCGTAGATCTCTCTCTCTCTCTCTCTCTCTCTCTCTCTCTCTCTCTCTCTCTCTCTTCTCTCTCTCTCTCACTCTCTCTCTCTTCTCTCTCTCTCTCTCTCCAGTCTTCTTCCAAACTATTTAGAAACGTTGATGGTACTGATGTTTTGTTTGTGCTATTGTTAATTCTTCTTGGGTAAAGGCTGGATGTTAAAAATTTGCTTATCCCACTACTTTTGTAAATTGCATGCTCTCTCTCTCTCTCTCTCTCCCTCCCTCCTTCCTTCCCCCCTCTCTCTCTCCCTGTCCTTCCCTCCATCCCCCTCTCTCTCTCCCTCTCTCTCCAACTAGTTTGGAAAAAGGCTTTCAACCAACAACTTCTATCTTTGGAAAATAAGGCACCATTGCATTGTCATTCTCTCTCTCTCTCTCTCTCTCTCTCTCTCACTCTCTGTCTGTCTGTCTGTCTCTCTCTCTCTCTGTCTGTCTGTCTCTCTCTGTAAGTAGATAAGTAGTAGCAGATGTAATGTAAGTTGACCTAGGTGCTAATAACTGTTGGAAAATAAAAATTCATTATACTCTCTCTCTCTCTCTCTCTCCTCTCTCCTCTCTCTCCCCTCTCTCTCTCTCTATTTTACTGGTGCAGTATCATGAACATATTGCTTTGTACCTACTGACGCTAGATTAACACAAATGAGTTTTTATTGATCAATACTCCCAGTTTGATGTGATCTCTTGTTCACACTCCTGATAATGACTGGCTAATTATTTGTTTGCTTGTTAAGTTTGTATATTTTGGCGGATAACTGGTTGGAATTTCTTTCACATCATACAACCTCCCTCTAAAAAGAATGGGGATCCAGAACAGAGGTTGGCTGTTAACACGGAGTGTGACCAAAGATTTCTCAGGAGCTGTCATAATGATTTTGCCAATTCAGATCAACAGCCTGACCGACTCACAGGGCCTGTGGAAAGTCGAAAATGTGTGCATCATATTAAGCATGCATTCCCCACTTAACACTGGTGACCCACAATAAGTGAGGGAGGTGAAGTGATCCAAAATGGGTGACGGGTGAGGAGATGATGACCCAAAACAAGATTATATTTTAGCGAAGTGTTTTCATTATCGAAAGATTTCTATCAAAGTACTGTCATACAAATTTCATCATATCTAGGAATTTTAACAATGCAAGTTTGAATATTTCAGATGACATTTTATGCCATAATTAGGAGAACAGTTTATTAACATAACGACAACAATATATTTGGTGATGTATGTGAGTCTATGATGTGCAGTGAATCAATGGCCTGATAAAAACAACACTAAAAAATATTGTCTCATAAGATAAAAATAAACACAAATGAAAAGCATGACCACAGCAGACTTAAAACTACAGCTTTCATCACAAATACCTTCATAAAACTACACACAGCATTTAATAACAGTATCTTCACAAAACTACAGTGTTTAGTATATAGATCTTACAAAACTACAGCATTTTGTGACATTATCTGCATATAACTCTTAGTGTCGTGTTTAGAGAATATATCAGCATAAAACTACTGTTTAGAGTTATATCTGCATAAAACTACGAGTACATCATCTGCATGATCTGGCAAATATATCAGCATAAAACTACAGCATTTAGTGACAGTATCTCATCTGCATAAAAAGCAACGATATCTCCATAATTATAATACTACAGCATTTAGTGACAATGTGAGCATTAAGTTACCATGTTTAGTGACAATAATCTGCATAAAACTATACAGTGTTTAGTAACAATATCTGTATAAAACTACAGCATTTAGTGAAAATGCCCGACTTGTCTGTGCTGTTCACCAGTGGCAAGGAAGAAGAGATAATCGAAACCCTATCTTCGGAGGGACCGTCTTTGTGTACTGACTAATCACCGGAAATAACATAAAAGGCCACGAGTTCTACCGTATCTGAAAGTGTCAGAGCCCTCTCGAGGCCACATCTATTATCAACCCTTTCACTTCCTCACCCTATCTACCAGACCTTCAGTAGAACGCTGGTGGATATGGGCGAAGGAGTGAAAGGGTTAATTTCAAGCTCAGCAGCACCAAACATCAGGATGTCTGGACTCTGCAGGGCACAGAGCCTTATAACATAATCTTTGTTCTCTCGTCCCTGTCAGAGATCATGTCAAAACGATCTCTAGTTCCATCCCCGTATTTCCTATCCACATCCTTTGAAGCTCTCAGAGACCTTTTACCTTTTAGTCACAATGGTATTTGTTGTCTACAACAGCTGTTTGTGCAGGATGGGAAGTCTGGGTGGACAAGAGATGAACTGAATGAAAAGGAATAAAATGACTAAGACGACTGGTGAAGATAGGTGACTCAGGTTTTCTCTTAAAGTTTCGGGTTCAATCTTCTGAGCTTTTTCACAATGGGGATAAATTCCATTATGCACTTCAGGCTACAAATGTGACGTGATAAGAAAGAAGACCAAAAATGATCATGGCATCTGCACATAAACCCTGTGTGCTGAAAAGGTCTACAAGGTGTATAATTTAAAGATAAAAACATTTGACATGAATGAAAGTTAAGCTGGAAGGGAAAGGGGGGGGAGAGAGAGAGAGAGACAGACAGACAGACAGACACAGACTGACATGCATGAAAGTTCAGTTGGAAGGGAAAGGTAGAGGGGAAAGGTAGAGAGAGAAAGAGACAGACAGACAGATAGAGAGAGAGTGACATGCATGAAAGCTAAGATGGATGAGAAAGAGAGAGAGAGGGAGAGAGAGAGAGAGAGAGAGAGAAGAGAGAGAGAGAGGACTGACATGCATGAAAGTTAAGATGGAAGGGAAAGATAGAGAGACAAAGACAGACAGAGAGAAAGAAAAGGAGAGATATTGACATGCATGAAAGTTAAGATGGAAGGAAAAGGTAGACAGAGAGAGACAGAGACACAGACACAGACAGAGAGAAAGAGAGAGAGAGAGAAAGAGAGAGGGGGATTGACATGCATGAAAGTTATGATGGAAGAGAGAGAGAGACTGAGAGGAACATGGAGAGGGTCTGGGGTTCTTTTATCTGGTGGAGAAAGACGCTATTAGGAGATTTAAGTAAGCTATATTTATCTCTATCTGGGAATAAACGTTTTTAAATAAAAATGATACTGACAGTAGGCATGTGAGTTTGTGGGTGGTTTGTAAGTGATACAAGTAAAATGGGGGAGGACCAGAATTGCATTCAACTTTTGGATGACACACTTATTCTCTACATTTACATTATTTTGGATGCAGAAAGATAAAATTCCTTATCATAAAATTCCTTATCATACTTTAGCTAAGCAAAACCTCTCTCTCTCTCTCTCTCTCTCTCTCTCTCTCACACACACACACAACACACACACACACACACACACACACACACACACACACAACACACACACAACACACACACACACACAACACACACACACACACTCACACACACACACACACACACACACACACACACACACACACACCACACACACACACTCACACACTCACACACACACACACACACACAACCACACACCACACTCACACACACACACACATGAGAGAGAGAGAGAGAGAGAGAGAGAGAGAGAGAGAGAGAAATGAAATGAGATCAGTGTTACTTGAAACTATCAGTACATACACCTAGTTACAACACTTATTTGACAACAGCAGAAGGAAGGAGTGTGAGAGAGAGAGAAAGACAAGAGTCAGAGACAGAGAGACTAAGAGAGACAAAGACAGAGAGAGATGCAGCAAAGAGACATGAATAAAATAACACCAAATAGGACAATCTCTTCTAACAGTCTCTGTGATCAGACTGAGAGTAAGACAGAGAAATAGACAGACAGAGAGAGACTGAGAATATTTGTTTTTGGTGGTAACACTTCAATAGTACATCAAATACTGTTTTCATCTGAATCCAGAGATGGGCATACGCACGCGTGCACGCACACACGCACACATGCACACACACACGCACACATACACACACATACACACACGCGCACGTGCGCGCGCAAGCATCTAACCTACCTGTGGGCAGTCTTTGATGTAGTGACCTTTGTTGAAGCACAAGTGACACAGGTAGGAGCTAGGTGGACGCTTGCAGGGTTTTCGGTCCAGGGACAGCTCGTTGAAGGTGTCAGCAAGGTCCACCATGCTGCCGAAAGGAGACGTACTCAGCGGCTGCGAACCTGGGCTCTGAAAGGGGTTCTGGAAAACAGACAAACCACACATGATAAATGATTAGCCAATACAATACATTACAAGTCAGTACAGCAGTACTTAAATATGTGAAAATGAGTGTATACGAACTGAAACGTTGAACTGTCCAGACCATATGTTGGGTTGTCAACGTTTCCATTACTCAAACGAAACCAACCAACAGACTTGACTTTGGTGAGAATCAGTTCCCAGTCAAGTGGGCAAGAACGTCAGCTTAACACAAGTGTTAGGCTACTATCCGCGTTCAAACAAACAGGAATCACTAAAACTCAAAAACAGAAACAGAACAAGTATTTTAACCATTTGATTCCCGCACCACCCTACCATTTGATTCTCGCACCCTACCATATGATTCCCGCACCCTACCATTTGATTCCCACACCCTACCATTTGATTCTACCATTTGATTCCCGCACCTACCATTTGATTCCCGCACCCTACCATTTGATTCCCGCACCCTACCATTTGATTCCCACACCCTACCATTTGATTCCCGCACCCTACCATTTGATTCCCGCACCCTACCATTTGATTCCACACACCCTACCATTTGATTCCCGCACCCTACCATTTGATTCCCACACCCTACCATTTGATTCCCACACCCTACCATTTGATTCCTGCACCCTATCATTTGAATCCCGCACCCTACCATTTGATTCCCACACCCTACTATTTGATTCCCGCACCCTACCATTTGATTCCCACACCCTACTATTTGATTCCCGCACCCTACCATTTGAATCCCGCACCCCACCCTTTCACTTCCGCACCCTACCCTCTGACTCCCGCACCCTGTCCACCAGCATCCTGCATTGTCAACCATGTCAGCAAAGCAAAAACTTTACAGTTTGACTTTCACCCTATCAACCAACAGGAAACTGTTATAGATAGGGTGAGGGAGTCAAAGGGTTACGTTTTTGCAGTTGATGAACAGGGTGCGAGAGTCCAAGGGTTAATATCGGTATTAAAGGTCTGTGGCTTCTCTACACAAACAGTATTATGGACAGAAAATTAAAAGGCATGGAATCCCGTCTATCTCATAGATAAATGTGAAACGCGCAGGCCAATTGGTCTCAGTGACAAACCATAACGATTTCCTCTACAGAATGCAGCACAAAGATGATTTGAAATGCCTGCATCTGTGCCTGTTTGTATTTCTTCATATGCACATGAATCCAGCATGTGCATACATTTTTACCTGTGTATGTATGTGGGCCTGTGAGTTGTGTTGAGGATTAATTACTTTGTCCATGTATGCTTAGTCGTGGTTTTCATGTCTCCTTTTAGTGTGTGCTCATATGTGTAGGTATACATACATGCTTTACATTAATGGTAATAAGCAAATTATATTACTGCTAATAAACAAGATTTTCAAATCCTAATAGGCAGTATCTTCAGGCCAACACTTAATGTGATGATGTATGCGTATGCATATATGTATAATATATATATATATATATATATATATATATATATATATATACATACATACATATATATATATGTATGTCTGTGTGTGTGTATGTATGTATGTAATGTATGTACATATGCGATTAAGAAACAGGGGAGGGTACTGGGTGGGACCCAGAGCACCAATGCCTCACCACTCTCCGGACATCACCTCCAACTCCCGATGCCAGATGGTAGTCATTTCACCAAGGAAAGGAGGAGGGGGGGGGGGAGCAGGCTGTCTGTAGCGCACGACCTATTCCTACAAGTCGTCTGTTACCTTGTTTACAAACCGAAAGGCAAGGTGGGGGAGACGAGGAATACTCGTTCTGTTTCTATTTTCGTGTTTTTTCTGGTTCTTGTTTGTTTGAATGCGGGCAATCACTTCCTGTTTGTTTGAATGCAGGCAATCACACTTGTTTTGGATTTCTTTTTTTATTGTTGTTGTTTTTGCCACAAGGCAGTTCACGTATCTTTACAGCTAAAAATGCAATTTACGAATGTGCCCAGCAAATTCTCAATCCTTATTATAGGAAGCGTGTAGTAAGACTTCACGGAAAACATAAACCGCATGAATCATCAAGGGGGAAAAATAAGCGAGAAAGGAAGGGATTACACAAAAGAAAACAAAAAAGTCAGAAATAGGGCAGCCTGACAGAAATGAGGAAATTTCCAGCAAAGAATTTCAAGAAGACCAGAGATTCTATTAAAATTGAAAGACACCCCCACCCCACACAGGCAAAGGGGGGGGGGGGGATCTGAGCATTAATATGGCAGGAACCAGGACAAACATCAGAAACAAAGGCGAGCGGCAGTAATAGAAGAAGAAATAAAAAGAGCAAAGTAACACCAGCTGACTGCCAGCTGACGAAGGACGACTATAATAAACATGATATGAAAGTGTTGGTTCGACAGAAGTGGGGGCCAGTAAGGAAAGGCCCCAAGTGGGGAATGTAGCGGAAGGCACAAAGTGGCCACTCCACAAAATACCGCCACCATCAAGTAATTAGCGCCCTGCCCTTCTTCCCCATCCCCACCTCCCTGCAATGTTCCTCCACCCCCCTGCCCACCCCCACCCCCATTCCCATTGTTTTCCCATTCTCGCAGTCAGCTGCCGTGTAGTCTATTGGTAATAAATAAAGCTTGCTATAAAAACAGGCCGATTCATTGATTGAGACAGTGCTGTCGCAGAATTTGGTTCGGTGGGTGGGTTTTTTGTTTGTTTGTTTGTTTGTTGTTGTTGTTGTTGGGGGGGGGGGGTCTCTAGGCTGGGAATGACAACAGAAAACGTCTGTTGTGGTGAACTATCTGACGAGATTTATAATCTGCTGCTGGTTTAAGGGAATCGGGCCTGATGATTGCAGGGACAATCCTGATGACATCTCGGAGAGACGGCAGACTTGGGATCTCTTCGAGGGCATGTCAGACCTAGCTAAAAACAATGCTGTGTCTGGAGCATCATGTCTGGCCGTTTCTGCGATCGTATGAACACTCCCTATTTTACTTTTGGTCCGGTAACAGGGCTGGATCTGGCTGGTGTGCGTTGTGTGGTTATGTCCCGTGGTTTGTCATTTCCCCATCTTGACATTCAGTTTGTAAACAAGGTAACTGATGACTGGGCCCGAATTGGTCATGCAACGCAAGGACAGCTCCCTTAGCTTGGCGAAATGTCTACCGTGTGGTATCGGAAGCATGGAGGTGATTGTCCGGTCTGTCGTGTTTTTTTGTTGTTGTTTTGTTTTGTTTTGTTTTTTTGTGGGTTTTTTTTTTGCTGTTTTGTTTTGTTTTCTCTGGATCCTGTCTGGCACCCTCGGGTGTGTCTTGTTAACTAAAGTTTAAGGCGGGAGGAGGGAGAGGTCATAACAAGAGTGGTTGTATTGTAATTTCTTGCACGTTCTTGTTCAGTATTGATTTATGTATTGATTTTCAACCTGTTATACAAATCAAGAACATAATAAACATTACAACGGTATTTTTCATTGATATATGAAATCAACACTCCAACGAAGAAGTGGCCAGTCGGTCCGATATCAGTATTTTCAATAATCTGAAAATGAGGAGATCGAAATAATGGGCCATGTTCTCACGTTAGACAAATCCAGACACCCTTACACCCCTCGATCATTGGCATCACCTGAGAAGAGAAACAGGAGCAGACCAAGAGGCATGCGGCAGAGTACAATTCAGCAAACGATGGACTGCAGTATGTAGAATAGGCTCTCTACTCCTACCTTGCTCAATACCGTTTTCGTGTATGTCACATTCCATGTCAAATCTTATTTCCGTCTTGAGTCTGGCTCAAAGAAAAGTCAAGGAAGTTGTCTACTGTTTATCCACTATGTTCTGTGCATTAAGTCTTTGTTGTCTTATAATACGCTTGACAAAGGCCAGTTGTCAGAAAATTGCGCCACTCTCTTCTTGTCTTGTTTTGTCTCGTATTGTCCTGTTATGTTAAATACACGTTCTGATTCCTTTATGTGTGTTTCGGATTCCAATGCGCTCAACACCGTCGCCGTGGGTTGACAGCTGAGCTTACGCTCTACCAGATGCAAGGAGGATTGAATGACTGATTGAACTGCTGAAGGAGATCATCATCATTATTCAACAGGTCCAGAGATGGACTGCATGTTTTCTCCCACAACCTCAACACATGTAGACCTATACACCTGTCACTGATTACATCTAGGCAGATACATAGACATGGACAGACATAAATATATGACATCTTGGCAGAGACATAGACATAGATATTAGATCCACATCTTGCCAGAGACATAGACATAGATATTAGATCCGCATCTTGGCAGAGACATAGACATAGATATTAGATCCACATCTTGGCAGAGACATAGACATAGATATTAGATCCACATCTTGGCAGAGACATAGACATAGATATTAGATCCACATCTTGGCAGAGACACAGACATGGACAGACATAAATGTATGAGATCTTGGTAGAGACACAGACATGGACAGACATAAACATATGAAATCTTGGCAGAGACATAGACATGGACAGACATAAATACATGACATCTTGGCGCAGGCATAGACAAAGATAGACATAAACTAGCTCTATCACATCGTGTGATGATAGCCTAACTCTGTCATGGGGCTAACAAGCACACAGAGCTAATTTCGATGTTGCTGTAAATTTGAGGCAAATTTCTATGGTAAAAAAAAAACCAGGAGATGATAAGCAAACAGTATCTTTCTGATTATTCTGAACGGAGAAGTTTGCGATAAAAGAAAAATATACCATGATTCACGGGGGGGGGGGGGGGGGGGGGGGCGCTGCTATTTGGATCAATAACGCACAAGCAGAGCAAACAACCGCAACACCGTATCGGATTTACAAAACAAGACAGGCGCTTTTGCCAAGCACACAAAAAAGACAACAAAGAAAAACAAAAACACAAAAATGTTTCGAGGCATTATCTTGCGCCTGAAGGCCAGTCTTTGTCCGTCTTCTGAAGTCCTACAAATTGGATAACGGTCGATATAGAAAGACTCTGACCAGGTTATTTGTCAATAAAATACTGGAGAGCTTTTCGTCCATCAGAGTGAAGTATACTTGTATACAGAAGTAACGTCAAAGTGAACAAATATTTGGGCTTGAATATGCAGTTTTCATTTATCGATTCAGTCAAGTTGTGTATGGTTTGTGTCTTTAATTAAGCGTTTTATTGCTTTATTTCTTTCTGTCTTTACATTTCTTTCTGTTCCATATTAATTCTTCACTTCTCAAGGTTATAAAGAAACACTGAAATAAGAGAGAGAGACAGAGAGAGAGAGAGACGGAGAGATTAGACATTTTGTCATTCTATCTTAGTCAAAGGTATGCACAGATTCTCTCTCTCTCTCTCTCTCTCTCTCTCTCTCTCTCTCTCTCTCTCTCTCTCTCTCTCTCTCTCTCGCAGGACACTTAACAACTTGTAGCCTATTTGGAACTAATAATGTTTTATTTGTGTACAGCGTAAACCCTATTTAGGCAAGGGTTGAGGTGACAGCGGTTTATTTGACTGTTCTGTTGTTATTTCAACATATCAGTTCGAAATGCACAAACACACAAAAAAGTTTCTCTCTTTTACTAGTCTTTTTTGTTACTCTCTCTCTCTCTCTCTCTCTCTCTCTCTCTCTCTCTCTCTCTCTCCTCTCTCTCTCTCTCTCTCTCTCTCTCTCTCTCTCTCTCAAAATTTCCCAAGAAATAGCAAACTTGTGAGATTAGTAATTAGGCCTAATATGTAAAATTCATAAACGCATTATCGTTTTGGAAAAATGTTCCACATAATTGTTCCACGGACAACACTTTTGCACTATATCTTTGAAATAAACAATGAATAAACAAACGAATCAAATGAATAAACATTTCCCTAAATTGAAAAAGCGGGTTGTGTTCCTGAAATAAACAAACAAACACACGAATCAAATGAATAAATGTTTCCCTAAATTGAAAAAGCGGGCTGTGTCCTTCCCACACGAGGAACCTTGCCATCAAGCAGCATGCTATGTGTCAGATTTCAACTGCAATCAGTGCAAGAATGCACACAGTCTGGAACTACAGAGGTGGAGGGGGTAGGGAAGCAGGCGGAGCCGGGGAGGGGGAGGGTCGAGAGGAGGAAAGAAATCCTACAGAAGGCCACTAGCTACCAAAGGTGGATAACTCACAGTTTGGCACTCGCCAATTTTTCTGCGATGATGTTTCAGTTCGTGCGCATTGAGCTTACGTTATGCAATAAGCATAGATATGTTAAAAAAAAATTTTAAAAAGGTAGCGTATCATGCATTGAAAAAATTCGCTCATCAAACAAGAAGGGTACTTATCATTGGGTATATGCCCGTGCACGCGCGCGCGTGCGCGTGTGTTTTCATTTATATCTAGGAGATAACTGAAATGAAAAGAAATAATATCAAGAAACATTTCTGGGATAATTAATATCGTCGAAACTGTCAAGGACTATCGAGCATGATAAAGAAATGAATCACGTCTTCGTTGACCGGGAAAAAGCACTGGACAGGTTAAAATGTGACTAGCCGTTCTCAATGATATTATAATAATGTTCAGCAAAAATTGTATTTATTTGTGTTTTGTCAAAAAAGAATTAAAAACAAGTTTGAAAAAAAAATGAGACAAGCTGTACACAGTGCCAGAAGTCAAGTTTCAGTTTCAGTTTCTCAAGATGACGTCTCCGCGCTCGGAACGAATTCCATATATGCACTAACATCACAGGCGCCATGTGTATGGTGATCATGGCACAAGCCTTAAGCCTGCACATAAATCAACCCATAAGCTGGCCAGGTCCTGAGGTCCTACCCAGCCTATGTTTTACTAAGCCTACATTTTATACTGGCATTGTATCAGCCTATCACTGGAATAAAGTGGCTTTCGACCCCGACGAGACTAGAGGTCATACAATCTGAAAGGCCAACTTTTCTAAAAACTCAGAATCATCTATACAAACAGCTTAAGTGCAGGCCACAAGAAGGATTCACTACCTGCACTGTGGTCATACCTATAATGAGATAGGATTGTATCTTGCCACTACTGTTGTCCACTTGGACAAGATCACAGTAAAGACAAACCCATACTCATAATCTTGAAGTGATAGGTTTGCAGATAATCAGAGACTAACATACGAAAAAATAACATCCACAAGAACACACGACCAATCTGAACATCGCTTGCAAAAAATACAATATGAAAAACAGCTTCAGCAAATCGAGATACTGAAGGTTTGCAGAACACCAGGCAGCCTTTGCATTCACATAAAAATCACTTAACTCAAACATATGAGTGAATTCAAATACCTTGGCAGCATTTTCATAAGAGACAGAAAATCCAACAAAGAGGTCAAAACTAGAATCAGATAGCTACCAATATCCGTTATCAATTTTCCCACTTCCCAAAACATCTCAACCTTCCTCATGAAACAAAAGCCACCCTCATAAATTTCATTTCATCCCCATCCTGGCATACCAGAGCCAGATCTGGACCCAGAAAACCCCTGGAGAACACCACTGCCACTGAGAGACACATTGTTTGAGAAGAGCTGTCGACCAGGCCACACGAAATAGAGTAAAAACACCCAAGATCAGAGAAACTATGGGAACATCAGTCCACCGTCATTCTCATCAGCAGAGAACAAAGTGACCTGGTAATGTGACCAGAATACAAACCCCACCAGCTGGCTCAACAAGCATCAACAAAACGGTATGTGGATTGAAACTGACAGGCAAACCGAAGAACACCTGGATCTATTAATGGAGTGAAAGAGACCTTAACATTACACAAAATTTCTCTTCTTTCATCTTAGGCCCTCCGGCTCGCTACTGATCACCAATGCTACCTCCTCGCAACACCCAAAATGGTATTAGGGGGAAGATACAACAGGCAATAGAAGCGAGTATGGTGTGCACTGTTAGTCGTACATGGATTATTGGCTAAAAAAGTAAAATTGGTGGATTTAATTTGCATTACACCAATGTCATTAAAGCCAGAAACAGCAAAGTTATGCAAGCTATGCAAGCTGGTGGCAGTGCAGGCTGCTCGAAAGGGAAATGAAGACCAGAGTGGGGCGCGAGAGGGCTCTGATCTTCCATTCTCTCTTGGTCCAGAGGCTGGGCTGAACCTGGTTGGTGTGTGTAGTGTGGCTATGTCCGGGGTTTGTCATCTCCCCACCTTGCCATTCGGTTGTTAAACAAGGTAACTGATGACTGGGTCCGAATGGGTCAGCAACGCATAGGCAGCACCTAACCCCCCCCCCCCCCTTTTTTTTTTTTTTTTTTTCTTCTTCTTCAAGAAATGACTGTCGATTGGCGTCGGGAGCTTGGGAGGAGAGTGTCCCCGAGAGTGGCGAGGCATTGGTGCTCCGGGTCCCATTCCCACCCTCTTGGTGTTTCTGTATAACTTCATTAAAGCCAGAAACAGCAAAATTGGGTTATGTTTTACTGAAATAATACATTAATATTTTACTGAAATAATACTTATAACAGTTTGCTATCGTTGATAGCATACTTCCAGCAAAAGAGTGCATATAGTTGCATTTGTTCGTGAAAAGACATTTTACGGCAGACAGAAACTTGGAGCTAGTTACACAATCCAGTCGCCTTTGTCCTCCCATGTATGTTCCATTCCTTCTCGCTTCCAAACCATACGAGAGGTAGGGGTTGGGGCGGCGTGGTGAGGGAGAAGTAAACAGACGAGTGGAAGAATTTGAGCAGCAGACATGGAGGGGGGGGGGGAAGAGAGGGGTGGGGGAGGGTTTGAAGTGTTCTTCTCCTCTCCAGCACGAAGGCATCTCATCAGACCTCTCTATGTCAGTCTACACCTCTCTGTCCCGTTCCCCAGTTTCATCTTCAGCGACCGAGCAGAACCAGCAGAAGTAGACCTATCGTTCTCTCTCGCTCTCTCTCTCTCTCTCTCTGTATATACATATATATATATATATATATATGTGTGTGTGTGTGTGTGTGTGTGTGTGTGTGTGTGTGTGTGTGTGTGTGTGTGTGTGTGTGAGTATGTGTGTGTGTGTGTGAGTGTGTGTGTGTGTGTGTGAGAGAGAGAGAGCGAGAGAAATGTAGAATACACCCTCTTATTAAGAGAAGAGTGCTAAATGTTAAACTAAGCATATGCACTGTTCATTTCATATCCTCGTAAATAAAATTTTGCTCTCTCTCTCTCTCTCTCTCTCTCTCTCTCTCTCTCTCTCCTCTCTCTCTCTCTCTCTCTCGTGGTACCCTTCACAGTAGGGACCCCAGTTCTGCTATGTCTGCTTCCCTGTCGGACCGAGTCTCTGTCAAAGACATCAAGATTTTCGTTTCCCATACCCCATAACCCTGCCCCTCCCATCCCCTCAGTCGTCCCTCCCTCCTTCCCCCCCTCTCTCTCAAAGTCATCACACGTCAAGGTTTTTGCTTTGCAACCCCCACCATCTTCCACACTCCCTCCCTCCCCCCCCCTCTCTCTCTCTCTTATCAGTGTATTTACATGGGACCATCTGCTTGTAAGCAAGAGACAAACGGGCCCTGTCCCTGGAGGGTGGGTTGTGTACACAGCTGGAAAAAGTACTGGTAATTATAGTAGACAGCAAACCAAACACATACAGACTCTCATCCACCGAGCGCACAAGTTTTATCGTCAAAGTCCACCTTTGTCTATAGGGGTATCAGCACGATCCTTGTTTCAGTTACTTGTAAACACTCGCTTGTAAACTAGCCAGCCCTATTTGTTGTTGTGTGTGTGTGTGTGTGTGTGTGTGTGTGTGTGTGTGTGTGTGTGTGTGTGTGTGTGTGTGTGTGTGTGTGTGTGTGTGTGTGTGTGTGTGTGTGTGTGTGTGTGTGTGTGTGTGTGTGTGTGTGTGTGTGTGTGTGTGTGTGTGTGTGTGTGTGTGTGTGTGTGTGTGTGTGTGTGTGTGTGTGTGTGTGTGTGTGTGTGTGTGTGTGTGTGTGTGTGTGTTGTGTGTGTGTGTGTGTGTGTGTTGTGTGTGTGTGTGTGTGTGTGTGTGTGTGTGTGAAATGAACTAGCTTGTTTAGTTGGTTTTTCTATCTGAAGACTTTCAGATTTCAGTTTTCAATTTTAAAATAGACGGAGAACAGTTTGTGTTTTGCTTGCATTCACTGATTGCCACCACCACAAACCCCTTTCCCCACTGACTCAGTTGGTTAGAGCATTATGTTGATAATGTGGGGGGGGGGGGGGGGGGGGGGGTGGGGTTGACTCTCACAAGGTTTACATGTGTTTGGTGGCCTATTAACCCTTTGACTCCTGAACCCCATCCTCCAATTGCAAACACTTAACTCTTTGGTTCCCTCACCCTATCCATAAGCTTCCTGCAGGAAGCTGGTGGATAGGATGAAGGAATTAAAGGGTTCAGTTTTTGCTTTGTTAGCATGGTTGCCAATGTAGGATGCTGATGAACAGGGTGCAGGAGTCAAAGGGTTAACTCAGTTGGTTAGAGCTAAGAGAATGGTTAGAGTGCTATGCTGATAATGCAGAGGTAAAGGGCTCGATCATCGTACACGTTTTTACACATATTTCAATCACAGTGAGATAAAAACATTCACAACAGAATATATACTCATAAATCAAGTAAGAACATCAAAACAGTTTGATAAAAAAAAAAAAAAACATTCACAATCGAATGTAGAACTCATAAATTAAAGTAAGAACCTCAAATTTCTTACCACAGCGTTCGATTTACGCACTGGTTTAGGTTACATGGCTTATGCCATGGTTATTTTGGATCTTTCCCAACACAGGGTATCTGCAGCAATGGTGCATAAATTACGGAATTCATTCTGAACACGGAAACACGTCCTGAGGGGAAAAAAAAACTACTTTTAAACTGCGTATTGTGATCGTTAGCACGCGCGTGTTTAACTAGAGCTCTGTGTGGGGTGTGTGTGTGTGGTGTGTGTGTGTGTGTGTGTGTGTGTGTGCGTGCGTGCGTGCGTGTGTGCGAGCGAGCGAGCGTGTGTGACTGTACGTCTTCCGACTTGAATGCCTACGGTGTTTACTAATAAATGTAGACCTGCGTGCGTGCGCTGGAACTTTCGCACAAGACGTTTTTACGACTCTCTTTGTTTGTTTGCTGGTTTGTTTGTGGCTTTCGCTTGGTCTTTTGGAAAATCTGTAAGCCTACACCTATATCACGAAAGTTGTTGATATGGCCCACCCAAGCATTGTAGCCAAGCAGAGAGGACCATTCCTCCGTACTTTAACAGATATGAGAAAACCAACCTAAACAAAAACACACTTTCCAAAGACACACATTTGCATCGTTTACACCGCTGGACAGAGTTGGGCTGTTTCTTGCCAGGAATCAGTATATCTAGACTATGCAGTCACGCCTGCTGTTCAACAAGCAAGGAAACTGAATTTCTCAAAGAGGGGTCTGTCGTTTCCATCATATTAATTTTTCTTTCGAGTTGTTCTTTTCCCTGCTACCGACTACTGATAACATGCTTGTTGCCGCTGCTGCTGGAACTGCAAAAACTTGGGATGGGTGTACAACAGATGGAAGGCCTCAAATTTAATCTAACTATACTAATCATCTGCTGCCTTATTTCCACTTCTGTCCTTATTTCCACTTCTGTTGCTGGTGCCTACATCTGTTAGTTGATTAGCTGAGAACTGTTGATGGAGAGAGATGAAGGAGGATTGGTTAGGACCTTAAGTTATTTTCAAAATTGGGGGGTTGAGTGAAAACTGGGACACAAATACTTTTTTCATGCTCTTCCAAAGAAGACTGTACACACTCCACTGTTTAATCATCAAACATGAATATCATGTTCTAAGAAATGGCAGCTCTGTTATGGCTCAAGATTCACTCCATTTCTAATCACTTTCCTCTGAAAAACTCTTTTCATGTGAGCATCTTGTTCCTTAATTATAATCATTAAAACACATCTTCATTCGTTTTAATTAAAACACATCTTCATTCATTTTAATTAAAAAACATCTTCATGCATAGCACAGCATTGAAGGTATGAGCAACAATGCTTAAAGCTTATAACATGTTTTATTACTAAGACCTTGCTAAGTACTCGTTCTACAACATATTAAAGTCATGCATCAAACAGCTGCTGTTAACTGGCTTTGATTTATTTATATTTCTTGAAATGTACACACTTATGTCCCGTTTCTTTATGCAAAATCAATGGGAAAATGTGTGACTGGTTGTAAAATTGGAATAATCAATGAACTTGTTAACTGTCTGTCTGATGCTTTTGCTCTGTAATCTTGATTGTTTTGTGCATGTGCCTGTGTGTATGTGGGTGTGGTGTGTGTGAAGACTTGTTTTGTGTGTGTGTGTGTGTGTGTGTGTGTGTGTGTGTGTTGTGTGTGTGTGTGTGTTGTGTGTGTGTGTGTGTGTGTGTGTGTGTGTGTGTGTTTTAAGCATTACAGATAAACCTGTAAAGTGTTCCAGAAGCCATAACAATAACAAAACAACAACAACAATAAGAAGCCACTAGATTACTCTCCACACACTCATCATCATCAAGTGCCCTGCTGAATGGCATCAATGATCTGGCCCTCCAAAAAAAATCTATCCTTTGTTGCTGCAAGTACATCTCCCACCTTCTCTGTCTTCATCCACTCTACAAGTCTGTCCAATGTTTTCTCCCTGGTGCTCTTCTTTCTTCCAGCTTTCCTGTTGTGACTAGATTGCTTGTCTTTTCTTAATTTTCTTTTAATGTTCTTTTGTGTCTGCCTCCTTCAAGATTATCTCATTTGCTTTTTTTTTCTGTCCATGGAACTCTGAACAGTCTTCTTAGAAACCATACTTCAGCTGCCTAAATCTTGTTCTGACTTTGCATGTTGACTGACCACGCTTCACGTCCCTATATCAATATCGGTTCTACATAACACTGAGGAACTCTCTTCCTGATGTTAATTGATATTCATTTGTTGATAACGTTTTTCATTTTCTTGCATACCTTCACACATCACAAATATGAGAAAGACAGCAGATGACACTGGCCTTTCTTTCTCTACAAATTATCACACATCTCAGCATTTCCCTGACATGGACACTATAGGAAACGTGTTTTGCAAACAGATGGAAAGAGCTTTACAAAGAGTCCTACTCAAGAACTACCAGAGAACAGACTGTCTTCAGCTGGTTGGCTGCTTCTCATTATGTGAAGAATCATTTCTGGCATGGCTGTTTGTTTGCTACCTTTCTTGTCTATTAACTTGCTTTTTTGATCTGTTTACCTCAATACCTGTTTGTCTGTGTGTTCGCTCGTTTGTTTGTCTGCCTATGTTCATTAACAGATTACCACAATCAGAAATGCAGAAACAGTTAAAATCTGATACAAAAACTGAACATGAAAAGACATATTTGATGGCATAGCACTGTGAAAGATTATACATCCAGGCACAATAGAGGGGAAAAAAGAAAAAAGTTGATACAACTAACTCCAGGTCTGAATCTGGCTTTTGTTTCCAGTCAAGCTAGACACATGAGTGATTGCTATCTGAGTCGGTAGACATATAAACATGCATCCAGGAGTTTTCATGCCTTAGCCTAGTCTGTAAAGGCAAGTAATATTTAGGCCTATAAGACATTTTATGAGGTAAGAGAAATTTGAGAACCTGGTCACAACAAGAAAACTGGAGGGAACAAGAGCACAAGCCAGACCCAGGGAGAAAATACTGGATGGAGTTGTGGAGTTGATGAAGACACTGAGGGTGAGAGATGTACTTGCAGCAACAAAATACAGATTTGTATGGAGGCCATGATCGCCGCCATGTGGTGGGGCACATGATGATGATGATGAGCCTGGCCTGTTGAGGAACTAATAATAACAACAACAACAATAATGATAACAACAACAACATCAACAATAGCAGTAGTAGTAACAATAATACTAATGTACATTTATGGTTCACCTTACAGTGCTCTAGGCACTTACAATTATACAACACAAAAATAAATGAATATAGGCCTAGGCCTACTTGAGACACACATTCACTTATTTTACCCATGACAACACAACACACTCTCCATAACATCCATATAGGCCTACAGGTACAAGACACTATAAGAACACACTAAAGTAGGACGGGAAAGGATAGTATAGGCCTAACAAAGTTAAATTAAACACAAGGAGTCTCAGAAAAGATGGGCTTGAAGTTGAGTCTTAAAAGTGCAAAGGATATACAAATTTCTCAGCTCAAAGGGCACATTATTCCACAGGAAAAAATGTCAAAAACTGTTGTCATTGTTGCTGTTTTTCTCCAGCACTAGACTAGTACATACTTTAGGCTATTATTATTTCTATATATGCTTAATGATACTTGATGGTTGGGGTTGTTTTGTTTATTTGTTTGTTTGTTTGTTTTCTTCATAAATGCAATGCATAATCTCTACTTTCTGTGTGTTTATGTGCGGTGTGCGTGCACATATGTGTGCATGTATGTGTGTAAACATGTGTGTGTGTAACAAGCAACACAAATCACACATTAACGAAAACAGAGAAAGAAAACAGGCATAATAGCTATCACACACACACACACACACACACACACACACACACACACACACACACACATCCATTATTCATTTAATGTAATGTGTACACACACACACACACACACATACACACACACACACACACACACACACACACACACAGAGCCACATTCCAACACAACAAAGTGGCAGGTCTACAGATGATACACATACATGTAAGTAGGCCCAAAATCCTCCACAAAGAAACAAACCCAAACTCACCGTAGTAAAGTTACCTAACGGGGACGTCTGTTGGTTGTTGAGACTCTTGAGCAGGTTATTGACGTTGTTGAGGGTGCCTCCGGAAGTCCACAGCTCATTGTTGTTCCCGTTGGAGTAGGCACTCGCAGGGCTCTGGCCGTTGAGGGGGTTGTTCAGATGACCCTGGGAGGTGGTACCAGCCACAGTCTGTTGATCAGCTAAGGTCAGATACACCCAGTTGAGCAGCTGAGCTGGCTGGTACACGGAGGCGCTCGTGTCCAAACTGGACAACGACGACATGGTTGTGATGGTAGGTTGGTCTTGGTGGTTGTTTCTGGTGGTGATTCAGTTGTCCTACCACCGGACCTGCTTCACTAATGTGAAGGACTTGAGGATGAGAAGGGAGGGGGTGGGGGGGGGCGCACCACAACAACGTCTATAGTAAGCCCAACGAAAGGGACAAAAGTGGGAGCAAGTGGAAGCGAGCTCCCCACTGGAAAAGAAAGCGGTCTGAAGGAAATGAGGGCCTACTGCTTTCTGACTGCTCAGACTCGTATGTCTTTCCTACACCCTTCCCCTAAAGTTCGCAGAGTCAGCGGCAGCTGGCTAGCGGTGCCACGCACGCGCAACTTACCTCTTCCTCTACCTCTCCTCCACTCCCCCCTTCTTTTAGAAAAACGCGCCAGCCCCCACCCCCTTCTTTTTCTCCTGCAATTTCCCTTCCCCCCCCCCCCCCCTCTCCAACTCACTCGTATTATAGTTCTCCATCCCTTTCCTTCCCTCTTTTCCAAGCTTCCTCTCTGTTCCCCAGTCATTTCCCCCCTCCTCTTTCTACAATCTTTATCCATCCGGCCCCCATCTCACTCTCTTATCTTGATCCACTTCATCCATCCTTGTTCTCTTCCTTCCTTTCTCCATTCCTTCCTCCCTCTACACTCCCTCTTCTTCCTCCTCCCCCTCCTCCTCCTGCATGGTTCCTTCTCACTGGTGTGAGTTGGTAGGTGGAGGTGTGTAGGCTTCACCTCTCCTTCCGTCTCTTTCACATCACCCTTCCGCCTGCCTTGGCATCTTGTGACGTCACCGATTCAGCGGAATTTCTGTTAGACTTCTGACTTGTTCCCTTTGACCTTTCCGCGTGACATACCTTCCATAGTGTGTGTGTGTGTGTGTGTGTGTGGGTGGGTGTGTGTGTGTGTACATGCGCACGTTCGCTCGCGTATGTGTGGAGAGAGGTGACGGGTCTCTGAGCGCGTATGTGTATATGTAAGCTTATGCATGTGTACGTGTGTGTTCGTGTATCAATGAGCTAGTGGGGTGAATGTTGCTTTTGTTTGTTTGTTGGTTGTTTGGTTGGTTGGTTGGTTGGTTGTTTGGTTGATTGATTGGTTAGTTGGTTGGTTGGTTGGTTGGTTGGTTGGTTGGTTGGTTGGGTTGGTTGGTTGGTTGGTTTACGTGCATGTGTAGACGTGTGTGACTCCCAAACAGCTGATGGGACTATTGCTTGTCCTTCTTCTGTTTTCTTTTTATCTATTTGTCTATCTAGAACATAAGCAAATTGACAGCAGTGACAGCGAGTGACTACAAGATATTTACAATGAATGTCTACATGATGAAGACAGACAGACACAAACGCAAACAGAGACACACATAATTTTTGCAACCAGGGACAAACACTGAGGCAGCAAATAACTTAGGATTGATAATTGGGCACACGTACTAAATGCATTTTTGGCTCTAGGGAAATGAGACATGCGGAAGCAATTTAAGGTAATTTAGGCCCATTTTTATATATGTTTTAGTGTCCTTAGTTGTGTTAAAATTTGTATTCGGGTACGTTTTTCAAATCCCCTATGTGATAAATTGGACGGAGTGGCAACACCACGGGCATCTCCTTAGATTATGTGCGTGAATGCATTGATATGTGTACTTAGTTTTCTTTTCCTTTTTTTCCCCCGTTGTTGAAGTATTATGTTTTGAAACGGGTTACAGCCCTGATATGGCTCTACGCAGTCGGCTGGGCTTTAAACAAAAACAACAATAACAATTTACAGATAAGTTAAACTGGTGATTGGTGAGTAGTGCATGGCGTGTAGAGCAGGTCTATACTGGTTTAGCATCAATTAATCAAACTATTGCTGAGATGTAATTTACTTAAATCTTAGTTTAACTAAATAGTGGACTCTCCTCATTCATCCCTTCTGATCTCATACACACGCGAGTACTGGCATACAAAGTTCATTAGATACACATCTGCTGACCATAAGGCTTTTACCGAAGATTGTTGACAGGTATTGTGCATGTTCTGAAACTGTCATTTGTCATTTTTGCTTTAAAGCCCAGCCGATTGCATTGAGCCATATCAGGGCTGTGACCATTTCAATACTTCAACAGGAAAAAAGGGAAAGAAAATTAAGTACACATATCAATGCATTTGTGCACATAATCTAAGGAGATGCCCTTGGTGTTGACCACTCCATCCAATTTATCGCACAGGGGATTTAAAAAATATACCTCAATACAAATTTAAAAGCTAAGAACACTAAAACATATGTAAAAACGGGCCTAAATTACCTGAAATTGGTTCCGCATATCCCATTTCCCTAGAGCGAAAAATGCACTTAATACGTGTACCCAATTATCAGTCCTAAGAGAAAGTGGATCTACATAAGACTTTATCGAACAAACACAGGTGAATGGACCAGCAAGGCAGAAAATGATAGGAAGAAATGACAGAAAACAAAGGAACAAGGCAGAAACAAGGAGAATGATAGAAAAGATGAAATTTTCTAGCACAGAATTTCCAGGTGGGGATAGAAAGAGCCCCCGGCATCCCCACAGCAGTTTCTGTGAATGTAGTTTGTGTAACAGATACTGTGCTTATTTAAAACAGATGAGAATTCTGTTGCGGGGAGTGAATAATATAATCAGTTATACGCATATAAATGCGCATGTGTGATCGAGTGTGTGGCGGGGTCATACTGCTGCTGTTCCCCCGTGCCGTTGCCCCCCACCCCCCATCCCACGCGCCACTGTTCCCACGAACCGCCGTTTCAGTGTGTGTGTAGAAGGGGGTGGGCGTATCCGTAAATTAGCAAGGTTTAAAAGAAAATCACTGCCTTCACCCACCAGTTTAAAAGTCATTGTAAAATTTACAAATTGAAATCGGCAATAGAAAGAGATATTCCTAAACTTGCTTATTCATCAAGCGTAGTGAACATTTCAACAATACTTAACCCTTTGACTCCCTCACCCTATCCACGAGCATTCTGCATTTTCAACAATGATAGTAAAGCAAACACTTAACCCTTTGACAACCTTACCCTTAATTGTTCTAATTAAAACACACATCTTCATTCATTTTAATTAAAACACATCTTCATGCATAGCACATCACTGAAGGTATGAGCAACAAGGCTTAAAGCTTATAGCATGTTTTACTACTTAGGCCGTGTTAAATACTCGTTCCACAACTTATTAAAGTCATGCATCAAACATCCAAAGGGTTAAGTTTTTTCATGTCATGGATAGGGTGTGGGAGTCAAAGAGTTAATAGGTTTAAATGTTTGTTTGTTTGTTTTTTCAAAATAGATTTTCTTCTATACCAGTAACGGTGCGGGGGAACAGCGACACGGAGGAACAGCTGCACGCTCCATGTGGATGTGTGCACACACACGTGCATACATGTCCGTGTAGGCTAAACCAGCACAATTCATGTCCTTCAACTGAATTAGATGAATTCCTTTTAAGCATGATTTTTTTTATGAGAGTTTTGAGATGGAGAGGGTTTGGCGTTTGTTCTAGAGGAAATCGTCGCACCCGGTCAATTCCATGTGCGCTCCACCTAAATCTGCCAGCAATTGTTTAGCAGACTCCCTGAACCTGCGCAAAGCCTTAAGCGCTGACAGGGTTTTGAAATGGGGAGAAGGAGGAGACCTATGAACACTAAGCTGACATTACCAGATGATGGAAATATTAACCCTTTGATTCCTGCATCTTATCCCCCAACTGCAAAAACTTAATTCTTTGACTTCCTCACACCGTATCCCTCACAGGGTGAGGGAATCAAATGGTCAAGTTTTTGCTGTGTTAGCTCTGTTGACAATGCAGAATGCTGGCGGACAGGGTGCGGGAGTCAAAGGGTTAAGATGGACTGCGAACAGGCCAGTTTTTAATTTAATTAACCCTTTGACGACTGCACCTGTGTACCAGCATTGTCAACCATGCTAGCAAAGCAAAAACTTAATTCTTTGATTCCCTCACCCTATCCATCAGCTTCGTACAGGAAGCTGGTGGATAGGGTGAGGGAGTCAAAGGGTTAAGTTTTTTGCTGCTGGCGGATAGGGTACAGGAGTCATAGGGTTAATGTTGTGGGCTGGGACTGAACTCGAGATATCAGATGTTATGTTCACGGTTCCATCAAAAGAAAACATCCACAGAAGCTATACTACCCAAATATCGCAAGTGTTTGGGTTGTTCATTTTCATCACATCTTTCAGAGCAGCTTTACTATAAAAAAAAAAAAAAGAAGACAAAGGCGTTGCTTGGGCCTGTCAAGAGGTCAATAGTTTGGCAGAACTTTCATGAACTGTGGTGTCGGAAGACCACACACCACACCTACGTGCTTGTCAGTCAGATGAGAAACGCTCCAAGCACAGATATACATACGCGCTAGTTCGCTTGAGCTGGGAAGAGATCTATGTAAATGTACATGTATACATAGATCTGTGTCTCCAAGACATAGCTGTAACTCCGCCCCTTGATACACTTTGGCCCTCCAAGAGGTCGTTTCCATAGCGACGGGATGGGGAAGATGCGGGGGGGGGGGATGGTGGAGGGTGGAGTGGGAGGCTGACAGGGGCTTGGTTCCTTGTAGTCACCGTGGCCGTGTCGTACACGCCTGTGGAAAGCCGACCTATCGAAAGCCTGTTTTGTTTTCGTTTTACTTCAGTTGTTTGCTGGTGTTTCAATCTCTTTTTCACGCTCATTGCGCCAGGGCATAAGCGCGCGCGCACACACACACACACACACACACACACACACCACACACACACACATATATATATATATATACCGTCTAATATCACTTATAGTGAAAAGACGTTAAATCAAGCAACGAACACACATATATACACACACGCTCACACACACATACATTCATATTTATACACACGCATATATAAACATACACTCAAACACACACACACACATACATACACACATACACTGTACACGTATTCT
Source organism: Monoplex corrugatus (assembly GCA_030674185.1). Lineage (NCBI taxonomy): Eukaryota > Metazoa > Mollusca > Gastropoda > Littorinimorpha > Ranellidae > Monoplex > Monoplex corrugatus. The sequence goes on along the minus strand of CM060306.1, from coordinate 99,769,609 downwards.
GATACACAAACACACAGAATGAGTGGAAATGGCACTGATTAATGACTTATTACAATCATGTTAAATATAGAACAGAACACAGCAACAATCACCGAGATCAAGGACACAGACCCTTGATTAAAACAAACTTTCATATCATGTATTATGTGTTCAATAATACTGATTACATACAGAATGAACCTGAATGTCCCTCAAAAATTGATAAAACACAAAACAGTTGATTATCCATTGGAGGAATTGCATTTTTCTAATGGAATTTGCCGAGGAAAACACACACACACACACACACACACACACATACACACACACACACACACACACACACACACACTTGTATTACATACACACACACACACACACACACACACAACACACACACACACACACACACACACACACACACACACACACACACACACACACAACACACACACACACACACACACACTGCACAGTAACTTTTACTTAAAAGCACACACACACACATAGGCTACACAAAAGCGTGAAATCACTTTCATATTTTGAATCCTACCTGCTTCCATCAGCTTTAAACAGGAAGCTTGTGGACGTTGCTGGTAACACATTCAAATATGAAACTGGGTGCAATATCCAAGAAGTTAGGATGGTGGACTTCCAATTAGAAGGTCTGGAATCGATCCTGCCAGGTACTGCATTTCCCTGATTTTCCTGGTCAACATGTGCATAGACATGCTAGTGCTTGTATCCCAATCCCACCCCTATGCATACACACACACACACACAAAACATCAAGCGGGCCTACACACGTTAAAGATCCTGAAAGTGATGTCAGAGTTCAGTGGCTTATGAAAACATGAAAATGCTGAAATTCACACCAACAGAAGACAGAGTATGCAGGTTGTACAGTAACATAACACTTGCACAGTATGGGCCAAACAACATTCAGTCAAGCATTTGAAAAAAATGTTTTAAAAACGTAAATGAACGACTAAAAATAAAATAACAAAATAATATCACAGACTCACAAAACAACTGATTCTCAAGGCTCAGTTGAGCCCTGAAAAGAACAATCAACGCTGCCAGAGCAGCAGAAAACCAACAACCTGGACACATCTTCCAAGGTCAACATCAGCAAAAGAGCCTGTTCCTACTACTACAGAATAATATACCAGGGAAGAGAAAATATTTATAAAAACGCATCATAAAGTTTAAGGCGGGTCCCTGTCGCATTTGTCACACTTTTTGTAAAAAAAAAAGCAGATTCTGTGACAAAATGCAGCGAACGAAAGAAGAAGAAGATTAAACACATGGTCCATCTTCATCTGATCAAAATCTGTCGAAAAATGACAAAGACATACTCAAAAACACATGTATACATGTTTCGCATAATCATACCCTTGATTTTGACGTGCCTATTAACCACAAGCATCCTTTTTAGTTGCATAGTGTCCAGTTTGATATAGCATGATTAAAGTAATATGTTAAGAACCGTATGCTGCTCTGTACATAGTTGCGTGAGGGGTCTCTAGCAGCAGGACTAGAATGAGTAGACAGATAACACATTTTTCCAGAGCCCCTCCAACCTGATGGAGGTTCTCCCATCTGCTGCTTGGAACCATAAGAAAAAGACAGTGTTGTGTAGGTTGCACACGGATCACACATCCTACACTTATTCGTACCTTTTAAAAAATGAAGAAGCACCTTGTTGTATATCATGTGACGAGCCGTTGAGCATCAGACACCTTCTTCTTGAATGCTGGGACTTGTACAATGTGAGACATAAGCATGACACAGACTCCTTAAAAAACCTCTTCCGAGATATCCCTCCTGATGCAATTTTCCAGTTTTTACAAGAGATCAACAAGTTCAACTGATATGATTTCATGTCTGAGTATGTTTTCCTTTCATTGCATTTTAGACTCGCAAGTTTAGCAGTGAGCATTGGTTTAACTGTTGTCTTTTATCTTAACCTGGTTTGTCGTTTTTGACAAGGTGTTAGCCCCGACTGGGCTATAAGCAATATGAACTGAACTCTCTCTCTCTCTCTCTCTCTCTCTCTCTCTCTCTCTCTCTCTCTCTCTCTCTCTCTCTCTCACCAATGGGCAAGCCAAGTGGGTAAACGTTGGAGTTCAACCCAGAACATCCTGTGTTCAATCCATCAAGGTACCTCTGCCTGGTGGATAAAGGGTGAAGATTTTCCCATCTCTGAGAACAATATGTGTGTCACCTATTTTGGGAGCTTAGGACTTTCCCACTGAAGGACAGAATACTGTTGACTGTATCTAATCTCTGGAGAGTTGCTGTATATTTTCCCTTTGTTTGCTTATTTGTATCTCGTTTTTATTCCTCCTTTTTTTCAAATTTTACAGCTTTTGTAGATTTAAAGTCCTTTCTTTATGTTGATGCACATGTTTCATTGTTATAAGTCAAATAATATTGTATATTGCAAAGAAAAATTAAAAGGAAGCAAAACAAAAGATGAAAGAACAATGTTCATTTGCAGCATATTTACACTTGTACTACTGACAATTTAATTTAAGTAAAGGGTGTTTAACATCAGTCAATATTTTCAAATTTATAATGTTCCAGTAAAGATTCATTGCCCATCACAAATTCAGAGAAAATGACTTTGCCTGGAGAGTATCCTGCTGCTGCCATGGCAACCAAAATGGGCAGGAAGTGTTCGATGCGAGGATGAGCGTCCTTGACACGCTGGTCAAGGTGACAGGAAGCCAGAGTCTGACGTCGTTGCTGAACTGTCATCTGAGGGTTTGTCAGAAGGTCATGTAACCAGCTCTGTAACAACAAAGATGTTTTTGAAAGTTTTAAACCGATTTACACAATTTATCCAACAAAATTAATGTCTTTCCATATAAACTTGACAACATTACATCGGTGGGGTATCAAGCTATGATTTATAAAAGTCTGACAAGAGACATGGACAGGGATGTTATATCTTTCTGTGATAGGCTGTATCTGTCTTGTCATGACCTGCAGCCTGGAAATAACAGACGAAAACAGATAAAATGACACTGAACATCGCAAGTCCTTCGCCAATCCATACCTGAAGAGTTCACTGACCTGGGAAGCACTTTTGGACAACATGGAGGAGCAGGCACTGACATGAAGAGCCATCTCAGCAAGGTAGAAACACCTTCAAAATGATGAACAACCCGTGGACATCCCCACAGTACCATGCTGAAACTACCAGAGTTAAGTCCTTTCCACCATTTGCAACAATTCAGAATGCTGGCGAATGATAGGCAGTGACCTCATCAAACTATGAACCTTCCACACAAAGAACCTCAAAAGAATCATACACATCTTCTGGTCAAACACCATCTCCAACCAACAGAAATTCGCCCAGTGCAATCAAGAGAGTATGGACACCGCCATAATACAAAGATGATGGAAACGGACTAGGCACACCATCCAAAGAGAACAATATAACAGCATCCAGGATGACATTCACTAGGCACCAGAAGAAAGACGTAAAAGAGGAAGATCTATGAACACTTCTTGATGAAAAGCAAAGTGAAAATTCAAGGCCCTGAAGCACACCTGGGTTACCACATGCAGGTCAGCCCAGAACAGACACTGCATGTCAGCCCAGAACAGACAGAAGTAGTAGACTTTCTTTGCTTCCAAAGCCATAATAAGCAGTAAAAAAGTAACTTGTGAGCTTGCCCTCCCACTACCACGTATGTTCCAAAGCTAATTTGTTGATTGTTTTGACAGGATCACACAAGAAATCAGAATTACGGTTTCTGATTAAACTAAGCTACTCAGACGGATCCCAACAGGATATTCTGATAATCATGACAATCTTGTGTGTATTCTTCTTATCCGCTCTTTGTTTAGTAATTGCACTTATTTTTTATTTTGGTTGGTTAATCAGTTAGTTGGTTTGCTTGTTTATATTGTTTTATTTCAATTTTTCAATCTATTGTTGTTTCTTACCTGCATTGTCATGTCTTACCTGCAGTTTCTTGCTGTAGCCAGATGGTGCTGGTCCACCTCCCCGGTGTGTGGTGAATCCACTGCCCACAACCAGCACCCCCTCCTCTCTCAGAGGGGCCAGCGCTTCGCCCACCAGCAGGTGCTTCTCTGGTGACAGGCTTGAGTCCAAAGACAGCTGAAACACTATAAAACTGTACAATTTAAGTATGTTTGTGTGTGGAAGGAGTTAGGATGATGTGGTGGTGTACGCATGGGTGTATGAGAGAGAGAGAGCGATCTGCGTGGTGTGTGTGTGTGTGTGTGTGTGTGTGTGTGTGTGTGTGTGTGTGTGTGTGTGTGTGTGTGTGTGTGTGTGTGTGTGTGTGTGTGTGTGTGTGTGTGTGTGTGTGTGTGTGTGTGTGTGTGTGTGTGTTGTGTTGTGTACAAGCACACAAGAGAGCGATAAAGCGATAGAGAGAGAGAGAGAGAGACTGTGTGTGTGTGTGTGTGTGTGTGTGTGTGTATGTTGTGTGTTTGTGTGTGTGTGTGTGTGTGTGTGTGTGTGTGTGTGTGTGTGTGTGTGTGTGTGTGTGTGTGTGTGTGTGTGTGTGTGTGTGTGTGTGTGTGTGGTTTGTATCCAACTTCTCTTTTGAAAGAAGGACTTTGCTACATGATGTCCAAGTCTTCCTTAATTTTTCTTATGAGAAATATTCAAAATTCTGCCACAAAAGAACAACAATCCCAGTGAGAAAAATGAAAGATTCCTTCAATATAAACTATCAAACATTTCTCAAGCAACACGTATATTACATGATACAAGGCAAAAGCTAAGTACTTCTAATGAAACAGAAAACTTTCATTTCATGCCATGACAGTCACATGACCACACACACACACACACACACACACACACACACACACACACACACAACACACACACACACACACACACACACACACACATTATGTCCACATCCCTTAAAATAGGGTTTTGGCCTTACTGAATACATTTCTGATTCTGATTCACATACACACACACACACACACACACACACACACACACACACACACACACACACACACACACACACACACACACACATACACACACACACACACAACCAGAAACACTAACCTGGTACTTGCGGCTTAGGAAAAGCCAACAGGAGAGGCACAAAGACCCCATGATCGTAACCCCTCTTGTCGTTGGTCCGGCATGGAATACCTCGTGCTTCCAGCAGCTCTTTGGTCCTGAGGGCCAGTTCAGGTGTCCCTGTGGCCGGCCAGTCCAGCTGGTAAGTGTCAGGGGGGAAGCCGTAGTAGTCGTAATAGAGGTCTGGCTTGGCTGTGGTCTGCACGGTCACTGTGGATTCCTCCCAGTGAGCACTGACCACCAGCACTGCTGTATGGGACGTCAGGCCTTCCTATCACGAACACACTAACACTGTAACTCTTTCTCACTCGTCTCATATCCCTTTGACTCCTGCACCCCAACCGCTAGCACCCTACATTGTCAACCATGCTAGCAAAGGAAAAACTTAACCCTTCGATTCCCTCATCCTATCCACCAGTTTCCTGAAGGAAGCTGATGGATAGAGTTAAGTTTCTACAGTTGGTGGATAGGGTGCGGGAGTCAATGGGACATTGTTGATTCACAGTCAGTGTATTTCAAATGCCAACTTCACTGGGTAGGACACGCAGTCCATATGGAAGACAAATGCATCCCAAAGATACTTCTGTATGGACAGCTAAAGCAAAGACAACGTGACCAGAGAAGACCACTGAAGCAGTACAAAGATACTGTGAAAGCCAGCCTTATCTGCTGTGGTATCAACACCACCAACTCGAAATATGCCGCCTGCAACTGAGCATGCTGATGACAGCAAGGCATCATGGCATGCAATCTGATTAGCAGTGTAGGACGGCTCAATTCCACAGAAGCAGTACCCGAGGAAGAAGGACTCCTTCCCATGCAAGAATGCAGAAAAACATGTCCCTCCAGGATTGGTTTTCTTTCTTTCTTGTTCACCCTTGCTTTTCTGTCCTTTATGAAGACCCATACCCTCAGAGCTACAGGCGAGTCCAACCAACCATTTCAGTTGTATTTACAGTTTTTGCAAAGATCTTGCCAGAAATTCTGGTGGCCAGACTCTTTAATTTTAAGCAGATGTGTAGGCATTCATGAATATCACCTGTCATACTGTCAAAGTAGGAAGAAATTGTTGATGCAGAAGCAGAGCACTCGCTTTCCAATCTGCTTGCATGAGTTTGTAAAGGTACGAATTATGCTCGTGGAACTTTATGCGTGTGTGCGGCCTCCAGTCTACCTAGCTGTGAATGGTTGCCAGAATTTCTTCAAAGTTAGAAAAAAAGTAGAGCCGCAAGGAAGAGGGGATGGAATCTCCCTCATAATGCTGACCCCATAAAAAGTTAAAGCCTCTACCACCTCACACCCTTTGACCTCAGCGTTACGGGACAACAACAACAAAATCACAATAATAATAACCTGGTGAAGTTATGATCAATGATGACTGTGCAAAGCCATTTCAAAACACACAACATCTTGTTGATCCTGACAAAAATATACTGAAAAAGAAAATGAAGAACACATATCAATGCAATCACGTATGTAATCTGGCCTTGACCTTTCTGCTCAATTTCTCCCAGGGGATTAAAAACCTGAACAGAAATGTGTAAACATAACTAAATACACTAAAAGTAAAACATATAAATCTTGGCCTAAATTACGAAACATTGCTTCTGCCAAATTTCCTTAGAGCCAAAAATTCAGTTAATTAACCGAAAATATGCAAGGCTTTATGGAACACATACAGGTGAGTGGACCAGTAAGACAGAAAATGATAGAAGGAGATGACAGAAGCAAAGGAGCGAAGCTGAAACACAGAGTAACAGCAAAGAACAAATTTCTAGCACAGAATTTCCAGAACATGGGGATACTATTTACATGAAAGAGCCCCTGGCATACCCACGGGGAAACAAATAAGATTGTACATTACAGACACTAGACTATGAAAATGTTCATCCTCATGTAGATCATTTGTCAATATATCATCTCACCCGAAGGGATAGCACCCAGACCACTTCTCAAGGTCTTCAAGGAAGGGACAGAGAAATCTGCGAACTGAGCCAGAGGCTTCCTAGATTCCCACACAAATGTTTTGATCATGGGCCACTAATCCACCCATCAACCGAAAAAACAACACTAGCAGTAATACATACATGTGTAACTTTATTATTTGTTATTCTTTTAGTCAAGTCATAGGTTATTGTTTCAATTACAAGGGTCACCTGCCTGAATGGTGTGTCATCTTCTCCTTCTTCTCTCTTAACTCCATAAAGAGTTACTGGGGCCACACCAATGAACAGTTCACAAGATTCCTCCAACTCTGTCGATTGTGTCAAGGACTGGGTCTTTGCAAACGGTTTTTCTATGCATTCCACAATGTTGTCAGTCCATGGGGTTTGTTTGTTTGTTTGTTTGTTTGTTTGTTTTCTGTCTTACTCTGTCTCTCTCACTCAACAGTTCCCTGCCTTACCCTCCATCTCCATCTTTCAACAGTTCCCTGGAATAGTGATTTCATAAGGCCAGTGGATCTTGTTACATGACCATACCAATGTAGTTTTCTTTTTCTTAACTGATGTCAGCAGATCCTCATACCGTCCAGTGTGCAGCTTGATGGTGTAGTGCATTTGTTCATTGATGATATGGTCTGTGTATATGTTTCGTATCTTGCAATAACATCTCGCTTCCATAGCTTGGAATCGTCTTTCCCAATCCCCTGTGATGGTAATGGCGTATCTCAAAAGGAATTACGAAGCCAGTTACACCATTTGGGCGGGTAACCTTCAATTGTACTGTTCTGAAAATGTCTGGTTATGCACAGATGTGTGAATAAACCAACCAACAACCACAAAGTACTGATGTTGTCCTAGACTAACTCAAACTGACCTACCTTAACTGCCATGTTCCGTAGATAGTGAGCGGCTGCTGAGTCTTTATCCATTCCCTGGAGAAACTTTGCGGATCTTGCATCCATGAAAAAGGAAGGACCACCCCCATGGGACAGAAACAAGACAGGCTGCTTACTCGGCTGTTTGTTGTCCGTCATTATTGGTTCTTGGCTTCTTCAGTCAAACCTCATTAGCTGTGAAAGATATAATATATGCATTCTTTTTATTTTGTAAAGATTCTTCTTTCTGGAGTTCTCTTAGCCGTTGTTGTGACATATGGATAGAAATGAAAACAACATGGGTTGTTGTTTTATGCTGGACAGAGAGAAGGTGTGCGAAAGAACAAATAAAGTGTGAGTGTGTGTGAGTGTGTGTGTGAGTGTGTGTGTGTGTGTGTGTGTGTGTGTGTGTGTGTGTGTGTGTGTGTGTGTGTGTGTGTGTGTGTGTGTGTGTGTGTGTGTGTGTGTGTGTGTGTGTGTGTGTGTGTGTGTGTGTGTGTATGTGTGTGTGTTCAGATGTGTGTGCATGTGTGTGCATGTCTGTCTGTCTGTCTGTCTGTCTGTGAGAGAGATAGTGAAAGAGACATAGAGAGAGACACAGAGACAGAGATTCATGATTATTGTCTTTTGCAAAATTACTTAAATTTTCCAGGAAAACAACATAGCAATAAAATCTCTGACAAAGGACATGGGAAGTAACGTTCTTAACTGCATAACTCATGACACAATGGCATGACCGTACAAGACCTTGTCATTCCCATGCCCTTTTATTTTACTACTACTGATCCATTTCCCATTTCTTTTAAGTCAACTCTCAGTTCGATATTAAATAAACATAAACATAAAGTCATACGTCTAACGTACATAGTAATATACAGCAATGCAGAAAAGTATTACATACATCTATCTATCTATATATATATATATATATATATATATATATATATATATATATATATATATATATATATATATATATATATGTATGTCAAACAGAACTTGTGATATATCTACACTACAAGTATGACAAAAATACTTTAACTTGCTAATTTTGAAAAACAAAAGAAGTAAATATTCAGCACCTGCGATTTTGAAACAGTTTTTTAAACCGATATGACAATAAAATAAAAGAGAACCAAATTTACTGAGGGCTACTTGGACTATACTATCTTAACTAGAACTTGTGATCCTCAATAATCAAAATGAAACATCAACACGGTTCTTAACATTCATGAAAGAGCACAGAACACAAATCACAAAATCTCAAATTGTAAAATAAATGGGATAATGTATTGTATAATATGTTACAATATGACACAATGGTATTTCATTTACAATGCAAAGGAAATACACGTACATCTCTGCCTTGCAACGATATACGAAAAAAATTGATACTATGCCATGGAAATAATTAAAACGAACACATAAGATTTAAACATGTTAAAATGCAAAGACTGAATCATCAGAAATTGCAAACTGATTAAAAGTCTCAACAAGACATGTAATTTAAAACTTGAACTGAAACTTAGTACAACAAACTGAAAACATAAGCGTATGCACACACACACACACACACACACACACACACACACACACACACACACACACACACACACACACACACACACACACACACACACACACACACACATATGCATACATCACCAAGCACGCACACACACACACACAACACACACACACACACACACACACACACACACACACACACACACCATACACTCAGACACACACACTTATAAGATACTCAAACTGCAAGCTCAAAATTCTAACTGCATTAATAACTTGTTTGGAAAAAACATAAACAAACTTTCTTTTTCCCAAATGTAAATACTGTAGTTTAATAAAAAGAAAAGAAACCTGGTGTTATTTAACAAAATAATCTTATTATAGTCCAGAATCTACACACATGTGCACACATAACTGCAGTCAGTAAGAAAATTGAACCTCATACCATGGGGAAGAAAAAGCTTCAAGTCTACGACTTCACAGCACAGTTAAAGATATTACATTTGAATTAAACAGCAGTACCCCCCCCCCCTCTCTCTCTCTCTCTCTAATACACACACACTTGCACACACATACACACACACACACACAATCAGCTTAGTGTCCCTCTGCCTATTTCAAGACCTTGCCAGCACACATGATTTTGCGCAGGCTCAAGGAGTCTGCTGAATAATTGTGGACAGAATTGGGTGGAGTATATGTGGAACTGTCCAAACTTTAACAAATTCCAAGTATGTATAAATAGTATTAAATACACACCAAAGTAAAGCTCACTCTCTCTCTCTCTCTCTCTCTCACACACTCACACACACACACACACACACACACACACACACACACACACACACACACACACACACACACACACAACACACACACACACAAACACACACACATACACAAACATATGCACACATATACTCTTAAACTCAAAAAGAAATATGCAACATATTTCAAATGAGAGTCAGACAGCTCTTGTTTTCAAGAACTTTGTTCCAATATATATACGTATACATCTGACATAAATTCATAGGGAAGAGAAGCACTGTAGTGATATCAACTGTAAGATGATAATGATGATGATGATGATGATGATGGTGATGATAATGATAATGATAATAATAACAATGATAATAATAATACATTTAATAAGAATGACAACAGCAATATTAATCATAATGGATACAAGCACTGACAAATTACAAACACATGTACCATTTGTTTTCAAGCTTATAAACACTTCTATATAACGATAAGAAGATTACAGAACTCTCCCACAATAGTGTTGTTTAAACAATGTTACTGCAACTAGCACAATCAGATTCCTTCCATTCATCATCCTTACCTGGGATAATTAACACCAGGAAACAGGCTACTTTTTAATACGTATGTATATATGTATATGTGCCATTATGTGCGTGCTCTGTGTATGTGTTGTGAGCATTATATGCAAGTGTTTATAGGGGATGTGTATGTGTCTGTTCACTCACAGTCTGCAACACATAGGATATGAATGTTAATACAGGAAAGACATCTCTAACATTACATTTTTCACAGACATTACAAGTCTGATCATACCTCTGATTGTATAGCACATGACACCGCCACCACCACATTTACTCTTCAACCTCACCCTCACAGTCTATGACTTACTTACAGCCCAGTTTATATTCTTATGATGCATTATACAAAGTTTATCATGCCAATCATCACAATTACATTTAACAGAGCACGCCTCATGGTTACTGCTAGTATGAACAAAATAGGCCTGATACTGCATCTGCAATGCCTTTAACATAGCTCAGATTTAAACCCTTTGCGTTTGACTCTCGCACCCAATCCACCAACTGCAAAAACTCAACCTTTTGACTCCTTCACCCTATCCACCAGGGAGCTGGTGCACAGGGTGAGGGAATCAAAGGTTTAAGTGTTTACTTTGTTAGCATGGTTAGCAATAGAGGATGCTGGTGGATAGGGTGCGAGAGTCAAAGGTTTAACTAAGCTTGTGGTTGTATTCTGATTAGCAAAAATACTCCTTGACCCAACTTGACCCGTTACTTTTGCTCACCTCTAACAGACATCCCCTCATTCAGGCTGATTTCTGATTAATCAGAATTTTAAATTTAATGCATTAACTCATTAATTTGTTCATGTGCTGTGAAGCGTCGCGTTCATATAATAGGCCTACACGTCACACTTACTGCACATTTATACATGCCTTTCGTGTTTCGCGGTTTCTGCGATATATCCACATACCGATATAGCCTACTATATAGTGATATATACTAATAATTTTGTAGACTGGCCTGGGTCGATCAATCATTCAATGGATATACTTGATTACTTCTAAGTTCTAGTTTAGTAAACTCATTGCCAAAATGTTACTTCAGAAAAGAAATACCTGGTCATGAAAGGTGAATAAAATGGATCACATACTGCTACAGCTCACAAGGCTGAAACTGGGAGCAAGTTGCGGTTCAGGTCATTGATATTCAGGTCATTTATATTATGATTAATCATCATGCACTGCCATAATCTGCTGCATCATGCGGTGCTTGTAAATAAAAAGGGAGACCACTTCACATTGTCAGTTTTGCGGGCCCCAGTAGCTCAGCTGGTTGAGCGTCGGATTCACACGCTAAGTGTTGTGGGTTCGAATTCCGGGTTGCGTTACATCATAACTGGCCTTCTTACTGTCCCATCTTAACATAAGTATTGTTCTGGTGCTGTTGTTAAAAGATTAGATACCCCCCTTCCCCCTCTTCCCTGGGAGTGGGATGGTTATCCGCTGCGGCCATATCACCTGAGGTGGATGCTGACGCAAAACTGAACCAAATCAGTCAATCACTGAATCAGTCAGCACTTTCAGTCAGCCCAGATATGCACACAAAGAGACTGGTTGTTAAACGATTTTGCTGGTGATGACTACAGTCTCAATTGATTGGCGGCAGTGGGCAAGATCCGAGTACCGGGCCTGTAAGCGCCTTCTAGCAAAGCGTAACGCAAAATTTAATGTCTGCGCGTTCATCTGTACCAGACAAGAATGACGCCACAACTAGAACATATGCGCGCTCGAAATACTTTTCAAAGCTTCTGATATCAGTGATTTGTGTTGTCTCAAAATTTCTGCAGAGCTGTGTGCGCCAGGCTGCAGTGAAACAGATACAGCATGCAATTCTGAATGTGTGTGTGTTTGTAAGATGTGTGTCAGATGTGCTCATTAACTTTTTTTCTTATGTATTCTTTGTGATCGTTTGTTCTAATACCTATTTCTGATTTTATGTCTTGTGATTTTATTGTTCTTGTTTGAAGTTGGGGCATTAACATATGAATGCATGTCATTTTATTTTCTTCAAAGATTAGGCTTACTAGTATTAACATTATATCACAGAAACCCTTAAGGCAGAAACAGCCCATAGGCCTACCTGTGTGTTATCTTGAAAGAAATGTTGGATGAATCTGGCAACACAGAAAAAGCAGCCTACTGATTTAGGATTTAGATCTACCAAGAGTTAGCTTACAATCATCTGAACAGTAAAAACCACATGTAGGCTACATAATTATGACCATTTGAGGTTCTTTGAGACTGCTCAAATGACAGAGAAAGGTCCATTATCTCAGTGGACAGTTTCTAGTCTGTGTTAAATTCACATTTAAACTTTTTCTGCTAGGTCAGTACCTGCCAATGGTGGAATTTAAGCAACCATTTGTAATTCCAAAGCTTGGTGCCATTGTCACTTCGCTTGATAATCATCCTCTTCCAGTATGATTAAAATGACGTAAACTCCTTTGCAAATTGAGGCCTATATAACAGTTTAGCCAAGTTGAGCCAGAACCCAAGCAGGCTCCTTTACACCCTCTGTAAAAGTGAAGGGAGGATACCCCAGACAATAGACACATACTTAGGAAGAAAATAAGGCATAATTACAAATAAAACAAACTTTGTTCTTAAGCCTATATAGAAAGTATATTCCTTGAAGTTATGACAATGCTGTAATCATGAGGATACAAATGATCTGTAATATCAGCCACCATGACTTTAAAGAAGTTTCATATGAAATAACACTTGATGTGCATTGAAGGTAACAGCAGACTGTCACAACAATGAAAAGAGATCTTAAATATTGTCATCTGTTCCTGAGAAAATACACAACTTCCTTGAAAAGTGATGATTGTAGGCATTTTCTTGCTATCTGACCGACATGGTGCCTTACCTTTCCGGCTTAAACTTTCATGAATCCTCAACAGATAACACTTTTGACCAAACTTTGGTAAAGATCCATCCATAAATACAAGTGGCTGAGAAAATTGTGTCCAAACTCCATGGTCGATATGAAATAATCTCCCTTCTGAAAAAAAGATGATTAATAGACCTGCTGTAAGGCCTTTTCTATTAAGAAAAATGTATGTAATGTGTGTGTGTGTGTGTGTGTGTGTGTGTGTGTGTGTGTGTGTGTGTGTGTGTGTGTGTGTGTGTGTGTGTGTGTGTCAGTCTGTGTTTGTAGGCATGTGTACACATGTGCCAGTTGCCCACAGTTGATTATTTCATACCAAAAAGAAAAGAAAAAAGAAAAGGAAGGACAAGTATTGCCCGACAATCTTTTCTCTTTTCATCTCAGTTCGTCTACCATTTGTCACATACAAAAATAAGACATCATATATAAGAGTTCGTTTCTAATTTCATGACATCTTCCACTATTGTTTACAGAAGTCAACTGACAAAGCCACATGTGCACCCTTGTTATTGTTGTTATCATTGAAGAAAGGGGAGTGAAGCTTTAGATTTCATACATTTTTTAAGGATTATCACACTTAGGGAGGTTACCTTTGTGTTAACATTTTTTTTAATTTGTGTTTTATTTCTTTTTGTTTTGTTTTGTTTTGTGTGTGTTTTTGTTTGTTTTTGTTTTTTTGTTTTTTGGGTTGTTGTTGTTGTTGGTTTGTTTTTTTTGGGGGGGTCCTTCTTTCTGTGCCACCTTAATGGCTACAGAAGTTGGCAGATTTTACAATGCATCGATGGTGACATTGAGGATGATTACCACGATTTGGCAGATTTTACAATGCATCGATTGTGACATTGAGGATGATAACCACGATGCTATGAAGTTCTATCTAGGATTGAGACTGTATGACAGGGCTGTACCCTACGCTTACTGTCATAAGGTATCCTGGCGTCAATCAGGCCCGAGAGATACAGACACATGTGGTGTTGGTCAGAATATTTGAGCAACGCCCTCAATGACGCATTTGTGAAGTGGATGAGACTGGACCGTGTGGTCCAAGTCTTCCCAATGAGCCCATAGCACATTCAGCTCTGGGTGGGAGCTGGTTGGAGCCTGAAAAATCCCACAATGACTTTGTAAAGGACTGAAAGGGATTCGAACTCACAACCTTCCACAAGAAAAGCAGTCATAGCTGTGGTCTGTGTAGGCTGTGCTGTAGAGAATGAATGCTGCACTAATGCCCTGTCACAGAGATCAGGTACCATATTGTAAAACCTTAAGTTTGCAAAATGTGACTGATGATTTGACTGACTCAGGTTTAATGATAGCATTATCATTCACAGTTAAGGAGCTGAACCAGTTCTATTATTTTCGTTAAATTTCAGTTAACAATCGCCGAGATAACCATATACTCCTAATCATAATTTAAGGGCCACTTCTTCCTTCCTCTCTAATTTTAAGTTGAAATAATTGACAATGTTCAGAATTGATTCTATGTTTTATTTCATCATTTCCACACCTGTTTTGGAAAAAGAAATTAGCACAATGACCCATTAGTGAACAGCACATGCATTTAAAGGAACATCCCCCCCTTTTCAAAAAACAGAAAGTGTCAGATTTGGCCAATCTGTTTTCAATATCGCGTGTGTCCGCCCCGAGCCTGGATGCATGCTTCACAGCGCCGATGCATCGACCCCACAAGGGTACGGAGTGTGTCCTGAGGGATGGCCGCCCACTCGATCTGCAGGATGTCGACCAGCCTGGCCAGGGTGCCCGGTGGGGGGTGGTTGTCCCTGATGCGCCTCCCGAGCACATCCAAGAGGTGTTCAATTGGGTTCAGGTCAGGTGAGCACGCTGGCCAGGCCATACGGACGACTCATGCTGCTCCAGGAAGTCGGTCACAAGGCGTGCTCGATGCGCAGGTGCATTGTCGTCCTGGAAGATGGCGCCTTGACCAAGGTCCACAAGCGCAGGCAGTGCCACGGCCGCCAGAACCTCGTCCCGGTACCGGACCCCGTTCAGGATGCCGTCAATGGGGAGCAGGGGGGTCCGGGTACCACGGCTCATGCCACCCCACACCATCACCCACCCGCCGCCGTACCGGTTATGCTCTTGGACAGTGGCGTCAGCGAACCTCTCCCCTTGACGTCGCCACACCCGAGCCCGGCCATCGTTAAAGGTCAGGGTGAACCTGGACTCATCCGAAAACAAGACCCGGGCCCACTGTTGCCTTGTCCAGGTCACGTGCTCCCTGGCCCAGGTCATGCGGCGCACTCTGTTGACCGGTGACAGCACGGGTCGGACGGCCGGTCTCCGTGACCTCAAGTTTGCCTCATGTAGCCGTCTTCTCACCGTGCTGCAGCTGATGTTAGCACCTGTTGCGTCCCTCAGCTGACCCCTCAAGGTCACCGCAGTGGATGCCCTTTCCCTCAGGACGGAGAGGGCAAGGTAGCGGTCTTGCTGTCTTGTCGTTACTCTGGGTCGACCCGTGTGACGCCTTTCCTGGACTGCTCCAGTCTCATTGAAGCGCTCCAGCAGTCTCTGGATTGTGGAATGCGACACTTCAAGTCGTCTAGCAACTTCCCGCTGCGCTAGGCCTTCATCAAGCAGAGCGAGGGCTCTCCCCCGCTGCTCATCCGTCATCCGTCGTCTTGCAAGCATGGTTAAAACGAACCAAGAACGGGTCCTTTTTATCCTCGTCTGCGGGCAACTTTGGCTGGAGTAGTGTTCAAAAAGGGCTTGCCTTGCACGTGCAAAGCGAATTTTGTCGCTACCTTGCCTGCGTCGTCAGAGAGACCCTGCTGAAGATTCGACAATTTCGTGTGGAAATTGTCTTCCTTGGGCCGCCCATTGCAAATCGGCAAATCCCCAAACACGTGCCAAAAGGAAACTGCAATGTTGTCTGAGCTCTTATCTATTCAGTTACGGCAACGAAGTGGAGAAAAGAGTAAGAGAAAATAGGTTATTTCTCCTTTCAAAAATTGACTCAAAAACGTTCCTGGCCCTTCAATAATGACGTGTAGTATATATGCTGTGTGCTCCTTTGTAGTGAGTATTGTCATCGCCTCTGTGCATCGTTATATTTTGCCTTTTAGTAATTCATGATATTAAAGTGTTGAACGTGCAGTGATAGCAACTTGAAATCCATTACAGAGTTGTAGAATCAGAGTTTGAATGAGTATGCCATGTACTTATCATCCTGTGTTGGGGGGGGGGGGGGGGTACCAGCAGTTTTTATGTTTGTTTTTGTCTCTCACCATCAATATAATAAATAAATAAAAATATTAATTGAAGAATTAGAAAGGACAGCAAACAGGTTAGTTTTTATGTTGCAGGCTGGGGTTATTCCTGAGATATATCTTGAGTCAACAAGAGCAGTAATCAGGATTAAGACGTTGGACTTCCAATCAGGTAGTCTGAGTTCGATCCTGCTTGGGTAACCCCTGCCTGGTGGGTAAAAGGGTAGAGATTTTTCTGATCTCTGGGGTCAACATGTGCACAGATCTGTTAGTGCCCAAACTCATCCTCGAGTATATACACACACAAATCATCAAATACGCATGTTAAAGATCCTGTCAGTCATGTCAATGTGCAGTGGCTTATGGAAACATGAAAACATCAGCATACACACCCCCAAAATTGAAGTATGCAGACTGTGACGAATGTACTGCACACAGAGTGTGAGCAAAACGACGTACATACACACAATCAAGACAAACCAGAATGCTTCCAGAACATTTTTGTTATAACTAAGCAAGCCAGTCCACAAAGAGTGGACGTACAGATGCTACTTTTATCTATAAATACAGAACCCATTACTCACTACTTCGTGATTACTTTGGATCTTCCATCACATTACACCAAACTTGCAGGGTATGTTATATATGGATTCATCTGGGCATTGTTAGGATTTAGCAGCTGAGGTGGGGAAAAAACATTTAAATAGATGGCTTATAATTCTGTTAATCCTATCATATTTTTGCACAAAATCAGACTACATGTATTTCTCTTGAACCTTTTCCATAGTTAGTACATGACTATCATCTTACTGTATTTTGTTCTCTCAATTTTGCACATTATCAGATCATTTGTCTTGCACCTTATCTTTATTGCTTGACTAATCATTTGATTGCAATTTGCTCATTGCATTGCTCCTATCATTTGTATGTATGTATAGCTTAAACAGATTTGTTGATTATCAACGGCAGGTTTGAAAAATGTTTTCTCTTGAATAATGCCTTCAACCATTAGAAAATAAATATTACTGCCTTTGTCTTGTCCCATTATCTAATACTATTCAGGGGCAGCCAACTTTCTGTATGCAAATTGTTTGCTGAGGGCCATGTTATTCCCCCAGTCAAAAAATTATCCCTTCCCATGAAATAATGTGGTATGTGGTCTTCTCACTGAATAGTGTAACTCTTCTTTTGAGTAATTATAGGAATGATTTCTCAAATCTTGTGATCGATCCTTATTGTTAGTTGTTTTAATATCGTGTGTGTGTGTGTGTGTGTGTGTGTGTGTGTGTGTGTGTGTGTTGTGTGTGTGTGTGTGTGTGTGTGTGTGTGTGTGTGTGTGTGTGTGTGTGTGTGTGTGTGTGTGTGTGTGTTGATGTGTGTGTGATGTGTGTGTGAAATGTCTGCAAGCCTTCTGAGGATTTCTCAACTTGACGAAACTAGGCATCTGAACAATACACTTAGAAAAGAATATACTATAAATTATGTATAAACCTACATTCAGCCAACACTAGCAGATACGTCCGAGCAATACATTCAATCTGACAGTACTATGTCTTATGCATAGACCTGAACAAGCTTGTCCCATTTTGGGGAAATTAGATATAAAAGAATGTTGACAAAATGCTGACATATATCAACAGATTCCTTTGGTCGTTAAGAATAAATTTTAACCAAATTCTGTTATTGCCTTTGTTATAAAAAGTCAGATTGTACCTTCCTGGTGTTAACAGTTGTTATTTACATCACAACAAAAGCTCCTTCCCTTTTCCTTTGAACGCCTCTCCTGAAGGGTAAAATGATTTGGGCCAGCTGGAAGTAAAGATGCAAGTGTCGAAGATGCATCTTAAACAATCTATGGGCATTTCTCATCTCTCAAAAGAGGCATCTTTTTTTTTATCAAATTCTGGACCACGGTCTTTTACATAACTCAGTGTTCTGTGCATTTAATACATGAAACATTGCATCTTGCTTTGGTTGAATTCTGTACCACAGTCTTTTAAATAACTCAGTGTTGTGTGCATTTAATACACGAAACATACCCACATTGACAGAACTGTGACTTACTGTCCTGGGTAAAATTCAGCAAAAAATCCCCAGAGGGATTCCATAGATGAACAAATATACTGACAAACAGGATGAAAAAGAAAGGTGGCAATACAGAAAGCAAATATGCTCACCCCAGGGTGTATAGTGACATTTGTGTGTACATAATGAAAAATACAATAAAATGAAGCACAGATTTCTTCACTGTTTAGTTTGGATCCATAGCAAATCAGTATATATATATATATATATATATGAGCCAGGGTCAAAAGGTGCTTCGGGGTGACTTTCCTAGTTCAAATCACTGCAACTAATTTTCTTGCCTTTACACAGCCTGAACAATCCTAGATACTGAGCTTTAAATGTCAGATCAAATAGTAGACATGAATTCATGGAAGTTGAACAAATCATTTATTAGCCAGTCAAGTTTATATTTACACTTTTGCTCAAATTTCAACCTTCCATATACAGATAGGTGTAGTAGGCTGAGAATAAAGTTTGGTGTTAAACCAATAGTTGTACCTATGTACGTATTTTTTGGTTTCTTATCAGGGTTACTCACTAGTTTATAATTTCATTTGGGTTGTTTGCCTATTTTTTTCATATATTCTGCGATATTAAAGTGTAAATATAAGGTTTCATTCGTGACACTTTTGTGTCACAGGCCTGCAGTGCTTTGATCAATCACAGTGGGAAAACAATGATTAAAAACTGCAATGAAATAGGGCATTTCAGGTTTTATGCAAAAAACTGTCTGAATAGAACTGATCAGCACTACAATCAAATGGATACTTTGGAAACTACGTGAGTTTTTAGCGTTCGTGTAACACCTGTCACGGATGAAACTATGCCCTATAAAGTATGAGCTACTGCCTCTGGAAAAGCCAGTCCAACATTTTGTTTGATCAAGGAGCATTCAAGGCGTGATGGAATATTTCTTTCCCGCCAAAATGGCTGAGCATGATCAAGATGAGTAAGACAAGTTGTGTTGTCACACCATTTTTCTTGTCACGGATGAAACTATTTAACTGTTCAAATCACAGATTAAACTGAGTCACATGTTTTCTATCATAAATATGACTTCTTAGCTTGCAATAAGGTTTTAGTTGTTGAAAATGTCTGTAGTTATGTTTTAACATCAGTCTAAATGTACAAACATTAATGTCGTATGCTAATTAACATAGGCTGTGCACAGCCTACTGTTTAGTTGAACGCACTCACTGAGCCACCGCGAAAGACAAAACAGCTGCTCAGTGCAGGCACAGAACACTAAAACAACTAACACTATTGTCTTCTGTGGTGCCAGGGAATCGTACAAAGCGACCGTCTGCTCTTTCAGTGCCAGCATTAAGCTGCAAGCCACTGGCTGCGGTAAATTCTAGATCTAGTGTCTGTGGTTCTACATCATTTATGTCTTGACTCATCATAGCTGTAAGATTTTTGATAAAACCAGCAGAAAGTACTCTGTCGCAACACATTGAAAGTTAATGAAAAAAAAACTAAGTTAAGAAACTGACTGTTACAATGCAAAATACATGCATTTTCAACTGGTGGTGTAGTAAGTTTATTTCTCTTGCTGTTAATCTATACATATGATGAAAGATGCATGAATGCATGATGCCATGCCGAAAGAAACATCGCAGGGACACTTAACTGTAATAGCAAGAGGCGGTGCCGTAATGTAGGTGTACAAGGCACAGAACAGCACTGAGTTTTTACATATTCCACACAAAGACTCAATGCTGATTTCTAGATCTAGAGATGCATTCACGTTTTGGTGCATACGGTTTTTTTTTGTTTTGGTTTTTTTTTTGGGGGGGTCTCTCGCCCCCTCCCCCCCCCCCCCTCCCCACTTTCCGCTGGCTGTCAAAGTGTGCGCACGATGTACATTGATCTATTGACAGTGTGCGGTGGAACTCAGCCCAGATCTATATCTGCCATAGATTTCTTGATCTTTTCCGCTGCATTTTGTAACACAGCATTATTTCTTGCTTAGGAATATTTTTTTGCAGTGAGTCAGTGTATGATAGCACTTAGATCTACATTGTTTTATCTTTCACTCGTCTTTTAATTACAGATGTTATTTTTACTTTGGTATTGTTTTATATTTTCATAAACTTGAATGGAGAAGTCATTCATGACATGCTACAGGAAATTGTGTTCGAGTCACACTGCAATCGTCACAGATGAAATTTTGTTGCTATGCTTTGAAATATTTGATGTATTAACTTTGACATTCTTTTCATAAATCTTCTCATTGTGTTCTTAGGAATATATCAGAATAATTAAAAAAATTGCTTGCTTTGTGTTTTTATGAGCACAAATATACAGAAAGGTGTGTGTGGTGTCACACTGCAATCGTCACAGATGAAACTTATTTTGTTGCTATGCTTTGTAATATTTGGCGTATTAACTTTTCCATCCTTTTCATAAATCTTTTCATTGTGTTCCTTGGAATAAGATATAAGAAACTGTCCTATTTTCTTGCTTTTCACTGTAGCTGTCTTGTCTGTGAATAAGATGGTGTCATTTGTGACCGTGACGACAAACAGCAGTTATGTTCTCCCTAATGAACTGGCACAAAAGTATAGTTTGTTTTAGATATTCCATTTTTAGAACGTCTCAAGCCTGAAAACACCACAAATATCCATGAAGTAATCATATTTTAATCAGTAATGACATGGATAAGGATATGTTTGTCGTCACATGTCACGAGTGAAACTAGACATTTTTTAAACATTTATGAGCAGAGATACCAAAAAAGACAATTTTCACTGTATAAACATTGAACATTGATGTCCATACTTCTTAAAACAAGATAAATCTAATGCCTTAAAACTGTTTCATTTTGGACAAAAGCAAGAAGCACCTTTTGACTTTGGCTCTATATATATTATAATATATGCAACAATTTATTCTGCAATGCTGGGATGACAGTGGTGCAAGTTTAATGAACCTATTACAGGTGAACTGTAAACATGGTTTGACAGGAAGTTTACTGAACACAAAACGAACCACACAAAACAAAACATGCACACAAAAATTCAAATCGAAATCCAGAAGATTTCATTCATTTTGTAGATTTAAGGCATTTTGATCATCCATACTTACAAAATATAATCCGGACATGTTCTTTTTCCAAATTTTTATTGATATTTACATAATGTTCCCCACTTTGTCTTGTTTACAGAAAATTTCCATCATTTTGTTCAGAAAATCACTTTTCCATCAATTTCTAGGAAGCAGAAAACAAAACAAAACAGAACAAATGTAACACTTGGTGAAATTACATTTTGCGCATGATTCAACAACTGTCTAAAAGCAAATGTGTAAATAAACATAACAGTAGTAAAGAAGATTCTACAAACATGGAAGTGGCACTGAAGAGAAAACTTAGGGTAGCGAGGCAAACATTTTCATGAAATCACATCATAAATAGTAGGACAGTGGAAAGACAGAGGGAGAGAAAAGACAGAAATGCATTTACGATAGCAGTTACACACACATGAACATGCACACACAGGTATGCACATGCCCGCGTGCATGCGCGCGCGCGCACATGCACACGCACGCACGCACGCACACACACACACACACACACACACCTGAACAAACCACATGCTTGTACACGCACACACATGCATGTTCAAATCCCACAGCAATGCCCCAAAAATCCCAATCACTCCGCACAGATATCTGACGCTGACCTAGGCATCACATAAACCTATCGCAAAGGAGGTTAATTTAAATATTTGTTTGTATTCGAGCTGGCACATATCAACTGATGCATAAATTTACATTAAATACAAGCCTACCATAATGATCATCACCCATCATGACACTGTCCATGACCATCCTTCAGGGTATCTAAAAGGAGACCACTGGGGAAGCTGACACAGGAAGAGCTGGGTGGCAAACATAAAGGAATGAACCAGCCTCAGTATGAATGACCTGCTTGCTAGTTTATCTCAGAAATCAGATTCATGGAATCCCATCCATCTGCTGCATCCTATTTGTACTCCAACCAATCACACTGGCTATCAGACTAGATGATAATGATAGATATCTTCACTTTTCACTCCATGCCGATATATTAACCTTTACTGTACGCCGTGGGGATAAAATGACCCACAGTCGTAAATTTCGCTTGATAACTGAGTCAGTTTTTAAGCTACCTTCACAAAATTTCATGACTTTGTCAATAAAATATTGCCCCACATCTGTACCAAAAATGATTTGTTTGTGTTAAAAATAAAGGAGTAAATAAACAACAAATGTCCCAGTACGCCGTGGGTCAGAAAATCCCCATGCTCGCAAAGAACAGCCTTCCGTGTTGTACTTCGTGTGGCCTGGAGCGACCCATACATTTCAAATAATAATAATTACAATATTTATATAGCGCAAAATCTTGATAAAATCAAATCTAAGTCAAGACGCGACGCTGCGAGTGTCTGGTATCAGATCTAAAAATAGATCTGTCCGTCCGCGGTCTGCAGAGCACCACCCTACTCACTCGCGCTAAGCATTCCAGTCATCCTGGGAGTGTACTGACCGGTCTCTGGTAGTCTCTTGCATTTCCTTTGTTATGAGTCTTGCTGGCTTTTCAGTATGAGGTTAGATGCTTATTGTTCACAAACGTAGAAGCCTACTTCTTCAAATTAGCCCGTATTCTTTATTGTTCTGATTATAGGTTGTGGAATCTGTCTGTCTTCCTGTCTCTGTATATATTGAAAAGTCTGTCTGTGTACCTGTCTGTCTCCGCATATATCTGACAATGTTCGTTCGTTCGTTATTTCTTTTAACGGCTGTTCACATGTGCTTTTAGACGAAAAAAATAAATAAATAAAATGAATGGACAAGAGATAGATAGATAAATAAATATTGAAATAGATAAAGAATATGGAGAGGTGACTATGGGATGGATGAATCCATGAAGTCATATTGGCATTGTACCATATAGATGTAGGGTATGACCATACATAGAAAAGCATTCAGAACGTTAGAACAGCCAGGCTAGGCTGCATTAGTTTGTACAGGGTGGTGTGTGTGTGTGTATGTAAGCGTTTGTGTGTGCGTGTATATACATATGCGGGCTGGCGTGCGTGCGTGCTTTTGTGTGTGTGTGTGCTACGAGCATGTAGGTGTCTGTGCTGGCGTATGATAAACCATCTGTTATTGTTTGATTGGATAAAATGGAGAAGAGGAATTTCCAATCGAGGTAAAAACGTTGTGTCAGTCAAGGAATAAGGAAAAACCTAGGAAACAAATAAACAGGGATAAGTGGGAGTTACAGGTATAAAAAAAAATCGGGCTTAATCAAAGAAAACGACCTACTGGACTGAGTAGTAAATGCCTAGCAATGTGTGTGTAAATACAGAGTGAAATCAGTATGTTTCTGTTTTAAATTTGTAACTGATGCAGGGAAGTAATGTAGCATCTGCTGACAACACAAAAGATGATTAACTATTATAAAATCACTACAGATACATTTGATGGTTTTACTGAATTTAGTTCGGCGTGAGTTGAGACATAATCTGTAAGCTAGTTATTTCCTGTCTTGTAAAACCCTGGTAGTTCACGATGAAAGGGCGAATTTTAGATTGCGCTTTTACTTTGTCATCTAATATAGCATTGATTTCATGGTCAGAGTTGTAAATCAAGTTTTGTACTGCCAGCTCTATTCATTGCTGCACATTTAGCTATTCTGTCAACCCAATCATTATATTTGATACCACAGTGGGATGGGATCCAACAAAAAGTAACTTGTGTATTGTTTGTTATTAAACAGTGAATTAAAAATTTAATCTCAAATGCTAAGGCACTATTTTCTTTATATTCGCAACTTTTTAGAGACTAATGCAGATTTCGAATCTACACATAATAAGATACTAAATACAGGTAACGATAGATCCACTACATATTTCAGTGCCATTAGGATGGCAACTAATTTGGAAGTGAAGATTGAATGTCCCTGTCCTAAAGAGTAAGACTTTTCTACTTTAAATTTTGGAATTACAAAGCCAGCGCTGGCTGCACCATCATCTAGAACAGAGCCATCAGTAAATATTTTCAAGTGACGAAAATATTTTCATGTAGATGTGACAGAACGTCAATTGCTAACAAGTGTGGATTAATATCTTTCCTCAGCTGATATCAAAAGTAGCAGTGGACAATTCCCAGGGGGGAAGAGGACAACATGCCAATTTATGTACAACCTTTGTAGATCTAGGTACTACGCTGAAGATTTCGAATAGCTCATTTGTGTAAGTGGATATTGTTTCTTGAGCCTTTATTGTTCGTGTTCTCTTGGGGAAATGGATGTCAGACCAAATTTTAAGCTCCGTATCGGTATAATTAGCTACTGCATTTGCTCTAACTGTATACTTAGCAGCTGGTAACTTCCTCCATTCTCATGTGTTTCCAGTATCAACTGAACGTAATAATTTTTATCTACTCAGTGATCTCAAGTGAATGCAAATATGTAGATAAAATTGGTGTGAAAATCGCATTCGCTGTTTCTTGTCACTGTTGAATTGCTGAATGAAAGATGTCTTAGTTGCTTAGTTGTTAGATCAGCTTGCTTGTGTGAACGCTTTTCTGAAGGCTGTTTGTACTCCCATGTTCATGCACTCATACTTTTTTTCTGCACTGCATTACATTGAAATGTTCATGCACATAACATTTATGAGTTTTATGCCAACATGCATTCATAACTATCTCTCCCTCTCTTACTCTTTTATAATGCCCACGCAATGATGCACAGTATTATCAGCGGCAAAGCCCCATCGGAATAGTCCTTTGATTTTTTTTACAGGATTGATCCACACATATTGTAATGGTCTAATTTACCAATTATTATAGATAATACAGTTATGAAATCATCTTGTATCATAAAAACTCCTGTATCAATAATTCTCAGATCCGCCTAGTATCACTGAGTGGTAAGACGTTAAATTCAAAGGAAGAACCACGCACGCATGCACGCACGCACGCACGCACGCACGCACGCACGCACACACGCACACACACACACACACACACACACACACACACACACAGAGACTCGGACACGTGCACACACACACGCACACATTCCACTCACTCAACACAACAATAAGCATACATTTAGCCTACATCATATGCTTCACTCATAAAAACTGTTGAGAGTACACACGACGCTCCAAGTGAATGAGCGATTTCTGCTTCCGAAAATTTGTTGGGTCAGATTGTAGATCCACATACGTCATTTAAGACATTACGTGGAGTGTGACTTTTTTTTCTTTTTTAAATATCGTGTGTACGTCAGATTTCGCACACACACACACACTGTAAACTAAAAAATCATTCCCCCCTCCCCCAAATATCATCTAGATCTACACCAATTAGCCTACAACAAGAAGGAAAAAAAAAATCCAGGCTGCTTTCAAAATTTATCACACATTTCAGCATTTCTAAAGAAAATGGGTGGTGCTTATACAGCCACAAGAGAGAGAGAGAGAGAGAAACAGAAGGAGAAGGAGGGAGAGAGGGAGAGAGAGAGAATGCGGATAGATGGAGACCAACAGCGTACGATGACACTTTATTCCTTCATATAAATAGTAAGGATCGCTGCAGATTCAACGACACACAGCCTCGGATCGTTCCTTCATATAATAATAGTATGGGTCGCTGCAGACCCAACGGCGTGCGGGAACGGATCGTTCCTTCATATAATAGTATGGGTCGCTGCAGACCCTAGGGCGTACGGGAACGGATCGTTCCTTCATATTATAGTATGGGTCGCTGCAGACCCTAGGGCATACGGGAACGGATCGTTCCTTCATATTATTGTATGGGTCGCTGCAGACCCTACGGCGTACGGGAACGGATCGTTCCTTTATTAAAAAGCATGGGTCGCTAAATACCCACGACGGACAGGACGCAAAATTTTAGGCGACGTACGATAAAGGTTAAAGCACTAGATGATAATGATAACAGTGCAGACCTGGTGAAGAAGCTGTCGAAGTTTGTACCACAACCTGATGAGATCCTGGTGTTCTATGATGTCACAGCCCTGTTCACCAGTGTCCCTGTGAAGGACAGCATTGACATCATCAGGGGGAGGTTACAGGTCGACATCAGCTTCAGCAACGCACCAACCTGCCAGTCGAACACATCTGTGAACTGCTATCCTGCTGCCTCAACACCACCTACTTCACCTTTGAAGGACACTTCTACCAACAGACCGAGGGTGCAGCCATGGGGTCCCCCGTGAGTCCTATCGTCGCCAACCTCTTCATGGAAAATTTCGAGGAGAAAGCTTTGGCGTCGTTCCACACTCCTCCACGCTACTGGGGCCGCTACATGGACGACACTATGACTGTACTGAAAAGATCGGTGGTAGAAGACTTCACGAACCATCTCAACAACCAACACCCTGCCATCAAGCTCACCTATGAGGTAGATGAGAACGGCAGCATCGCGATGTTGGATACCCGCATCACCCGGATGGAGACAGGCCTCGCCTTCTCCGTCTATCAGGGCTGTTAGTGGTAAAATCTGTTTTTCCCTGAAAATTGGCCGGGGTCCAGGGGCCGCCCAGGCCCCGGTGGGGTCCAGGGGCAACGCCCCGGTGGGGGGTGCAGGGGGCAAAGCCCCCGCCGAAAATTGAAAATATGACATTTTGAAGCCAATCAGAGGGCCTATCCTGGCAGCAAACTGGGTAATTTTTAGTTCACAAAAAATTAACAAATCAATGGATCAATTTGTGTTTAGAGTAACTTTCTGAAACCACATGACATATATAGCACTTGGTTTTAGAAAGTCATTCTAAACACAATTTTTTTGTATTCATGCAATAATTCTTAATGTCAAGGCGTACTGCAGGTTCAACTTAAGAGAGCTCTCTATACTATTCCCTTACAGAACTTGGTTTTTCTTTTTTTTTTTTTTTTTGCTTTTTTTTTTCTTTCGCGGAAGCACTTTGACTTTCCCTGAAATGGGATCACTGTATTCGCGGATTTCCGCGAAATCGCTGAACTCTAACAGCCCTGGTCTATAGAAAGCCGACCCACACGGACCAGTATTTACAATTTGACAGTCACCAGCCACTGGAACACAAGCTTGGAGTAATCCGCACCCTCACCCACTAAGCGAAGACCATCTGCTCTACCGACACTGCTAGAGAAGAAGAGGTGCAGTACATCAAAAAAGTACTCAGTGTGTCAAGATACCAGAAGTGGGCCTGGGACATTCCGGGGGGCAAGAAAACCATACCCCACCCCTCCACTGAACGGCCAACCCCTTCGAGAGGGCACGTCACCATGCCATACGTCAGCGGCGTCACTGAGGCTCTCAGCAGGAAGATCAGGAAGTTGGTAGTCAGTGTCCACGCCAAGCCCACCAACACCATCAGAAGCCATATAGTCCACCCCAAAGACAAAACAGACAAATTGGACACATCAGGAGTGATATACAAGATAGACTGCCAGGACTGTGACCATAGTTATATTGGCGAAACTGAGCGCAACTTGCACAAAAGATTAAAAGAACACAAACGTGAGTCCTCTCCAGTGGGAAAACATCTGACCCACACCCAACACCATTTTGAAAAGGACAATGTGCAAGTTCTCGACAAAGAAGCAAGATGGTTCCAAAGGGGAGTAAAGGAAGCAGTTTACATCGCTGCAAGGAACCCCACCCTCAACCGTGACCGGGGCCGACACAACCTGCCATCGGTGTACTCCTCACTTATTCAGTCGCACTGTCGTGAGTTCGCTCACGGCGGTGCGCACTGAAGCCAGTTCTCAACCCAGCAGTTGTGCTGAAGAAGTCGGCCGGATCGCCGATGAAAGCTACACAGTAAGTAGCATTTCTGTAACTGAGAGCCAGGTTCAACCAGGTAGCCATTATAATGATAGTTCTCTTCATTTTTCACTCCATGCCAATATATTAACTCTTCGGAGACGTAACAGCGGATATTCCGCTGCAGCTGCCAAACCATTAGAGACGTAACAGCGGACATTCCGCTGCAGCTGGCCAAACCATTAGAGACGTGATAGCGGATATTCCGCTGCGGTTTTTAAAAATAGATGCAAGCCGGTCGCTGGTCTAAGGGAACTAACTACACATATAGGAACACTCTTTGGTATCTTCTGAAATGTTTGTTACTTCCCTTGCATCGATTTTATCCCAATTAGTCAGTTTCTTGCTTTTATCCAAACCAACTGGAGTGACCGTCCTTGCACCAAAATGGCGACATTTAGGCCTTCTTCTTCTTCTTCTTCTTCAAAGGATCGTCATAATCACTTTGCTGCTTCACCTGTGTGAAAACAAAGCTGTGTTTGTTCTTTTATATCTTCTGGTCATACCAAGGACTTGTGATTACCTGGATTTCTGGATTACCTGCTCAAGAATGGGTGTTTCACTGACTTTATGTGTTGGATTACTGTCAATCAAAAACTTCTTTCCCAGAGCCAAAACCCTACCCCATTTCACCTTCTAGGAAGGTAAGTAGAATAGATGTATTGTCCTTGTATGTAGCTTCAGCTCAAAGAGCATAAACTGAATTTTATTTTGATATAAAATATGTTCTTGTGCTGTAAAATCTGTATTTTTGAGAATTTTTTGAAAACCCCCCAAAATCGTGTGTCACCAAGGGTTGTGGCAGGTCCCACAGTGGTTGTGCAAGGCAACTATATTACGTCTTCAAAGAGTTAAAGCACTAGATGATAATGACAGATATCTTCACTTTTCACTCCATGCAGATATAACAAAGCAATCCTTTCGTTTAAATCAAATCATTCATAACATAGCACTTTGTACAATTACTGCACGCCATTTCAGTGTAAAACAGGAAAGACAATTCATCTTTCATGCTTAGCAGTCTTTCATGTTTCTTTCAAACATTTCCCGCAGTGTGTTCAAGCTTGCTGAGTAGCGCATTTCATACATAAATCCTGCCTCTTGCCATCTGAAAAGAAAAACAAGTCATATAGTAACTCTCTCTTTTTGTAGGTCATGCTGATATTCTTTCTTCTTTTGTTCGCCGTCTACATTTAGTTAGGCCACATCTGGCAATGAATATTTCTGGGGTTTTCCAACCCTGCTGGTTGCCATTAAGCTTGGTGGTCAGAGGAGTAGCAGTTGGCCCATGTCAAGTGTCACACCATTTATAAGGCAACATTGTTGAAATCCTATTTTCAGCTGTCTGGTCCTCTTGACCACAGGGAAGGCTGATGAACATGTCAGTTTATACTTGTGGTTCATATGGGCGTTGAGCCAGTCGACTCAAATGCCTGCTCTCTGGACAGAAGTGATAGTCGTCACTTTCTGTTTGTTGCTTTAGCAGTGATATGATGATGCTTCTCTTCCCACTGTAGTTGATACTGTTGTCTGGTTGGTCTTCCTGGGTTCCTCTTCTTGATAACTCAACTAGCGTCTCATTTCCTGGTATCCAACCTTGAGCGGGGACTTACTGGAGGACTACTCTTCTAGTTCTTACAATTTGCTGAGAGATTCTGGTCTGGCGGAAAGCTTGTCACTGTCCAGGGCCTACAGAACAGAGATGGCATCTGAAAGACAGAACACATGACAGAAGATGTCATGTGCACTACGAATCAAGGAGGCTGCTTGCATGTTGGTGCATCGTCTGCCTATGGGAAAACTGACAGTTGTGGTTTGATCCCTAGGAAGTTGATACGGACACTGGCTCCCCTTCTTGTTACAGCACTGGTAACTGACCCATTGGCGTACACATGTATCCAAGTCTCCTCTAGGTAAAACACTTCTATTACGGCCAACTTTAATACTAAAGCCTGGTGTATTGTATCATCCTGTACTTCCATCAAGGAGACATCATCATCATCATCATCATCATCAGGTGCCCTGCCGCATGGCGTTGGCAACCATGGACTTCCAACCATCTCTATCTCTCTTTGCCCCCAGCATCTCCCCCACCCTCTTCATCCTCAGCCATCTTGCAAGTCCGTCCAGCATTCTCTCCCTGGGTCTACCCAGTGCTCTCTTTCCCTCCAGCTTTCCCGTTGTGACCAGGTGCTCCAAATCCCCCTTCCTCATAAAATGGCCTATAAATGTTGCTTGTCTTTTCCTAATCTTCCTTATCAGTGATCGACTTGTGTCTGCCTCCATCAAGACTGTCTCGTTTGTTTTCTTTGCTGTCCATGGTACTCTCAACATTCTTCTGAGAAATCACATCTCGGCTGCCTCAATCCTGCTCTGGCTTTGCTTGCTGACTGCCCATGCCTCGCATCCGTACAACAGTATTGGTTCTATATAACATTCAAGGCATTTGTTGGTAAGAATGCTTGTCATCTTCTTGAATGCTGTTTTGGCTTGGCCGATTCTGCCAGCTATTTCCGATGTGCATCTGCCGTCTGATGAAATGACCGTTTCCAGGTATTTGAACTTATTAACCTGTGTCAAGGTTGTGCCATTTGCTGTTATTTTGCAGGAGGGGATTTCATATTTTTTACTGATCACCATGACTTCAGTCTTCCTGCTGTTTAGTTCCAACCCCTTACCTTTGCTTTCTGTTTCTAGTATATTCACAAGGTTTTGTAGGTCCCTTTCATTTTCTGCAATTAGCACGGTGTCATCTGCGTACCGAATGTTGTTTATCATTTTCCCTCCAACCTTTAATCCAGGGTCTTCTTCTAGGTTTCTCATGATGTTTTCGCTATATAGTGAAAACAGATCTGGTGACAAAACACAACCCTATCTGACTCCTCTTTTGATGTTTTGAAAACAGCTTATATTGTTTTCTATTCTCATTGTAGTGTGTTTGTTCCCAGTACATATTCCTGATTATTCGTAGATCTTTTCCATCAACATTGAGTCTCTCCAGTTGGTTGATCAATTCTTCATGTCGTACCCAATCGAAAGCCTTGGTATAGTCAACAAAGCATAAATACAAATCCTTATTCATCTCAACTGACCTCTCTATGATAGTTCTTAGGATGAATATGGCATTAATAGTTCCTTTCCCCTCCACAAATCCACACTGTTCTTCTGCTATTTCTCTTTTGATTCTATTCCTTGTCCTCATCATGATTATTCTTAACAGGATTTTTGTTACATGACTCATCAAACTGATTGTGCGATGGAGTTCGCATTCTATAGCCCGTCTTCTTTGGAAGTGCAATGAAAATTGATTTTGACATATCTTTGGGGATTTTTCCTGTGTCATAAATTTCATTTAGGAGGACTGTTATTTTTTCTATGCCAAATTCCTCCAGGGCTTCAATCATCTCTGTAGTAATGTTGTCTGGTCCTGGGGCTTTTCCTGGTTTCATCTTTTTCAGTGCTGCTCTGACTTCATCTTTCATTATGGGTGGTCCTTCAAAGTTCTTTTTTATAATGTGTTCTTCGTTTCTGTCAAGGAGACATGGGGACATTAATACAGATTCAAAGTCAAGCTGTTTTGGTATCCACAGTTCTGATGGTTTCACAGGTGACAGTAAAAATGTCTTCTTTGGCAGGGTTCACTGCAGTAGCCTCTTATTCTTGTGGACAAAACATTTGTTTCAGGTGATTTTTGGTGAACCCATACAACTTCTGCTTCATGGGACAATCTGTCAAAACACCTGAACTTCTCAGCCAGCATCATGTTCTTGGCTTACATTCTCTGGCTGACCAGCTGGACCCTTTTTAAGTGTTTGCATTTTAGGACAGGCATAAACCTCATTGCATCAGTGATAGGTCTGACAAATGCAGTAAAATGTAATATCACATTCATCCATTTATTTTTCTTGTCTAAATCAATTATTTTTCTTAAAGAAAAGGCTTTTAAGCACAATTAAAATATTACTACGCTGAAAACACCATTTTCCTTATAAAAATGTATCGGCATTAAATAAACAGAGAAAAAAATTAGCATCAAGCAAAGCAGAAGTTAAATCTTTTAAGATATTACACTCATTTAATTACAGTCACTAAGTTTATCCTGTTAAATACTCATGCATTGATTCTTTGATTACCAA
The DNA here is from genome assembly GCA_030674185.1 of Monoplex corrugatus. Lineage (NCBI taxonomy): Eukaryota > Metazoa > Mollusca > Gastropoda > Littorinimorpha > Ranellidae > Monoplex > Monoplex corrugatus. The sequence goes on along the minus strand of CM060306.1, from coordinate 99,736,709 downwards.
AGCTCCAATACATATGCTGTTTATTGTTCAGCAGGACTTGTTCACTTTTGTCTCTTTTCTATGTGCATTTGGTTGTTTTTGATCAGGCAAATAATAAACTGCCCTCTAGCCTGAACTAGCTTACGTCATGAAGTCTATTATAACAGTCAGCTGTCAAAACAAAACGATACAAACTTAATATTCAATTTGATTTGATTAGTTTTCTTATTTCAGTAAAGTTTGGCTGGTGTAGAGAGACAAGAGCTTCCACCTAATACAACTCTACAATTTGCATGGGTGTGAATCTGGCCTGAAAAAAACTTTGTGCATGTTGCCTCCAGTTCACTCAGCAGAATGAAGGTAAACAAATAATTTTTAAGTTCACAGGAGAGTGAGATGGTGTTAGACACCTCAACTTCCCTACAAGCCAGCATTATGGGGCAGTGTCCACCTCCTCTCCCTTGCTGAATAAGGTCAGGTATCTCACTCCCTTATGAATTCAAATAACACTAAGACGTTTACTCTTTATCCTTTCTGTTTGTTTTACTTACGAGTTCCTGACTTGCTTCCAGCGTATCATGTGGTCCAGCAACAACTGCTCTGGGGGAGGGGCATGTTCCGGTTCCTGAAAGCATCCCATTGCATGGACACTTGAACATCCAACTTACCTTAAATTATGTTCTCTACTTTTGCACTGAATTCTACATTCACACAAAATGCTTTACTATAAACTGAAGAAAACACAGATAATCTATGGTCCATGGTGTCTCAAGACTGACAGATGCCCAACAGCATTCAAAAACATTTGCATCGAAAAACTCCTGTTCTTTTTCAAAGGTCTGAAAACTATCATATAAAAATATGATATTAATCAAAACTAGAGAAGTTGTGTCTACACCAAACAATTTTACTCACAGTTCTTGCAATTTTAATAACTTTGCACATCACAAGTTTCTGCATGCACGCATACACATGCAAGCATGTACAGAAATGCACACTCATCCACACATGTATCTTGCCAAGACCACGCTGTCAGATGATAAAACAACAGACTGAAAGTGATACAGAAGTGTTCAGATATAGATAATAAAACAGACTGAAAGTGATACTGAAGTGTTCAGTTAGTTATCTGTATTTAAGTCCTTGGCTGTTGCAAATGTATAAAACTACAGAGCTCACAAAGTCTTCTGTGATGCCTACAAAGCAGAATTAACAGAGACAGTTTGGCACACTTTTCATCATAGCGTAAATTAAGAACACCACTGACTGATGTTGCCAGTCTCAGGAAGGTTTCATAAAAGAAATCTGCTTCCCTCACATGTCTCAGTAATCTATAAAACTCAACAAATCAAGACCAGAAAAAAACATGAAAAAAGAATACGAATGCGTGTTTAATAAAGACAAGACAGGCGCAAATTTTCGGCCAACTGGCCTTTGTCAAACGTAAGATTACAAACACAAACACCAGATACAAAAATCATGAGAAAAAGACTGAAACTTCCTTGCTGCTGTGTCCAATGTGAGAAAAGCTTTCCCGAGAATAAGATTTATTTTTACCAAAATGGCGACATCACAACAGTTTTGCAATAGCACATGTTTCCAACTTCTGACAGCACTTGAGGTAGGCCTACTTGAATAAATCATGACTGATTGCAAAATGATTCAAAAGACAATTCTGACAAAGAGGAGACTGACAAAAGTGGCCATTATCCGCGGCTGGTGAGAAATAGGCACTGTACTAAGCAGACACTGAAAGTCAATCTGCACACAGCTCATTCACAAAAGGTTTGTAGCCACAGTTGTTTCTGGCAACCTGCCAACAATCTCAGAGTTCGTTATATGCTGTCTTGTTATTCACAGCACGGGCAGGTAGCACTTCAAGAAGGGAAGAAACAGGGTGACGGAGGTGGGCATAACACTGGAAGGGCGTGACCCTGTCAAGCTGTTCAATGCACTGTTAGGCTCTATTTCTAGTTGTCAGCCCATGTATGGTCATTCACATTGTACCATGAGCGCTTTTAGAATAAAATTTACTTGTCAGGAGGCCATTCATCTTTTACTTTGTTTTTATGGTCAGCCCTTACCTTCTCTTTTGCAGGAATACTAACAAAAGATTACGAGTATGCAGAAATTACTAAGCAAATCAACTTGTTATGCCTAATGCATCATTCTATTTATAATTTAATACATAGATTCCCACATGATGGTGACGCAAGCCTTTTCCTCTGCATATGGAAAACACCAGACCTCAGAAAGCATCAGCAATTAAGCAGTTAATATGCCGTTACATGTTTTCTTCTTTGTTTCTCTTTCGAACACACACATACACACACACACACACACACACACACACACACACACACACACACACACACACACACACACACACACACACATCACAGAGAAATGGAAGATTACAACCCAATCTACACTGATCCAGTACCACAGAATGATCTCTGGTTTAATTCTCCAATCACCTTAGAAGAGCTAAAAAACACAGTACTGTCTCTACACAACAAAAAGAGTTCGGTAGGTGTTGATGCAGTTTCGACTGAAATGATTAAACATCTCCCTGAAAACTACCTTATTTTCCTACACAAAATTTTGCAGAAATGCTGGGTTACTGGAACTGTGCCACAAATCTGGCAAAAATCTATAGTTATACCAATCTTAAAAACAGGAAAATCGAAAACCGATAAAAACAGTTACAGACCTATTGCTTTAACGTCCCACACAAGCAAACTAATGGAAAGATTGGTCTTAAACAGACTTTTACACTACTGTGATAAAAATAACGTTATTCCGGTAAACCAGGCAGGTTTTAGAAAAGGAAGATCCGCAGTTGAGCACCTAGTTAAACTTACAACTCAGATCAAACAACAGTTTGCCCGCAGAAAAAGTGTTTTAGCTACTTTCTTTGATGTGAAAAAAGCTTACGATCAAGTTTGGCATAAACGTTTATTGTTCAAGCTAAAATCTGTTGGTTTATCGGGCAATATGTTCAATTACATTAAATCTTTTTTAGCTAATAGAACAATTCAGGCAAGAGTGGGAGCTAGTTATTCTTCTTCACGATGCCTCGACATGGGGATTCCACAAGGTTCAGTGATAGCACCTATTTTATTTAATATCCTTATACAGGATCTTCCTAAAGCTCTTTCAAATCGTGTTGTTTTAGTACAGTACGCTGATGATATATGCACTTGGATGAATATCACTTTAAAAAAGACAACTCCACAGAGAACGCGAAATTACATCAGGAAGTTGTATCAAATTGATCTTGATAATCTTGGAAACTATATGTTAGAAAATGGGCTGTCGTTGTCAGCAGAAAAAACTAACATGATGCTGTTTGATCCTGGTGGTAACTCAAATAACTTGCCTATTTTCAAATTGCTTGGTGAAGTGTTAAATTACAAACAGGTCGTAAAATTCCTGGGAGTTTACATCACGTCCAAATTAAGCTGGAATGTCCATTTTGATTATATTTTAACAAAAGCGCGAAAAACCTTAAATTTTCTAAAGATAATAAGCAAATTACCCTGGGGAATGGATACAAATGTACTGATTCATCTGTCAACAGCGCTGGTCAGGTCTAAATTATCCTACGCGCAAGAAGTTTTCTTCAATGCACCCAAATATTTACTAAAAAAGATTCAGAGCTTGGACTGCAAAAGTCTTAAAATTGCACTAGGTGTACCAACTCATGCTTCTACTCTGGAAACGTACAAAGTTGCTGGAATTCTACCTTTAAACAACCATCGTGAGTTAGCTACAGCAAAGTTTGCAATTAGAACTACTTCTCAAGTGGATAATTTTGTGAGCAAAGAAATTAAGATCAGGTCTGATACTGACTTTCCAAAACGAGCAAAAAACATTTCATCACAAATTACAGCCGCAACTTACATATCTGGCCTGATCAAACAGTCCAACATAACAATGGATGAAATTGCTGAGAAACCAACGATAACGCCTATCCCTACATGGGAAATGCTAAATGCCACATTTGATCTCGATTATGCAAAAGTTAAAAAAGATGATAATGTCAACATTACGCTATCCACAACTTGTGAACACATCGATGAAAAGTACAGTACCCACCTCCACATTTTTACCGATGGTCAGTCTTAGCAAACCAGAGCGCTGGAGCAGCCTTTTATGTTCCAAAATTTAACATTAAAAAGTCTTTTTTCATTGGGGCAAATGTATCTATATATACAGCAGAATTGGTCGCTGTTGTTCAAGCGTTGCATTATTTAATAAGCCTTCGGCCTGTGTCATTCAAAGTAGTTCTCTTTGTTGATTCAAAATCTGTATTATATGCCTTACAGTCTTTTGATACAGACACAAGACCTGACTTAATTATTGAGGCAAATCATCTAATACATTGTTTAAAGATAAATGGTTCGGAAATCAATTTATGCTGGGTGCCTTCTCATGTTGGTCTTCATGGCAACAACGTAGTTGACAGAGCAGCTAAATCCGGTGCCCTCCATTCTGAAAATTCCATAGAATTACATGTTAACACCTCGGTAAAAGAAGCTTGCAACTCGCTAGAATTAGCATCATGGATTCGATTTCATGAACATTTAAATGAAAAATTTGTGTCTCAAAAAAGAATCAAACTTTCAGTTCAAAATATCTGTAAAAATTTGCAGTATTCCTCGCTATATCATTTGAGATTAATTGTTATGACATATTTTCGCATTCAACTGAACGCTTTGAAAACAAAATATTGTAACAACGTTTTATGTATTTGTGGCGAACAATTCACATTGTATCACTGTTTGTTTTACTGCAGAAAGCTTCGTTCCTTTTTACCAAAGACGTTTACACAAGGAAACTATCTTGAAACGCATTTTAAAGAAGTAGTATCGGATCAAGTTTTGTTAGTTAAAATTTCAGAATCATTGGTTCACAGTCCTGTTAATGCGTTACTTTAAGATTATTATTATAATTATGAATATGTTTTGTTTTGTTTTGTTTTTATGACGATTTTTCTTTTACATTATTGATGTTAGCGTTGTTCTAGTTTCATTTCTCTGTTCATCCATATCCTTTTTCTTAAGACCTTGCCGCTTCCTTTTAATTTTTTTTTTTTTACGTCCCTTACTCTGTTCCCCTCTCCCCTCCACACCCCCACACCCCTTATTTCATCCTCCATGCCATTTTTCCCCGTCTAATATCACTTATAGTGAAAAGACGTTAAATCAAGCAACGAACACACACACACACACACACACACACACACACACACACACACACACACACAACTCACTCACTCACTCACTCACTCACTCACTCACTCACTCACTCACTCACTCACTCACTCACTCACTCTCTCCCTCTCTCTCTCTCTCTCTCTCTCTCTCTCTCACACACACACACACACACATTCATGCATGCACATATGCAAATTCAACTGCTGATCATCATCAAATGTATTTATGACTGGACTGGATCCACTTTACCCTCATAATGGTATTTTGTGTTCAAAGTGCATTTTGCTTTCTCTGCAGAAAGTGAGTTACCACAGTACAGTGCTACCACTTTAGTGGCTTTGTGTTTGTTTGCCAATGAAAGTGGAATTTTCTACAAAATGTCATCAGGAGAAACACTCTTGCTGCCCCCCGGATCTTTTACATGCACTGAGTGCATGTTACGAAAAGGGACCTTGACTTATTATCTCATATGAAAGACTAACATCCAAGGCCTACTGATGGGACGGGGGAGGGGAGAAAATTCCTCTCCGGCCAGGGTTAAATCCCAGAATCTTTAGCTTCTCAGGCAGAAGCTCTAACAAACTAAACGGCACACTTCACTTCAATTTCCAGAGCCTTCACAACCCAAAACTGACCTGATGAATATCCAGAGTATCGTTCGCCTGGGGAAGTGGAGCAGGAATTCTACAGCTGCCAGAACCATGCTCATCCTTCACAGGAGGTGGTAGGCGATAGATATCGGGATATGCCTATCACATTCACCATACATACAACTTGAGCATCGCATACTCACCTGTTTGTACTCATATACATAAATGACTCAAGACATAAACCATACAACATAATCACATCCTGGAAAATAATGCCTCATCTCAAGTCATGATTACCAAATTTGGCAACAAACTGATTTAGATGAAAAAAATAAATGCGACAAATTCTTAACAAATCTGCAACTGATCTGTTCAAGTTTAACAAATCTGCAACTGATCTGTTCAAGTTTAACAAATCTGCAATTGATCTGTTCAAGTTTAACAAATCTGCGACTGATCTGTTCAAGTTTCCCATTCTTTGGGGGTGGTTGTTGTTTTTGCTTTTTCTAAACGTTTTGTTTTATTTCTTTCAAAGGCATTGCAATCTTTTCTGAAGAAAATGAAATAAGACAGGAAATCAGGATGTAGACAAAACTGCCAGTGATTCGCCCAATAAACTGAAGCTAATTATTGAATAAAAAATGAATCATGATAAAAGTTCAAACCTGCACTTGACAAAGTCGGCAGTTTCTGTGTACAAAAGTCACCACTTTTACAGTGTGGACCATTCAGCCATAGTCACATTATGCCATAACACAATTAACATTAAGACAATATCATTCCTTTCCTTCACTGAAAATAACACTCTTAGTGCCTGTTTCTCTCCAATCTATCCACCACTACACATGTGTACACTGTATACAAACTTCACATCAAATAAACAGCACTTTTAGACACAATTCCTTCCCATCACTGTATGCTCTGCCCTTGTCACAAAATTCAGACATACTGAATTCAAGCTCTAGACAAAATGTTTGCACATGTATGTAAAACGATTGACAAAATCAAGGGCAAGGGAGGGGGTGTGCACATATGTGTATGTGTTGCGTGCGTGCATGCATGAATCTGTATGCGTGCGTCCATGTGAGCGCATGTATGCATGCGTGCGTGCGTGTGTGTGTGTATGTGTGTGTGTGTGCCTGTGTGTGCGTGTATGTCCATGTGTGCGTGCACACATATATTCGTAAATGCAGATGAACCATTTCTGATTGTGTGTGTGTGTATTTTCTATGATTAAATATGTATCTGTACATATGCACATTTGTATATCATATTACATAATGCATCTCTTAAAAGAAAAACAACACATATCATTACAAATTCTTTCCAAACCTCTTCATCCTGTGAGGTAGATGGCTCTGGGGGAGGCTCAGGGGTCGGGGTTCTCTCTTTTTTGTGCAAATTACGGTTGCCAGGCTGATTCTGTATCCAGGCCCGACAGATGGGATATAATGGAGAATTTTCATCAAACTGAGCCAAGTCCACACTTCGGTCAAACAGCTTCATCACAAAGGTCTCTACCAACAGAATATTCACATCAAGATTGACTTTTAGTTTTAAGTAGGATTTACTTTTTGTCTTTAAACGCTTTCACTTCCTTCACTAAACATCATCTTTCTACATGATTAAAACAAGAATTTATCATTTCTATCATTAACTCTATTGTGACTGCACTTGCCACAGCTGAGCTCTCCTGCAGGCCTAGGGCTGCCACAGTGAAATCACTGAGAACCGGGTGCAAGTGAACTTATCCATCGATTTTAGACAAAGAAACCGGCAAAACATAGCTGAAGCGTTCAACAGAAGTTCCCTCCACAAGGGAAGCAACTGCCAACTACTAAATCATTAGCATAACAAAAGTAGAGGGAGTTATATACCCTAGACTGTCTGTTACTATGATCGAAGTAGCCCGTCCTCAGTGAAAGCTCAGCTGTTACTTCAATCGAAGTAGCACGTCATCAAAGAGTTAAACTAATATCCCTATTACAGTTGATACTTCATCAATTTCATAAATAGGGGTTATGACAAGTTTTACAATGCGCATATTACTACCTGTAACGTCTGCATATAAATTAAGTCAAAGAAACAAAACAAGTCACTTTTTTGAAATTTTACATAAAAGTTTTAAAAAAAAGAACTCCTGTACACCTAAATTTGAATACATAACCTGAAGTATATGGACATTTAAAAACATTACCTTTTTACAATAATAATAATAGTAATATACTAATAATAATGATATTTATAAGGTACCAAATCTTGATAAACAAACTGAATCATAGCAAACACTCATTATTCATCACACCAGTCACTCACAATGACAAAATTCAAAGGCACAAAGCATACCCACACTGGGAGGAGGAGGACAGGAGGGGAGTGAGATGAAGGGGTGGGCATACAGAGGTGGAAAATCACTGCTGGACAAAAAAAGGCGTCTTCAGGTTAGACTTAAGGAAGACAGAGTGAGTGAATGTCGAGCAGGCAGGGGAAGCTCAGTCTATCTGTATGGACAAGACAGAAAAGGAACAGTGACAACTATGAAACATCTACATCAAGAAATTTATAAACAAGTAGTGTCAGAAGCAAAATGGAGAGGTTGGGCAGAGGTGATCACAAAGATAAGTAGATGCAATACCAATAATAAGCACACAGTGTAATGTTTTGATTTTCTATCAAATCCTTTGAAAAACAGACAACCAGTGGAGAAAGTGAGGCAACAGAGTGACACGATCACGCCTCTTTTCACAAAGAACAAGACAAAATGGGCAAAAAGGGCAGAATTCTGAATATGCAGGAGGCATGAGTCAGAAGCAGCAGGCAAGCAAGAGAGCAGAGAGTTACAATAATTGATATATGACACAAGAAGTCTTGAGTTTAGATGCAGCTAAAGTTGAAAAGTAACAGCAAACAGAACTAAAACGTTGCAGCTGACAGTGACAAGACTGACAGATTTAGGTGATGAACTTCCACATAGACAGATGAGGATCAAGAACAATGTCAAGATTCTTGACTGAATCAGAAATTTACAATAGTGTTGTCATGTCACCTATCTGGACAGACTGAACTCTTACATTGAAAAGCATTTGCTTGGTGCCATTGCGCATTGCTTCAGTCTTATCTCCATTCAACTGTAGCTTATTCTGTATAGTCCAGTTCTGGATTTCAACATACCAATTGGAAGTTTCAGAAAGAAAGAGTAGAAAGATTGTTGGGAGATGCACCATTGTAGAGCTGGGAGTCATCAGCACAGCAATGATATCTGATGATGTGCAGACTGATAACGCTGGCAAGTGGTGAGGTGTAGAGTGTGAAGAGGACTGGTCCAAGTACAGACAGAGCCTTGAGAGACATCATTTGTAAGTGTAATGACTCATTTACCATGACTGATTGAAAGCAGACAGACAGGTATGACAAAAACCAAAAAAGAGCACTAACTTGGATTCTGAATAATATATGTTCAAGATGAGAGAGGAAAACCGGGTGATCAATGGAATCAAAAGCAGCAGAAAGATCAAAAAGAGTAAGGGATATTCAGCACAGTCAACTGAAAGCAAAAATTCATTCACAAAGCGAACAAGGGCAGTTTAAGTGGTCAGAACAGTAGGCAGATTGAAAAGAATGCTAAAGACTGTCATCTGAGAGATGATTATTCAGCCATTTCAAAACCACTTTCTGAAGGAGCTTTGAAAGGAATGGCAAACTGGAGATAGAACCCATAGTTTTTGAGCGTTAGGATCAAGTTTATTCTTTTCCATCAGAGGTCAAACAATGGCTGTTTCGAGAGAAGACAAGGCAGATCCAGTAAGAACACAGCTATTTATAATATGCGTTATGAACGGAAGACGGTAATGAAGTATTTGTGAAAAAAGAGCTCAAGGCAGGTGTAGAGTCCAGGTCACAAAACTCGAATGACATTTCTTTCAGAACATTGGCACACAAAGCTTCAGAAACTGGTTGAAATTCGGTGAGTGGGGAGCTTGTGAATAGAGGATCAGAAAGGGATGGAAGAAAAAAAGTTTTGTCAAGCTTGACTCAAAGATTGTTAACTCTGAAATTTAAAAAAAAGCTAAAAAATAAAAAATATAAAAAAAAAGCCTCTGGCAGATCTGAACACTGATGTAAGAGGGAAGTGGAGATGGTTTAGTAGTACCCAAAAGATCAGCCATGTCAGAGAACAAATATTTTATAAAAGTAGATTCAGAGACTTGGGTACAAAAATAATAAGTTTTGGCTTTTGTGATCATTTTCAGAAATCTCTTCACATGTTCTCAAAAAAATCAATGAAAGAATACAAGTTCAGATGACTGACACTGATATTTAGCACATCTACAAATTTGTTTGGCTACTCTTATTTCATTACTGTACGAGGGTGTTGATGGATGGTCAGGCAGAACATGGATGGTTGGGGTTCTATTCTCAACTAGAAGCTGGTGCAAGACTGACTTGTTGTGAGTGGCAGGATCAGAGGAAGCTAACAGAGAGGACAGATAATTTACATCTTCACAGTTGCCTATGGCATACAGGTTTAGAGAGACTGAGGGAAACGACACAAGTTACCTGGTCCAGGACCAAGATTGATGCAACAACTTCATCAGTGTTGCGGATGATCAGCCAGTCATCTATATTGACTTTTAATGTGTGAGCTGTACCATGTGCTTATCATCATCATTACCATTATTGTTTAAAGCTCAGCCGACTGTGTAGAGCCACATCAGGACTATAACCATCTCAAGAGCTGAACATCTTTGAAAAAAAGCTTGAAGAGAAAATTAGGTACACATAACAATACATTTTTACAGACAATCTAAGGATATGCATGGGTGAAAGTGAAAAAATCTCCCAATCCTGAAACCTTAAATTTCCATGTCCTCTAAATGTTCCCATTCCTGAAAACCTGCGTCCATTCCTGAAGCAAAGGAAACACTTCGAAACAATCGCCATCTTTTTCTTCTTCTAGCCAGAGCCATCGCCACTTGTTTTTTACTGATTTGTCTATTGCAGAAACATCTGCATTAACAGGCACTTCCTTCATTGTTGCTATCGCATGTGCATGGGTGGGACTCAGAAAAAATTTGAATACTGAAAAAAATGGCGGGGGTCTGGGGGCCGCTGTAGGCCCCCAGTGGGGTCCAGGGGCAAGGCCCCTGGTGGGGGTGTGGGGGCAACGCCCCCAAGAAGCTGAAGAAAATCTGAAATCAAAGCCATAAAAACTGCTCTAAAATGAAACAAAATGTGCTAAATCACACCTTTTTTGTTTCCTTTCAAACTGTCTATTACAAAGCATTACAGAGGGCTTATCCTTGGGTTACACCAACACTACAGACATGTTTCTGGAAGGGTTTTATGGATCCTTATTTTTCTAACCCTTAACCCCTCCCTAACCATAACCCTAACTCTAGAATGCTGGTTTTTGCTTTTAAACAACCAGGAAGGATATATCCCCAGATCATTTTACCAGGTTACAGCAGTTTGTTAACACTACATTGTCTCTGCTCAGAATTTCTCTTTGCCCACTACCCCCCCCCCCCCCCCAGCTGCTCCCTGCCACTACCCATCCCCTTTCCCTGCCGCTACACTCCCATCTCCCCCCCCCTGCCACTCCAGCCCTACCGGATCAAATGTACTCAACAGTCATAACCAAGGCCTATGTGACTCACACTGTTTACATCGGTCGGTAAAAAAAAGGGGGGAAAAAAAAAGAAAAAAAAAAGGGAATTTTCGAATACGGAAATCCGTCTCATTACGGTAAAGTCCCACCCCTGCATGTGTTAGGCCCAAATTTGCTGTCGATACAAATCTTCGCTCGCAAACTTTTTTCCCCCCCGGTTTAGACTCGGAATGCGCATGAGCAAGAATGAAAAGGAAGGGAAGTAACTTTAAACCCTTTCTGTGTTGCCAAGCACCAGTGAAGAATCGCCGTTCGATACAAACGAAGACTAATGGAAAAATAATATAGATAATTGAATTATGCAGATAAGCCGAGCTGACAGTGTGAAAGACTCTCTCTCTCTCGTTTTTTTTTTGTTTTTTTTTTTGCATTGGCATTTTCCTGAAGTCAAGTTTGCCATTCCGGAAAAGAACTTTTGTCAATCGGTTCATTCCGGAATTCCGGAACACTCCGGAACTACTTTCACCCATGGATATGCCTCTGACGTTGACCAGTCCTGAAAGACAAAATATCACTACACTCATTAACTCAATCGAGCTGTGCCGTGTACGGCTGTACGTCACCTTTCACACTGCGTGGAGCTGTGCCGTACGCAGGTTTACGTCAGAGTTGCAACTTTTTTTGTGGCCGCAATAAAGGAATAAGGGAAGTAAATCATGCACTAGAGTGATCTTGGGTCTTTTATTTCACAGTTCCTTCCCTTAGACCATGTTGTGAGCTGTATCTTTGCTTTAGTAGCAGTTTTTCGATGCTATATGCGGTTCTTTGTTTTCATCTGACTGTCAAGATGGCATCAAGAAGCACCCGCCGATTTGCACGCTAATTCACTGTTGCTGATTACACCAAGTAAATAGGAGATGGTGTTTGTGTTTTTGTACATAAACTGTACATTCTTGTGTAAATATTCCTGTGGATAATTTTCACTGGTAAAAAAAACAACATATGGTGTAAATATATGGACTCGGCAAGAGGATATTTACCCCCTTATGGTCACCTGTTTCCTTCACCTTTTCTATCAAGATGAACAGACTACCAGTTTTGAGGCAAGTAATGTTTGTATGTGAACACTTCAATGTTTCCAAAACTGTTTTCCTTTTGTGTGTGACATTTGTTGTTAATTTTTAATATTTTTTAAAAATCACCCAAAATATTGCGATTTCGGGGGTTGTCGCAGTGCGAAATGTTGCGGCTTGAATGAGTTAAATAAAGATAGTCACTGCAACATAAACATCAGTCAAATACTCAACTATACTGACGTTGAAAGACTTCACCCTTTTATCATTACAATCATTTACTAAAAATGGTCACTGAAACATAGCAGTTAAACTACTCAAGTATACACATAGCAATTAAACTACTCAAGTATACACATAGCAGTCAAACTTTTCAAGTATACACATAGAAGTCAAACTACTCAAGTATACACACAGCAGTCAAACTACACTACGCACAAAAAGTTAAGGATCACTTGCACAAAAATTCATAACTTTCAAAATTAGAAAGCCAATGCGTTGAAGTTTGGCAAACATTTAATTCCATGCTTTAGTGATAACGATACACAATTGCCTTCAATTTCGAGCAATCGTTTGGTGTGTACATTTGATCAAAGTGGGTACGTATCGAAATTTGATTTCCCAAAGTCATTGAAATCACAAGACAGGGCATTCTGATGCTCCCAAAAGTTCAGTAATGCGTGTAACCGCCATGGCTGTTCTGGCACTCGACGCAGCGAGTCCTCATCGAGTTGACCAGGTTGGTGAAGATCCTCTGTGGAAGCGCCTGCCACTCAGCCTGCAGCATCTGGTAGAAGTGTTGGGCATCCCTGGGAGGGGGGTGGTTGCTCCTCACTTTGCGATCCAGCTCATCCCAGAGGTTCTCAATCGGGTTGAGATCGGGACTGCATGCTGGCCACTCCATTCTGTTGACTCCAGACTGCTGCAGGAAGTCGTTGACCACCCTTGCCCTGTGGGGGCGAGCGTTGTCATCCTGGTAGACAGCCGTCGGTCCCATCTGCTGCAGTGTAGGCACAGCCAGCGGTCGAAGGATCTCATCCCGGTATCGGAGGCCAGTCAGGTTACCCTGTACATGATACAAGGGTGTTCTGTGGTGAAGGCTGAAGGCCCCCCAGACCATTACAGAACCTCCACCAAAGGCCACCTTTTCTTGGACAGTGGTGTCAATAAAGCGTTGCCCTAGGCGCCTCCAGACCCTCAGTCGGCCGTCGTTGTGGTTCATGGTGAAGCGTGATTCATCACTGAACAGGACCTGGGACCATTGCTGACGTGTCCACCTCACGTGACGTCTGCAGAAGGCGCGGCGTGCTGCCCTATGGGCTGGAGTTAAGCGTGGCCGTACAGCTGGGCGACGAGAACGGAGGTTAAACCCATGAAGGAGGTTCCGTATGGTTTGCTGGTTGATGTTGATGTTAGTAGCCACCCTCAGCTGCCTTCGAATGATGCTGGAAGAGGCTGTTCTTGTCTGCAGGGCTTGTCGTTCAATGAGACGATCTTCACGTGGGTTTGTCTTCTTCGGTCGACCAGATCTGCGTCTTTCATGGACCCTCCCAGTGGCTGTGAAGCGTTGAATCAGTCTGACAATGACCGAGATGGACACCTGAAGTCGCCTGGCCACTTCTCGCTTGGGAACACCATCTTGGAACCATGCAACAGCTCGTCCCCTCTCAAACTCGCTCAATTTTCGTCGTGGAGGCATTGTCAGATCAGGCCTACTACTGGTGGAATGTCTTCTTATAAAGCCAAGCAAGAGACAGCATCTCACACATAAACAGCAGTGCTTGCACGTGCATAATGGTTTTTCCATCTGGCTTGTGCAATGTGTTCAGGCAGAACGGTCCAAAACAAGGTCCTTTTTCGCAAGTTTCCGCTTTTCCGTTTGCGGCCAAGCTCAGTAGTAGAGAATCCCGTGCAATTTTCGCACTATCACAACATCGCCCACTTACAGCTGAACAAGAATTCATAACAATTTGGCTGGACTGAGAAATAAATAACAGTAGCGAACTGAGTTTATTACACACCTATTTTCTCATAGTGATCCTTAACTTTTTGTGCGTAGCTTACTTTAGCATATGGACACTGAAAGACATCAGTTTTTTATCACCACAATCATTAAAGATGGTCAGTGACACGTACGCTGCTGAGGTCCTGACTGATAATCAGTTGGGTCATCTTTTCTTTTCCTCTTCCTGCTTTTCCCCGTTTTACGAGGTGACTGCATTGGAGACATGGTGCTGCAATGACCAAAAATTACAGTTTATTATGCTCCTGTACACACTGTTTACAATTCATACTAGCTTAGAATCCATATGTTACTGTTATTGTTGTTTAAAGCCCAGCCAACTGTGTAGAGCCATATAACTACTTTAGAACACAAAACTTCAACAGGAAAAAAGAAGAAAAGAAAATGAAGCACACATATCAATGCATTCACACACAGAATCTAAGGACATTCCCCTGGTGCTGACCATTCCATCCAATTTATCACACAGGGAATTTAAAAAACACACATGAATACAAATTTAAACCTACCTAAGGACACCAAAACATTTATAAAAACAGGCATAAATTACTTAAAACTGCTTCTGCATATCTCACCTCCCTACAGCTAAAAATGCATTTCATACATGTACCCAATTATCAATCTTAAGAAAAAGTACATAAGACTTTATCAAACACATACAGGTGAATACACCAGCAAGGCAGAAAATGACAGAAAGAAATGACAGAGAGCAAAGGAACAAGGCAGAAACTAAGAGAGTGACAGAAAATAGGAAATTGCTAGCACAGAATTTCCAGAAGGTAGGGATATTATCTATACCGAAAGAACCCCCACATCCCCATGGGTGGTAACTCATATGTTAGCTGGAATCTCAAGACTCTGCTAACTACAAGAAACTGCGTCCAAGAATTATTTAATCTGCCATGATTAGTTTGGATAATCTGTGTTGCATGGTATTTCTGGTGCAATTGTATGAAATCATTCGTGCAATGATATACTCCTGTGCAAAAATGAGTCCGAAAATTGAAACTCATACAAGCAAGTCAATGTTAATGACTTCTTTCTTAATCCATAACAATGAACTAAAAAAACAGAATCAGAATCTCTCTCTCTCTCTCTCTCTCTCTCTCTCTTTCTGAGAGGCTTGGATAACGCTTTCTCTAACATTTGTAAGCACAAAATCTAGTTCACAATGTGGAGGTGTTCTGCTTCTACAAAGTCTGTACACACCATCTTCAATGGACATGCATGCTGGAGGGGGGTATGTTTCCATAAACTGCCAAACACTGACAGGATCATTAAATGCATGTGTATGTACACACTCAGGAGGTTCAGCAATGACAGGTCTGCATGACTTGGGAGATATGAAAAATCTTCACCTTTCAGCCACCAGTCAGTAGCCTTACAGCATCAAACCCAGACCTCCCCACTGAAATCCAGCATCCTAACCACTTGACAATCATGCCCGTTGTCACATACTCACAATGTCTAAAACTCAAGGAAGCAAAATTCAGTATTCTTTCATTAGTTTTCGTGTCATTCTGATGTCACTCATCCTACACCAATGAACTGCAAGAACCACACCAAGATGATAATGTGAATAATAATCATGATGCTACAGGTGTTCCATCTTAGGACTGAGATCGCATGACAGGGCTGCACCATACACTTACTTTCATCATACTTGTATATTCCAGCATCTATCAGGCACAGCAAAAACTGACACCTGTTGTGTTGGTCAGGAAAACTTAGCAACACCCCCCTCCCTCGTCCATGAAACATCTTTGACTCAACTGTGTTATCACACACACACACACATACATTCTGAAAGTTTTGTCAGTATAACAGCTCACCTGGCAAAGGGGGGATGTAAAGCACCTCCCTCACCATCACTGGCAGTGAAACTGCTGACAGCAAAAAAAAGTACAGTACAAGTGCATAAGCAACAAAGAAATGAAATCAGAAAGACTGTAAATATTTATCAACAATGACTACAAAGTTTCATGCTTCTTGGCAAAACAATGTCTGTAAAACTGGACACTAAATCACCATTTCACTGAAAAAAAGGGTGAAGGAAAGATATGGAAAACTAACACCATATGGCATCAGAAATTAAACTACACTTTATCTGATAGTTCTGCTGTGAATTTTGATCATATAAATATCAAACAAACCTTTCAAGTTTAAACGGCCATCAAGATTCACTTTACTGATCTATGACAGCTTCATCCACACACTGTAAAACCTGTTCCCTTCAGTTAATTACATGCCAATGCTATTCCATCTTTTGCATGTGTCTGAATATTTTGTTTCCTGCACACACCACACACACACACACACACACACACACACACACACACACACACACACACACACACACACACACACACACACACACACACAACATTAATTCTAAAATGTCTTTACAATTGATTTAGTGATTCGTTAAACAAGAAATGGTGAATCAACACACACCCGTCATCTTTCTTCTCCACCAAGTTCTGCAAAGTAGCATCCAGCCGGAACCTGGCTGTAGCAACCTCAGCTGTTAAAAAAAATATAATAATAATAATAATAATAATAATTACAATATTTATATAGCGCAAAATCTCGATAAAATCAAATCTAAGCGCTGAACATACACTTACGCACGCGCGCACACACACACTTACATATGGCTATAAATGGGGAAAAAGAATAAAAGCAATGGAAATTATAGAGAGCATATTATATACAAATATATATTACAATGTGATTCCCCTCCGAGTGGAGACAGGCTACAGAGGGGATGAGTGAGGTCAGGATTTTATGCAGAGGAGAAAAGGTGAGTTTTGAGAGCGGACTTAAAGGAGACAAAAGTAGGTTGCTGACGGACAGAGAGGAAGTTTGTTCCAGGAAAGTGGACCAGAAACAGAGAAGGCTCGTGGACCATAGGTATTGAGCTTGGTGCGTGGAAAGCGAAAAGTCAGAGGATCGGAGGCAGAGCGGAGGGTACGTGAGGGAACATAGATATCAAGTAGGCTTGACAGGTAATCGGGGACAGCGTTATTGAGGCTTTTGTAGCACATGGTGTCTAGTTTGTACTGTATGCGCTTTGATACAGGGAGCCAGTGAAGTTGTGCCAGGAGAGGAGATAAGATTTCAAGAAGTCAACCATTCAGGACATTTGTCATTCATTCAGCACATTTACAATCAAACCTAATTCATTATATAATAGTGAACTAAATCATCTTTAGCTTTAAAACAAGGTTTTCCCAGAACCTTGAAATTTCAGGGAGACAAGACCGATGAGATCTTTTTTTTCTCAGGGCCAGCACTGATTCAGTGATTGTAACTGTAAGGGCATGTCCATCTCATCACCCTTACAGCTTTCCTTTCCCCAACTCTGAACAGTTAGGCACCCATCCACAACTGGGTGGACTACAAGCTGCAAAGACTTTCTCAGAGCCAGACTCAAAAACTGTACACTTAGACTGGAAGGCAGGAGCTCCAGGAGCTCTGCCTCGTTGCCAACTAGGGTTTGGGAACATGTAGCCTACCCAAAAGACATAACTCTTGAGAGTCACGTAGGAATTATCTCCCATGTTGTAAACCTTCTCAAATCTAACATAGTTTACGCTACCTTTGGTTGATATTATAAAAATTCTCCCTGCTTCCCTCTTATTTCTTTCGTGCAGCCTACCCCTTCTGAAAAACGATAACACTAAAAACCCCAGTGCAAGGTATTGGTAATGATTTCCACACCAGCCTTCTACCGTGAAAACAATATTGTCTAAAAAGTAAAAGGCCGTCTGATAGTTTGCATTTCATTATCAGAACTTCCATGATTATACTGATGATATTCAGTTATCATACCAATGATATTCAGAACTAGTATCATGATTATAAATCTTGATGTTTGATATCAAAATTGGAGACTGAAAGTGAAGCTGTTCAGACATCACCAGCACAAATGGTTTATGTCTGGTATGAAAGTTCATGTGGGATATGATAAATATATCACCAAACCTTCTTCCAGATCTGCTCTAAAACTCATCTTTTTCAATGGTAATGCGTGTGTATGTGAATAAATGTGTGTGTATGTGAATGAATGTGTGTGTGTGTGAGAAATCACAAATTTGGATGCTGTAGAAACTGAAAGATACTGAGGAACAGAACTGAAATGTCGCAGTTGACAGTAACAAGACATGTTTGAGCAATCAATTTCTGAATAGAGAGCTGAGGATCAAGAACAATACCAAGGTTCTTGACAGAATCAGAAAGTACAATAGTGTTGTACCAGCCAAAATAGACAAACATTTACAGTGGAAAGCTTGTGCTTTGTGCCAGTCAGCATTGCTTCAGTCTTATCCATTCAACAGTAGCTTATTCTGTATCATCCAATTCCAATTCTGGATGTCAGTAATAAACCACTTGTAAAAGCCACACAATTTCAATGACTGTCACAAAAAATTCAATACTAATTACTAGACACATTATCAAACACAACAAAAAGACACCAAATAGCAAGAGCTCAGAACCCTCCAACAAGCAGTAAGGGACCTCACAATAAGTGAGTGTGTATTTATGCTGTGTTTATGTCTGTATGTACTATATTGCTGACAAAAGTGTACATCTTAATTGTCGTGGATTTTTTTTTTCCTGAATGATCAGCCATGCCAGCAAAGTAATGCTCAAATCATTCTGAATACACTACAGCTGCAAGCAGAGATACCACTGCTACTGAAGAAAAGACCAGATTCCGCAAGGGCAGGAGTATCATCAACAGATCTTTAACCTGCATATCCTTTGCAATAAAACAACCTCTACCACCAGAGGGAGTTCTACCACATATTTGTACACTTGAAGAAGGTGTTTGAAAGAGTCTGGCAGGAGGCACTGTGGGCCACAATGAAGAAATTAAACATCAGGCAAAAACTAATCAGCACTATTCCCCAGTTCTATACTCCAAAGCAACCAGTAGAGTATTTCCACAAGGTACTATTGGAAAATGGTGCCATGCTTCAGCTGGAGATCATGAAGCCGGCTTCTGTCTCCAACACTTTTCAACAAACGCCTGGAACGCATCTTGACTGATGCATCTGAAGATCATACCAGCACAGTCAGCAATGAAGGAAGAATCATCGTAAGCCTTCGCTTTGCAGATGACACTGATGGCCTGGTAAGCAGCAAGTGAGAACTCTCAAAGTTTGTTATAAAACTAGATGAAACATCGACAATATATGGCATAGAAAACAGCTCCAGGAAGACCTGGGATCTATCATTTCACATGAGAGATCCAAACCAGAAATCCTCTTGAGGGCAGTAAAGACATCACAGTGAAACCTGCATGGAAGGACAAGACCATCTCCATGAAACACAAGATCAGGCTCTTACATGTGCTAACCAGTACATTTCATCTTCCTGTCCATATGGATGCAAGACATGGACCTGCACAGCTGATTTGGAACTCAGACAAATCTAAGTCCAAGGATATGAGGTGTCATCACAAGATTCCAATGAACAAGAGCGCCAAACCATCAACTAGGACATTGAACCATATGACAATCTGCTGATTTCGGTCTTCAGAAAACTATATTGATATGACCAAGCAACAAGAACCAATACTGGCAACAGCCTAGCTAAATCAACTGGTCTTCCAGGAAATTGTTGACAGGAGATGGAGAAGAAAATAGAAAAAAACGTGGACTGACAACACTATAGAATGCACAGAAAAAAAACATTTGCAGAGACCCAGTACTTTGGCACACTACCAACAGAGTTGGAGGAATGCAGTGAATAGTTCTACACTGAGATGCCCCAAAGACTTTTCATAAAGGTATGGTAGAGGAAGAAGACAGACATTATCATTATCTTTTTCATTGTTTTCTTAACATACTATTATTATATTTCATCTACGAAGTGGACATAGTAAAACCTAGTAAATGTTATATAGGCTAGGCCTATGATTATGTCTCCCTGAGCCTGAATGAACATTAATTTATTATTTACTGTCATAATAATAATTAGGTTTAATTCATCTGCTTTCATCTTGGTGGTAGGGACTGACATGTAACTAAAAGTCTATATGCTTTACGTATGACTATGTCTGCCTTTGTCTCTGATGTTTTGTGAAGCGCTTACGCTCTTGTGACTTAGATCTAGCTATCATCAACTGATACGACTGCCAGCGTTACTATAAATGTCCGCCAATGGCGTTTAGTTGTCGTTCTCTAGCGATCCGTACCTTACGACTGCCCCGTAACGGCTTAAGCGGTAAACAATAAAACATGCTCCTGGTAAGCTGGTTTCTGTTCGACTTCGACTGGGTTTAACTTGAATGCTTTCCTTGGTTATTCATTTGAGGCTGCTTAGAAAATCTTGAGATACTAAAGTAACAAGAGTTTAAACAAATGCTGTAGTATAAAGTTACCGTGTTTTGATTTCCCAGACATGTTGTGCCTAAACACTACACACTACAGGACACAGACTTCCTTTTCGATTAGGCCGCCATTGACGAATTCAATGTAATTCTAAAACTGACTTTTTACTCAAAACAACACTCTCCACTAGCACTGCTGGTGTTGATATTCCTTCGGACAATTTATCTAATCGGCATCTGGTATTTCGACCCAGATGTTAAATGTTCGACTTATACATGTTTCAGAGAAGAAAAAATAGAAAAGTAAAACAATTTTTTTTTTAGCCTTTGGTGTCACTAGATACAGAGCTTAGATTTTCATGCAAGTACCGGAGGCGTCATCATCATCATCACGTGCCCTGCAGCATGGCGTTGGCGATCATGGCCCTCCATATGAATCTATCCCTTGTCGCTGCAAGTACATTTCCCACCCTCTCTGTCTTCATCCACTCCGCCAGTCTGTCCAATATTTTCTCCATGGGTCTTCCAGGTGTTGTCTTTCCCTCCAGCTCTTCTGTTGTGACCAGGTGCTCTAATTTCTCTTTCCTCATAAAATGGCTTATATATGTTGCTTGTCTTTTTCTAATCATCTTTATGAATGACCTTCTTGTAACTGCCTCCTTCAAGACTGTTTCGTTTGTTTTCTTTGCTGTCCATGGAACTCGCAACGTTCTTCTTAGAAACCACATTACAGTTGCTCAATTTTGTTCTGACTGTGCGTGTTGACTGTCCATGCCTCACAACCGTACAACTGTATCGGTTCTATGTAACTCTCAAGAACTCTCCTCCTGATGTTAATTTATAGGCAATTGTTGGTAAGAACGGTTTTCGTCTTCTTGAATGAAAAGCGTTCTTGTGGGAGGCACGGCTTGCTTTAATTAATGATTGCACTTGCAATGATCACCTGGGGGTGGCCGGTTAGCTTTTCGAAGAAGACAAAAGGAAACAAAGGGAAGAGTCCACTACAAATACAGCGCCAAGGACGACAGAGAGAGACAGACAGACAGACAGACAGACAGAGAGAATGCAATGAATAGTAGAATGCATGCACCATTTGTGTCCATCTAAGGTACATTAAAAGAAAGAGCTAAGATTCCCTTCCAATCCACAGAGCAAACACGCACTGTAGATAACACTGGGAAAATCTGATCTCCATTAAAAACAAAAAACAAAACAAAACAAAAAAACACACACACACACTTTTCGAAGAAATAACTTTTTTATATTAGAACTATTGTACAGTAATCGTTGGTTCATTTCTACATGTATTGCAGTGTGAAGTATTACAAAGGGGTAAGGACCCCACCTCCTTGTTTGTTGTTCGATTCTTCAAGACATCTCCTCCGCCTGGTAGGTAAAGAGTGCAGATTTTTCCGATCTCGCAGCATGTGTACCAACCAGTTTGAGTGGATAAACTCCCTTTGCATTTGTATGCGCACGAAGAACAGCAAATATGCACGTTAAAGATCCTATACTAAAGTCATATCAGTGGCTGGCTTGTGGAAACAGGAAAATACTCATCAAGCAAGCAACGGCAAGTTTGAGAAAATGGCTTCTATCTGATAATTAATTAACTTTCACTGTTGGAAAATAAAGTAGGCCTTTCGTTATCATTTTCATTATCTTGCCACGACCCTTAAATCACCATCAGGCAATAGAATCAGTACATCAGGCAACGGCCAGTCTTAACATCAACATCAATAGGGTATGCCCCACACTATAAGAAAACATTGACTTCAAGGTCCTCGGCAGATTTTCACAGAAGACTGGAGGCTTTCTGAACAATTCTCGAATTTCACCAAAAAAGGAAACAACTTGAAGATGGTTAAGCCATACTATTATATTCATTTTGACGCCTTTTGAGCACATTCGTGCAATATTTATCTCGAAAATTATCTGACTGAATTATGGTGTCCTGTTAACCAACAGCATCAAATAATCTTACTATGTGACTCTGATTCAGATCAGTTCATAAATAGCCCGGATATTTAGACTTATATGTAGACCTCATCATCATCATCGTTCTGTGTGTGTATGAAACACGAAGGTTGTTCAGGCGCTACTGAGCAGAACTGAACATATGATGATCTGAGAGATCAGAAAAATCTCCACCCTGTGCCAGCCCGATTTTAACTGGCTTCGCTGTTTGGCCTACTGCTCCCGTCAAAAAAAGTTTCTAAAAATTCAGAAGTAGGCCTACATAATTTTCTCGCTTTGGCTGGCTATGATTATAGACTATTTTATGAGGAAAGGGGAATAAGAGCACCTGGTCACAACAGGAAAGCTGGAGGAAAAGAGAGCATCTAGTAGACCCAGGGAGAAAATATTGGACAGACTTGTAGGGTGGCTGAAGACAGAGAGTGTGGAAGATGTGCTTGCGGCGACAAATAGATAGATAAAATTTGGAGGGCCATGACCGCCAACGCCATGCGGCAGGGCACATGATGATGATTGGTGGTGATTTGGGGAGACGAAATGACTGAGCGGCGTATAACGACAGGAATGATGCAGAATGTGCACCAGTCAAAAAAAAAAGTATATAATGAATAAGTAAATGATAAAATGAAACAAAATAATGGGATGGACTTGCGCTAACTACGAAATATAGCGCAGAACGCCAACCTGGGATGGAAACCTCAGTGACATCAAGGGTGATAAGATGGAGGAAGATCTTATACCTACCTGCAGTTTCCGTCAGTGTGTTTGTGATATTATTGGGTCGTGTGATGTCATCAGTGCATCAAGATCTATTCGGGATTCGTCAGCATCATAGCCAGACATCTCAGCATCAACGTCAGCGCAGACCTCATTCCATGGAGACTCTATCAAATCTTTTAGAAATTCCAGCGTTGGCATTTTTCCCGCTAAATTTTCCGATTCATGATTTGTTGGCAGGAAAATCTGTGGATTGACTGCAAGTTGAAATTTCTCACTAAAGAAGCGTGTGTCGTGGATCCAACTATATCTGTCCGGATCACACGCACAATTGCCGATTTTTATTGACTCTGATAGTTAGTTTCTAGAGACAATGTTCTTTTCCACTAGAAGAAATTCAATCCGATTCAGAGATAATGTTCTTTTCCACTGGAAGAAATTCAGTGTGATTCCATTATTATGTTTCCATCTGCAATTCCATTATTATGTTTCCATCTGCAATAGAAAAGCAGAATCATTTTTGATACACATAAAGAGAGTGATTGGGTTAAATTTGATGTCAAATCAGATGATATGAATCCGGGCGCACTAAATGCACTGACTGTCTTTTAAAAATAAGGGAAAAGATGAACATTTCTTTTTTTTTTTTTTCTGCCACAGGTGCTTCTACTCACAGTATATCGCTTACAGTATAATTGTCTATTAGATGCGAACAAATTACTGCAGAAATCATAATCACCGTCACCACTACCAACACCAGCACCAGCACCAGCACCAGCACCAGCACCAGCAGCGACAGCAACATCTAGCCCTTGTTGGGAGAACTGATAGGACGCAGCAGCAGACAGAACCCTACATCTGTCACTTGAGTGTGGCAACAGGCATGACAGACATGTTGAATTTGGTTCGGTTTTTTGTTGTTGTTTTTTTGTTTTGTTTTTGTTTACCATCCAAGTCTTTTTCTGTTGATCTCAATGACGGGCAGTTTCCAGAGGACCCTAAGTATGGTTTGAAATGGTGCTTCACGGTGGGTTATGTGGCTATACCTAGCCATAATCTGTTTAATGCCTTCTGAGGTCAGCAAAGTTTTGATAAAGATCACTTTGATGTTGTGTGTGTGTGTGTGTGTGTGTGTGTGTGTGTGTGTGTCTGTGTGTGTCTGTGTGTGCCTGTGTGTGTCTGTCCGTATGTTTGTGTGCGTTAGTGTTAGTGTGTATGTGTGTGTTAGTGTGTGTCCGTATGTTAGTGTTAGTGTTGGGGGGGGGGTGAGAGAGAGAGAGAGAGTGAGTGTGTGTGTGTGTGTGTGTGAGTGTGTGTGTGTGTGTGTGTGTGTGTGTGTGTGTGTGTGTGTGTGTGTGTGTGTGTGTGTGTGTGTGTGTATTTTGTTTCGTTTTGTTTTTGCTTATATTTCTGTCATAACGTGATTGTAGAAAATCTGACAGGCAATGTTTCTGCCAGGTCTGAAAAAAACCTGTCCTCAGAAAGCGATATATCTCGAAATACACATGCGGACGGAGATGGGGAGAGGCAAGTTTCAGCGACACTTTATCAACCAGTTATAAAAACAACCTTGATTTCTTACAATGATGATAACAAACAAAACAAAAAAACAACAAAAACTAAACAAGCAAACATACCAGAATTTTACTCGGCAGAATATACTGTTTGGTTTGAAACACAAAACGAAACTGAAACCTTTGAGAAATACAACACCGTAACTAAACGAAAATGTTGGCGGTTGACAAGCACCCAAGCTGAGCCTCCTATAGCGCTCCCGTCAATATTCAGCTACTTCAAAGAGATGATCCATACTAATGCACCCAAAAGCAGGCGATGATAGTTTCATTATGCGTAGAACTCGTGGGACCTGATGGTTGGGGTAGCAAGATGAGAGGGCCATGAACACATATGTAGAGCAAGCCACCTAAACTTAAGCTTGTGGCGAGGCCACGGCATCAGACACACTACAAAGATAGCTGTATAGAGCAGAAGTCATGCGCGCCATACTACACTGCCAATGGAAATTCAACAGCTAGGACGATTCCACCAACATCAAATATAACATCGAATGCAGCATCGAGTAGTGAGAGTCAAGCCTCCAACCTTCAAGTTCTGAAGAAGCGAGGCTTGTCAGAATCAAGTGTTTACTCATCACATGCCAGCTTTTTCAGACGGAATATCTTATCCATATGGAACATGGCCGCATCACACGGATGCCCTTTTATGGAGAATTGAAGCAAGGACGTCATGATCAAGGAGGACCACTACCTCGAAGGCGATACAAGGATAATCCGAAGGTCAAACTCATCATCTGCGGTGTCAACATGACCAGATAGGAAGGCATTATTGCAACAGAGCGTGCTGGTGACAACAAGGTACGATCAGATTTGACAAGTGCAGAACAACCGCTACACAAAAACAGGACCGACGAAAGCACAATTCAGAGCCGCTGGACTCTTTCCTCTGAAGAACTTAATTGTGCCTCCATGGCTGATCTTACACACAAAGTCAGAACAAATTTGAGTCAACTGAAATGCGGTTTCTAAGAAGAATGTTGAGAGTTCCACGGACAGGTAAACAATATACCGTCTTGAAGGAGGCAGACACAAGAAGATCATTAATAAAGATTAGGAAAAGACAAGCATCATTGATAGGACATTTTATGAGGAAAGAGGAATTAGAACACTTGGTCACAACAGGAGAGCTGGAGGAAAAGAGACCATCAGATAGACCCAGGGAGAAAATATTGGACGGACTTGCTGGGTGCCTGAAGACAGAGAGGGTGGGAGATGTACTTTCAGGGATAGAGGATATATTCGTATAGAGGGCCATGATCGCCAACGCCATGCGGCAGGGCACATGATGATGATGATGATGATGGCTGATCTTTTGTCCAACATGAGGACCCACACCAGACACTGAAGACCAGTGAGCATCCTCATCCATCGGATCGACGGGAAAAAATCCACTGTATGCTCACTGCCACCGTACTTCAACGACTATACCGGGTACCATATACATTCCTTTGTCCCTTTATAGATTACTATTGCTTCCTGACCAGTACACAGGCTAACGGACTGATTATTGCTACTGCTATTTGTAAGCTGCAGTCGTTATGATTTCTATTACTTTTTGATGGACTACTATTGACATAGGCCTATAGGCCTACTTACTTACTTAGCGATAACTCTCGGAACAGCAACTGTAAAGTTCGATCAACTGGATATCAAAGTTCATTGTTCGTTTTCAAAACTGTCAATAATTCTGCAAGATGTTTCTGTACGCTGCTGGATCGAACAGTTCGAGAACAACCGAAATTCAGGTGGCACAGCCTTGTGATGTGGTGAGCAGTCAGTTCAACGCACCACATTAACGTGCTCGTTCTCTGTGTATGATTTCAACACATCAGATTACGTTTTCATTTTGTCGTCTTCTTCGCGATGCACACGCACGCGTATGTGTATGTCAGCATCTATTTTTGTGCGTGTATCATTTCATGAAGCACTCTGTTCCACCCCCACCTTTTTTTCTTTGTTGTTGTTGTCTATTCATTGTTTACTGCTGGTGGGGAGTGCACGTGCGTCCGCGCAAGCAAGCGCCCACATGTGTGTGTATTAACGGAACTTTAAATCAAAAACGAGTTTTAAAAGCGAGCCGATTCTTGGATGCGTGTCTTGTTTACTCTGTACAGACACCGGCAGAATATTGTTCCATAACCTTTTTCCCATCTTTGGTGAAGTTGCATGCTGGGTGTTTTCATGTTTCCTGTCTTTGTCTTCTTCTTCTTTTCTTCTTTCGTTCACCATTTACATGGTCAGGCTATGTCTGGTGATGAATGTGTCCGTTTTTTCTTCCGTTTTTTTTTTTCCGGCTTCCATGGGGCTTCGTGGTCAGAGGAGTTGTAGTAGGCCATGTGTCCTGTCACTCCGCTGAGTAAAAAAATCCCATGTAAAATAATATGTGAAATAATCCCATGTTCAAAAAGATATAAACACGGTCACACACACACACACACACCACACACACACACACACACACACACACACACACACACACACACACACACATACACCCCACACACACACACACACACACACACACACACACACACACACACACACACACACACAACGTCATCAAATGAGCTCACAATATTCCAGATCAATCGTCGCTTGCTTTGGGATGTTCCTCGTAGAGAGCTTAAGACTAACGGAGTACTATGGGAAGGTCATTGGGATTCCACCCTCCTCCCCCTCCCCCCCCCCCCTTTCTCCGTGTATTGCGTTTTGTATCAAGTTGGTTGTGAAACTTGGACATTGCATAATTAATAAGGAATCAGAGGACACGTTGGAAGCTATGGACATGTGGATATACAGAAGACTGCTTAAAATTCCGTGGACGGCCAAGATATCAAATGAAGCTGTACTTAGGAATGTTGGGGATAGAAAAGAAACTTTTTAAAAGGACGATAAGAAAAAAACTTCTTTTTTTTTAATTGTCACACGTATAAACATGACACTCTTGAAAAGCTTGCAGTCGGCGGAATAATAGAGGCGCTAGAGACCAAGGGAGACAATAACTATATATGTCTCGTGTCTTCGTGCATCGACAAGCAGCGATTCCAGAAACAACTCCTTTATCAGAAGAACGGAGGACATAAGTGAATGGCGGCGCATGATCGGCTACGTCCTGAATGGGGCATGCCACACAGAAAAGAAGAAGACGGAGAAGAAAAAGAAGAATCAAGTAATAGTTTGCAATATGTTTGCATTGCATCGCATTGCACTGCATTGCATTGCGTTGTGTTTGTATTGTATTGTATTGTATTGTTATTGTATCGTGTAGAATCATATCGTATCGTATCGCACTGCGTTGCGTTGTGTTGTATCATATCGTATCATATCGTGTCGTATCGTATCGTACTGTGTCGTACTGTATCGTAGTGGTACATTCTGGCGTCGGACTCAGGACATCGCTCTATGAAAACTGGAACTGTTCTAATGTGCAGTCCCATGCTGGAACAAATGTCCGATTAAAGTGATGCGTTAGCGGTCCTATCTTGGACGTGTTGTTGTTGTTGTTGTTGTTGTTGTTGTTGTTGTTGTTGTGTTGTTAACTTAGTTAACTAACCTATGTCAAAAGTTCTCCTGCCCTAAAAATCTTCCGAAGCACCCAGATCTCAAGGTGCTTCTCTCTTGACCGAACATAATATATGTTCTGTCTAATTACTTGCAGAAAGAAATGCTCCGTTTTTGGTCCAGTAACATTGAGCTAGTTCCCTTCTAGTGTCTTTAAAGACAAAGCGAATATCTGTTAATTTCAAAAAAGCTCCTCAATATATATCTTTTTTGGGAAGGGGACAGACATTTGCAAAACCACAGAGATTTATGATCTTAACTTTTCGAAGTCAGGTCATATTGCAACCTCTCTCTCTCTCTCTCTCTCTTTTCTTCTCTCTCTCTTCTTCTCTCTCTCTCTCTCTCTCTCTCCTCTGTGTATGTATGTGCGCGTGTGCATGTGTGTGTATGTGTGAGACAGAGAGAGAGAGAGAGAGAGAGAGTGTGTGTGTGTGTGTGTGTGTGTGTGTGTGTGTGTGTGTGTGTGTGTGTGTGTGTGTTAGAATGACTTATATTTATCAAATGACTCATACATTTTTCTTCCTTATGTATTCTTCACGGACTAGTGGTCCTGTTACCTATTATTATGTTTACACTGGACTTATATATATGGCCACGATTACAATTCACAGTTTGCTTCGTCTTGGATATTATTGGTCTGAATTCTGACGGAGACATAATCAATTAAAACTATGACGTACAAATAGCATTATGACATCATACTCGATGACGCATTATTCAGCCATTGATTCTACTTCCTTCCTTTGACAAAGGCCTGATTTTGTTTTCATTTGTGACCAGAGTGCGTCAAGTACGGGTCCCGGTGAACTGTGCATGATATAGGGAGGGTACTGACAAAGCACCAGGGGTTTCCCCTCCATTTTCAGACACGGCTATTGCAGTTCATGACTGTGATGAAGGCACCGTGCCGTATTGTACAATTCTTGAGGAAAGGTAGACAAAGAGCGATTTATGTGCACCTGGACCAAGTAGGCCACTTTGAATAGTTTACAACACAGGCCTAGACGTCTACATATAAGCGAAAGCAGAGTATCTGTTATACATCGTGTGTAGGCCGTCTGGAAGAGAATTTGTATTTTTCTGTTTGGGTTGCTCCTGTCCATGGATACAGCGATGTAAGTCGGTAAACTTGATTACGATGCCTGAATTAATGTTAACACGTTTTCAAGCATACAAGTGTATTTAACACTAAAGATGCCATACAGTGCACAGGAAGGATCTAGAGTAACCATAGCTAATGCCATAATACATACTTTGCTCATAAAACTACCCACACTGACAAGTGCTTGAGGTTCTACATAACATATGGCCGCTCATTTTCACTCTCCATTACATGTCCGAAACCCATGGAAAGGGGGGTCACCATGGCATGAAGGCCACAGGATTTAAGGCAAGCTTTCACAATGCTATGATGATGTGGGTAGGGCGCAGTACTGATGATACTATGGAGTTCCATTTCAGATTGAAACTGTATGACAGGGCTGTACCCACGCTTGCTTTTATAACTTCTTGGCGTCCACCATGCCTGAGAAATACAGACACCTCTGTGTTGCTCATGAAATTTTGGCAACACCTTCAGTGACGCACCCCTAAAGAACATGAGACTCAGTGTTGTGGCTCCAGTCTTCCCACCGAACCCAAAGCATGGTCAGTTCTGGGTAGGAACTAGTCATGGTTAAAAAAAAGCTCCCACAATCTTTTTTTTTTTTTTTTTTTTTTTTTAATCAATGGGGTCTCAAACCCAAAACCCCCATTCAGCATTCTGTTGCGTTAACCACTTCGCCACGTTGCCTAGTCAAAATTTATCCTGACCTCACCGACATTTTCCGTAACGAGCATTCTTTTTGAAAAAGCATCAAACATATGTTTCAAATTTAATTCACGTTTCAAATTCGATGAGACATTAGTTCTTTATTTTGTTAACATTTTCATCCATAGTGGTACATATATTGAATCCATCTTTATTCAGACCTAGACGTGTATGGTACGAACGTAATTAAATTAATTATGTAATATGTTTCCTCTGACAGCGTCCAGCAGTAGGCCTGCATTCAGTCTGCAGTTTCTTGTGTCTCAAATATCTTACCGTGGAGCTGAAAGGTCAACATGGACTTTTGGCTGCCCGAGTTCGAGCCTTCTCCAGAAGTCAGCGCAGAGGAGCTCTTTCCTTATCCAGTAAGACTAAGCACACAGACGTCCTAACCACCGTACAGACAGACCAAGAATTTGATAAACAGAGAGACACCAGCAAGCAGAGATACAAAACCAAATGACTCTCCTTTGTGTTTGTTTTCCCTCCGTTGGCATGATATACAAAGAAAATAGTTAACTAGCTGTTGCTGAAATCCAAGATAATTGTGACCACCCACGTTCGAGCGAACAGGAATCATAAAAAAACATGAAAATACAGGGAGAAAATAATTATTGAACGGACTTGCAGGGTGGCTGAGGACAGAGAGGGTGGAAGATGTGCTTGCAACGACAAGAGATAGATGCATATGAAGGGCCATGATCGCCAAAGCCATGCGGCAAGGCACATTATGATGATTATGATGATAGTGTTCATTTAACTGTACCTGCGTTGTTTTTGTTTTGTCTTTTCAAATTTGGTGATTACAGTAACTTAACCAACAGGTTAAAAGTAAGAAACGAGATCGTTGGCAGAAGAAGTCGATGGCTGTACTGTTGGAAAGTCCACAGCATGAGTTCCGCTTGAACGTGCGGGAGATCAGGAGCATCGCCCCCGACATCATCCCCCGCTGTAAATGTCCTGTATGTCACTTAGTCTCCAATACCGTACGTATCCACTATGGACAGAAGACAGCACTATCTTTCTGTCTTTCATTCCTTTCTTTCGTTCTGTGTTACCCACCATGTACAGAAGAAAGCATTATCTTTCTGTCTTTCCGTTCCTTTCGTTCTCTGTTTGTTGCTGTTATTCCTTTTACATGAACAATTATTGTTATTCATATAAAGCTCCAGGGAGAGGGGGGAAGGGGTTATGGAGAAAGGGACAAAATTCCCAGTTGCATTTGACTGTACACACACACACACACACACACCATAATTATATATGTATAATATATATATATATATATATATATATATATATATATATATATATATTATATATACATACAGATAGATTACATAGATAGATAGATTACATATATATGTATATTACATAATGATCTGAAACAAAGTGACATCAAGTGTTCAAGCAAATAAAACACAGACATTTTGTATGAAAATGTTATGAGAACGCGTGTGTATACAGTAAAATGTCTTTAGTATCGAATGAATACACATACATGTATTATCATTACATATTTATGTGCTGCAGGTTTCTACGTGTATTACATGTCAAATTCTCTCCACCCACTTACATCCTATGCGTATGTGTTGTGTGGTGTGTGTGTGTGTGTGTGTGTGTGTGTGTGTGTGTGTGTGTGCATGTCCGTGTGTGTGCATGTCTGTGTATGTGTGTCAAAAAATAGGCGACGTGGCCTATCCCTGAACAATTATTGTGGGATCACTTGGCCACGTCCACCATCAATTCACAACCGGACTTAAACTTGCAGGCCTACCCCTTAGCCGAACCAAGGCATAGCACGGTAATGTGTTCCGTCAGTACTATGATAGGCTCCCGGATAATAATTAATATGGAGACAAAAATGTAGGGCTACTCTCCCTTTGTCCTTGCCATGCAGGATCTTTTGTGATTTGTGCTGAGGACATTACAGTGTATGAGAAAGTGCGTGTGTGTGTGTGTGTGTGCGTGCGTGCGTGTGTGTGTATGTGTGTGAAAATATCTCTGTGTGTCTGTATGTGCGTATGTATGTATATGTATGTGCGGTATACGTGTATATATATGTATATAATTATGTGTGTATACATATGTGTATATATATAATATATATATATACACACATATGTATACACACATAATATATATGTGTATATATATAATATATATATATATATATATAAGAGAGAGAAGAGAGAGAGAGAGAGCAATTACAGGCTGGCGAGCTGCGTCAAACGGCCTTCTCTGTAAGCATACATTCATCTTCTTCATACAGAGAACAAAAGTCCTTCATGTGCGCATATTTCCTTAATTTTTTTCTTCTGCGGGCTGGTTGGTTCTTTTGATAGAGCTGTGGACTCAACATCTTATATCTCGAGTTCAACCCCAGCCTGCAACATTAAAAACTGGCCTGTTTGTTGTCCATATTATTGTTTCCATCATTCTGGTGGTGTCAGTTTAAGTGTTTCAAAAGTCCCTTCCGCTTCCTTCCCCCCTTCTCCCCAATTTCAATACCTTACCAGTGCATAAGGATTTGCGCAGGCTTAGGGAGTCTGCCAGATAATTCTTGGCAGATTTGGGTGGACCACATACGGAATTGTCTGAGTGCGGTGAATCCTTTTTGAACAAACTCCAAACTCCTTAAATGTACGTAGCCTCCCACATTTACAGCTGTATGTGGGTAACAACACACAGACGCTACAGAGTTCCAAGCATATGCAGCAACTGATGCAGAACCTGGAACTGGTGGCTCACGGCAGAGAGAGGTTCACGCTGTATGACCGAACCATGCCCTGGCAACGTCTGCATATCAACAACTGTACCAACCCTCGACCCTTGGATCGTAGGATGCCGCCGGTCGACGTGAGTCTTTTACAGACACAAGTCAGAATTTTAGTTGTATCTACATCTTATTTTCGTGTATTCGTCTATCTTCTTCTTCTTGTTCTTTTCTTTCTTCTTCATCTCCTTCTCTTTCTTCTTCTTCCCTCTCTTCTTCTTTCTTCTTCCTATTCTTTCTTCTTCCTTCTCTTCTTTCTTCTTCTTCCTCCTCTTCTTTCTTCTTCTTTCTTCTGCTTCTTCTTTCTTCTTCTTCTTCTTTCTTCTCCTTCTTCTTCTTCTTCTTTTTCTTGAGGCAGGTCTCTCCAAGATCATGCCGCATTAAACTGCTACAGTGCAGTGCCACGTTTCTGTCCGAGTTTTTACTTATTTACCTATGACAGTAAATTTTTCTTCTCAATTTAGCCAGAGACAACTCCTTTTTTACATAAAAATTCTTTTACATGCGCTGAGCCCCTGCTGCCATGGGGAACTTCGGTTTTGTGGCCCGGTTATTCGAGGTCCCATCTGGGAAGTAGGCTATGACAGTTCCAGATTTGATTCCCAGTTGGACAGGGATACTTTTGAGTCACATGACCTTGAATGGTGGTCTGGGCCCCGGTCTTTCGGATGAGCCAGGGAATCGAGATCTTGTGTATAGTATGCACTTAACATAGGTTAACATTAAGGTACCTTTTGTCCTGGGGTGTTTTGAAACAGCTCACTAAACACCGGTCACATCCTCATAAAACTAAATTTCTTGCCAGTTATAAAACTGTACATATGTATACATTCAAGCAGCTGGGGACGGTATACGTCTGACGACGGACTTTCGATGGCTGAAAGGTGATGATGATATATGTATACATTCACCATAATTCTGGTGACAAATGTTTAACTTAATTAATCATAAAAGTGTCTGTCACGTTCTGACGAGTTCTCTGGAAGGCCGATCAGTCAATGTATCACTTTTGATCTGGTACAACTTCCAAAACTTCTGTCACGTTCTGAGTTCTCTAGCAGTTTGGTTGATGGTAATGTTGTTCTTTGTTTCAGACGGGTCGCAGCGAAGTAGTCAACAATGTGTATTACATGAAGATGTTGCCACCTGGGAAAGTGATACAGGACCCGAAGAAACGTTCCATAAACTAAGAGTAGCCTATGTCCCTGTCATGGGCTTCTTCAGTCACATTTTTAATGAGAATAAATTGAAACAATACAGGAAAGAGGTAATTGTACATTGAACTTTGTATGTGTTTGTTTGTGTGTATGTGTGTGTGAGAGAGAGAGAGAGAAAGAGAGACAGACAGACAGAGACCGAGACCGAGACACAGAGAGAGACAAAAAGAGATGAATCACTTGGTGAAGTGGCTGCCGTCTGGCATTGGATGCTGGGAGGTGATTGGACAGTGGTGAGGCATTGGTGCCCTGGATCCCATCCAGCACTGTTGGATGTTTCTTGTTAATTTCGACTTGCAGCTTGGGTGCCTTCTTCATGGTATCAGACCTGATGACCGCAGGGAAAGTCCTGGTGACAGCTTGGAAAGATGATTAACCTGGGATCCCTTTGAGGGCATGTCAGACCTAACTGGAAAGCAAATAGGCTATGTCTGGAGCATCATGTTTGGCCACTTTTGCAGTCATATCACACTCCCTGTGGTTTTGATAAAGCAACAAAGGGAACTTTCAACTGTTAAGACTACATAGTAAGGGGAGATGAACTGGAATGTGCGCGAGCTGGCGACTGAGCAGGTTGCCTGATAGAGAGATAAAAGCCCAGAATAAGGTGAGGGAAGATTCTTTCATTCTCTCCTGGTCTGGTGACTGGGCTGGACCTGGTTGTTGTGCGTTGAATGGCTGTGTCCTGGAGGAGAGGGGGATTTGTTTCTCATCTCCTCATCTTGCCAATCAGCTTGTAAACAAAGTAGTTAATGACTGGGGCCGAATCGGTCATGCAGCGCATGGACGACCCCCTTTGCTTGGTGAACTGGCTGCCATGTCATGTTGGATGCTGGGCGGTGATTGTCTAGACAATGGTGAGGCATTGGTGCTCTGGGTCCCATCCAGCTTCTCGGGAGTTTCCTATTAATGTTAATTTATTTTGGGACTGAGTTCACGTTTGAACAGAGGAATTTACGTGTGCATCATGATAACTTTATAAGCACATGAAATACCCATTAAGCTGGAGAAAGACGGGCTACAAACAGAAACTGCATGCTTTTCAGAATGTGCTAAAGTGTTACTGAATTCACGTTGTCCTAAACATGCATTCATATTGTACCTCATACTCTATTGTACAGATAGATGTCACAGTGTGTG
This sequence comes from Monoplex corrugatus, assembly GCA_030674185.1. Taxonomy (NCBI): domain Eukaryota; kingdom Metazoa; phylum Mollusca; class Gastropoda; order Littorinimorpha; family Ranellidae; genus Monoplex; species Monoplex corrugatus. Next base: position 99,701,099 of record CM060306.1, on the reverse strand, counting down.
CACATCTTAGCCTTTCCATTTCTGCTCAAGCTCAAGGAGTCTGTCCAGTTACTAGTGGATTTGAAAGCATGTGGAATTGTCTGAGCATGATGAATCCCTCTTGAACAAAACAATCCATGGTCAAAGGCAATGGATGGGATCACTCACAGCGCGTGTAAGCTGAAAGTTTTCATTATATTATTATTATTATTATTATGAACATTTAGTACGCCTAATCAAATTAATGCCCTAGGCGTTAACAATGGCAAAACATATAACCGAAATCACAAGCACGCACACACACGCCCACAAACACACACACGCACACACACACACACACACACACACACACACACACGCACACGCACACACACACACACACACACACAGCACGACATGCAAATGCAATGACACATTGACACTAAGACATTATAAAGCCAACATTACGTTACATGGGGGGAGGGGGGCAGAAATTACCAGTTATTTGGGAAACAGATGAGTTTTGAGGGAGCGTTTGAATGTGGACAGAGAGGGTGAGTATCTGAGTGAGCGAGGTAGCTGATTCCAGATAGTTGGAGCTTGATAGGAAAAAGAACGCTGCCCAAACCTTTTAGTGCGGACTATGGGGATACTATAGAGACGGGTGTCGGATGAGGACCGCAAAGCTCGAGATGGCGTGTAGAGATGTAACAGATGGGCGAGATACTCAGGACAGGAAGACTCAATAGATTTGAAGCAGAGACAGGCAATCTTGTAGGATATTCTTTGCTGAACCGGGAGCCAGTGAAGAGAACAGAGCAATGGCGTAACATGGTTAAATTTTGAAGAGCGGAAGATGAGACGGGCAGCATGATTTTGAACTTTCTGAAGTTTGTTAATGATGTGAGAGGGGGAACCAGACAAAAGAGCATTACAGTAATCAAGACGAGATAGAACAAGTGCACAGACAAGAGTCTTCTGAGAGGAGATGGCGGATAGAAGCAATTCGGCGGAGTTCAAGAAAACAAGTCCGACAAACGTTGCTAACATGCAGATGGAAGGACAGGGTTTGGTCAAGAGTTACACCAAGGTTACGGGCAGAATAGGAGAGAGTGATAGACGAGTCAACAAGTGTGATGGAGGTTGGAAGAGAGGGGTGATTTTGGAGTTTGGGTGGGGTGATCAAGATCAATTCAGATTTCTCTTCATTCAATTTCAGTTTGTTTTCAGTCATCCAATCCTTCAGGTCGGCTACACAAGATTGGGTGTTTTGGATCATGAGGGGAAGGTCAGGGAGAGGCCCAGAGACATACAGCTGATTGTCATCCGAGAAAGAATGATGCTGAAGTAGGTGTTCTTGGACAATAGAGGAGACAGGATAGGTGTAGAGAATGAAAAGTAGGGGGCCCAGAACAGATCCCTGTGGCACTCCATAGGTCAGACAGGAAGCATTAGAAGAAAGACCATTGACAGAAACTACTTGCAGACGATCGGTGATGTAAGAATGAAACCAATTCAAGACAGTATCATGGAGCCCAAAAGAGTGATGCAGACGGGAGAGAAGGATAGAGTGGTCAATAGTGTCAAAGGCAGCAGATAGGTCCAAGAGAGTCAAAAGTGATACATTGTTAGAGTCAAGAGTAGTCAGTAAGTCGTTGCAGATTTTGAGAAGAGCAGTCTCGGTGCTATGTGCAGAACGGTAAGCAGACTGAAGGGGATAGACAAGGTTATTGGAATGAAGGTGGTTTAACAGCTGGTTGAGAACAACTTTCTCTAAGACCTTGGAAAGAAATGGAAGATTTGATGATCTCTGCTTCTCTGAAGCAGAAGGGTGTTGCTGTGTTTGTAAATTGTAAAATTCACTGTTATTAGTTTCATGTGTATGCCACCTATATACTTCAACACTGACAATACGATGCCTGTTGGGAGCACAGTTGAATTAAAATATATCCACACTCACTTATCCCCACCCCATAAGCAACATACATGCAGACTATCACACATAAACACTGCATGCAAGTTAGTACACACACACACACACACATATATTATATATATATACACACACACACATATATTTATATGTATATATATACACACATATATACATATTGTGCACACATATGCATGCATTCACATGCATGTACACACACAAAATAATTAGCTTTTTGTACACACACTTGGATGTGCATACACACACACACACTAATTAGCTTTTTGTGTGTGTGAGTGCATGGGAGCATGTCCCTCCCCGCCTCGCATACATACTCAAAAACAAACTATTGCAGAAGATTTAATAAAGCCTCTGTTTTAATCCATAACTGACATCCACACACACCATGTCTTCAGTCGCATTCACAGCGTTTGATTTTAACGGCCATTTTATCAGAATACACTGATGCAGTGCATGATGACTTCCAGACCAACACTCATGAAACAATCTGTTCATAACAAGCTTACAAACACAGGTGAGAACTGCATTTTCCATTCCACATCAATCTTGCAGCTATAACCATAACACTGCCAACAATTATGGAAGCAAAAGAAAAATCTGTGAATCAAACAGTAAGAAAGTACCAACCTTTCCAATATTCCTCTGTGTGTTTGTGTGTGAGAGAGACAGACAGACAGACAGACCGACAGAATGGAAATGAATTTATTCAGATTAGGCCACAACCCCTTCTGAAGGGGGACATACTACAACATTGAATATATAATTCAAAATAGCTAATTGTAAAGGAAAGAGAGAATATAAAAGCATGTAACTGATCACAGACAAGACAGACAGTGATATGTGCCAGCCATACAACATCATTAAAGGACTCCTTACCTCTCAGCAGAATTCAACAGTATTGTAGTAAACTAGTGTATTAATAACAAAAGTATCTCAAAAAATGGAATATGATTGAACACTCTGATGGGTAACAAAAACAGCTATACACATTACTGTTATTTTTGTTTAAAGCCCAGCCGACTGCATAGAGTCATATCAGGGCTATAACTGTTTCAAAACATACACAATACTTCAATAAATAAAAAAAGGAAAAGAAAATTAAGTACACATATCAATGCATTCGCGCACATAATCTAATGAGATGCCCCTGGCGCTGACCACTCCGTCCAATTTATCATACAGGGGATTTAAAAAACAGATCTGAATACAAATCTAAACAAATAAGGACACTAAAACATATAAAAACGGGCTTCCGCACATCTCATTACCCTAGAGCCAAAAATGCATTTCATACATGTACCCAATTATCATTCCTAAGAGAAAGTACATAAGACTTTATCGAACACATACAGGTAAATGGACCACCAAGGCAGAAAATGATAGGAAGAGATGACAGAAAGCAAAGAAGGAAGAAAGAAACAAAGAGAGTAACAGAAAAAAGGAAATTACTAGGACAGAATGTCCAGAAGGTGCAAATACTATATATACTGAAAGAGTCCCCGGTCTCCCCACAGGAGAAAGCTATACATGTAAAAGCCCACTCATACATATACATGAATACATGTGTGAAATTGCTGAAGAAGGAACAAATGTTAAAATTCAACACAGTTCATAATCGTACACAAGAGTTTCCAATTACATATATGATTTCTTTCCTTGTCATTTCACTAGGTCACAAAATTACAGACTATCTCAGAATGTAAGAACTGTGAAGAAATGAAAAGACTTTCTTTTTTTTTTTAAATAATCTATACAGTACCTTGTTTCCTTTCTTTTCTTTTTTCTTTTTACACTTTGATTGAAAAAACAATTATGCTAACAAAGACTTGCAGCCTCTCCGTTATCCACACGTACATGCATATCATAAAACTATTCTGCGGACCAGATGAATTATAAATGCAAATCAACAAAACATACACAACGGAGTACACACACACACATACACACAAACACGTTTTCATATCTTAAGACAGAATTTTTCATCTCTCTGTGTTCCCATTTTAAAAGTCAACAATTCATAATTCTTATGATATAATCAAATGTAACAAATTTGAAAAAATATGTTTCATATGCAGGATCAGTATCAACACTCAGCAACAATAACCAACATTTCAATTCATGCTAGTGTTTGTAGTAGAATAGTAATTATGGCATTCTGACAGTGTAATTTAACAAAGTAGAAATGGTGCTGCGTAGAGTACAGCCCTGTCACGCAATCTCAATCCTAAATAGAACTCATCGACATCATCATCATCACATTGTAAAAACTGTGCCAGCCATTAAGGTAGCATAGAAAATGGGACAAAAAAAAAAAAGGTGAGCACAAGGGTAACCTCCCTGAATGCGATGATCCTTAAAAAAATGTCAAAATGGTGCTATTGATGATTTGTATCTGACATCAATAAGTAAAAAGTGATAAGGATGATAATAACCATAATCAACTCGGTACGATTTTTTCCTCTGACAATGAACAAACAACACTTATTCAAGTTATTGACAACACTAACAAAAGCTGCAGTTCCATATCACAGACATCTTCTACAGACATTGACAAGCTTTAAAATCCTAACCATTATGATTGACAAGCTTTAAAACCCTAACCGTTATGTTTAAACACAAAGGAATGAAATGACAAATTGCTTGACAAATTCCTTGCAGAAATGGAGGCAGGAGCATGCACAGAGATTTTGTTTTTCATTTAGATCTGTACAGGAATCCATAGCTGGTCCACTTTGGCTGCACTGGTAAGGCAGCAGGCTCTACATACATATGCATAAAGAACACATACGCACATGCACACACACACACACACACATGAGAGCGCAAACATATATCCACACAACTGTATTTGCATGGTTGTATACATATGCATATATACATGCATACACCTACACATGCACTGTAAACATCCCAAAAATCACTGATAATTTCACATTGAAAAGATAGCTTTTAAACAGGCAACGCAAGTCTCAAAGTTAAACCTTTCAAAAGAAAAAGAATACCAACCAATGACATCTGCAATACTAGTAAACTATCCAGAATATAAGCACACACACTGATACACCATCTTTACTCCTTCTCAAGAATGAATGAGCAGAAAAGCAATGCAGAAACAGAGGGAGAAACAAGGCTCTGAGATAGATGTGCACATCAGGAGTTGAAGGATATAACGCCTGAATCCCTGAATGATGACTGTTCATTTGAATCACTGAGCTGTTTCTTCTGCTGCATGCCTGCAAGAAATGATGCACAAACCTATAAGTTAAAAGTCATATATAAGTTATACATAACATAAAAGTGTAAAGCAAATAAGAACATGACTCTGTTGGTCAGTCTGTGATTTTATGAACTCGGTAAATGATAAGACCGACAGACAGAACAAAGGATATACTGTTCTGACACTTCATGCACATACACTAATAAATGGATGTACTGCAGTCTGTATGAACATGCACACGCATGGACTTACATGCATGTGTAGGAATATCTGTGTTGTGTGTTTGTGTGAAAGGGAACACGTGAACATACAAGATTGTGCGCATGTACTTGTGTATATACTTATAAACGTGTGATAGCATATTGCACACAGCAAAATATTATACATATCAGACTACTGTGCAGATAACTTTCTTTGGGAATATTTATGTTTATGTATGCCTTCACATCTACTTGTGTGTGAGTGTATATATAATTGCATCTAATCTGGTTTTTTTCCAAGCAATATTTTCTTTGATACATGTATGTAAAACTGTTTAGCCCACAATATTCAGGCATTATGTTGCTGCACAGTCTGCACACTTCATGTCTGGAGGTTAGTACCCAGTGGGTAAAGAGTAGGGATATTTTTGATCCCCCAAGGCAAATTTTGTGCAGACCTGTTAGCGTTTGACCCCACTCATGTGTATACACACAGATAATCAAATGCATAAGGTAAAGATCCTGTATGTCATGTCAGTATTCAGTCGCTTAGGAAAAATGAAAATAACCAGTATGCAACCCACAGAAATAAAAGAGTCAGGATACCTGCATGTTGAGGTAATCCACTGAAGATGGCATATACGGACTCAAGCAGTACAGTCTGGTCCAAAAGTAGTATTCTTACCTAAATACATGTTTGGCTAACTATACTTACTATGCTGGACTGATAGCATTAAGGCGCCAATAGGTTGCTCTGCTTGATGTGATTTAAGTAGTTAATATCAATAATTGTAATAGCTGGTGGTGGTGGGTCGACCCACCCTGTACTTCAGGTCTAGTGAGTCTCATGGAATCGTGACCCAGGATCATCAGATCTCAGGACAATCCTATGACCTGATGGTGTCCCGATCCCATCTCCCATGTGTTCCCCACACTGTATGGTGTAGATGTGTTAGATCCTGTTCCCAATTGTGTAGCAGCTGAGTGCAAGACAGTTCCCCATCTCGAACTCTTGGATCTGATGGGAACAGGTTCTGCTACAATAAGGCTTTTGTTAGAAGACTCCTTACAGTTCTTCACTGCTGAGATCATAGAAGAACCAACTGACTGTCCTACAACTCTTGGTTCCTGTGGGGACAAGTGTTATTCTGCTCAGCAAGGATTGGTGTCTAAAACTGAATCCCTCTCTCTGTACTTGACTCTTGGAAGCAAGTCAAATTGACGCACATGTTAGATCTACTGAAAAGCTATCATCTGCACATTCTGAGTGCCAAAGCCAGCAGTGTAGTTACTCCACCATTATTTTTGAAAGTTTTTTCCCCCTAATTGATCACGATCCAAAAGTTCAAGTTCATATTGCTTACAGCCCAGCCGACTACTAGAGCCATATCAGGGCTAACACCACATCAAAAATAACAACCAGGAGTTAAAAACCATGCTCACTGTTAACCTTACAAGTCTAAAATGCAGTTACAAGGAAAACAAATCAGTCAAAACAACAGAAGGAAAGATGTGTGGCTATATCAGGCCACACTAAGAATGAGCGGAGAAAAGCAAAACAGAGAACAATACTTGAACAACAATGTAACTGGTCTGCTACAATACATCTGTTTGTGATGACAGCAGCCTGAAGAGTGATGGGAACAGGGCTTTCACCAGTTGTTATGTGCACAGGGGGTGCTGGGTGCTGGACCATAAGGCTTTGTGCAACTACTTTTGATTCATATTATTATCATTAGTATTAGCTCATAAAATCAGACTGAGACAGGGTGAGTTACAGACGTCACAGACTATCAGTCTGATATGGTAGAGTTTATGAAAACAAACAACTTGAACAATGGACACACCAAACATGACAAAACATTGTTCAGAACAAACAAAAAAATAAATAAAAGACAACTGTTATTCCAAATGACTGACCTGTGAGTCCTCTCTGAATCAGCTGCACTGCATCGTCACACTGCATGTCTTGTAGACAGTCCCTCAGCTTGCTCATTGTGCCGTATGTCTGAAAGCAGGTGCAAAACACAGGTGTTTGTTATAAAATATCTATAATTTGGTTAGGTGTGAGTGAATGCACGAATGCAAACATGTATATTCGATCATGCACACACACAAACACTTACATCTGTAGGACAGCAAGACATGTATGAGAAAATGCGCACGCGCACACACACACGCACATACACACGCACGCACCACACACACACACACACACACACACACACACACACACACTAACCTCGTGGTAGCTCAAGAGATAATGTGTGGGGCTGGAACCAGAACACCCCATAACCTCCAAGGCTGTGACAAGATGGTCATAACCAAGTCTGTTTGCTAGTGTGTACACATCTTTTCCAGTGTGCACTGGGTCCAGCAGTTTTGACAGCTCTGCACGAACCTCAAATGACAACTGGTCTTCCACAGGTGGATCTGAAGACAAATGATCTGAAAAAAATCAAGGGTTGAGATAACTCAGCTTTCTGAAGGAATAATACAGTCTAATTTCCATACAGCATGTTTAGCTGCTTGAAAGAAAACTAAACAAATACACCCCCCCCCCAAAAAAAAAAAAAAAACACCCAGGCAAGCAACCAACCACATAAAATGTTTTCCCCTTCAGCAAGCTGAGAGGTGTCTGCTCTGATCTAGGATATGTCATGCTTCATCATACTCATTTTTTCTTGACTTGTTTTTGGCTGAATATGCAGGCAACTACAAAAATGACAGTGTCTGCCTCAAATGTTTTGCCCATTATTCTCCTTGCAGTCTCATGATCATGATCCTCCATCATCTGCTTCTTGCCTTTCATATAAACTTGAGTCTTTGCTTGGAAATTGATATATGACAGTTTTTTAATCAGCATCACCTACATCTTTTCAAAGGAGAATTCATCACATTGCAAGTAAACCAAGTTATGGAACTATAACCACCCAACTTAAGTTCAGTACTTGAGGAAGTTTCACATGATTTGGAAAAGTCAAACTCGCACTTGAAGACATAATTGTTTGGAGGGGACAACACATAATGGTCCATCTAGAAAGTAAAAGATTCCTACTCTGAATCAAATCAGAATTGGATTTTCTTTTCCTTCCTTCAACTAGTAGCCTAAACATCATCCCTCCTGAAATATCAGTCCTAAGTGTTACATGCAGTCTGTGTATGTATTTGGATTCCACAGCCAACTATAAACATCTGCTCTAAAAAACATGTAGACAGAAACAGTGTTCCCTGTAATGCACTGCAGCATACTTCTTAAGCATAAACACACAAAAACAACATACACATTTTTCAGATCTGTGCATTACAGTGATGCTTAAGTTTTCATTTCTCCAGAATAAGCTGTACAAGCAGACAATAGTTGCATGCAACTAAAAGATGGATTTTTGTATTTGCTTTTGTTAGAACCTCTGACCTCAAATAAACTCAAACAGTGACCTGTCAGGTTTCCAATAAACTTTGTTTGGTTGAAGTTTGGAAAATGTCTCTTTTTCATCTCAGGTTTAATAAAACCCAAAAATGTTATTGTCTGAAGACAATAAAACCACTAATGAAGTAAACACATTTGAAGCAGTCACGGCGCACAAATCTGAGATACTTTAGTTGGCCACTTTCTGCCGGCTATTAATAGCGCGCCCCTTCCTTTCCACTCCCCACACCCTTTTCACCCGTCCCTTTATCACTAGTGCGGGAGCACAAAGACGCGCTACACTGACGGACTTTGGTCGACTCTGCCTGGCTAAAAATAGCACACGCAGGTGACGCCGGCTCGCAACTAAAGGGTGGCAGAATAGATGGGAAATGCAGCCGTGCAGTGGTAGTGGCAAGAAGTAGTACAACTACATGTCAAGAGACACAGAACTCCAAAAAGCCCATGACAGGCTTCACAAACTTAACCTCATCTGTCGGCGTCACCAGGTTCGGTGTTGGCCACTGCACATTCTGACACCATGAAACTTAACATGTTAACTTAATAGATCTAGACTCTATTGGTTTGAGTAATTTTCTTGGTGAAATTTTCAGAAGGAAAGGCATAACTGTAATCTACTCGGTGCACTTCAGTCTTCTATGTCTGTATCTGACAGACTGTAGGTCTAAACAGAGATCCTGACTCAGTGACAGTGCTTGTTTCAGTGCCACTGGCAGTGTCAAAAAACAAAAAATGAAGATCGCAGCAACATTTCTTTGCAAAAAGAACTACCCCTTCCCCCACTCTTAACCCTTTCGCTGCCAAAGTGTAAATAAAAAGGTGAATCACCTGTGCCACGGAGTTTTAAATGTCTCGACTTAAAATTTAAAAAAATTCATATCTCTTCATCCAGCCCAGAAAACCCCACAACACTATAAATTTTCTTGTTCAGTATAGTTTACAACACACCAGGAGCAGCAGTACTTTTGTTTTTACGATTGCCAGTGCTAGTAATGTCCACTTCGACTCGTATCTGGGTCAAGTCTGACTTCGGACATCAACACCGAAATATCGCCTGCATGCGCTAAATTACCATCATTTTCGCTCTTATCGACAGACTGCAAATCAGAATCAGCTCCACAAGTAATGATTTCTGTAACTTCTTTTGCTGCAGAAGTTGTTTTTCGGGTCCGATCGACGCTCGGTATCGAAGCGAGTCCGTCCGCCATTGTTTACACTCGCTGAATAGTAATCAGCTGTAGGGGGTCACATTTTCAACCGCACGGGCAGAAAAGACCGTAAAACGTCACACATACACAATTAGCATCAACGTTTAGAGGGAATACTGAAGTTTCCGTTGATATCTCATACGTCACTGAAAGCGTTGGGGTTTTCTGGCTAAAAAAAGGAAAAGTCTCCGACCGAATATTCGGTCGGTGGCACTGAAGGCATACGTTTCTTTCAACCGAATATTCGGTCAGAAGCACTGAACGGGTTAAACATTCTGTTAGTAGTTGGTATGCAAAACATTTTTTAAGAATTCCAAAATAGATTAGTAGGTATGCAAAACACTTTTTAAGAATTCCAAAATAGATTTTCCACTTATGAGGTAGAAATAAAGTTTTCTGTTGTTCTGTATATCATATAAAAAATTTGACTAAATCAGGATCTAGAAACAGAATCACGCCTATTATTCTTGCTCGAAAATTACATTCTCAGTTTTTCTGTATGCTGATTTATTTCAGTTGAACAAACTAAGATACATTTTTAATGAATAGTTTAGTTTACTTGTTTATTTTATTCCATTACTTTGTGTACTTATTCATGTATTCATCTACTCCATTTGTACTTATTATGCATTGAATTTCTTTCAGGACTAAGAATGCAGAAAGACCCTCAAAAATTGAAAATGAATCACAAAAAATCTGGAGAAAGATGTCTTAGCACTCATGAACTTGAATCTACAAGAATCACTGAGGAGAAACACTTTAAAATCATTGCAACATGCTTTCTCTGGGATAAATGACTAAATCAAATGCAGAAAATTACACTATAATACATGTTGTATGAGATAATACAAAAGACATATGATATAACAAACACAGTCAAGAAAAGAAATCAATAAGTGAAATACACAAATGAAATAATACAAAAGCTATATGATATAACAAACACGGTCAAGAAAAGAAATCAATAAGTGAAATACACAAATGAAATAATACAAAAGCTATATGATATAACAAACACAGTCAAGAAAAGAAATCAATAAGTGAAATACACAAATGAAATAATACAAAAGATATATGGTATAACAAACACAGTCAAGAAGAGAAATCAATAAGCGAAATACACAAATGAAATAATACAAAAGATATATGGTATAACAAACACAGTCAAGAAGAGAAATCAATAAATGAAATACACAAATGAAATAATACAAAAGATAAATGGTATAACAAACACAGTCAAGAAGAGAAATCAATAAGTGAAATACACAAATGAAATAATACAAAAGATATATGGTATAACAAACACAGTCAAGAAGAGAAATCAATAAGTGAAATACACAAATGAAATAATACAAAAGATATATGGTATAACAAACACAGTCAAGAAAAGAAATCAATAAATGAAATACACAAATGAAATGATACAAAAGAAAAGAAATCGATAAATGAAATATATACCCGAGTGTGAATGAAAGCTGATGGCAAGACCACTGTCACAGGTAGACTTATAGGTAACCAATGCCGCTGTGTCTGTGTCCTCTTCCAAATCACCACCATCCATGGACTGGTGACGCTCTTTCCCCATCACTAAGGTAATCATCTCCAATCAACATACTCATGATCTGAAAGTACACAGACTCAAAAAATCACTTCAACAAACAATTACAAAAAAATACAACACTTCTTTTTTAAAGAAAGAAACAATTTTTCCAAAGCACAGAAATTATTCAAATTAAAATCAGGCACCAAAAACTAAAAGATATCAAAGAGTTACTAAAGTATAAGATTATACTTTCATTTCAAATTAAAATTATTTATCAAAAAAACAAAAGATATCAAACAGTTACTACAGTGTAAGATTACATTTTCAAGTTCTAAATAGTACCATCCAACAATTTTTTTAAAAGGTACACATAAAACTAAAACCTTGTTGAAACTGAAATACTAAAACATGATTTAATGAAACCTAAGAAATAAGTTTTTATGTTTAGGAGCAGAGTAACTAATAATATCCTCTCAGTACATTTGGCTTAATTAAGCTAATTTTCTCAAGAAAATGAAGTCTTTTTGAGTTTAACAATGGTATGTCTTTACCGACTCCACACTCATCCAGACCACATACCTGTCTTCTGTTTTTGCCTGTTACATAGTCAGAAGGCAGAAGACCTCGTCTGCACTTGCGTGGTTCTTCATCCCCAATTTCTTCATCCCGCTCCAAGCCTTCCTCTGGAGGTATCTCCTCATTCTCTATGTTAACCAGGGCTCCAGCTGTCATCAACAGAGCTACCATTCCCATCAAGCCCCTGCAGCACGCAATGTGCAAAGGTGTGTTGCCATCAAAACAACGGGCATTCACATCCGCACATGCCTGAAAAAGAAAAGTTTACCTTCATGTAAAATTATCAGTGTGAAGGTCTTTCTGTCCATTGGTTGCCAATTTGTCCATAATCAGTTCTACCTCATGGGAATGTCTACGTGTTATCATGTCATTTCAGCTTCAAAAAGTTCATAAAACATTCAGATGATTCCATGTGCATTAATATGAGAATGTGTGTGTGTGTGTGTGTGTGTGTGTGTGTGTGTGTGTGTGTGTGTGTGTGTGTGTGTGTGTGTGTGTGTGTGTGTGTGTGTGTGTGTGTGTGTGTGTGTGTGTGTGTGTGTGTGTGTTGTCTGTGTGTGTGTGTGTGTGTGTGTGTGTGTGAATGTGTGCTTCAAAATGAAAGTTTTCATATGTGTATGAACATGCTTTATATGATTTAGAACAATTATGTAAGAATGTTCTTAATGTTCATTGTTTTAACGTCATAAAAAGTGTTGCCATTAATTTGTTTACCTCAGTGTTTGAATAATGACCACTTTGTTATTTTCATTGACATAATGAAGTTCACTTCACTTGACCTCACTTGACTTGACTTTAATAACACAAATGTAAGTTCTAAAACAATTATGGCAAACACCAGAACTTTGCACATAAACTGTACAATCTGGCAAGGTCTTTCGGTGCAACGTAGTGGGTTCTATGGTTGTTGTTTTTAACCTTTTCATTGTAAGTGAACTTACAGTGCAGTAGTTCCTGATGCCAGCTTATTTTATAGAAAAAGCAAGAAAATTATACCTACCAACTTCAATTGATCGTAACTTTTTGATTTATGAACCAAATGGCATATGTGAACAGCTGGAGATTTTCCTTGACATTTACAAAATACAGCCTATTCTACCTTCATAAATGAAGAGCAGTAGGTTGGCTGATAACACACCCTGATCTGGTGCCATTTGGTGACATCAGTGAAATGCCAGTCTGGTGTCAAAAGGCAACTTCTATGCCATATGGGTTAATTTGGTCTGCTCTTCTTTATTTGCTTTTCAAACAAAAAATACTGTCTTCTTTAATATCAACTTGTCACTGAAATGCTTATCATGCAAGCAAACAACAGTATGAGTCAAAATGACGACTGACCTCCATCAAGAGAAAGCCAGCCACAGGAAGGTCATCCATCTCCACAGCATGGTGCAAAGCTGTGCGGCCGCTCTTACCGTCAGGCAGATTGACATTGGCTTTTCCATGCACCAACAGGCGCAGCATGTCAACATTGCCGTTTTGAGCTGCCAGGTGAACTGGGCTGTACCCTGAGTGAGAAGACAATAGTGAAAAAAACTGACATGATACCTGTAGTTATTATTGCCAAAGTACATCTCATTGATGATTCAAAACACACAACACACACCACTACACACACACACACACACACACACACACACACACTTCTCTCTGTCTCTCTCACAAACACTGTCATCACACACACATACATTACACACACAACAACACACACACACACACACACACACACACACACACACACACACACACACAAAACATACATCACACACACACACCACACAACACACACACACACACACAAACATACACACACACACACATACACACACACACACACAATATTTTCTCCTTCTGCCAACACAATTTCTAAACACACATCACAAAATCACAGTTACATCAAAACGCTCAATCAAACTATAATAATCCTTTTAATGACATCTGAACTTACCATCATAGTTTAAATAATTCAGTTCTGGGAAAGGGTTGGTGGCAGATACACCTGGTCGCAGGTATTTGATGAGAGATTGCAAGGCCTCAATGGAGTTGTTCAGGACGGCCAGGTGTGCAGGTGTGTTGCCATTCCTGTCAGCCAGGGATGGATTACCTCCAGCATGCAACAAAAGCTCTATGTGGACAGGCTGCTGCATGATGGCCGCCATGTGCAGGGCAGTCTATAAGACATATCATTCAAGTCCATCAGATAATACAGAAGATTAGGAAAAGGCAAGTAACATTTATGAGGCATGAGAAATTAGAGCACCTGGTCACAACAGGAAAGCCGGAGGGAAAGAGAGTGCCAGATAGACTCAGGGAGGAAATATTGGAAGGACCTGCAAAGTGGCTGAGGACTGAGAGGGTGGGAGATGTACTCACAGCAACAAGGGATAGACTTGTTGCATGGCCATGATCGCTAATGCCATGAGGCAGGGCACATGATGATGATGATGCCGATGCTGCTGCTGCTGCTGCTGCTGCTGATGATGATGATAATGGTGATGGTGATGATGATTGTGATGATGATGATGATGATGTTTAAAGACAGAGAGAGGACAAGCTTGCAACAGTGTAAATGACAGACATGTTACAAAAGCAAGTCTGAGGGACATTTTTTTGGGAGGGGAGGGGGGGGGGCACTGCCCATCTTCTATGCCATTTACTCAAACATATCAAGACACCATCAAACCCAAGTGCAATCAGTCTAGGTCCCAGAACCAAAAATCCGTTATTTTCTTGCTTCATCACTGCATGTTACACAAACTAAATGTCTAACCTTCCCCCTACCCCCCACCACCAAAAAATGCCATCATCATTATTATCATAATCATCATCATCATAGTCATTATCATCACCATTTTCATTCATCATCATCACAGTCATTATTGTCATCATTATCATCAATAAGAAAAAAAAACAAAGGTAGTTATTTTGAGCCACTCACCTGTCTCATATGGTTGTAGGCATTGACGGAGTGGCGAGCGTTGGGCAGCGATGTCATCACATCTAACAGATGGCACAGCGGTGCTGTCTGGTTGTTGATCACCGCAAGATGGATTGGTCTGATAAACATAACAATCATGTTATCTCTGTGCATCTGATGTATGTTAACTCTCTCACTACGAGCGTTGCGACTTCCCGATCATGTCTCAACAACGCTTGTGTACGAGCGTCGAGAAATCCGACTTGGGGTTTTGAAAATTCGCAGGGCTTTCAGTATTCCGTTCACCAAAACTAATGACCAGAAATAGATTCTTCGGACATTCTTAGCCTTGTTTCGGGCCATTAGGTCACTGTACTCTGCAGCTGGTGTGTAGACAGTGCAAAGTTCACGACCCACTAGCTCTGCAGCGAAGCAGACGATAGAAAAGCAAATGGCTGAACAACACTCGACATCTCAGCACTCTTTAAGATGATCTCTTCCTTCAGTGCACTTGGAGTGTGTGCAAAATTGGATTTTATGTAATTTCCTTCAAAATGTGACTGTAGGAACTGATATATTGACCTGACTGTGTATTTTGTAACTGATATATTGATCTGACTGTGTATTTTGTAAGACATTTTGCATCTGCAAATTTCTCTAATTTTACTTGTACCATTACTCAGCAACCACGAGGATTAGACAGTTGAAATTTCAGCATGTTGTACACCAATCTTTTAACATATAATCTGCCAAATTTCATAGCTTTCTGTTTTCATTTGTTTGTATGAGAATTTTTCTCATGACCTATACAATTGGTGCATATCAGGGGAATGGCAAGGGGTTTAATTGTGCATAGCGAGTGAGTTAAAGTGTATCAGACACAAGGATATCAAATTTTACATGCGATGCCATCACATCTAACAGATGGCACAGCTGCACTGTCTGGTTGTTGATCACCGCAAGACGGATTTGTCTGACAAACATGAGAACTGTTTTATCTCTGTGCATCTGATGTATGTTAAAATGTATCATACACAAGTATATCAAATTTTACGTCTGTACAGATGGTGTATGGCAAAGTGAGCAAAAGCAAAATGAAGTTTCTTTGAGGTCTGATTTGCCTCCTTGTCATGCCTTTTCAGCCTCCTCCTCGGGCTTTCACCAAGTGGAGTAAGCAATCATGCCACATCTAAAAAGCAGGACCTGTGTCCTGTGCCACACATGGCTAATGCCACTTGACATACATCAGGCACCTTGCACCTAAGTAATTCCCTGTTCAATGATAAAGACCATCACATCACATGACTATCACATAATAAAATAATAGTATTAACAACAACAACAACAACAATAATAATAGTAATAATAACAACAATAATAATAACTACATACAGATGCCTCATTTCACAAGAGCATTAGGTGTTTCACACAAGCATGAGTGACAGAGGCAGATAAACACAGAGCAAATACATGTCAGCCCCTATGACAGTGATGAAAACATGATTTTTTTTTTTATATTATGTTTAAAAAAAAGAATTATAATAAAATATATACCTCCACAGGTAAAATAAAGTGTAAGAAAAGCAATGAACACAACACTCTTTCTCAGTCTCTCTCTCTTACACATGTTCAAATATACACAAACACTCACGTAAAATGCACATTTGCCCACACAACAAAGAAATACATATGCACAGTATGCATCAACAAATTGTCAATGTACCCACAAACAGAAACACAAATACACACACATATGCACATCCTTTTTCGTGTTTTGGTAGACTCAGGGAGAAACTACACTACTGGATGGACTTGCAGAGTGACTGATGACAGAGATGGGAGATGTACATGTACTTGCAGCAACAGGGCATAGATTTGTGTGGAGGGCCATGATCTCCAATGCCATGCAGCAGGGCACATGAAGACGACAACGAGACACACACACACACACACACCACACACACACACACAACACACACACACCATGCACGCACACGCACACACACATAAGCACTAACAGATACAAATAAATCACTCACAGGTCTCCATTCTCATTCTTGAAAGCAGTGAGATGTCTTTGTACCAACAGGAGATAGCAAACATCGCCGGTCTCAGAGAAGTCCTGCAAGGCGCGTACCGTCTTTGCTGTTATCCTCTCCATCACTCGCTTCACCACAGCTGTAGTGGTTTTTATCTGCTGGCTATAAACTTCTTTTGCACCTGTTATTGGAAAGAAAAATTCGCAGTCATGGATAGGTGAACAGAGCATGCACTTAAACATTCTGTTGCCGTTTCTCTACCTTTACTAGAATTTACTTTTTTTGGTTTTAGTTTGCATGGTAAAGAGAGAGACAGAGAGAGAGAGTGTGTTTGTGTGTGTGTTGTGGTGTTGTGTGTGTGTGTGTGTGTGTGTGTGTGTGTGTGTGTGTGTGTGTGTCTGTGTCTGCCTGTGTGTGTGAGTGTGTGTGTATGTGTGTGTGTGCGTGTGTGTGTGTGTGTGTGTGTGTGTGTGTGTGTGTGTGTGTGTGTGTGTGTGTGTGTGTGTGTGTGTGTGTGTGTGTGTGTGTGTGTGTGTGTGTGTGTGTGTGCGTGCGTGTGTGTGTGCATGTGCGCAGGTGTGTGTGCACGCATGCATGTGCACGCGTGTGTGTGTGTGTGTGGGGGGTCTGTGTGTGTGTGTGTGTCTGTCTGTCTGTTCCACAGCCGAATACCCTGCATAACATCCCCTATATACATCCATACATGTTCACTTACAACCACAGGTACATTTCACAGGATGCAGGATTATCCTGCCAATTCAAATGTTACATGCTGTCTTTAGAGGGACTGCTTCCATTTTCAGAGGATGGGGTTGTCAGGAGACTACCATGACTGAAGATGATTCTCACATGACCTAATTCTACAAGTTCATTATCAACAATATTCATCGAAATGAAACAGCCATGACTGAAGATGATTCTCACATGACCTAATTCTACAGATTCAGCATCAACAATATTCATCGAAATGAAATTTACCATGACTAAAGATAATTCTCACATACCCTAATTCTACAGATTTACCATCAACAATATTCATCAAACTGAAATTACCATGACTAAAAATAATTCTCACATACCCTAATTCTACAGATTCACCATCAACAATATTCATCAAAATGACATAATAAAACTGTGCATAAACATGAATAGTACAAGAGAATTTTGGACTCAAAAGTCTGATATCTTGAAGTTCATTCATGCAAAATAAGATATGACCTGTTTGCAGCCAATCTTAATGCTTCAGTCATTCTGGTAGTGTCAACTTTGTGTTTCAAATGCCCCCCCCACCCCCCAACTCCCATTGATTTCATCTAATTATGATCAATTCCTCCTCAACAAATGCAATGTACACAGTCCAGGAGAAATATATCCTGCTCGTTCAAACAACAGAGAAGTTTGTTGTTTTTCCACTGGTTTTTGTGTTTGTTATTTGTTATTTGTTGATTTTAAGTTTATGCTAGACAAAGGCCAGTTGGCCAAAAATTTATGCCTGTCTTGTCTTGTTGTACTACATATGTGTTCTGATTCTCTGATTCTGTTTTTCTGTTTATCTAGTACATGGATTATCTCAGTCTAATAATTTTGTTTTTGATTTTCGATGAATTGTGTCAAAAAGTGATCTACAGTCCTCATTATTTATACTAGTTTCAACTGAAATACTGATAACATACAGTCCAAAATAATAGTGACTCTTTTCAAGCTCACCTTCACTGGGATTTTTTCTTTTTGTCGGTGTAGACGTTGCTCCTGGCTTGTAAGAGTCCACCTTTCTTGGCTGTACTTTCCCTTTTATTGATGCCTCTTCTGAGACCTCAGAGAACCCCTCATCTGATTTCACCCCTTCAGATGACATGGTGACTACACTGAGTTTGGTGGGAGACTGCGCTATGTCGGACTGTTCTTCACTCCTGGTCTCCTCATCAGTGGGAACTGTAAGGTTCTCTAGTTTGTGAACAGGTTTCCGCACATGACTTGCATCTTCGCGACTGTCTATCATCACTTCGTCTGCATGTTTGTTCACTGTCACGTGTCTTTCAGCCGAATCAAAGCTTGGAAAAGATTTATCATTTGTGTCAGATGAGGTGATGCTGTCGTTATCTGCTTTCATTAATTTGTCAAAACGAGTACCTTCCTGGACATTGTTATTTTTGCTGAAATCAAGACAAACTTCTTTTTTTGATATCCCATCTCTCTCAAGTTTTCCACAACTGGATGGAAGTTTTCCCGCAGAACTGTCTGGAATGATGTGAGTTCCTTTGGTTGAGACAGGTTTAGCTGTAGTGGTTAAGGTTTGGGAAGAATGTCTGAGGGATGGTGCAGCATCTATTTCTAGGTCATTGTTGAGGTTGCCACTCCACAACATAGGGTCAAAGGGACTGGACAGGGGGCTGGAATCCTCCGTAGACATGCTGGCGGAGCTCACCGAGTGGCAGCGGGCAAATTCCTCTTTCACCACTACACAGAAAATGCAGACAACATATGAAACCAGCCAGTTTAAAGAGTAATATATGCACACGCACACACACACACACAAACATATGTTCTTTTCTAAACATCTGTCCCATCTGCTTTTCATACATACATACACCATATCCACAAACATAAATAGTACACACACACACACAAACACACACACATACACACACACACACACACGGACACACGCAAGTACATGAATACACACACACGTACTCTGACACACACATACACACATGTCATTACCTTTAAAGCTAGACTAGAGTTTGCCAGTCATAAAAACAATTTGAAGTATATGTAATCTTCAATATCTGAGGTCCAATTCCCCATACTGTGTTGCTTCTTGACTGGTGATACTGACATACATTTGATAGCTGGATGTCTCCGTTGATTAAGCCATAGACTCAAGATTTAAATGTTAAGTTCAATCCAGACTACAATATACAAGAAGCCCGTTTGCTGCCCATCCTCATATGCCAGAAACCCAAATGATGTAAGCTTAGAGTTTCAATTTTAATAGATCCTGTCCTCCTCTTCCATTTTAAAACCTTGACAGTACATCAGGTTTTGCACAGGTTGAAGAAGTCTGCCAGAATTCCTGGCAGGTTTGAGCAAAACTTGTACAAAACTGACAATGCTCACTCACTCTTGAGCAAATTCCAGTATTAATTGTAGTCAGCTTTTTGAATAATCTGAAGCTAATAATTCTTCAGATAAAGCAAATAATGTTCTGCTGAATAAAACAGATGAACAAAAATGTGACATAGTTTGCAAAAATCTAATACCTACATGTATCAATCTGTTGATTACACGCTTCTCTATTCGTATTACATACCTTGTTCTACAGTAGTTGGCAGCATACTCATGTGATCCATAACATCTGGGGGAGGAAAAAAAAGAAGAAAAAATTAACAAGTGATATGATTCCAATGACTTTGCAGAAAAAGCATTATTCACAAACTAAAGATTACAATATATTTGTATCAAAACTCGTTCTCTCCCTTTATAATGTCTCGCATTGACTATTGCAATTCACTCCTGTCTGGTCTTCCTGCCTCCACCATTCACATCCTACAGAGCATTCAAAACAATGCTGCACGCCTTGTACTCAAAAAGAAAAAAGCTGACCACATATCTCCTCTCCTGGCACAACTTCACTGGCTCCCTGTATCAAAGCGCATACAGTACAAACTAGACACCATGTGCTACAAAAGCCTCAATAACGCAGCCCCCGATTACCTGTCAAGCCTACTTGAGATCTATCTTCCCTCACATACCCTCCGCTCTGCCTCCGATCCTCTGACTTTTCGCTTTCCACGCACTAAGCTCAATACCTATGGTCCACGAGCCTTCTCTGTTTCTGGTCCACTTTCCTGGAACAAACTTCCTCTCTCTGTCCGTCAGCAACCTACTTTTGTCTCCTTCAAGTCTGCTCTCAAAACTCACCTTTTCTCCTCTGCATAAAATCCTGACCTCACTCATCCCCCCTCTGTAGCCTGTCTCCACTCGGAGGGGAATCACATTGTAATATATATTTGTATATAATATGCTCTCTATAATTTTCCATTGCTTTTATTCTTTTTCCCCATTTATAGCCATGTGTGAGTGTGTGTGTGCGTGTGTGTGTGCGCATGCGTAAGTGTATGTTCAGCGCTTAGATTTGATTTTTATTGAGATTTTGCGCTATATAAATATTGTAATTATTATTATTATTATTATAGTATCATCTAACTCAAACTGAGAAATCAATATGAAGGATGCATCTGAAATCTATACATTAAAAAAATCTCTTCTCATAAGAAAGTGTTCTTGTGCAGTTATCTACGTGAGCATCTGTCTAACTCTTAATGACATGTAAACCATATGAAGATATAATCTTGCATGGATATCAGAACAAACCATTATCACTGTGTAATGGACTGATGAAACTGACAGAACAGGAAATGAGAAGTGTTTATATACTAACTGAGACAGAGACAGACACTCACACAAAAACAGCTAAGCAGGAACAGGAGAGAAAGGGTCAAACAGGAATAAGAGAAAGGTTCTTGCAAACAGTGTATAAGCACACTTCACATACGAACATAACACACCAAAACACCCTATGCATACACACACACACGCACACAAAACACACACACACTCACACACACACACCACACACACACACACACACACACACACACACACACACACATACACACACACACACACACATCACTCACTGCCATTGGGCATGATGACACTGTAGTTCCCTTGACCTCCACCCCCACCACCACAATCTCCTCCATTCAGACCTCCTCCTCCAAGTCCTCCATTTGCAGGTGATCCTCCATACCCTCCCCCCATGCCTCCTCCAGGGCCAGGTGGCCCTCCCCCTGGGGGACCACCGTCACCTCCATAGTAGCTGAAGGAGTTATCCAAGGGTAGTTTTTTTCGTTTCTTCCTGGCGATAAGATCTTTGTCTGTAACAGTCATAATGATAACGATGATGTAAAATGGTGATGAAAGGAATATACTGATAATGATGATGACAGTGATGATGATGATAACATCACCAATAATAATCATCATTATCATCATCATCACAGCACAATAACAATTGTAAAGATCTGAATCTGTTGTTAAATGGTCCTTGAATATGTCTTGCAAATGGAAGAAAATCTGATACCTTACAGAACCAAAAATCAGAAAACGATTGGAAACAGGATGCAGAGCCAGTGGATCCATCCGTGACATGACATATGCTGCTGCCAGTCCACCATCAAGCACTCTAACTTACAGTATGTGATTCCAAGCATATAGCAGGATCTCAAATATGAGTGCACACAATATGCCAGGATGCAGGATGAAGAAAAGAGTACATTCTTTACCAGTTGTGTGATAAAAAACATACAAGCCAGACTGTCAATTCAATACAACAGAGCACTGGAGATACCTAACAACCAATTAAACAATTCCTTCTTTATATAAATAATAGACCAGAACTAAAGAAGAGGCAGCAACAGAACTATCAAGTAATTGTTCCTACATGCCAAACACAGTACCTTTTTCCAACAAATTGTTCAAGATCACAACAACCATACTGAACAATTCAAAACTTCATTCTTTACAAAAGTAAAGGATCAGAACTAAAGAAGAATTAGCAACAGAACGATCAAGTGACTGCTTCTGCATGTCAAATGCAGGACCCTTTTCTGTTGTGTTTATACTGGTTTCTGCACTGTATACAGCAACATCAGGATTAAGACAGCTGATCAACAATCAAAACTTGTGCTCCCAAAATAAGTGTAGTTTTTACATTGATTCAAGTTTTCTTCTGTGTATGCAAATTGAAGTCCCACATGGTTTATCTGAGACTCAAAAGCACTGGTTTCAATTTCCTATCAATCCAAATCTCGGCGTGATCTTTTCAGCCTTCACTGACTCCTACCAAGAGTAGAATGCTCTACACGTGATCAGCTTGGCAGACTAGGACCAAAAGGGGTTGGTCCTTGTTCATTTTGTTTATTTTTGTTTGTTTTTTTTTGTTTTGTTTTGTTTTGTTTTGTGTTTCATTTTGTTTTTTGTTTTGCTTTGTTTTCTTTTGGGGTGGACCCTTTTTTTCTTATCCTGTTTCTTTTTT
Organism: Monoplex corrugatus; assembly: GCA_030674185.1. Taxonomy (NCBI): domain Eukaryota; kingdom Metazoa; phylum Mollusca; class Gastropoda; order Littorinimorpha; family Ranellidae; genus Monoplex; species Monoplex corrugatus. The sequence goes on along the minus strand of CM060306.1, from coordinate 99,677,954 downwards.
TCAACCTTTATGGCATTTGTCATATTCACCTTCGATATTCCACCACATGGCATCTGTGGTATGGAACATAGTTCACACCAAAAACATTAACCAAAGGAAAACTAAAGAGGAATCAGTAACAAGGGGACTGGAAATAAGCCACACAAGAGATAACATACACATTTAAAAATACAAAACAATACAATATGATATGATACCGACATTACAGACACTTAAAAATATAATACCATACAATATAATAGAATACAATTTGACACGATACAGTGCAATTCAATCCAATACAATACAGAACAACGCATCACAATTCAATTCAATACAAACAATACACTAAAAGAGAACAACAAAATAAATGAGAAATATACATGCCTCTGTTCTGAGGGTAGTAAGTGAAAGCTTTGGCCTCACTAACATCAGCATCAGATTTCCTCTGCAGCATGATCATCACATTCACAGCCTTGTCGATGTTGGCATTGTAGTAGGCAGGAGTTTTGAACACAATGGCATACTGCAAGCATGGACAACTCCATTACCACACTGATTAAAACATATGACAGAAAAGGTCAACTATCAGATTAGGTCCATTTGAAATACTATGTAGTAACTTGAATGATGAAAATGAGCTTAGATAATGCAAGGAAGCATGCACATATTTATCATGAAGATACTTTAAACACAGAAAAAAGAACAAAAAAATTCCCCGCCAAAGCTTGATGTTGAAGTATATCTAAGCTAATCATCACAAGCCAAAAAAAAAGAAAAAAGATTCAAATCCTCATCAGGCTAGCAGAAAGTCATAGCAGGCTTTTTGAAATTAGGTTAGCTGTCATCCACAGTCGAGTGTGTTCAACAGGATTTATCTCCCTTACCATCCAGCTTAAGGGCTGCAACTGCCATGTAAAAGCTTTTTTGAAATTAGGTTAGCTGTCATCCACAGTCGAGTGTGTTAAGCAGGCTTTATCTCCCCTACCACCCAGCTTAGGGGCTGCAACTGCCATGTACAACTGAATATATGACTCGGCTTTGAAATGCATGGTCAGTTGCATTTTTTCCCCCTCACCATTAAGGCAGTCACACTCCATTTTCAGGGTGTAAATGCTTGGTGTTTTCCTTTTTCTATTAGTTACTGAATACCAACATATGGCTTACAAGATCTTTAACGTGTGTTTATGATGTTCTGCTTTTTCTTACACATGAGGGGTGGTTCTGCCTGGTCTGCATTTATGCTGACTTGGGAGATTAGAAAAAATCTCCATATATTACCCACCAGGTAGTACACATTCATGTCGATTTGGAAAATCAGAAAAAAATCTCCATACATTACCCACCAGGTAGTACACATTCAATGTGACTTGGGAAATCAGTAAAAATCTCCATATATTACCCACCAGGTAGTACACATTCAATGTGACTTGGAAATCAGTAAAAATCTCCATATATTACCCACCAGGTAGTACACATTCAATGTGACTTGGGAAATCAGTAAAAATCTCCATATATTACCCACCAGGTAGTACACATTCAATGTGACTTGGGAAATCAGTAAAAATCTCCATATATTACCCACCAGGTAGTACACATTCAATGTGACTTGGGAAATCAGTAAAAATCTCCATACATTACCCACCAGGTAGTACACATTCAATGTGACTTGGGAAATCAGTAAAAAATCTCCATATATTACCCACCAGGTAGTACACATTCAATGTGACTTGGGAAATCAGTAAAAATCTCCATATATTACCCACCAGGTAGTACACATTCAATGTGACTTGGGAAATCAGTAAAAATCTCCATATATTACCCACCAGGTAGTACACATTCAGTGTGACTTGGGAAATCAGTAAAAATCTCCATATATTACCCACCAGGTAGTACACATTCATGTTGATTTGGAAAATCAGAAAAAAATCTCCATATTATATTCCCCACCAGGTAGTACACATTCATGGTGACTTGGGAAATCAGAAAAAATCTCCATATATTACCCACCAGGTGGTAAACAAGCAAGTTTGAACCCAGACATCTTGACCAGATGTCCAATGCCCTAACCACTTACCTATCACATCCATTATGCAGACTTGTATAAGAAGAATGAAATGACATGGCCATACCCTATCTATGATACAGATGTAAATGTAATGTTCACTTCATACCGACTGAGTAGTACTGTTGGATGTCTGTAATTCTCAGCTTAGTCATGATTTAACAGTTTAAAATATAAGGAAGTAGGGTCATCTTGAATCATAATAGATAACCATTTCACAGTTTATCATAATTTGAAACAAATCAATAGTGATGTTCATGATAACAGCACCCAAACTGCATTTGAAATAACCAAAATGTGGATTCATGAATGACTGAAAGAGCTGTACCAATATATACATGATACACGCACATATATGCAAAAGCCATGGATCAGTATCAGTTTCTCAGTGAAAAAAAGAAGACTAAAATCACACACACGCACGCACGCATGCACGCACACACACGCACACACACACACATATGCGCAACAAACGTACACAGTCACACACATAACACATACACACATCTGTGTACACATGTTCACGCATGATCTCTTGATAACACATCATCTTGTGACTAACCTGTCGATGGACATCGAGAGGACTGAAGTTACCATAGGCCTCCCACTTGACACTGCCATCAGGGTTGTGTTCTACAAAGCGAACAGCTATGTCCTCTGCAAAACAGACACAGCTAACTTAAAACAGACACAGCTAACTTAAAACAGACACAGCTAACTTAAAACAGACACAGCTAACTTAAAACAGATACAGCTAACTTAAAACAGACACAGCTAACTTAACATATTTTGGGATAACCTTTACTGGACAACCATAGCACTGTTCTCCAAAACTGTTTGGATTCACTGTCTTACATATGATCAGACTTTCAGTGGAACACAGAGACCTCCACTGTTAGGCGAGCTGACCATAATCCACTACACTGTTGAACAACTGGCATCCACAGTGCAAGTGCACGCTGGTCATTTTCATGTTTCCATAAGCCATCAGACACCGACATGACTTACACAGTCTTTAATATGTATTGATATTCCACATGCGACATGACACATTAACCCTTTGACTCCTGCATCCTGTCTACTAGCACCCTGCATTGTTAGCCATGCTAGCAAAGCAAAAACTTAACCCTTTGCTGGTGGATAGGGTGAGAAAATCAAAGGGTTAATTTTTGCTGTCGGTGGATAGGGTGTGGGAGTCAAAAGGTTAAAGGGGGTTAGACACTGGCAGCTCTGTACACATACTGACCTCAAGATCAGAAAAATCTCCACCCTTTACCCACCAGGCAAAGATATCAAGGTGGATCAAACCCAGACCTTCTGACTGTAAGTCTGACATTGATCCACTTGATTACTGTGCCCATCAACTCAACTACACAAGACTTTGATGTACCTTGTCAACCACGTAACACATGGTAAAGTCACACAGAACAAAGGATGCAGAAACTGATCCCGATGGATATATCATGTCTCTTTCTTTCTCATCTCCTTCTTTCTCACTTTCTCTCTCTTTCGCACACACGAGTGAACATATACAAACAAGCGCAAACATATACATGTCAACGGTCAATCAAATAAATTTTCCCAAACATGTTTTAAAGACACTCAATGTAATGACCATAATGTATAAAACAGCAAATAACTGGTAACAAATGGAGAATAGAAATCATGCCCATAACAAGAGTTTATCTAAGTATTCATCTGGTAAAAATGAGCATATTATCCAATTTACTATGACTATTATCTAGTATTAATAGGTATCTATATGTAAAATTTCTGTCAGAATGGATCAGAAACACACATGCCACCGGTCAACATGGTGAAGAGTTTAGCATAATAGACCAATGACTGGAAAGTCACAGGTTTGAGCCTCTGTCAGTCAAAAACATTATTGTGACATGTTTTTGCCCTGACCAGCTCCTACACCGAGCTGAGCATGCTATGGGCTCACTGGGAAGACTGGGACTACACAGTCAAATCTCTTCCACTTTATGAATGCATCACTCAAAACGTCGCAAAGGAAAGCAACACCACAGGTATTTGTATCTCTTGGGCCTGGTTGACACCAGAATATATTAAAACAGTAAGCATATGAGTACAGCCTTGTTACAGAGTCTCTAACCGAAATCAAACTCCACACCATCATCATCATCCTTCCCATTCTCATTATCACAGAATTGTGAAAAATTATCCCAGTATCTGTGTCCCTTCATGCCCTGTTTTCATCTCAACCTCAGTTTTGGTGGGTTTGGAGCTGTGCTGAGAGCCCAATGAGCGGCATCGGGGTAGTGACACAGAAGCAGTGCAGAAAATGGGGCAGTGCAAAACAAAAAACAAAAAAAGCCTGAAACAAGCAAATTAAAAAAATACCTTTTTGAACTTTCTCACAGAGAAGGAAGACTTCTTCATTGCCAGTACAACAACCTCCATATTTATCCATGCGGCAAATCTTCAGGGCTGAAGCTCCAGGGGATTCTGTATCAAAAATAAAAGCAGACAAGCATACATTTAACAGGATCACCACAAACTGATAACAGACCAAAAAATATAACATTATAAGCTAACTGATTTATTCCTGAAGGCTGATGGGAGGCATATGGCCACGACAGGCGCTATTGTGGATTTTCTAACCAACAAGTTTTCTGGGCCGAGGAGTTAGACCTGTGCCCAGTCCCTAATCTAGTGAACTGGGGACTGCTCTTTGTCTTGCCTGTACTCTTCAACTAGTCTGGCTTGGGTGGCCCTATCAGAAATCAAAATTTCAGCATAACTCTTAAAGTCAGCCTAATTAATTGAAAAACAAAAAGTGATAGTGACTGGTTTACATGCTCAACAATGATCAATAGAAGAAAAAATTCATAAAAAATTTCTTTTTTACATAGTAGGAGAAAAACAGCAAAACATCCTTGTTGTTTAAACGAGTAGGAGAAAATGAACTAATATAAACAAATAAATAAATAAACAAACAACTAAAATAAAATATAAAAGTGACTGGTTTTGACTGTTTTACTTTAATCAGATAAGTCAAATTGTTTAACTGCAGTAGAACTGTAAACCAATCTTTTAAAAGTCATTGCAACAGCAATGGAATCTCTCAGTTTCATGTTATCTTACAAAGACAATTCAGATCACAGACAAGCATGCATGTTTCTGTAACTCCAAATCAAATCTTTTGTGTCTCTTAACAAAGAGAATTTCCTCACTTCAGTACATGAAAAATGAAATAATTCATTACTGATATCATTTCTCATTAAAAACCCTTGACTGATTGTTCAAACAAATTAAATCTGAGAACATGTTCATACTGGGAACTATTCAAACACGTAACTTATGTGGATCATTTAACCCGTTCACTCCCTTATCCTATCTTGAAGGAAAATGGTGGACAGGGTGAGGAAGAGAAAGAGTAAATAATAATACCCACATACTGACTGAAATATTCTGTTAGATATTGTTTCAACCTACCAACTATCAGTTCTACTGGTTCCATCACGGCAAGCGAAACTGAGCCAGATAAGACACTTTAGTTTCCCCGCCACAGGTGGTAACTCTCACCCCTCCTTACCCCTTCCTGCTACTGCCCGCACTGGCCGGTTGGAATGCGGTCACGGCTGGCACTGGAATCCCTCTATGTTCTCTGTTGTGCTGCTGTGGTTGTGGTCAATTTTCTCTTGTCTTTGAATCGTTATAACTTCAGTTTCGCGGTTTTTATGGCTGTTATGTTTTCGATTTGAACTCTGCTGTATGTGCTTCTGATGTTGCAAGCAAAATTGTATGGGGGAGATTTGTGTGTGTGAAGTAAATGACAGATAACTGCAGTGTGTTCTTTTGGGTTTGGCCTGGGATTACATGGGGAACAGGGGGGCGAGGAAATCCATGCAACAGTGAACAGACTGAATGACAGAGGGCATGGAATTAGAAGTGACAGCACAAGATTAACTGTCTTAATGAGGGAACAGTTGGCCCTTGCATCTCCTCTGCTACAGATCACTCCACCTAAAAAGAAAAAAATACATGTCACATTGTAGATTCAGTTCACTTCAGTGTAGGCTGTGAACAAAATGTAGATACAGAATGTTAGAAACACTGCTTTCTCTTTTTTTTCCTAACATCAATTAATACATTGCTTGTTTTGAATGATAAACAGTACAAACTTTTAGAGAGAGACAGAGGAAAGAAATGGGCTCAAATGTCTGTGGAAGTGTGTGTACGTGTGTGTACAAACCCTGCCTCATTAAGTTCAGCGGCACCTGTTCTCTGCGTCTACCCCACTCATAGCCGGAACGGATTATTCCAATTACAGTGGAGTACTTAATGACTTCCTTGTGGCCGGGAGAAAAACCTCCCCCAATTTTTGGTGAGTAGAAACTGTAGGAGCTAGTCTGCTCTTACCATGGCACTAATTCTTTCTCAGCGTAAAACCGGCAGGCACATGACAGAATGTGTGAAAGTATGCGCTTTTTTTGTTGTCAGTGTGTGACTTCCACCGTAGTGTCTGTTGCATGGCATGTAATAACAGTCTGCTGCATGTTGCTGCTTTTAGTTATTCCTGTCATGTTTATAGTTTATGGACTCTGTAATTTACGGGCTATACAGCGATGCACACCAAAACATGAAGGCTTTTGAACAATGAGTAGAAATAATACAAATCTCAAGTAACTATGGTTTGCCAGTGCTCCGAACTACCGCTGCTGAAGTCACCGCTATCAAGTTACCACATGCGAGGCTGTGGCACTGGGTCCGCGATAGCGCATTGTATGGCGTTAAAACTAAAGAAGCCCCTTCTCGCGAGCCGTGCCATTGATAACCACCCATATTACACCCATTTTCTTGAAAATTATGTTTAAAATATCCGCCCAAAAATCAATGTATTTTTTTCCATTCATCTACTAAAAAAAAAGTCTGTCTTCTTACAGTTACAGAGTTGTTCACTGATAATGTTATCAATAGCAAATACTAAGAGATGCACATATTAGAACATTGTTTCTGTGTATCAACAAATGCCCATACTAGATCATTGTTTGTATTATGAGATGCACATATTACATCACTGTTCCTCTTGATTCTGTTATCATGCAAAATCCTCCCTTACTGCTGTCATAGATGGGTTGGGACACCACAGGAGTCAGCATACTGATGGTCTGTTTCTCCGCACCGAGCAGAAACACTCGGAACTGCAGTCGTACCACATTCAGCAACATGTTCTGTGCCTGTTCCTGCGCCTGTTTCTTGGCATTCAAATTCTCCTCCGCTGTAACATCAGGAAATTCAGTAACGTCTTAATGTCGATAGATGAATCATATGTCATACAATAACACAAACACGAAAAATGCCTGTTAATCATGTTGACAAAATGCTCAATTAGCACCTGCAGACATGAATAAAGAGATATGAACAGGGACAATCAAAAAATGATGTTCCTGTTTAGTTTTTGTTTATTCAGCATTCTGATTATTTTTCTCCCATGTTTTTGAACAGTTTTGCAGGGAAAAGTTGTGGCCAGAGGAAATCTGGATAAATCATCCACTTCCAATGTGAACACCACCACCAACGTTAGCGGTTTGAAGGTCTAGGTCCTATATGAACACCACCACCAACAGTAGCGGTTTGAAAGTCTAGGTCCTGTATGAACAACACCACCAACATTAGCGGTTTGAAGGTCTAGATCCTATATGAACACCACCACCACCATTAGCGGTTTGAAAGTCTAAGTCCTGTATGAACAACACCACCAACATTAGCGGTTTGAAGGTCTAGGTCCTATATGAACAACAACACCAACATTAGCGGTTTGAAGGTCTAGGTCCTATATGAACAACACCACCAACATTAGCGGTTTGAAGGTCTAGGTCCTATATGAACAACACCACCAACATCAGCGGTTTGAAGGTCTGGGTCCTATATGAACAACACCAACATTAGTGGTTTGAAAGTCTAGGTCCTATATGAACAACACCACCAACATCAGCGGTTTGAAGGTCTGGGTCCTATATGAACAACACCAACATTAGCGGTTTGAAAGTCTAGGTCCTATATGAACAACACCACCAACATTAGCGGTTTGAAGGTCTGGGTCCTATATGAACAACACCACCAACATCAGCGGTTTGAAGGTCTAGGTCCTATATGGACAACAACACCAACATTAGCGGTTTGAAGGTCTAGGTCCTATATGAACAACAACACCAACATTAGCGGTTTGAAGGTCTAGGTCCTATATGAACAACACCACCAACATCAGCGGTTTGAAGGTCTGGGTCCTATATGAACAACACCAACATTAGCGGTTTGAAAGTCTAGGTCCTATATGAACAACACCACCAACATCAGCGGTTTGAAGGTCTAGGTCCTATATGAACAATACCACCAACATTAGCAGTTTGAAGGTCTAGGTCCTATATGAACACCACCACCAACATTAGCGGTTTGAAGGTCTAGTCCTATATGAACAACACCAACATCAGCGGTTTGAAGGTCTAGGTCCTATATGAACAACATCACCAACATTAGCGGTTTGAAGGTCTAGGTCCTATATGAACAACACCATCAACATCAGCGGTTTGAAGGTCTAGGTCCTATATGAACAACATCACCAACATCAGCGATTTGAAGGTCTACGAAGTAGCACAAAAAGTCAAGACCCAAGTTAATGGAGGAGAGTCATTGTGGCATCTGCTGCTATGGCTACCATTGAACTTGATGATGCTGACAGGTGATGGGTGACGAGTGATTTTTCTCAAATGTATGTATGCATATTGTGGTGTCCACACTGTTGCTGAAAAGTCTGTGTATCTGCATCTTCAGTGGGCATGCATGCTGGTGTGTTTCCATGTTTTCAAAAGTCATCAGGCACTGATACTGACATGACTTACAAGATCATTAACGAGTATATTTCATATTCTGCATGCATATACATATGAAAAGGGTTTAGGCACAATAAGGTCAGCACACACGTTGACCTGGAAGATCAGAATAAACTCCATCTTTTACCCACCAGGCAGGGAGTATCCACATGGGATTAAACCCAGACATTCCAACTGGAAGTCCAATGTCTTACCCACTTGTCTAACAAGCCTGTCTTGACATGTCTGTTTTTCTCATTTCTTTTTTCAATTAAAAGAATTACACATTGTGGTGATCACTTTCACTAAGGACCACAAACTTTAAAGTCAGAAGTGTACAAAATGTCTACAAACAAATAAAACCTCCAACTTCAAGACATAATGTCACTGTCTGGTACCATGATCAAGCAAATATTGTCAAGTGTAGGATGTATGACAGGAAGTATCCTTGGAATCAGAGCAATGACCACTTGTCATGACCAAATGAACCACAACAGGTAGTGTTTGTATGTGTGTGTGTATGTGAGACAGAGAAAGGTTGACTGCTTGGATCAAGGGTTACATGTCCCACTCCCCTCCCATCTTCCCCCTCCCAGTTTGCGTGTACTTTATGCCCTGGAGTTTTGATCATAGAAATTGGGCGATTGCTTTGGTGAATGATGGAAAGCACGCCTTGATTTGATTTTTGAATCAAGACTAGGCGCCTTATAAATGTCATTATTATCAGAATGACAAAAGAGCACCTCACAAAGCTGCACTAGGGATGAGAGAAGTGTGATGTGGGGAAATAAGTGAAACTACCGTAAATTACCTGTGGTAGTCTGTGGAGCCATGTTGCCACTAGCCAAATTTTTCTCAAGTTTCACATCCTCCAGGATACGATTCATCAGCACATCTGCTGCCTTTTTTCTTGTCACATGTAAAACACACAGATTGGGGAAACTGCAGTGGGAAAAAAAAACGAACTTGATTATTACTGAAAGCATAAAGATACTTTCCCGATCTTGCCATCAAGAAATATATATACACAAGAGAACAAATCTTACCCTCAAAGATCTGCGCAGTTTGCTGCCTACTGCTTTGCAAGCCACAAGTTTTCAACCCCATCCTCACACTTCATCAAAATAGTCAGCAAATTACATACACCTTCATGGTTAAAATGTTTATGTCATTGTGTTTATTGTTACTATTATCAATTGCCACCAAAAAAATCACTTAAGTGAACATTTCACAACAAAATGAGTCTGTACAATTAATAGAATACACTGAAGAAACAGACACAGGCATAAGCAAATGGCTGGATAAAAACAGAAAGAGAATGACAGACTTCAGACTTCAGATGGTTTATTCATATAGGCCACAGCATTCCATATAAACATTAACTAGCAATAACAATATTAAACAGAATGACAGAGAAAGACAAAGAATCAGAAAAGTGAACACAAATGACAAAATTAATAGAAAAACAACAAAGAAGAAGTAATCTGAAGACACTCTATTTCCACCACCAACTCTTTTCATACAACCCAAGCAATCATCTATTTGCTAACCTGATCTCACTTGCAGTGGAACTGATTTCCACTCTACAAATGCCATCACTGCAGTTCTTCCCAACCAGCTTGTGGGCATGGATTCTAGGCGGATTTTCATCAGTCACTAGAGACACCTCTATGCGAGCTGGTCCCTGATAATTTTCAATCTGAAAAGAAAAATAAAAAGCAAAAATACACATCAAATCAAGTAAACTTTATCATCTCTCAATAAGAAATTACATAGTGATCATTATTCACACATACTGAATATTCACATATACTGACAAAAAAATCAAATGATCACACATATTGAATATTCACACATATGACAACAAAATCAATCAACCAATCCACTGTTTGTGTGTGTATGCATATGCAGGGGATGTTCTGTATCCCTTTTACCAATGTGCTTAAAGTATCTTCTGAACTCCATTTATAGATACATTGTTTTACTTAACACACACACACACACACACACACACACACAAACACATAAAGCATATGCACACACACATACACTCACACACACACACATTCTCTCTCTCTCTCTCTCTCTCTCTCTTAGTCACTAATATAACAAACATACACTTACCCTGATGGCAGGGTAAGTTTTGCGACTGCGCTCTGAACTGATCCCCTGCAGCCCTCCATGGGATGGACCCTCACACTCATAGCGAAACCTGAACCCTCTCTGCTGGGGCTGTTCCACTATCAGTACACGTGGCTGTGGGATATCGTGATCTGAAAACACACTTTATTATGCATTTGAACACAAACATTGTAAAACCACTTCATTCTACTTTTGAGGCCCCATAAGTTCAGTTGGTCAAACCTTTGACTCCCTCGAGGATTGAAGTTTTGCAGCTGATGGATAGGGTGCAGGAGTCAAAGGTTAAAGCACCATGCTGATAAGTCATGTTATGTTTGACCAAGAAGAGGATCACATCTTTTTTTTAGTTTCTCTCTTTTTTTTTTTTTCATGATGGATCATCACACATAGGCAGTGTTATGTATGCACACATTTTTTAAACATTTTGTTTATGCATTTTTTTGTCCCATTTCATATGCCACTTTAACCCTTTAACTCCCACACCCTGTCCACTAGCATCCTGCATTGTCAACCTTGCTAGCAAACCAAAAAACTTAACCCTTTGATTCCCTCACCCTATCAACCAGCTTCCTGCAGAAGGATGGTTGACAGGGTGAGGGAATCAAAGGGTTAAAATTTTGCTGTTGGTGAGGGAGTCAAAGGGTTAATTAATGTCCACAGAATCTGGGACACTTTTCATAAAGCTGTGGTGATGAGATGGTGATGATAATCATAATGCAATACAGTTCCATCTCGGTTTGAGACTGCATGATAGGGCTGTACTCTATGCTTATTATCATAATGACATGTCTGTAAAGAGGACGAGACTTAACAGTGCAGTCCCAGTCTTCCAAATGAATCCATAGCAAGCTCAACTCTGGGTAGGAGCCGGTTGGGGTAAAAAAAAAAATGTCACAATGATTTGGACAGCACTGATGGGGATTTAATCCCACAACCTTTCAGTTGAAAGTCCACTGTGCAAACTACTTCACTTGGTGACAATTTGTTTATGACTGAATTTTTTGTTTGCTGATTTGGTTGGTTGGTTACTCCTCTCAGTACTTTACTTGGTTAGAGTACCATACTGATAACACAGGGGTCGCAGGTTCAACCTTCAGGTGTGCCACAGTTTACATTCTTTGGGGATGTATCTCAGTGGTAGAGTGTTCGCTTTGCATGTGAAATGTCCCAAGTTCAAACCCCAGCATCTCCACTTTTTTGCACAGGCTGGATGGCTCTTGTGATAGAGCCATAGACTCAAAATGTCAGGTTTTGAGTTCAATCCTCTCCTGCAACATTTAAGTTAGCTTGTTTGCTGCCCATCTTAACCCTTTAACTCCCACACCCTATCTACTAACTACAAAAAGTTAACTCCTTGACTCCCTCACTCTATCCACAAGCTTCCTGCAGTAAGCTGGTGGATAGGGTGCAGGAATCAAAGGGTTAAGTTTTTGTTTTTGGTTGACAATGCAGGAGGCTGGTGGACAAGTGTTGGGAATCAAAGATTAAATGCTTCAATCATTCTGGTGGTATCAATTTTGTCAAAAAAAGACAAAAGTCACAATCTCCTTCGAGCTACAAGACCTTGTCAGTACACTGGATTTTGCACAGGCTCCAGAATAACTGCTGGCAATTTGTTTGGAGTGCATACAGAATTGCCCAAGTGCAATGACTCCTTGAATAAACTCCAGATTCCAAATTCTCTCCCATATGACAATTCTTCTTCTACATCTGGGTAGTCATTGAGAGGACAGATGGATGACATAACACTAATGATAAGTATACAAAGCACTCCTTGCATATGCACATGCATACTGTTTGTTGATTCTTCGGTGTCTGTTCACACAAGCACTAAGGGTGGACATATGGATGACATAATACTAGTGATAAGGGTATAAAACACTCCCCGCCTACGCACAAACTGTATGCTAATTCTTTGAGCATCTATTCACACAAGCGCTTTTAAACAGTCACACACATACTAACAGGAGTTCGGAGTTTCTTCAGGCGATATAAACTGTGTCTGGGCAATGCCATATGTGGCTCACCCAAATGTACCATGGTGTGTGTGTGTGTGTGTGTGTGTGTGTGTGTGTGTGTGTGTGTGTGTGTGTGTGTGTGTGTGTGTGTGTGTGTGTGTGTGTGTGTGTGTTTGTGTATTTTTTTTGTATTGTGGATGTTGATGTGTGTGTGTGTGTGTGTGTGTTGTGTGTGTGTGTGTGTGTGTGTGTGTGTGTGTGTGTGTGTGTGTGTGTGTGTGTGTGTGTGTGTGTGTGTGTGTGTGTGTGTGTGTGTGTGTGAGTGTGTATGTGTGTATGGTGTATATGTGTGTGCACTCACGCACATGTAAAAAAAGACACAAAAACAAATGTTTATTTTGAAGGGTAGCGGAATAAGCAATACAATGCCTGTTTACATCCAGCCCTCACCTACAGAGTCTACACTAATCCAAATACACTATAGCAGCACAGAAATATCAAAACAAAGCAAAATTAGAATATCAAAGGCAAAGAGATTGTTATAATGTGTAGGAACTACCATCACTATACAGAAAGAGACAGACAGACAGTAACAATGTGTAGGAACTACCATCACTATACAGAAAGAGACAGACAGACAGTCAGCCAGACAGACAGAGAGAGAAAAAGAAAAAGATGGAGACAGAGAGAGAGAGAGAAAGACAGTGTGTGACAAGCGTGTGCCTGCACACACATATAAGCAAATGAGTGCAAATGTAAGCAAATGTGCACATACACTAAAACGGTGAAGATAATAGGCCTACATATGTGCACGTAAAATTAAGTAAAAGTGGCACTTACTTTCCAAGGACAAGGCTCCATTGAGAATGGCAGAAGGATCAGAGACAGTGATCTGTGTAGGTAGTCCCACACCCAGAGGCTGGATGCCCGCAAGAAGCTCAATCTCTACGGAATCAGAAGAGTTTTCACCATTGGGATCCATGCTGAAAATTGAAAAAAAAAAAAGATTAGTTATAAACAGATACATGTATACACAAACGTTGAAGCAATAAGAAATACATATAAGGTATATTTTCAGGGTACCACAAGTAATCTTACAACTGAATACTATGTCACAAAGGCCAGCCTAGCCCTAAATCAGGCTCTAGCCCTAACCTAACACCTGGGATCAGCAAGCTAGTCTGGAAACAAACCAACTCTGAGGATGTGGGTTCGGGGGTAAGATCACAATACTGGGGCCACTTACAGTGACTATACAATAGTAGTACCCTTGCCTTGCAAAGTAATAATAATAATAATAATAATATACAATATTTTATATAGCGCAAAATCTTGATAAAATCAAATCTAAGCGCTAAAACAGACACACACGCACGCACGCACGCACGCTCGCACACACACACACACACACGCACATGCACACGCACACGCACAGCAACGGCTATAAATGGGGAGAAAGAATAAAAGCAATGTAAAATCATAGAGACATATTATATACAACTATATATTACAATGTGATTCCCCTCCGAGTACAGACAGGCTGCAGAGGGGATTGAGTGAGGTCAGGATTTTATGCAGAGGAGAAAAGGTGAGTTTTGAGAGCGGACTTGAAGGAGACAAAAGTAGGTTGCGACGGACTGAGAGAGGAAGTTTGTTCCAGGAAAGTGGACCAGAAACAGAGAAGGCTCGTGGACCATAGGTATTGAGCTTAGTGCGTGGAAAGCGAAAAGTCAGAGGATCGGAGGCAGAGTGGAGGGTACGTGAGGGAACATAAAATCTCAAGTAGGCTTGACAGGTAATCGGGGGCTGCGTTATTGAGGCTTTTGTAGCACATGGTGTCTAGTTTGTACTGTATGCGCTTTGATACAGGGAGCCAGTAAAGTTGTGCCAGGAGAGGAGATATGTGGTCAGCTTTTTTCTTTTTTAGTACAAGGCGTGCAGCATTGTTTTGAATGCCCTGCAGGATGTGAATGGTGGAGGCAGGAAGACCAGACAGGAGTGAATTGCAATAGTCAATGCGAGACATTATGAAGGAGAGAACGAGTTTTGCAGTTGTTTCCACAGAGAGATACTTCCTGATCAGGCTTATACGATGGAGGTGATAGTAGCAAGATCTGGCAGTTTGAGAAACAAAATTGTTCATGGAGAGGGTAGAGTCAATGCAGACACCAAGGTTTTTAGCTGAATCAGAAATTGGGACTGATGTGTTACATAATGGGAGAGAAAGAGGAGGCAGCTGAGAAAGTTTCTGACGGGTGCCAATGAGGATAGCTTCTGTCTTGTCATCATTAAGCTGAAGTTTGTTGAAGTCATCCAGTTCTTAATGTCCGAGTAACACTCAGTGGTGCGAGTCAAGAGGCGCTGTATATTGTCTGGTGTGTCACTGTCTAGAAGTTGGGTGTCATCAGCATAGAAGTGGTGTTTTATAGAGTGGGAGTTGATGATGGTGGACAGGGGGGAGGTGTAAAGAGTGAAAAGAACTGGGCCAAGGACAGATCCTTGTGGAACACCACAGGTCAGGTATGCAGGTTGAGAGTAAGTGCCATTAATGAGAACAGTTTGTTTTCTGTTTGATAGATATGAAGTGAACCAGGAGAGAGCAATGTCAGAGATGCCAAAAGTATGATGAAGTCTAGAAAGGAGAATACCATGGTCAATGGTATCGAAGGCTGCAGACAGATCAAGGAGTGTGAGGAGAGAGACTTTGCCAGTATCAGTTGCAAGGAGGAGATTGTTGAGAATGTGTAGCAGGGCAGTTTCAGTGCTATGGCACTGGTGGTAGGCTGACTGGAAAGGATTGAGGAGATTGTTGGCAGACAGGTGAGAGTTCAGCTGGTTTTGGACAACTTTTTCGA
>CM060306.1:99572116-99657116 GCA_030674185.1 Monoplex corrugatus | reverse complement strand
ATTTTGTTTTCATCATTACGTTAATTCAATGTGTCTTTCCCCCCTCTCTTCCCTTCCCTTGACTGTTCTTAATGCTTCCTTCATGTCTTTCGTTTCCTTTTGATTCTATGTCAGCGATGTACTCTTTTTCATTAAAAAAAATTAAACAGCATATTAATACAACTATTAACAATATTGTTGTATTATTGTTGTTGTTCTCGTTATTTTGTTTACCACTAACAATATTGTTGTATTATTGTTGTTGTTCTCGTTGTTATTGTTAAAGTTTGAAATGTTTGTATTAATTTACATGTGTCTATTATTGTCCATCATGCTTTTGTAAAGCGCATGACCTGTTAAGAGTCAATATATTATCACAACTTATTTTATAACTTGCCTCACATTTTCATGTGTTATGATTTTTCCCCTTCTTTTTTATGCTCATATTTTTTGTATGTAGTAGTAAGGACTAGCTGTAATACAGATTCAGTGGGAGCCAATGCTATCATCATCATCATCAACATCATCATGTGCCTTGCTGCATGGCGTTGGCGATTATGGCCCTCCATACAAATCTATCTTTTATCGCTGTAAAGACATCTCCCGCCGTCTCTGTCTTCATCCACACTGCAAGTCCGTCCAATATTTTCTCCCTGGGTCTACCTGGTGCTCTTTTTCCCTCCAGCTTTCCTGTTGTGACTAGGTGCTCAAATCTCTCTTGCCTCATAAAGTGTTCTGTTCATGCTGCATGTCTTTTCATAATCTTCTTCTTTAACACTCTGTTTTTCCCCTCTCTCAAGACTGTCTTGTCTGTTTTCTTTGCTGTTCATGGAACTCTTAACATTCTTCTTAAAAACCACATTTCAGCTGCCTCGATTGGTTCTGTCGGTTCTGTATAACGCTGAAGAATTCTCTTCCTGATGTTAATTGATAGGCATTTGTTGGCAAGAACGCTTTTAATTTTCTTGAATGCTGTTTTAGCTTGGCCGATTCTGATGGCTATTTCTAATATGCATCTGCTGTTTGGCGAGATGACTCTTCCCAGACATTTAAACTTATCAACTTGTCTCGATGTTTTGCCATTCCCTGTTATTTTGCATGAGGGGATTGTGTTGTTGGTTGTTGTTTTTAAACTGATTACCACGACTTCAGATTTCTTGCTATTTAGCTCCAACGGTGTCATCTGCATAACGAAGATTATACTTTTCCTCCAACCTTCATCCCACGGCATTCTTCTAGATTTCTCATGATTGTTTCGTTGTAAAGAGAAAACAAATCTGGTGACAAAACACACTCCTGCCTACCCCTCTTTTGTTATTTTGAAAAGAGCTTATGTCATTTTCTACTCTCCTTGCTGCTGTTTGTACCTAGTACATATTCCTTGTTATTGTTAGATCCTTTCCATCAACGTTTTTTTAAATACCAAATTCATCTATAGCCTCAATTATTTCTGTAGTAATACATATAGTGTCTGATCCTGGGGCTTTCCCATTTTTATCCTTTTCAACGCTGCTCTAACTTCATCTTTCATTATTGGAGGTCCTTCAAAGTTCTCTATTTTTATGTGTTATATTCCTTTCTATCATCATCAAAAAAGTCCTAATGTAATCTCCCCATCTTTCTAATACAATAATCGTACCATCTTTAAATTTAAGCAACCAGTTGATGTGCACATCTTTTTCCTCTACTTCTTTGCACTTTGTTTCCAACCAAGCTTCCTTAACTTCATTGCAGCTGTTCCTGATTTCCTTATGTAGGGCCTATCTTTTTGTATTCTTCCTCTTTTCCTTTTGCCCTCCTCCGTTCTTCCATCAAGCCTAAAATTTCTTTTGTCGAGTTCTTCTGTGCTTTTCTTTCAACTCTACCGATTTCTTCAAAAGCTTCATTTATCAAGTTCCTCAACTTTGTCCATTGTTCCTCACTGTCACCAACGTTCTCAAGAACACTGAAGTTGTTTTGAACACATACGTTAAATTTTGCACAAATCGAATCATGTCTTCAAGAGTCCAAGATTTAGTTTGATATTACTTTTGATATGTTTTCTTATCTTTAATTTCAGCCTAAATCTTCCCATTACAGGATTGTGGTCACTGTTGCTGTCTGCACACACACACACACATGATGTAAAGCTAGGGTAAAGCTAACCTGTTAGACTGGAGGAGTATAGAGGTGGCAAGATCGATGGTTTGTGGAAGGTTGTCCTCTGCGATATTGTGGGAAACTTATCATCAGAGGTTGCTGTAGATTATTCTCTGAGATGATGCTGTAGGCTTTAATTTCTGTAATTATAGATGTGCTTTCTGTATTGATTGTTCCTGCTGATGAAGGTGAGATCTCCGTTGAAATAATAAAGAGCACTTTAATCATTAACCTTGTCGACTCCTAGTCTTTCTTAAAAGGCAACTGGCGTGACTGTCACGACCACGAGTGAATGACTACATGCTAAGTGCTACGCACTGTGTAGCAATATACTGCTTGCACAATGTGGGCAAAACAACATGCACATGTGCATCTGAGAAAAAAAACACTTCAGAAAGTTTTTTTTGTAAATACACTAATGGTAATCATTATTACTGGATAGTGCATCCGTCACTGAATCCCAACATGCACGCGCATGTGCACATGTGTGTTGTGTGTGTGTGTGTGGTGTGTGTGTGTGTGTGTGTGGAGAGAGAGAGAGAGAGAGAGAGAGAGAGAGAGAGAGAGAGAGAGAGAGAGAGAGAGAGAGAGAACACGTATATGTGCCTTGTTAGTTTTTATGTAAATATGTGTACGTATGTGAGGCAAATGAAGAAAAAAGAACAAGAACAAAGTTTTCTTTTCAAGGGTAGTGGCATAATTATGTAGATTTATCATTACTTTAAAGCAGAATACAGTAGTCGTTGATCAGCATCTTGTAAGCAGAGTACTGTAGCTGTTGTCTGGCACACACGCAAAGACTGGAGCATTTTGAAGTCAGTCACACAAACTTTTTCCGTCAGCTGTTTAATGGCTGATTTTTGGCTATGCATAAAAGTTGTGAGGTCAGCTCCATACGATATGCGGTGTTTGCATAAACAGTACATAAACAAGAATGCATCTAAGAGACAGAGGTAGAGAAAGAAAGAGAAAAAGACCACAAAAAAAAAAAAATAATGCAGCATTCCTTCACAAAACAGACAAGCAACCATTTCTTTGTATTGGTCTCTTAGCCAACCACACAACTGCTTTTTACTCACTTTCAATATACACAACACAATCACATGATTAACATCAATCTTTTCAAAGGACCATAAACAACATTCCCTTCCAGGTGTGGCACAGGATTTCTGTTTTGTGTCAGCTATCTCAGTGATGAATATTAGCTCATGATTAAAGGTTCGTTTTCTTATTTCATATTTTCAAATGAAACAGAAAATAAAGTTAACTTATACATGGTTTCAAACTTTGAAAAGATAGACTGGTACCCAAGTCTGCTACATGTGTAATGAAATTGGCATTCACAAATCATAGAGGCAGAGTGATTAGTTAAACTGCATGACAACTGAAAGGCTGTGGATTCAAATCCGTCATCTCCAGACCAGTGTGGGATTTTCAGTTCCAACCAGCTCCAACGCAGATTTGATTGTGTTCATCGGGCTTGATTGGGAAGACTGAAAGCACACAGCAGAGAATAAGACCTTTCAATGATGCGCCTTGAAGGTGGTTTCGAAATTCTCTAATCAACATGCCTGTATCCCTAGAACCTGGTTGATGCCAGTGTATGGTGTAAAAAGAATCACAGAGTACAGCCCTTTCATGCAACATCATTGCTGATGCAATCTAAACCATTCATAAATTTTCACTGATAAATAAGTACCATGGCTGTAAAAGAAGTTTGGTTCTGAGGTGATACTTCAATAAACAGCAATTATGGATCACATCAAACAAACCAATACAAATAGGCCATGACATAAAGTTTGGAGACGAATCATTTACAAAATGCAAGAAAAATTAATAATCAAATTTCAATATTGGGTACAGAAAAACAACTGTTTATGACAGTACAACTGATTTTCATTCTCACAATGCGCATCTACTGGTATTACATTCCGTGGCATTACATGTTTCCGTTTCCACAAAAGCTGAAAATTAGCACATCCATACCTAGTACCATTTCTATGTACAAACAGACATAAGCATTATTTATCATTATATACTGTGAGCAATTGACCCATAATTAGGTCACAATGATCAGTTCACTGTCTAAAATCATCAACACTCATGATTGTAACACAGACTATTTACCTTTCCCCCTTTGTTTTCCCTTTTTCATTATTTTTCTTTTTCATAGACGTAAGTACAACAAACTGTACCAATTTCTAAATAATACTATAATATAAGCAGTTTTTGTTAGCTGTGCTGTTTTAGTTTCTCAGTTAGGTATATGGAGATTTGCACTGAGAAAGACGTGTTTTAGAAATGAATGTTTGTTTTATGTCTATTAATATTTGTATAAAAGGGGAGATTATAGAATGACTTTAACAGCTTGTTGTTTATTGGTTTTGCTTTTATATATCATCACAAAGTACAACAATCAGCAAACAGCAGCTATCAGTGTCGTCTTTAGCAACAACAAACCTACACAATAACCATTCCAACATTTATGCTATCATGAAATGGCATATTCCTGACTTTGCAGTTATTAGTGGTAGCAAGTCTAACCCTCTGATTCCTACACTCTACCCATCAGCATCCTGCATTGCCAACCATGCTAGCAAAGCAAAAACTTAATCCTTTGACTCCCTCCCCTATCCAACAGCTTTCTGATGGCTTCAGAGAGTCAAAGGGTTACATTTTTGCAGTTTGCGGATAGGATGCGGAGTCAAAAGGCTAAATACTGAAGTCTACCGGAATTAATATTGAATAAAAAATTTACGGCAAGCATCAAAAGAAAACAAGTGCAACAATAATGCCTTGTTGTTGTTATTGTTGTTTAAAGCCCAGCCGACTGTGTAGAGCCATATCAGGGCTATAACCGCTTCAAAAATACAAAACTTCAACAGGAAAAAAAAAGAAAAGAAAATGAAGTAAACATATCAATG
Organism: Monoplex corrugatus; assembly: GCA_030674185.1. Lineage (NCBI taxonomy): Eukaryota > Metazoa > Mollusca > Gastropoda > Littorinimorpha > Ranellidae > Monoplex > Monoplex corrugatus. The sequence goes on along the minus strand of CM060306.1, from coordinate 99,652,074 downwards.
CATTTGTGCATATAATCTAAGGACATGCCCCTGGCACTGACCACTCCTTCCAATTTATCACACAAGGGATTTAAAAAACACACCTGAATACAAATATAAGCATATTTAAAGACACCAAAACATATACATAAAAACAGGCATAAACTACCTAAAATTGCTTCCACATATCTCACCTCCCTAGACCCAAAAATGCACTTAATACATGTACCCAATTTTTCAATCCTAAGAAAAAGGATGTAAGACTTCATCGAACACATACAGGTGAATGGACCATTAAGGCAGAAAATGATAGGTAGAAATGACAGAAAGCAAAGGAACAAGGCAGAAACAAAGAGAGTGAAAGAAAAGAGGAAATTTCTAGCACAGAATTTCCAGAAGGTGGGGATATTATTTATACTGAAAGAGCCCCCGGCACCCACGCAGGGGGAACAATGCCTTTTCACTGTAAAAAAAAAAGTACAGCCAGACAGACACAATGCACGATAGAGGCCATTTTTCTTTCCAATACAAAACTGTTCTTTTTAGTAAGTACACCCACTTAAAACATAAGAAGATGCCTAAGCAGTTGAACATTGTGGACAAACAAACTCAGATACATTTTAATCTTATAACTTAGATCTCACCTGTCTCACCTATCCGTGTCACTGGGTTCGGTTTTGGCTGCTGCACATCTGGATGCCCCCATCTCCCTCCAGGCCGCCCTGTCTTGACCTTTGTGGTCAATTTCTTGAATATTTAGGCCACTGATATTTGTTATGCTCTCAATGTATGAGATTGGAGGTCTGCCATTCTTCCTTTTTGCCACAGTTTTTCCTTGAAAGATGGTTGCCATCAGGTTCGTGTTCTTGTTGCGTGGCACATGGCCAATGTATTCCAGTCTTCTCTTGTTGATGTCTGCCACTAGTTTTCTGGTAGTATCAAGTTATTCCAGGACACTTTCATAAGTTCTTCTGTCTGTCCAATTGACACGCAGTAGTCTCCTATAGAAGCACATCTCTGCTGCCTCGATTCTTCTGCAATAAGTTTTTCTCAGAGTCCAGGCTTCGCAGCCATAAAATCATGACTGGCCATATCAAATATTTTAAAAGTCTAACTTTCAGGCCATTTAAGTGCACATGATGACACAAAGAAAAGAAAAAAGATAACTTATCACTTGTGAGATGATACTTCAGTCATTTCTGCCTTACGTTTTATTCCCTGATAGATACACACACACACACACACACACATACACACACACACAGAGAGCACACAACATTAAATATGTGCAGATCTGCACACACATATACATCTCCACCACATAAAAATATACCCAAAATTTCTCAATATTGCTCAAAATGTACATACGATAGTCACATACACACAGGTTCAGTCCTGAAAATATACACACATGCAAGCAATAACAAAACTTGTTGAAATTACTTTTTAAAACCCATCAAGAAAAGGAATGATTACCTTGGTTTTGTTTTGGTTTTTAGTTATTGTTTTTTTTTCTTCGGGGGTGGGGGGGGGGGGGGGGGGGGTTGGAGGGGTCAAGCAAAGTTTTCTTGGATGTGTGTACGTTTATCTTTAACCCTCCCAGTTTTAGTTTCAGTTTCAGTTTCTCAAGATGATGTCTCTGCGCTCGGAACGAATTCCATATGCACTAACGTCGCAGGTGCCATGTGTATGGTGATCATGGCACAAGCCTTAAGCCTACAAATAAATCCATGAGCTGGCCAAGTCCTGAGGCCCTACCTAGACTATGTTTCATCAAGTCTATATTTTATACTGGTATTTTACCAGCCTACCACTGGAATAATCTTGGTTTAAAAATAGAGCTTGTCCAGGATAACCCTCATAGTGCAATGTTATATTGCTGCACAGTCAGCGTAGTCCATCTTCAATGTGTCTACATGCTGGGTGTTTTCATGTTTCCGTAAGTCCCCAAAAACCTCACATGGCTTGTAGGATCTTTTACATGAATATCTGATGTTCTGCATGCATACACAGACAAAGTGGAATCTGGCACCAGTAGCTTTCACATTTGTTTACCAGATAGACTGGAAAAATCTCCATTCTTTTACCTTCCGATTGGAAGTTTGACATTCCAACTACTTAGCTACTGCTCCTGTCAAGGGATTATCTTTATCACACTGGAAAAAAAGGTGAGGATAAATTGCTCAAGAGCAATGATCCTTAAAAAAAAATTACCGCACTGAAAGCAAACACACTCTTTGCTTCTGTGTCTGTGTATGAGAGTGTGCATGCGTGCCCACAGACACTGAATGGAGGAGACTGGCATAAAGACAGACAACAGGACAGATGAATAATGGAAAGAAAGTTTTTCTCCCTCAGAATCAACGGCTTAAGTATGTGCATAAAAGTAAAAATAGTCCCATAATCATAGGGTCATTGTCAGTACGGAGACAAAGACTTCAACTCATCTCAGCTATAACATGGCAGTTTCTACCTTCTTTTTTGCTGCTTTGCCATCCATGACAGAACAAGATCAGGTTTTCATTTGCAAAGGGGTGCAATGGAGACTGTATATACAATATTATAAGCTAGCATGAGACATACAGTCTGACTGGAAGCGGCCAGGCCTGAGAGATGTATGAATATATTTCACTAACATGCCTAAAGCACACAAGCAAAATGGTTAAAAATTATCAGACATATTCATTTCTTTTTCTTTTGTCACAGTGGATTTACCATGTCAAACTCGGGCTGCTCTCCCCTTTGAGAGTATGTTGCCGCAGTGCAGCACCACCCAATTTTTTTTTAACCTAGACATTAGAAAGGCCAGAAGGCTAACTGGTCCTGAAGGGGAGGGACCTGAAAAATCAACCTATCTCTCCAATGTTTTACACAAAGGCAGCCAAGCAAAAGCCCTGCTCTTCATGATTGTCATTTGTCATGGGATCTTTACATGTAACATGCACAGGCCAGAAGGCACATGGGTCCGACACATTTTTTGTCCCCTTCCAAAGGATAGATGTTCAATTCGATTTTCTGATCAAAGTGAGAAGAAAAGTGGAGGCCTCAACAGGAAATGAACCCTGGAACCTCAAGTTTAGTTAATGGCAGGCAAATGTCTGAACCATTCTGTCACTCTTCTCCCTTACAGTTAATTCTTCTGTGACATGTATTTTAGAAATCACATTCCTCTTGTCATTTGCATGCATTATTCTCTCCATTAAAGCTCTTTCCTGTTTTGGATAATTCAAGCCACACATGCAATTGCACACTTGCAACGTTTATACCAGTGTCACACTTAAAATAGGTTGTGTCTGCTGGAACATGTGTATACTAAATGACATACTGATGCATAAACCAAATCTGGTTCAGATCTACCCAGAAACAAAAAAATCCTTGCTAACAAACAACAAAATTCTTACAGTCACCTTCATTTTACTGACACACAGAAATACTGGCAGTATCATCTCATCAACTCTGAACGATCCTGGTTTCTATGAAACAAAATAAAAATATTCCAGTACATTCTACACAGCATCAACAGCATAAAAATCCAACAATAACATTAAAAATGGTGTAACCACACATATCACAATAAATACTCTGCTGCCAAAGTTATGCTTGTAATTGTAGCAAAAACTTTTCTCCTTTTAGGAAGCTTTCTTGACAGAATTCACAACTGAAAAAAATGATTCATTCAAAAACATCAATGGATCAAAAATTCACAACTGAAAGAATGATTCATTCAAAAACACCAATGGATCAAAATTCACATGAACAGTTCAAAGCAGGCACCTACCACCCAAAAGAAACATGGTTTTGCACCCATGTGAACACACTCTGACCTCTACAGTCTTTCCAACACAGTATGTACTGCATTCAATATCTGAACTGCTTAAAGATTCTTTTGTTCATTCATGGTGTGCCTGCCTTGTAGTCTGGAGACTGTCTAGAAGTATGTTCCCCCCCTGTAAATGCCTGGGCCTCATTGCTGTCTTCATCAAAGTCCGCAGCTGGAGAAGAAGTGAAACTGCTGTCCTGACTGTTGATGACACCTTCCAGCTTCATGTGGATGAACTCAAACAAAGTGATGTTGGGTCGCCTGAACCATCGCCCAACCACTTCCTTGTTGTAGTCTTCCATCAACCTAAAGATCTCTCCTGAAAGTAGATGGATGTGATAAGATTTTTTAAAGGAAGAATGGAGGAAAAACTGAATACAGAGAAAAGAGTAAAACAACAAGAAAACACAAGACAGAAACAGACAAAATGAACTATATGCAAAATAGGTATTCACAATTACATATTTCATGAAAATTCTAAGTGAATACTGAAAACTCTACATTGAAAAATAAAATGGTCTGCTCGGAAGTAAGCAAAACAACACTTTTTTTCATATCTGTGACCCATTCTCAACAAATCACCTATAAGTTGCACAGATGTTTCTGAGCTAGAGACAAAAGAAGAAATGATTTTTTTTTAAATTTTAGGTCCAGGAATGTCAAAACTATTATGTTGCATGTTCAGATTATCTTACAGCAAGTGTCAAATGCCTTATTTAAGTAATTTGATGGGTATCCCTCTGAAAAAAAAAACAACAACTGAAAATGCCCAACTTTTCATTTTGTTAGTACAATCCCCGCAGGGTTCCAGCATGTGTAACCATGATGGAATGGTCTGAACTCCCAGAATCTAATTTGCAAAGTCATTAGAGAACACAAACCAATCAGAATGAATCAGATGGAATAAAGTGAGACTCAACCTGTCAGAAATCCAGGAATAAATGACACAACTATCGAATACCAGGACTAAAGTGCAAAAATTGTCAAAACTGACATGTTTCCAATTTCTACAATTTCAATAATCAAACATTAATATGCAAAAAACAGAACTGATCTATTAGAGTCTTTTTTTTTTACTACGTGCGTTCAAAGTCTGTTAGTCTGCATATGTGATTTGGCCATATAAGTCCTGCAATTTTTTTTTTTTTTTGCATACAACTCTGAATTTTCTATACCACATATTTCGTATCAAAAGATACAAAATTCAACAGATAAGATAATAACATCTAAAGGAAACACAGAAAAAGTTTTGTTTTCTTCCTTTACTCAAATAGAAGTGTTGTGACAATTCACTAGTACCAGTAAATGTTATGTATCATACAAGATAATGACTAGGAAAGAGTAAAACAAGAAAACACATGAAAACAGCACAGTTCTGAGTTCTTACAGCTAGACAGATATAACTAAAACAGAACCATGGTATCCACATCAGAAGCACATACCAATTGTCTTTTTTTCACAGCGCAGTAACTCATGCACTTTGTGTAGATCCTTTGTTAGTTGTTCGTCTTCAAATGTGAAATAGCACATATCTCGTTTTGCTGCAGATGCTGCCATCATCTGGATCAAAGCTACAATAAACATAAGCATATTTTTGACATAAAAAAAGTCAGTTAACTTGTCGAGTCACTTTCTCTTACACCATCACAATTCAGATTCTCCACAACTCTGAAGGGGCATAAATCGTTCTCCTCTCTCTCCAAAGGATGACATATGCAACAGATCATTATGGCTAACTGCTACATCTATAAACACTTATGAGTATGACACAATTTCAAACATCAAAAGTAGACTATTAAGATCTTCTCTGAAAACATTTAATACAATAATGTTTCAAGTATTCTCAGAAAAGAATGCCTACTTCTTTATTTCTTCACCCTCATAAGTAACATTTACAGAGGTATCAATAATACTTCCACACCTAACACTTCAGGAAAAAGGCCTTTTTTTATGACAGAGAAGTACAAATTTGTGGAAACGCAAATCAAAGTAAATTCAAACACTCTTATCCAGCAAGAAAAGTGTACAGAAACATAAAAAGGCTTGGAACCTGGCAGGAAACTGGTGGATAGGGTGAGGGAGTGAAAGGACTAAATGAACCTGTCTACTCACATTTGACTTGTTTGTTGCCACCAAAAGCCCCACAACCCCAGTTGCCAGTACACACTGCTGCCCTGTGCTTTTCCTCCACTGTGCTCATGAACCCACAGTAGGCCTGCACACACACACACACACACACACACACACACACACACACACACACACACACACACACACACACACACACACACACACACACACACACACACACCTTCATCAAGTGTAAACCAACGCTTTGTCACCATGAGAAAATATCATGAACTTCATGCCAAAGAGATTGGGACAACACATACAAAAGCCACCCAAACTTTTCCAAACACAACGAAACACCATGTGTTGCATAACAATGAGAAAGGAAATGACTAGTTTCCACAAGTGTGCTTATTATTTGCGTGCGAAGCAATGGAGAGATTTATTACAGCCTCTTCACTGATGAGTGGGTTTGGCAGAGGCAGTCAAGAGGTTAACGACAGTAATCAAAACAACATTAATTTCATTAGTGGAGTGCAAACAATCTACGTCAAAAGCATACCTTTGCATTTTACCATATCAGAAAGTTATTAAAATTAAGAGAGTAATAACAGAAATCACAATCTGAAAATTAATCTTCGGGACCATCAGTCACAAACAATTAAGCATATCAGTTAACAAGTATACATCACATATTTAAAGATAGCCAGAAAACCAAGTATACATCACATACTAAAGGACAGTCAGTTAACAAGTATACATCACATACTAAAGGACAGTCAGTTAATAATAATAATAATAATTACAATATTTATATAGCGCAAAATCTTGATAAAAATCAAATCTAAGCGCTGAAGCAGACACACACGCACGCACGCCGCGCCGCACGCACGCACGCACGCACACACACACACACACACACACACACACGCATGGCTATAAATGGGGAGAAAGAATAAAAGCAATAAAAGCTAAGAATAAAAGCAATGGAAAATTATAGAGAACATAGCATATACAATTATATATTATAACCATGTGATTCCCCTCCGAGCGGAGACAGGCTGCAGAGGGGGGGGTTGAGTGAGTTTAGGATTTTATGCAGAAGAGAAAAGGTGAGTTTTGAGAGCGGACTTGAAGGAGACAAAAGTAGGTTGCTGACGGACTGAGAGAAGAAGTTTGTTCCAGGAGAGTGGACCAGAAACAGAGAAGGCTCGTGGACCATAGGTATTGAGCTTAGTGCGTGGAAAGCGAAGAGTCAGAGGATCGGAGGCAGAGCGGAGGGTACGTGAGGGAACATAGATCTCAAGTAGGCTTGACAGGTAATCGGGGGCTGCGTTATTGAGGCTTTTGTAGCACATGGTGTCTAGTTTGTACTGTATGCGCTTTGATACAGGGAGCCAGTGAAGTTGTGCCAGGAGAGGAGATATGTGGTCAGCTTTTTTCTTTTTGAGTACAAGGCGTACAGCATTGTTTTGAATGCGCTGTAGGATGTGAATGGTGGAGGCAGGAAGACCAGACAGGAGTGAATTGCAATAGTCAATGCGAGACATTATGAAGGAGAAAACGAGTTTTGCAGTTGTTTCGACAGAGAGATACTTCCTGATCAGTCTTATACGATGGAGATGATAGTAGCAAGATCTGGCAGTTTGAGAAACAAAGTTGTTCATGGAGAGGGTAGAGTCAATGCAGACACCAAGGTTTTTAGCTGAATCAGAAATTGGGACTGATGTGTTACATAATGGGAGAGAAAGAGGAGGCAGCTGAGAAAGTTTCTGACGGGTGCCAATGAGGATAGCTTCTGTCTTGTCGTCATTAAGCTGAAGTTTGTTGAACGTCATCCAGTTCTTAATGTCCGAGTAACACTCAGTGGTGCGAGTCAACAGGCGCTGTATATTATCAGGTGAGTCACTGTCTTGAAGTTGGGTGTCATCAGCATAGAAGTGGTGTTTTATAGAGTGGGAGTTGATGATGGTGGACAGGGGGGAGGTGTAAAGAGTGAAAAGAACAGGGCCAAGGACAGATCCTTGTGGAACACCACAGGTCAGGTATGCAGGTTGAGAGTAAGTGCCATTGATGAGAACAAGTATAAGAACAAGTTAACAAGTATACATCACATACTAAAGGACAGTCAGTTAACAAGTATACATCACATACTAAAGGACAGTCAGTTAACAAGTATACATCACATACTAAAGGACAGTTAACAAGTATACATCACATACTAAAGGACAGTCAGTTAACAAGTATACATCACATACTAAAGGACAGTCAGTTAACAAGTATACATCACATACTAAAGGACAGTCAGTTAACAAGTATACATCACATACTAAAGGATAGTCAGTTAACAAGTATACATCACATACACCACAGATATGAAGAGCTAGTGCACACACTCAGCCTGTCAGGCATTTAACCATTGTCATCATCTCTCTCTCGCACTGTTGCTGGATCAGACAGTTGCAGAAAGCATTTCAACATGTTGTAAGAATCATGAAAGTGACTGTCTTTGATAAATTTGTGTAATGTATATTAAAATCTGAAACAAAAGAGTCTCCTTAGTCTTTCTCAAACAGGCATGAAGAGACTGACATAAGGATCAATTACAATCACGCCAAGCTAAAAACAAGAAAAAAGCCTCAGCTATCTTCCTAAGATAACCTTTACACACCAATTTACATATAATTCAAATACAATCAGATCAGATGCAATACAATCAGATGAGCATCTCAAACATTCTCCTGCCTTCCGTGCTTTTCAAGAACAGCGGGTAAATATACAAAACCATGTTTCTGCTCACCTTGTTTAATTCCCTGATAATGCTGTGATTCTTGAACTGGCGGAAGTAGTCATTACGAAACACTAGGGCATCAATGGCCACCACTTCACAACACAAGCGACCCATGCTGTCCCTGCAGAATGAAAACTCACACTTAGAAGATATATGTAAGTACTACAGGGAGAGAAGGAAGTATACAAGAGGACTCAGGGGTATACAGAGCTGAGGGAATAGATGAGGATGAGAGACAGCAAAAGACGGAATACATAGTTGCTTTCAAAAAAATGTTGGAGAAGCAGTGAGGAATACAAGGAAATTGAGAGAGGGGGAGGGAGCCAAGACATGATTTATGGTGAAAGCCATCTACTAATCCATATGCCTGAATGTTGCCAGAGAACAGGTAACACTGGTAGCTTGACAGGGGAAGGTGAGAGGGAGGGAGGAAGGGGGAGGAAGGACAGAGACAGAGGGGGAGAGAGAGCGAGAGAGGGGAAGAAAAAGGGAGGGAGAGAGGGGAGGGAGGGCAGGAGAGAGAGACAAAGACACAGACACAGAGAGAGAGAGAGACGAGAGACAATATTTCTAGTACACTTAGAGAGAGACAGTGAGAGCCAATATATCTAGTACATTTTGAGACTCATTTGAAAATACAATTCTAATCTTTACATCATCACAGTTAATTTTGATCAGATCAGTGTCAAAGAAGATACCATAATGATTACACATTTCCATAAAATTGTTTTCACAATAAAACGATGACACAGAGGCATTTACAAACCTTGGAGTTTTGTCCTGACAGTCTGCCTTCCACTTGAAAGAGTCAGCATAACCTTCATATTCACTGAACTGCTCACAACCTGTGAACACATGAACATAATTATATACAACACAGGAGTTAGTAACCTACACTAGCTAATAAGAGAACACCAGGTACACCCAGGGAGAAAATATAGACCCAGGGAGAAAATATTGGACAGACTTGCAGCATGGCTGAGGCCAGAGAGGGTGGAAGATGTGCTTGTGGCAACAAGGGATAGATACATTAGGAGGGCCATGATCGCCAATGCCATGTGGCAGGGCACATGATGATAATGATAACTAGCTAATTCTCACTGTATCTCATATTCTTACACACACACACACATACACACACACACACACACACACACACACACACACACACACACACACACACACACGCAAACAAACACACAAACTCATACGCACACACACTCTCTGTCTGTCTGTCTCTCTTTACCTGTCATGACCAGACTTTCATTTTCCCCTAGCACCTCAGTGAAGAGACATGAGATGATCATTTCCGGACAGATCATGAAGCGGATCTCTTCCTGAACACACCCTGTGTTCAGCACCCCACCTCCTAGGAATTTGTTGGCAAAGTCCACCTGAGACAAATGCAAAGAAATCTTTCACATTGTACATTTCACATAAACAGAATTTTTTGTTTTTGTTTTTATTTGTTTTCTTAAACCAACATGAAAATTGTTTCTTGATCTTGCCATTAACACAAACCCGGAATGGGCAATGACTCGAGTAGTAGTAATGTAACAACTGCTCATCGCCAACCCTCAAAGTCGCATCAGTGGTATATGGCCTAAAACTCTTTGCTTGCAGTATACAGACTTTTGGTGCAATAGAGTTGCTTCTCTTGGTAAGTTCCACTTGTTGAATAGTTGAATGTTTGGAAAAAAAATATTGATGAAGAAATACATTGAGAGTGACCTTTATCAGGACAGGAGATGCTCCTTCTGTTAGATCTTGACGATCCTGCCAACAAGGGCTCTGCCGAGTTTTTTCTGCACATACTACTGGTAACATTCCAGCCAATTCATAGTTTACACGTACTAGCAGGTTATCCTTTAGTTATTAATATTAAAGGAGTTCAATACAAAACCTACTCAAAAACACATTTATATCATTTTCAAAAATGGCAGCTGAATACAATTTGAGCAAAAAAGTTCACAAATAAAACCCTACTCTTTTGTTCATCAAGTACACAAAATTTGGTGACTGGATATGTGTGTGTGTGTGTGTGTGTGTGTGTGTGTGTGTGTGTGTGTGTGTGTGTGTGTGTGTGCGTGCGTGCGTGCGTGCGTGCGTGCGTGCGTGCGTGCGTGCGTGCGTGCATGCGTGTGTGTGCAGTTTTGTGGAGAAAAACTCAGTGTTAATACATGTTAAAAACAAAGAAGAAATCTATCATATGCAAGGTGTACTGATAGTACCACTAAATTCATGGGATGCATGATGCAAATCCCACTTTCCAGTACAAAAGCAGACTATTCACTTCACCTGAGGACAACTTCAAAAGGTGGATGAAAATTCCTGGCATGGCCAATCTGAGACCCCATAGATGAGAGTTTCTTCATTGCATATGTTTTTATTAAAATTATTTTAATAAATACGCTTACTATGTTTTTTCATTCAAATTTGGATTCTTTAGCCTTCTACACTGGTGTTGTGTGTGTGCTAGTGAGAGAGAGTGTATGAGCATGTGAGTGTGTGTGTGTGTGTGTGTGTGTATGTGTGTGCGCGCATGTCGCGTGCACACGCATGCGTGCATGTATGCACGTGTGTGTGTGCATGGGCATGCTTGCATACATCACGTGAGTAATGGAGAGTTAGAGAAATGAAACGAGAAAATGCCTTCAATTATTCTAATATTATATATCATCATCATCATCATCAGTCCCGTAGTCTGGTTGACCGTTGGGGCACCATTGAAGATTTTGCAACCAACTTCCTCCACTCCTCACGGTCCTCAGCTTTCCGCAGAATGATATTCCATTCAAGGCCAGTCCACTCTCTGATATTGTCTTCCCATCTTTTTCTCTGTCTGCCTCTTCGTCTCCCTCCCTGAACTGTTCCCTGCAAGACGGTCTTGGCCAGTCCAGATGATCGTGTGACGTGCCCGTACCACCTCAGTTTGCGTCTTTTCACTGAGGTCAGGAGGTCTTCATACGGCCCGATGGCGTTTTCGATTCGGGTTTTCACTTCTTTATTGGTTATATGATCTATGTACGAGATACCAAGGAGTTTGCGGAAGCATCTCATCTCCATTGCCTGTATCCTTCTTTCAATGTCTGCTGTTATGGTCCATGTTTCGCATGCATACAAAAATATTGACATGACCAGGGAACGCATCAGTCTGATCTTGGAGCCGATTGCGATATTCTTGTCGTTCCAGATGACTTTTAGCTTGGTCATTGCAGCTGTGGTCTGTGCAATCCTGGAAAGTACCTCAGGCTTTGATCCTTCATCTGATACTATAGCTCCCAGATATTTAAATCTATGGACGGTCTCAAGTTTCTTGTTGTCTATGGTAATGTCAGTGCTGATGCCATTGGTATTATTTGTCATCAACTGGGTTTTCTCTGCACTGATCTGCATGCCATATGATGTGGAGGCCTCATCAAGATGTTTTATCAAGCTGACTAGCTCTTGCTCTTGCCCAGCTAGTCCGTCAATGTCGTCGGCAAAACGCAAGTTTGTGATTGTTCTACCTCCGATGCTGACTGTTCCCTCGTGGTCTTCAAGTGCGTCAGCCATTATTCTCTCTAAGAAGATGTTGAAGAGAGTGGGGGAGAGCAGGCATCCTTGGCGTACTCCAACTGTGGTTCGGAACCATTCGCCTATGTTGTTGTCATGGTAGACTGCACTGGTCGCCTTTTCGTAGAGGCATTCTATGGTTCTGATCAGGTTGGCATTGATGTTGTACAGCCTCATGGTTGCCCACAAGGCTGCGTGCCAAACTCTGTCGAATGCCTTCTTGAAGTCCACGAAGACGTGGTAAAGGCCTTGCTGGTGTTGCAGGTATTTCTCACAGAGCAATCTGAGGTTGAAAATTTGCTCTGTGGTACTTCTTCCTGGTCTGAAACCTGCCTGCTCTTCTTTTATTATCTCCTCAGCTTGTGGCTTCAGTCTACTCAGAAGGATTTTTAGCATGACCTTACTTGGATGGCTGATCAGGCTGATGGTACGGTAGTTTTGGCATAGTTGTAGGTTGCCTTTCTTCGGGAGAGTGATGATCAGGGACTGGGTCCAAGGTGTTGGCCACTCACCTGTCCGCCAGATCTTATTGCAGATGATGAGTAGCATATCTATCATGGCCTCTCCTCCTGCCTGGACCAGTTCTGAGGGAATGTTGTCCATTCCTGCCGACTTGCCTTTCTTCAATGATTTTACTGCAGCTTCAACTTCTTCTCGCACGATGGGGTAGCTGTCGTTGTTGGTTGGTGGAGGAACGTCTAGCACCTTGGGATCTCCTGTTGTTGTGTGTGTGTATAATTCGGAGCAGTACTCTGTCCACCTCTGCAGAATCTCTTGATCTTCTGTGAGACATTTCCCTGCTTTGTTCTGTATGGTAGTGGTTCTGCCTTGTTTTGAGCTTGCTAGTTCTTTCACAAGCTGGTAGGCTTTTTTGCTGTTATTTTTCTGCAGGTTTGCTTCGATATCTTGGCATTGTTCTTCAATCCATGTTTCCTTTGCTTTCCTCATGCCTTCTTTAACTTGTTGGTTGGCTTTTCTGTATAGTTTAGCACCTTCATCCGTACTCTTCTTTTGCTTTAGTTCTCTGCGTTTGTCGCTCAGCTTTAGTACTTCTTCCGTGACCCAGGGCATCTTTGTTGGTCGGTGTTTTCCAAGGATGTCGTTGGCTGCTTCGGTCACGGCAGTGTTGAAGTTGTTGATCAGAGTGTCTACTTCGGTGTCCATATTGTCAAGGACAAGGAGAGGAGCAAACTTCCCTCCTATCGTTGCTTGGAAGTTTTCAACTATGTTGGGGTCTTTGAGCTTCTCAAGATTGAACTTAATTCTTATGTTGCCCTGTTTCTTCATCCTCTGGAGGCGGAGTTTGAAGGTCATCATTACAAGCTCATGATCGCTTCCAATGTCGGCTCCTGGAAAGCTCCTGGTCTTTGCGATGTTAACACTTGACTGGAAGCGTCTTTGAACCATGATGTAGTCGATCTGACTGTGGTATATATATACACCAATTTAAATATACTTACTTGATATATGCATAATAAGTCATATATTTGTAGCCCTGCTTTTCTTTGTCTGGTGGTTGTGAAAGAGTTAATGGTGTTTATCAGTTACTGAAGATAGTCTTATCCATCTGCTTCAATGCTTATACTTTCTCGCGTGCACGCAAACAGGGCATGTATGTACACACACGCACGACGCGCACACACACAAACACAGCGGAATTAGTCGCTATTATACAAGCGTTGCATTATTTAGTAGACCTTAAACCTGTCTTTTTCAAAGTGGTTCTCTTTGTTGATTCAAAATCTGTATTATATGCCTTACAGTCTTATAATACAGACACAAGACCTGACTTAATTACTGAGGCAAATCATCTTATACATCGTTTAAGGACAAAAGGTATAGATATCAGTTTATGCTGGGTGCCTTCTCACGTTGGTCTTCATGGCAACAAAGTAGTAGACAGAGCAGCTAAACAAAGTGCACACAACACTGGTAATACTATAGAATTACGTATTAAAACTTCCGTAAAAGAAGCTTGCAACTTGCTAGAATCAGCCTCATGGATTCGATTTCATGAACATTTCAATGAAAAGTTTGTGACACAACAAATGATAAAACTTTCATTACAAAATGTATGTAAAAAATTGCAGTATTCTTCCATATATCATTCGAGATCGATTGTTGCTGTTCATTTTCGTATTCAGCTAAACGCGTTGAAAACAAAATATTGTAAAAATATCAAGTGTATTTGCGGAGAACAATTCACACTGTTTCACTGTTTATTTTACTGCAAAATGCTACGTTCTTTTTTACCAAAAATATTTACACAAGAAAACTATTCTGAAACTCATTTTAAAGAAGTAACTTCAGATCAGTCTTTATCAGTTAAAATTTCAGAATCATTGGTTCACAGTCCTGTTAATGTATTGCTTTAAGTTTATGAAGTTAGTATTTTCGCGTTAAATTTTTCCTTCACATTGTTAATGTTAATTGTTAGTGTTAAGATCTTGTTCCATTTTTCTATTTACCCACTTATTTATGTATCACTCATAGTGAACAAACGTTAAATTAAAGAACGAACGAACACACAAATACACGCGCGTGCACACACACACGCATACACACACACAAACACACACGCGCCTGTGCGCGTGCACACACATACACACATACATAACAAACCCACACAGTACATACAGAGAACACAGACATACCTGCAACATTCCAATGCCATTGTCTTCAATGGTTCCAGCAGATGAGACATGCAGATCTTTTAGGGCTTGAGAACAGTTGCGCCAGTCACGTGCCTTGGGCTGTACCTGTCTTGAAAATGTCACGATGCCCTTTGGCACTGGAACAGAACATGTAACACACTGCAGCATAGTGTTCTTGCAGTATAGTGTTCTTGCAATATAGTGTTCTTCCCCTTTACCACACGCACCCAAAAAAACTGAAGTTAAAAAAATTTCAAAACTGAACAGAACTTTCTGTCTTAGTTTTCTTGCTGTTGTGTCAGTCTGCATAAACTGAACTCAAAGCGACTTATTCATACAATGAGAGCAGTGAGACTTCATACAATGAGAGCAATGAGACTTAATCAAACAATGAGAGCAATGAGACCTATTCAGACAATGACAGCAGTGACACTTATTCATACAATGAAAGCAATGAGACTTATTCATACAATGAGAGCAATGAGACTTATTCATACAATGAGAGCAGTGAGACTTATTCATACAATAAGAGCAATAACTCATCAGCATAATAGGTAAATTACTGTAAATCAAGGTAAAACTATCTCGCTGTAAATCATATCAAGGCTCACTCAATGAAGCTGCAAATGAAAGAGTGCAACTTTTCACTCAAACTGCACAATTCTGACCAAAGTGTAAAGAAATTATCAAAAGTCAACCAAAAAGAGCACAGACATAAAATAAATGCCCATGAAAAATAGAAAAAATAAAAGTGTTTCAAATAACGTTACTCGAAGGACATATGCCTGACAGCTTCTTGTAAGTAATTCGAAAAAGTATGCATAGGCTGAAACACAAAACGTCTCCTGGCAAACTGTGATTCACTTTCAAAACATGCTCCATCCTTCCATGCAAGTTCAGTATCAAGTGTATTCAATTGTTCTGCTCCACTGGGTATACTGGTTATCAGAAAACACAAACACAGCCAGAAATTCACACTGCATAGTGAGACTTTTGCCTGTTGAGTCACTATGTTGAAACACATGTGATTGTGGGAGCTGTGCAGCATTTCAAACTCATGTAAAGGTGTATTAAACCACAATGGTCAAAGGAAAGAACTGTTACAGATTTGACGGTCCAGAGAACAGGTTTCATTCCCTTTGATTATTTTGCTCTCTGTGCACACACACGCACGCACGCACGCACACAACACAAACACAAAATCATAAAAATCTGTCGGGCACATGTCTTACACACCTTCAAGCAATTAATTAATTAGTGTTAGAAACTGTATCTGACAAGACTCCACTGAGTTAAATCTGCAAAACATGTAAAATCTTTTTTCTACAATAAAAATTTATATCAAAGGGGAAAAAAAAGAGAGAATGCAATACAAGAACATTCTAATGTCCCTACGTTACCAACAATCATACTACATGCATGACTAAGATTCAACGTTTGCGCTTGCTGAAGAAGAATCTGTGTCAGAGACAAAACTCGGTGACAAATAAAGACAGATTCTGCACAGTATTTTTTTTGGAGTAAAAACGACAGAACCAAGAACAAACTTTTATGAAATTCTATCAAATTTCGTTTAATTCTATGGAAACCAGTCTGAAATTCAAACTATACTTACTGTCATAGCATACTCTCTTGAAGTAGTGTATGATGCAATTCAATTTTTCCATCTTTCTAGAAATTGGCTGTCCTTGGAATAAACTGCAACACAATTGACAATACACATGAGGCATTACTCGAATCTTAAGAAAAATATCACAAAAATGAAATTAAAACAGAACAAAAACGAAACAAACAAAAATGCCATCACCTAAATGACACTCTCTGTATCCGCTTTTACACATAAACACAATACCACCACAATCTGAACAGTGATACTGATTTGGTGTACACAACATGAAATTACACAGACTTTTTTTAATTGTTATGCTTAAGTCAGTTTTTTTTCCCCAACTTCTTCACTGCCAATTGTATCATACAGCTGTGTCTGATTTTAGGATTTTTTTCTGGACAAATTATTTTTGTTACAATTTCACTGGCATTAAAATTCATTCAAATTACTTATAGCAATAAATTGCAGCACAAAATCACAATGTATCTACCCCCTTGGCTCACCTTCCTTGACTGTTCATTTTACTTACTTTTTGAAGTTGATGTCTGGATAGGAAGAGAATTCGGCTGTACGGGCCCGGGAGTTTCTGCGAGGAAAAGTGCAGAAAAAGGCGTTGGCCAGCAGGCAGGCAATTTGATGTTGACTGAGAGTCACCTTGTGTGCTTTCCCCTTCTTTAACAAAGGGATGGGCTGTACACACACACACACACACACACACACACACACACACACACACACGTGCACGCATGCAGACACACACACACACACATATGCACACACACACTCACATACACACATAAACAACAAGGTGCGCGCACGCAACACACACACACACACAAACACACAGGCGCATACACGCAACACACACAACTCTTATCAGTTTCAGTGTAAAGTGGTCAGAAGATCTCACTTACCCTTGAAATCTGAAAGCACTAAAACACACTTCACCTAATTAATCGGGGGATCTTAATCCATATCCCCATGTAATAAACATACTTATCATATCTTACAAGTGCACTAACTCAATTGATGCAAGAGACCATACTAACTGCAAAATACCCAACTGGATAATTGAGCAATCCGTGAAAAGATGTCTACTGTCAAGTGCTGTTGTCGTGCCCACCCCTATCCCGATATCCTGTTCCAACCTGAGCAACCATCTTCCTCTCTGGCGAAGTAGGTCAGAACAGAAATATCTGTTGCTAACCGCCAGGAAGAGGACAGCTGGGTAGGCAAGCAGGTATCAGTTGTAAGACATGGTAAATATGTTTATTAATAGGGAATTTGAATTAAAATCCCCCATTAATAGCACATGACTTCATCATATCTTACAAGTGCAGAGTGGCACTACCTGAAAGGTGGGTGATGATACCTGTTACTGGTTGGAAGTAGAGATGACATGCTGGGCTTAGACAGTGGAGGTGATGTGTTTACATTTTCCACATGATTTGTGATCATTTGATCCTTCAGTCATGCAGCTAGTATGGTCTCTTACATCAGCTGAGCTACTGCACTAGTAAGACATGGTTAAGTTACATGCTATTAAAAGTTTCATTTTTAAAATAACACACTGATAAGCTGTCTAGAGCTAGAGCTGAAAAAAAAAAAGAGGAGTATAAAACACTGTGTTTCACACAGAGATATTATCTTTTAATTAAACAAACATAATTCAGAAGATCAATACATCTCTTCAACTATCATACCAGCAGTAAGCTTTATGACAGCACAGATTATAAATCCTAAAAACCTGGGTGCACTCATGGAACCTGGACACATACACACAAGACATTCGAGATGGCCCTTTTGAATACATATAAATCAGTAACTGCCTCAACATGGAACTATGATACTCTTCTTAATCCTTTGACTCCCGCACCCTTTCCATCAACTGCAAAAACTCAACCCTTTGATTCCCTTGTCCTCTCCACCAGTTTCCTGCAGGAAGCTGGTGGATAGGATGAGAAAGTCAAAGGGTTAAGCGTTTGCTTTGCAAGCATGGTAAGCAATGATGGAAGTTGGTGGACAGGGTGTGGGAGTCAAAGGGTTAACTTTAACGTTAACTTTAGCTAACGGGACCACTTAAAACTTGTGGCCCGACTAAGAGTTGAACTGTGGCCTGCCCAATTGAAACCCATGACCTTTGCATTACCAACAACAAAACATTCATACCAAAATACACACTCCATTTAAGAGATCTTACCACACAGGCGTAAGTGATTTTAGATTCATCTAAAAACAGTAACAGTCTTAAAAAAAAAAAAAAAGAAAGAACAGCAAAAGAAAAACAATCATTTCTGTTGCTACTTACCTGGGTACAAAGATATGGGAGTTTCAAAGCAAGCCTGACCATCAAGGGAAGGACTTGTGCAAAGAAATGCTCTCTGTCTGCTGGTTTTAAGTACTGTAATCAAAGAAGGAAGTATATAAATATACCAACAAGATATAATCATCATCATCATATCATCATCATCATGCTATAGTAATAATAATAATAATACAATAATAAAACAACAACAACAACAATTTCATTTATACATTGTAAACAGTCATGTCAAAAGCATTCTCGCTGCACTATACAATGTTTATTTACTTATCATTTCACCAGACGGCAGATGCACATCACAGGTAGCCAGCAGAATAGGCCAAGCCAAAACAGCATTCAAGAAGATGAAAAGCATTCTTACCAACAAATGCCTATTAATTAACATCAGGAAGAGAGTTCTTGAATGTTATATAGAACCAATACTGCTGTATGGCTGCGAGGCGTGGACAGTCAACAAGCAAAGCCAGAACAAGATTGAGGCAGCCGAAATGTGGTTTCTAAGAAGAATGTTGAGAGTTCCAATGACAGCAAAGAAAACAAACGAGACAGTCTTGATGGAGGCAGACACAAGTAGATCACTCACAAGGAAGATCAGGAAAAGACAGGCAATATTTATAGGCCATTTTATGAGGAAGAGGGATTTGGAGCACCTGGTCACAACAGGAAAGCTGGAGGGAAAGAGAGCACCAGGTAGACCCCGGGAAGAAGATGCTAGACGGACTTGCAGAGCGGCTGGGGACAAGGAGGATGGAAGAGATGCTTGGGGTAACAAGAGATAGAGACAGATGGAAGTCCATGATCGCCAACACCATGCAGCAGGGCACCTGATCATGATGATTTACTGCCCAGTATGCTGAAGGCATGTAGGGCAGCAATGGAAGTCCTCCATTTCTGTCTGCTTTGGACCAGCCTCTGTAGAGTACCCATACGCATTTCAGGGCCATAAGGTCTTACAATTGTGTTTTACCATGTGTTCTTGGATTTCCTTCTCTTGTGTTTTCCTTCTGGTGTCCATAAAAAGGCAGTCCAGGTGAAGTTATCCTGCTCTCTTTATGATGTGCCCAATATGTCTCCGTCACTTTTTCATGGTGATAGTGCCCATATTCTCAATTTTATTTCTATTATTGTTATATGGTTGTTGATAGTTTGGTATGGTCACATTCTGCCATTATCCAGCATTTTTCTTATTATTCTTATAAGGTTGTTGATAGTTTGGTGTGGTCATATTCTGCCGTTCTCCAGCATTTTTCTTATTATTGTTATAAGGTTGTTGATAGTTTGATTAGTCACATTCTGCCATTATCCAGCATTTTTCTTATTATTGTTAGAAGGTTGTTGATAGTTTGGTATGGTCACATTCTGCCGTTCTCCAGCATTTTTCTTATTATTGTTATAAGGTTGTTGATAGTTTGGTGTGGTCATATTCTGCCATTATCCAGCATTTTTCTTATTATTGTTATAAGGTTGTTGATAGTTTGGCATGGTCACATTCTGCCGTTCTCCAACATTTTCCTTATCATTATTGTTGTAAGGTTGTTGATAGCCTGGTGTGGTCACATTCTGCCGTTCTCCAACATTTTTCTTATTACTGTTATAAGGTTGTTGATAGCCTGGTATGGTCACATTTTGCCATTCTCCAGCATTTTTTTATCATTGTTATAAGGTTGTTGATAGCTTGGTATGGTCACATTCTGCCGTTCTCCAGCATTTTTCTTATTATTGTTATAAGGTTGTTGATAGTTTGGCATGGTCACATTCTGCCGTTCTCCAACATTTTTCTTATTACTGTTATGAGGTTGTTGATAGCCTGGTATGGTCACATTTTGCCATTCTCTAGCATTTTTCTTATCATTGTTATAAGGTTGTTGATAGCTTGGTATGGTCACATTTTGCCATTCTCTAGCATTTTTCTTATCATTGTTATAAGGTTGTTGATAGCTTGGTATGGTCACATTCTGCCATTCTCCAGCATTTTTATTATTATTGTCACTGTTTTAAAGCCCAGCCGACTGCGCAGAACCATGCCAAGGCCTTAACCACCTCAAAATGTAAACAACAACCCCACTGAAAAACAAACAAACCCCAAAACACCACCACTCGGGAAAGAAAATTATGTACACATATCAATGCACTCAAGCACATAACCTAAGGACATACCACTGACCATTCCATCCAACTTACCACCTCGGGCTTTGAAAAACAAACATGAATATAAATATAAACATGACTAAGGACACTAAAGTATACGTAAAAACTGGCCTCAATCATCTAAAATTGCATCTGCATGTCACATTTCCTTGAAATCAAAACTGAACTTCATACAGGTACCCAATTATCGGTTCTAAGAGAAAGTAGAGCCAAAAACGCACTTAATATATGTACCCAGTTATCAGTCCTAACAGAAAGTATGTAAGACTTTATAGAATGCACACAGGTAAATGAATAAGTAAGGCAGAAAATGATAGAAAGAAATGACAGAAAGCAAAAAGAACAAGGCAGAAACAAAAGGAATGACAAAATGGAGGAAATCTCTTGCACAAAATATGGGTAGAATATTTATACTGACAGAGCCCCTGGCATCCTCAAGGGGGACTCCTGCATTCTGAACAATAAAGTACTGTGCAAAGGATAAAGCTCTGATACAGTCTCAGCAGTAGGGTATCAGAACATTATTAAATTTCAAATCAAATAGCTACAGACACTGACAAAATACAAAGGTAAAACAAGCACTGAAAAACACCAGTAACCAAGAATAATGGAAAGCAAAGTAATGTGAATAAATTCAAGTCTCCACCACACACATGAACACTGAGCATGTGCATGTATGTGTGTGCACATGTACACACACTCAGGCAAACAAGCACACACAGATGCACACAAGCGTGCTCACAAGCGCACACACACAAGTGCACACACACCGTGTAATTACAAACACTTAAAAGGATAAAGAGCTAGCATACACTCAACCTGTTGGGGTGTGACCCCTTGTTGCAAACTGTCATCTCTCTCTTGCTCATATACCCACATGAGCATAGAATCATACAATCAGACATACAGTCTTGCAAGTATCAAACACCTCTTGCTGAATAATGGAGGCAGAGTCATTGTGAATCTGCAAGAGGCTCCGTCATTTCAAGATTTGTTTTGAAATCTTCACCTAATAGCCAAAGAGTTTCAAATCAACACACTTCTGTTACCAGAAAGCAGGGCTTGTTGTACTCCCTAAACAGACAATTGCCTACACACAAAATGTATTTTCTCAAATTTTTATGTAGTAATACACAAACACATGCACAATCAACATCTGAATGACAGCTTTTTTGACATAACAAAAATCAGTCTGATTTATACAATACACAAATACTTCTCTAAGTTTCCCAAGCTAATTTCTGTCTCTACAGTTGACTTGAACACAACAAGGGAAACAAGACACCTTTGCACAACATCCCGTCCTTTCCCTCTCTCCATAGACAATATAAAAAAACTATAAGTTAAGCACACCAGAAGATAATTTTTTTCTCTCTTTATTTTTCATTGGAATTTAGAAAAACATTAATTCATACAGGAATCAAACTCACATGCTTGAAGTAATGGTGCAGCACTGTAAAGTTCCATTTGTTGACGTAGCGTTGGTTGTAACTCAGAATGGCTTCCTGAAAATACAAAAGACAACATTAATAATATATGACCATAGGTGACAAGAAAAAACAACAACTATAGGTCGACATACTCACAGATGCCGGAACACAATACTATGAAATGTTTGGTTTCATACTAGATAAATAAAACACAACAACAACAACCAAACAAACAAATAAACAATTCAAAACCCACAAAGAGTATTTTCTATGTTTGTTTTGTTGGTTGACTGGTTGGTGGTATGTGTAAGCATGTATGTGTGCACGCATGTTGTTTGATTCTGTTACATTGTTGTTGTTTATCTGGTCTGTAGTGATCATGCATTTATACGCACGCCAGCTCATGGGTTTGTGTGAAAGCTTAAGGCTTGTGCCATGATTATTTTGGATCTTCTCCCTCACATGGCACCAATGGTATCAGCGCAAATGGAATTCATTCAGAGCAGGAAGACGTTATCTTGAGAAACTGAAGCCGAAGCTTATCTGGTCTGTGGAAAACATAGTAACTGAAAAAGACACACGCACACACAACACACACAGACACAGACACAGACACACTCACACCTGCATGCATGCACACATCTGTATTCGCATAACTTTGCACAATCTGATGAAGCTTGATTTTCTAAAGCTCTACATGCTTTTCTCTTTGTTCTTTCCTTGTTTGACGTAACATTACTACCTGAATTTGACATAATCCACACCACACTTTTTTTTTTCAATCTTACTTACCTATCAATCTATTGATTGATTGATCAATTGATTCATTCTTTTATTTATTCATGTATGTATGTGTGTATGTATATATGTATGTATGTGTGTGTGTGTGTGTCTGTATGTATGTACATGTATATATGTATGTATGTATGTATGTATGCATGCATGCATGCATCATGTATGTATGTATGTATTATGTATGTATGTATGTATGTATGTATGTATGTATGATGTATTCATTATGTATGTATATTCATTTATGTATGTATGTATTTATTTATGTATTCATGTATATATCTGTTTATTTATTTTTCCATTCATTATGATTTTATTATTTTATTTTAGTCTAAAAGCATATATGTGAATAGACATTAAATAACAAAACGCCCCCCAACACACACACACACACACACTCTCTCCACATATACACAACCACATACATACACACTCCACACACACACAAACCAAACATGTATTGCATTATCATGTTTATGAATCAAGCAAGTGTTTCTGTTTTTCTACATGGGTATAAATCATCCTCACAATTTCATGCTGCATGTATACTGTACCTCCATTTCCAGAGGACCAGTGATGGGACCTTTCAAAGCCTTGGTGATCAAGCCCCACCTTTTCTCGAGCTTCATGTCGTTATTCTGAAACGAAAGAGGAAATCTGAAAAGATTTAAGCTATGCACACAAAAATAAACACAACCCACAGTCAGACAGCTGGGCAGTCCAGCTAGCTAGGTTGGTCAGTTGGTGATTGCCTGATCAGTCAGTTAGCTTGTAAATTGTGAGTGGTGTGATTAGTTAATTAACTCACTCGCTACATACAATTATGCCCCTCGTCATTCCCCTGATACGCATAATTTGTTCAGGTCATGAGAAAAATTCTCATACAAACAAATGAAAACAGAGAGCTTTGAAATTTAGCATGTTATATATTAAAAGATTGGTGTACAACATGCTGAAATTTCAACTGTCTAACTCCAGGCAATCCATTCAAACAACAATGTGTTTCAAGGAAAAAATGCTGGGGGTTCAGGGGGCCACACAGGCCCCCTGGCGGGGTGCAGGGGTAGAGTCACTGGTGGGGGTGTGGGGGCAACGCCCCCAGAAGCTGAAGCATTTTAGTCTAGTAAATGGAAATTTAACCCCCTCTGGTGAAAGATAAGTCAAATATTTTAATAAAAGAAAAAAAGGGCACAAGCTTTATTAACAATAAACAAAACATGCAACTTTTCCTCACTCTCTTTTGCCTCACCTGACAAACAAAAATTTTCGTTTGATGTCCTGATTCTGTCGTTGTGCTGCTTTCCTTTCAGGTGATCAACCAGTGCTCATTTACTGGTGGACTTGTAACTGATTTCCGAGCGGCAAAGTTTGCAGTATGCTTTACCGACGATCTTCAGTTTCTCAAAGAAACGAGCGAACTTATTGCCATCGTACACTTCCTGCAGCCAGTCCCATTTCCAGCGATTTTTGAAGCCTTCATCGATGTCAGCGATGGAAGTATTTAGTGGAATAAAGTCCCTACGTATACTCATATTTCAATGCGTCGATGGAATACAGAGAGTGACGCTTGTGAAAGAGGATGCGCAAATTGCGCGGGCAGTTGCAAAAGTAAAACCGCGCATGTGCTTACGGCTTGTTTTGAATAGTTTCGGTGATCCCAGTCCCGGTTCTCCATACTTTCAAGGAATTTTTTTTTTTTCCTTTTTTCCCTTTCGCGGACATTTGGATTGCCTGTAACCCTCATGGTTGCTGAGTAATGGTACAAGTAAAATTAGAGCAATTTTCAGGTGAAAAATGTCTTATACAATACACAGTCAGGTCAATATATCAGTTCCTACAATCACATTTTGAATGAACTTTCATAAAATCCAACTTGCACACTCTCCAAGTGCACTGAAGGAAGAGATTGTCTTGAAGAATACTGAGATGTCGAGTGTTGTTCAGCCATTTGCTTTTCCGTCAGCTGCTTTGCTGCAGAGCTAGTGGGTCATGAACTTTGCACTGTCTACACACTAATTGCAGAGTATAGTGACCTAATGGCCTGAAACGAGGCTAAGAATCACCGAAGAATCTATTTCTGGCCATCAGTTTCGGATAACAGAAATATCGAAAGCCCCACGAATTTTCAAAACCCCAAGTCAGATTTCTCCAATGCTTGTACACAAGCACTGTTGCGACATGATCGGGAAATCCCAATGCTCGAAGCGAGAGACTTAAGGGGTATTCTTTGTCAGTGAAGTTGCAAGTAGCTTGGCCAGTTGGTTGTTGGTGCATGGGTTGGGTTGGGTTGGCCTTGCCTGGTCCGATTAATTAGCTAGCTGTTACTGTTATTGTTGTTTAAAGCTCAGCCAACTGTGTACAGCCATTTCAGGGCTATAACCTGTTTACAAACATACACAATACTTCAACTGGAAAAAAAAAAAGAGAAAAGTACATTTATCAATGCATTCGCAAACATGATTTAAGATGCCCCTGGCGTTGACCACTCTGTCAAATTTATCACACAGGGGATTAAAAACAAAACTCAATACAACTTTAAACATAACTAAGGACACTAAAACATATATAAAAAAAGGCCTAAAATTACAAGGGTGCAACTCAGAAGAAGTAAAAAAAATGAAAGGGGTCCGGGGGCCGGCAGCGCCCTGTATGGGAAACACGGATTCAAAACACGGATTTTCCGTTTCTGACTCTTTTGAAAAAACGGATTCCGTCATCAAACGGAAAAAGTTGTACCCATGAAATTACCTAAAATTGCTTCCGCATATCTCATTTCCCTAGAGCCAAAAATGCACTTCATACATGTTCCCAATTATCAATCCTAAGAGAAACTACATAAGACTTTATGGAACACAGACAGGTGAATGGACCAACAAGGCAGAAAATGATAGGAAGAAATGACCACCTCCGAATGTACACCCCTGCCAAATCTCCCAAGTGCACAGACAAGCTTGATAAGGTCACACCTCCACCCACCACCATCTTTTTTTTCCTCCCCTTCCTCCATGAAATACTACCCGCCTGCAGTGAATGGTCCTACTATTGTTGCTATGCACAATGAAACTGTATGCTACACATTTTGAGCTTGATGGTTGGAGGCAAAAATCAAAAATCAGCTAAGGCCAAAACCCCTTCATGAATGGGCTGCGTGTAGATCAGTCTTCAGTGTCTGGTCTGTATAATCCACATTTCCACCAGCTACAAGTAATTATAATGCTGTCAGACTCTTCTTCATCAAAACTATTTTCTGAATTACTGTATAATCAGTCAAAATTTCTTCCTCATGCACCTGAAGTGCTGTCAAACATCAAAGACGAGTACAACTGTGAAGCAAGACATTTTTGGTGAAAACCAGTTTTGATTCTCATAAAAATAAAACCAATTTGGCAAGAGTTACAAAGGTCACTGAGTCAAATAAGGAAAGCCACAAACACAGAAAGCCAATCACTTTCATGAATCCTTTCTGAGACAGTCAGAGGTTTTCTCCCATTAATATTATACTGAAACATGTGACAAACTACCTCCATTAATTCTACATTCGACAGCCAAGGGTTTAAAAAATACAAAAAGTTATTAACCTGTACACTATCCTTTAAATCTATGAATACTGCTCTGACCTTTCACAGGTTCAGATGTCAAAGGGTTAATTAAATATTTATTTTCAAATCACTCACCCCATCACTAACTGGATAATGGCTCTGGCTGGAGCAGGGCATGCGCACATGATGGTCATCCCAAACATCATGGTATGAAGAGGGATATGACACAGGAAGTGAAGTCGCATTGAACTGGAACTGCACAAAAACAGATCTGATTCATGCATAAACACTAGTCAATTACAAGATTTTATATGTTTAGACATACTTGAATTACAAAATAACTATGACAATAACAATAAGAATGATAATGATGATAACAATAAACTACAGCATTAAAAACAGTTTTTGAAACAAAACAGGAGATATGGTGAGGGTCTGGGGGCCAGTATAGGCCCCCAGTGGGGTCCAGGAGCAATGCCCCAGCAGGAGTCAGGAGGTGGAGCTCCCAGAAGCTGAAGCACTTCTTTGAATTGAATTGGGTTAAAAGTCTTTTAAAAAATCATTATCTCTCCTCGAAACCTCTCTCTTTCTATCCACACACATAAATTTTAAACATCATAAAGACCGAGTCTGTGTAAGCAGAACAATTAAGTGACATACACGGTTCTGAAAATGGCTGTGTGTGTGTGTGTGTGTGTGTGTAGTGTGTGTATAAACATATAGGCCTACACTGTGTGTGTTTGGTGAGTGTGTGAGTGTGTGCATAGTGTGTGTGTGTGTGTGTGTGTGTGTGTGTGTGTGTGTAAGTGTGTGTGTGCATGCATGTGTGCGTATATGTGTGTGTGTGTGTGTGTGTGTGTGTGTGTGTGTGTGTGTGTGTGTGTGTGTGTGTGTGTGTGTGTGTGTGTGTGTGTGTGTGTGTGTGTGTGTGCGCGCGCGCGCGCATACATGTATGATCACATGCGTATGTAATTGTCACAAATGAGCATACTTGTGTCACTGTATGTGAGCATGTGTGTGTGAGCAAGAGAGAAAGACGGAGAGAGAGAGAGGGGAGGGTGATCAATGTGATCTTGATTCACGAAATTGCAGGTTCGCAAAATGCAACCAATTCCAAGCCTCTGTTTTGCTTTCTTATCACTCCTCCAACCCTGCTGTCACACACCTTCTTTTGCCGTCACTCAGTGTTCCAGTGGTATGCATACTTTTTACTCTGCTTTTTACTCTCATTTCTACAAGTCGACAACACATTGAGATATAACAGTAGAATGAGAATTATGCCACAGCAAATACTGCCGATAGAAGTTTGCAGTACTGAAATTGTTTCAGAGCTTTTCTCTTTGTCCCAAGTTTTTTTTTCTTTCTTTTTTTCCCCTACCCCACCACCCCTCCTTCTGGGCAGAGATTTTTTTTTTTTTTGCACTAAGATGTGAAGAAATACTGGCGGACATGGCAAAGATGGCAGAACAGTTATCATCCCTGAAAATACAAACAGAGCCAAACTATACCCGAAGGTGTACATATGAATTTTATATGTTTACATTGGAACTATGTTGAATGTAATCTGCAATGTCACTGTGAAAAAAAAAACCATACTAAATATAACAATAAAACACATCAGCCAAAAGTCTGTACTCACAGGCAGTTTGATGCAGATATCATGGTCATTGACATCACTCTTCACCAGCTTGAGACCAGGAGGTAAACATGAAGGAGCTGCATTCAGTTTGTCTAGTGGCTTTCCCTGCACACATAAGTACTTAGGTATTTACATTAGTCCCATGCCTTATCTTGGGCTGACTGGTTCTTTTGGTACAGCCGTGGACTCAACATATGTTATGTCAAGTTCAATGCCAACATACACTATTAAAAACCGGCCTGTTCAATGCCCTTCTTAGTGCTTCCATCATTCAGATGGTGTCAGCCTAGTGTTTCGCAGGTCCCTCTCCTCTTGCCATTTCAAGACCTTGCCAGCCCATAGGGTTTTGCACAGGCTCAAGGAGTCTGCAGGATAAACTGTTGGCAGATTTGGATGGAATGTGTATGGAATTGCCTGAGTGCGATGATTCCCTCTTGAAAAAACTACAAACTATGAACCATGCCTTGCTGTTTAAATTTTAAATGTGAAATAGTTGCTGGTATTCAGATAGTGTGAGTGTGAATGTGAGTGTGTGAGAGTGTAAGAGAGAGAGAAACAGAGAGAGAGACAGACAGAGAGAGTGAGAGAGAGTGTGTGTGTGTGTATGTGTGTGTTTGCGTGTGTGCTTGCATGTGTGCGTACATGTGTGTGTGTACCTGTGTGTGTGTGTGTACCTGTGTGCATACCTGTGTGTGTATCAGAGTGTGTGACAGTGAGGTATAGGTGTTATAAAATGTACAAAAATGTGTTTGTGCATGGCATAAGTGAATGAGTGAGTGAGCGATCCAAGTTATTTTGCAAAAGAGTAGCTTTAAGTAAGCTGAACAGAGTTAAGAAAGTGACAGAGTGAATATACACCAATCAAATTTAGAAAACACTGGGCATGTCCTTAAAACAATAAATAATTTTACTTCCAAATAATTCTAAGCAAGCTTACTTTCCATGGACGGTTTGCATCCCAGGTACTGGGTTTCTTATGGAGGTTTGGATCTTCATCTTCATCCACAGCAGAATTCTGAGAATCAGTCATGTTCTGCTCGGAACTGTAAACAAAGCAAGAAAACAAACATTACATATTGCAGTGAAGTCATTACAGAGTTTGAGACTATAACATAATGTACTACAATAAATGCTTTAACATACTGATCATACAACTCAATTTCATCATCATAAACACATAAAAAAGGAACAAGAGTGTCTATTTAACTGATGAAACAAGATGTGCAAATCTTCAGTCAACTGGCCTTTGTCAAGAGCACAAAGAAAACAACAAAGAAACAGACAAGATTTAGGACAAAAAAGCAGATTAGATAATGTCTGTAATGTTTTCTTCAGCTGGAGAATATAACTTTTCAATATCTTCAGATCAGGATTAAAGCAAAAATCATTCTGAACTATGGCCGAACGATGTGGTTTCACTAAACATTAAAACAAAGCAGTTGCCAGTATTCTGAGATGGCTTATTCTGGCGTGATACATCCATTAGCAGTTCTCCCCATCACTCACTCCACACACACACACACACACACACACACACACACACACACACACACACACACCTGTAAACACACTTTAAAAATCACACATATAAACATGTGCAGACATACAGACACCAACATAGAACACAACACAGCAGTGCTGAACATGCCAAAATCATTACAATTTTTACAGATTCATCAATGCAATCAGCCGAAAAAGAAGAGTTAAATGTAAAAGTGTGGTGAGTGTGGTGGCTTCTCCCAGCACATGTTCCTTTCAAGAAGGTCATGTAGTAAAGTGGAGAGTGAGTTGAAAACCAGAGAGTTCATATCATCAACAAAACAGTTTACAGACTTATTTGATCTTTCTTTTATCTACTCTGTATTACTCTGATGTCTTCATCATAACAATACAGTGGTGCCATTATAATAAGCCTCAACCATAAACATACAATAAAACTGACGGCTTCTTCAAATAATATCAATCATACTTTTGATTTTTACATCCAAGCTACCAAACACTAACTTAGCTAATGCTAGTATAGACCTACACAAATTCCAAGCCTGTTCTTACCAAAAACGTCTTTCACACCACAGGCCTGGCATTTTACTTAGGCATGAACAAAAAACTTGTACATAAAGGACAGGTAAGGTTTCATCATGTGGCTTTACAAACAGACTTGGCATAAAGATTTAACATGAGTCACATGCTATAACTGTCATGTGATGTAATATCAGTACAAGTCCAGGAGGGCCTACATATGCAGCATACAATACCAGTACATGTGTACCAATACAGTCCAATACAGTGATTGGCTCTGGCTGTATAAGAAGCAAACTGGAACAAAATTTTACAAATACAAAACCTATATGAACAAGAGAGTTATCATCTTTTCATGTCAATAAAAGACAACCCTGTTTCCTTTTCTATTTTGGCAAATCCATTCTCCTATTTAGAACAAACCAGAATATATTCTAAACTCTGAACAGCAATCCATAAGTCATTTTTAATGAAAACAATTTCAGCTCAATACATACATAAATATATATTCAATAAATCATACTGACTACAACAATCAAATCAAATTTCAAACAAAGAAAAGTTACTCGTTTGTTGTTGTTTTATCTATCTGTCTGTCTGTCTAGTCTAATCTAGTCTGGACTAGTTTAATGTATATATCTACATTATATATATATCATATCTTTTTCTTCTTTTGATTATCATTATCATCATCATTATCATTATTATTATTAGTATTAGTATTATCTAAATTTGACTTACTCTGATGTTGCAAAGAGATCTTGTGAACCTGACATGTCATATTTCTGAGTGTCCCCAGCTTTCTGTCCACCGCTGTTTGTAGAAGTGGACGCAACAGCTGGATCTGCTTTCTCTGCACAAGATGATTATGTAATGGTAAACAAAGCGTGTTACTTTAATCCTTTGACTACCGCACCCTGCCCACCAGCATCCTGCGTTGCTAACCATGCTAGCAAAGCAAAAACTTAACCCTTTGATTCCCTCGCCCTATCCACCAGCTTCCTGCAGGAAGCTGGTGGATAGGGTGAGGGAGTCAAAAGGTTAAGTTTTTGCAGCTGGTGGATAGGGTGCGGGAGTCAAAGGGTTAAAACCATTAATCTTGATACAAAACCGTGCTCTCAATAAGCATCTCCATAACTTGATCAAAAATTGAAAAGACACTTTGAGGTAAAGCAAGGAAAACTGTGATGGGCAAAGCATAAGTGGTCTTCTTTCTGTTTCTGCTTTGGATCGTTTGTTTGTTTGTCTCATTGTTTGTTTGTTTTTTTGATCTGGGATGGAAGTTGGGCTGATGAAAATAAGGTGAAAGAGGTGATAAATCATGCTGGTAAGTGGATAGGGAATGTGTATCATGGTAATAAAGGGAACTGGTTTCTATACGAGCTATTAAATGGGAGTAGAGAAGATTCACAATAGTGGTCACACTGCCATGGGACAAAATACTATGGGCTGCATCATATTCAATTCATAATCTGTGTGGTTAAGAGCATGTATTTCGATGTAATACAAGTGTGTGTGTGTGTGTGTGTGTGTGTGTGTGTGTGTGTGTGTGTGTGTGTGTTGTGTTGTGTTTTGTTGTGTTGTGTTGTGTTGTGTTGTGTTGTGTTGTGTTGTGTTGTGTTGTGTTGTGTTGTGTGTGTGTGTGTGTTGTGTGTGTGTGTGTGTTGTGTGTGTGTGGTGTGTGTGTGGTGTGTGTGTGTGTGTGTGTGTGTGTGTGTGTGTGTGTGTGTGTGAGAGAGAGAGATACATACATATTCCCAAGCATCCTTAACTCACTCGGTATGACGGAATGCTATAGCGGTCGTGATGAAAGGCACGGTTTCGTACGATGGAACGCGATAGCGATTTTGATAATTAAAAATTTTTCCATGCTCCCCTTGTGATAGCCACACTGGTCACTGCAAACGTGTCAAGGGGAAAATTACTTCGTGAGATTCCGTAGCCATACACTCATCGGGAAACGATTGACTTCGGCACCCCACACGACTGGCTAATCTGCATTCATATCGAAAATGGCGTCGCAGGCGAGTACAAGTTTTCGAACAAAGTAGATCGCAACGGCGGCGTTTTACTGCTGCTGAAGTGATTGAAGTGCTTCAGACTGAAGGATTGGACATCGAGGAGTATGATAAAGATAATGGTGAAAGTGGCCCAGTTTCAGATGACAGTAAAATGGGAGAGGGAGGCGAGTGTACACGTCACGAGAGGCGAGCGGTCAGCAGGCCAAGTACAGTGAGTCACATGTCTGATGGAGTTTTCATTCACTTTCCTATGCATGACTGGCACGAAGATTTTAGTTTTTCTCCCACTTTGCCTCCGTTCTCTGGCTCTTGTGGCTTGCATGTCCCAGTTGAGTGCCACACCCCCTTTGATTTCTTGAATCAGTTTGTGACAAGACTTTCTAAATTCCATTGTCATAACAGAAGGCATTAGAGAACTGAGTGGCAAGCAGAATGAGCACTTCTCCTGTCCTCTGCCACCCATCCCCAGCGGTAGGAAGAACTATAGTAAGTGCCATGTGTGTAGTGCTGGCAGCAGGAGATACCCGGAGGTTCAACTGCGGCAAACCCCCAACTGATGTAAAAAGTGTGGGGTTGCCCTCTGTGACAAACTATGCTAGCCCAACAAGACCATCACCTGCTTCCAACTGTATCACTCAGTGCAGAACTACACTGATTGTTAGGAAAACAGTGCATAGGGACTGAAGCATCCGGTGTGCTCCTTTTTTTTCCAAATTCCCCTGTGTAACAATTTGTAACATTTATTAATACAATATCACTAATAATCTTTTTTTTTCCCTGAGCAAAGTCTACTTTATTCATGTTGTTTTGTGCATACAAAGACCTTCTCACCTTTGACTGTGTGTTCACGGAGCTGATCAGAATGTGTGACTGTACAGTGATCCTGACCACAAAATTTGGGGTATTTTCAACATGGCACATGAAGAAGAAATATTCAAGGAAGAACTTCAATATTTTGGCATGAACTAACCCAGCATGTAAATATTCAGATCTGAAAGTTTCATTTTGTTCCTTTATATTTTGTATTTTTTGTGATTTGTTTCCTAACCCTTCAAAATGGGCCATCATCCCTGGGGAAACGCAAGGGGGAAAACTCTCCGTCCCGAGTGAGTTAAATAATCAATACTTTGTCTTTTTCAAATCTGACAATTCCTATCTCAGTAATATATATCATAATTCATAAATGCTTTTTTTCTTCCAGTAAATGTTGTGAACAGAAATACTACAAGCATGGCAAATAATTTTCAACTTCATAGGCCATGTACTATGAACACATTAGATAAAATAAAGTTACAACTATCATAAATGAAAAGTGTGTTCAATTCCCTTTCAGAAAAACATAGGTTTTATATACTTTCCTTCAGTAGTTTTTATGCTAGAATTTTTTGTTTATTATTACCCTCCGCAACCAAAAAACCCTTGGCAAAAAGTTGTCACCGAGCATAAAATAGGCTTGGCAGTGAAGGGGTTAAGTAGTTGTCTAGGTGCAGATCTTTGAATAAGATAACAAACTGACATCCCATGTTCAGCACATATTCGATGCATGTTCAAGACTCCGAGCCCACGCGACAAAGGAATTGTCTCTGGCAAAATTCTGCCAAAACATTCACTTTCTTGGGTAACAGAAATACATGCACACAGAAAATGAAAGAAAGGGATGGTGTTGCACCATGGTAACACGAGAGACAGCAGCCCCAAATTTCACACGGTAAATCTACTGTGATAAAAAATGTAAATACAATTCAAAATACAAATAAATACAAATTTTCAAACTATGGGCTTTGTGAGTAGTGTTTTTGTGATTCCAAACTAGTCACAATAGTGAGGACACATCTAGAGATTTGAGAATGTCAACTAATAACAGACCTCCATTGCATGGTGCACAAATCCGAGATACTTTAGTTGGCTCTGCCCTGCTGGCTATTAATAGCACGCATCTTTCCCCTTCCCTTCCACTCCCCACACCCTTTTCACCTGTCCCGCTGCTTGAGTTCTAAGACGCGCTACAGAGATAAGACTTTGGTCGACCCTGCCTGGCTAAGAATAGCACTCGCAGGCAATGCTGGCTCGCAACTAAACGGAGTCAGAATGGCTGGGAAAATGCAGCCGTGATTGGTGTACTCATTCTGCTTAGTACAAATGTACATTGTAATGCATACATTATGACTAATGTAAAGCTACAAGACATCATATATGTAAATAGTTTTTATAAATATTCTGCCAAACTCACAAAAGCTACAAGACATCATACATGTAAACAGTTCTTAATATTCTGCCAAATCACAAGTAAAGACTCATACATGTAACATTCTATAAATATTCTGCCAACTCACAAAAGCTACAAGACATCATACATGTAAACAGTTTCTATAAATATTCTGCCAAACTCACAAAAGCTACAAGACATCATACATGTAAACAGTTTCTATAAATATTCTGCCAAACTCACAAAAGCTACAAGACATCATTTATGTAAACAGTTTCTAAAAAATTTAATATTCTGCCACACTCACAAAAGCTACATACATGACATCATATATAATATATATGGTTTCTACAGTCTGCCAAACTCACACTTATAATGCATGACATACCATTTCTTGAATTTTTGTCTTTGAAGTAGGGACACTCTGCAGAGCTGCTGCAACAGTTAACAAACCAAACAAAAAATCAGCTTTTTTTTCTTTTTTGGGGGGGGGGGGGGGGTTTAGAGTTTGTTGTTTTGTCAAAATTTACTGCCTAGTTACGATTTAATGCATGCAGAGTTAAAGCCCCCGTTGTCACCAAAAGTTGTTTTCGATAAAGCATCTAAATTGGATTTTGTTGTAGTGGTTGTCTAAAATGTACTTAGTTCACATAATATCACACATGTCTGCCCATTTTATCTTGAAAAAAAAAACCATGCATGCACATTTCAGCTGGAAAAAACAACAAGTACAACACTGATACCATCACTATCTCGAGACAATAACTAGACACCACCGGCACCTGTAACCATTCACGTCAACTGAACTGGTCAGAAAATGTTCATGCTGTCTGCAAAAAATTCAGTCTGCAAAAAATCCAGTCAGCAGTTATACTTCCTGAGGATGGGGCAAGGGGTGTGACTATGTTGTGGTGTGTGTGTGTGTGTGTGTGGTGTGTGGGGTGTTGTGTGTGTGTGTGTGCGTGCGCGCGCACATGCATGCATGTGTATACATGTGTGTTTGTGTGTGTGTGCACATGGTGTGCGCATGCATATCTGTGAGTGTGTGTGAATGCATGTGTGCATGTATATGTTGTGTAACCTGATATGACACTGATATAACTGCAGACCCAAGTTTCCTTGCTGTTCTAAAAAGGACAAATAAAAAATGTTGAAAATTTGAATCTTGAAAGCAACATGTCACCGAAGGTTTCATTTGTAACATTTGTGTACATGTATTCACAAGGAAGGCAAAGAGAAACGAGGAGATATACAGGAAGATAAATAAAGAAATCAGGAATAGGTGCAATGAAGCTAAGGAAGCTTGGCTGAAAACAAAATGCAAAGAAATAGATGACCGACACAAAACAGATTCTCAGGGTATGTACAGACGAATTGAAGAAATTGTCCACAGGAAAGAGACATGAACATCAACTGTTGCTTAAAATCAAAAGATGGTACGCTTATCATGGAAAAAGACAAAATATTAGAAAGATGGGGAGAGTACATTAAAGACCCTTTTGAAGATGACAGAAATGAAGAATACACTATAAGAAAGAACTTTGAAGGACCACCCATAATGAAAGATGAAGTTAGAGCAGCACTGAAAAAGATGAAACCAGAAAAAAACCCAGGACCAGTCAACATTACTACAGAGACGATTGAAGCCCTGGAGGAATTTGGTATTGAAAAAATAACAGTCCTCCTAAATGAAATTTACGACACTGGAAAAATCCCCAAAGATATGTCAAAATCAATTTTCATTGCTCTTCCAAAGAAGGCAGGGGCTATAGAATGTGAACTCCATCACACAATCAGTTTGATGAGTCATGTAACAAAAATCCTATTAAGAATAATCATGATGAGGACAAGGAATAGAATCAAAAGATAAATAGCAGATGAACAGTGTGGATTTGTAGAAGGGAAAGGACCTGTTAATGCCATAAACATCCTAAGAACTATCATAGACAGGTCAATCGAAATGAATAAGGATTTATATTTATGCTTTGTTGATTATACCAAGGCTTTCGATCGGGTAAGACATGAAGAACTGATCAACCAACTAGAAAGACTCAATATTGATGGAAAAGATCTACGAATAATCAGAAATGTTATTGGGAACAAATAGCTGCAATGAGAATAGAAAATGATATAAGCTCTTTCCAAAACACCAAAAGAGGAGTCAGACAAGGTGTGTTTTGTCACCAGATCTGTTTTCACTTTACAGCGAAAACATCATGAGAAACCTTGAGGAAGACCCTGGATTAAAGGTTGGAGGAAAAATATAAACAACATTTGATACGCAGATGACATTGTGCTTATTGCAGAAAATGAAAGGGACCTACAAAACCTTGTGAATATACTAGAAATAGAAAGCAAAGGTAAAGGGTTGGAACTAAACAGCAGGAAGACTGAAGTCATGGTGATCAGTAAAAAACATGAAATCCCTCAAGCAAAATAACAGCAAACGGCACAACCTTGAGACAGATTGATAAGTTTAAATACCTGGGAACGATCATTTCACCAGACGGCAGATCAAATCAGAAATAACCAGCAGAATCGGCCACGCCAAAACAGCATTCAAGAAGATGACAAGCACTCTTACCAACAAATGCCTATCAATTAACATCAGGAAGAGAGTTCTTGAATGTCTTATAGAACCAATACTGTCATACAGTTGTGAGGCATGGACAGTCAACAAGCAAAGCCAGAACAAGACTGAGTCAGCCGAGATGTGGTTTCTAAGAAGAATGTTGAGGTTCCATGGACAGCAAAGAAAACAAACGAGACAGTCTTGATGGAGGCAGACACAAGATCATTCATAAGGAAGATTAGGAAAAGACAGGCAACATTTGTAGGCCATTTTATGAGGAGGGGGATGGTCACAACGGGAAAGCTGGAGGGGAAAAGAGCACCAAGCAGACCCTGGGAGAAGATACTAGATGGATTTGCAGAGTGGCTGAGGACAAAGAGGGTGGAAGAGATACTTGAGGCAACAAGAGATACAGACTGATGCAAGTCCATGTTCGCCAACGCCATGCGGCAAGGTACCTGATGATGATGATGATGATTAACAAGTACAACTACATACAACTCAGGACGAAGGACATTAGCTAAGAATGAATTAGGTGAAAAGCCTACAGTTGATATTCCTTGACGTGTGCAATTTTGAAAATTTCTTTAAATAGTGTTTTATTTGATCATTGTTCCTGCCAAGTAAAAATTCAAGTCACTTATAATTTTAACCAGTGAACACAGACTATATTCTCTTTGACAAACATACATACTTATCAGATTTGGAATTTTCCTCATGCTTTTGTCTCTTTTCTGCTGCCTCCAATACCTTTCTTCTTATTTCAGGGTCCATGTCATCCTCTGATTCTGAAAATGATGATACAGTAAGCATGAAAGAACAAGTGGTGACATCTTTCCACATCTTTGTCTGTAAAATAAATAACAATACTATCAGATCATACAACACACACCATTTTTAGTGATTCTTTTCAATTTCACTGAAATTGAGCGTGTTTGGACTAACATGTTAGCAACAAAATATTTTTTTCATTTTAAGCGGATTTAGCTATGAAAACACACAATGAAAGCTTTCATTCAACTGCTATTCTCACAAAACACACATGACATTACACTTAAACTTTTGCACTTACAGCTCCTTTCATAATGGAAAAACAAATGAATGGATGGTTTGGCCATAAACAGACAAGAAATATTGAACTTCAAAATCCTCATACCTTCCAAAAATTTTCTGAAATCATAATCAAGCCATAATAATAACATCTACCATTTATACAAAAATAAACAAAACAAAATCTGTCTGTTCTGTATTGCACACTTTTCAAAAAAATCTCCTCATTGTAAAATCCTTGGAAATCAAAAACAATGACGATCAAGCTATTCTATAATCTGTTTTTTTACAAAAAAATAATAAAAACAGAAGAAAATATTCATCGCTTAAACACAAGTATTTCTATCTGCAAACCTCCATGCAAGTGAGAAACTAAAACAGATCAAGAACCGCCTTTTTTTTTTTTTCATATTTGTGTAACACAAACTCACAAAGGCACAAAAATAAAGTTTTGGATGGCGTATACCTACCAGATTATCAACATTTCAATCAAGTCTTGATACAGTCAAAAGGTAAAAGAAAATTAGACCTATGTATACCTAATTTAAGATAAACTCATGCTTAGATGTCTCTATTGCAAGACAAAATTGAATGGTCTCAATTTCAAACCAGAAGAACAAGAAAATCAATGTAAGCACGTCTCCAACAAGACAAAACAAAACAAGCGCAAATTTTCGGCCAACTAGCCTTTGTCAAGCGCGAACGCACGGTCACAGACAAATCACAGACACCAAACAATGGATAATAAAAACGGGACTAAAAACTTCCTGCCGCCTCGTCCAGTGGGTAAGAGATGGAAACTGTGTCTCAATTTCCCAAATGTTAGATCATCTTCCATCTCATCCGGGGAAAAAAAGTATTGTTATTTGTTGCTTACATTAAAATGATTTATCAAAAATTCATGATCTTACACCACTTCAAACGGTGTACTGAATTCTCATAACAACATCACTTTGAGCTTCGTCATCTCACTTTGAAATCAAGACCCAAGACAGTCACCATGTTTTCATAATGAAATAATCATACTTTACATCATATAAGGTTAGGTTCTGTCTTCAGGTCAGCTGGCCCAAAAATTGTGCTCATCTTGTTTTGTGAATTGAATGTTTTCTTATTCTATTTAAGTGTGTTTCTGGTTAGGTCTTAAAAACAAAACACAAAAAAGGTGATGGTAAACATGTTAATTTACGTGACGAAAGTCATTGTTCACAAGTGCAGATATTAGTAGGCCAGTGTGACTTTGAAAGCCTTGTGACATTCAAAATGTTAATTACATCCCCAAGAATGGACCACAGATGAATGTTATCGACCCAGTACATATAAACACTTAACACATGAAAATGATACCCATTCATGTCTATATCGAAAAAAAGAAAAACCAACAACAACAACTGAAGACAGATTGAATAACCACTGGCATCTCGCCGATACATAGATGATAAAGCACGTTGTTAATAAATCTGAATCTCCATTTGTGTGTGTGTATGCATGAGTTTAATGTGTGTGAGTGAGTGAGTGAGTGTGTGTGTGTGTGTGTGTTTGTGTATGTGTGTGTGTGTGTGTTGTGTGTGTGTGTGTGTGTGTGTGTGTGTGTGTGTGTGTGTGTGTGTGTGTGTGTGTGTGTGTATGTGTGTGCGCACACACATGCATACATGCTGCTTTTGTACAATCCATATATTTGTATGCTGTGCAGTTTGTCAATTTTGAAAGTTTGAAGTTTGCAAGTCTTATGCTATTTTCATTTTTCTCCATCTAAGAAGACAGCATACAGTATCAAGGGGGCAGCTGGATTCATCCATTCAGATGACAAGACCAGTTCACAGCAGCTGCACTTTAATGACCAGGGCCTCAACACATGTGAATCCAAATCCATCCAATACATTAGAGTTGGTCACACTGTCCTTCCCAAAAGATGCATATGATGATCACAATGAGTGCATGTGAAACTTTTGATGTTGTCAGATGTGCCTTTCACACCAGCAGAACCAGCTGAAAAATACTGAAATTTTATGTATATTTTCGCTTTAGTTCACTATTTCAGCTTATTTACTGGCTTGGTGTTGTGATAGCTCAACACCTAGATATATAGCCAGATGTTCAGTCATCTTAGTGCTTGATTGGTCTTGCTGATCAGTCATTATTTCCTTGCTGAGAGAGCCATGGAGGTCATCATACCACTTTTAATGAGTTGACTATCTTCAGCTGTCATCCATGTTTGGTGTTGCTACAAACCCATGGACTGACAATGAAAATTTTCTGTTTTTGCAAGAATGACCGTGGGATAAAAGGCATATGCTGCCACTGTAACTGTGGCTCATAAACTAGATGTCAGTGCCTATGTAACCTACGATCCAGACACAGTTCTCCAAGAATGAGCTGTTCATAAGTCATGGCATTCTTGCTGTAGAATGCAAAATCATATCATGAAATAACCATTAAAAAAACAAGTCTTCTTTCCAATGTATGCATGAATAATTTACCCAGTTTTCTTTTAGGCCCCTTGTCGCTAGCTGGCTTTGTTGTGTCACTGTCCGGCAGTTTTCCACTGCCACTCGAACTGGAAGCTGATGTGAACGAGAGTTTGGTTTGGATTAGAGGCTTGCGTTTGTTCCTTTTTCCTGGGCTGGACATTATAGCATTGGCACCTGCAGTAAAAAAGTAGGCACCCATCTCACATCAACTATACAACTATTTCAAGCTTGGAAAAAAAAAAATATATATTGTTACTGAACCCAGAAGCAACAACACTATTACTGCAGTGCTAGCCTCTGAAAAGTGCCATCAACAACAGTTCCACTTGTGGAAATGCAACAAAGTGCCATCAACAACAGTTCCATGTGTGGAAATACAACAAAACTTATTATGGCTGGGGTACTTGGAAAAAAATAACACACACACACACACACAGCTACAACCCCTTTGCTGCACACAATGTGTGGTCAGGAGACGGAAAAATGGGAACAGTTGGATCGTGGGTGGGCATATGGGTAGTAGGCAGGAACTCACGTAGAAACAGAGGGAGAGCTTTAAGAAGCAAGAAATTACTTAACACTAACAGTAAACTTCTGAGACATACTAAGCTTGTGTCCCATATGATATAATGATGGTTTGCTCTTTAACTTTGAGTGAAACTGAAACCAGATGATTCTGATTAGATAAATGTTTGCTGAAAACTAGACAACCAATAAACCACACTGGTAATATGGCAATGGTGAAGTTTAGCCCTCTTACGGACTTTGTGTAGAGATTTCTATATGATGTAATAGGTCAAGAATTACTCCTAGTACTGGCCCAACATAACTGCATCATAGGCTTCTTGAATTTTGCATACGAATACGATGCAATCAGTTCTAATCTTAAACCCTACCCCAAATCTTCAACTTTGGTATCAGTCTTCTCCATGAATGACTTAGGGCTATGGTTATATTTAGCATACATGTATCATTTCATTGTATGGCCCATTAGCTGTTGTTTTACAGCCACACTTATAACGCTGGTGTTGTGGGTTCAACTCTTGCGCAGGCCATGGTCTTCATGGCCCACAGCCTCAGTTGTTGAAGCACCATACTCGTAACACATGGGGTGTGGATTAAACACTCAGGTGGGCCAGACTGTTATATTAACAGGCTGACAGACTATGTATTGGTGCTGTGGACTCTGGATATGATCAGCTCACAACATAAAAATTAGCCTGTTTGTTGCCCATCTTAATGCTTCTCCAGCAGTGGCATCAGCTTAGCATTTGACAGGTTCTGTCTTCTTCCATTTCAAGACCTTGCCTGCGCAGTTGCGCTGGCTCAAGTGATCTGCAAGATTATAACAAATGGCAGACTGGGTGGGATGCATGTGGAATTGTGCCAGTACTAGTATGACTCGTTATACTCCAAACTATTACAATATTAGCATAGTCATGTTTTCACAAAGTTTAGGTAGGCCCTACTTAAGTCTGGCCATATATTCATGCACAAAAGCTACGAGAGAGAGACTAGAGAGAGAGAGAGAGAGATCTGCGGAGCAACAGAGACAGGGCTAAATTACACCATTTCAACGCATTTCACTATCAATCAATTTAATATCCTAGATCAAGCTTGGGACAAGCTTAACTTTGGGCCAAAACAAACGAAAGACAAAGTGAAAGTCTCCAAACACAACGTGACAACCAACTGCAATTCAGATTGAATTCTTCATCAGTTACAAGCACAATCACTGACCAAATTGTGAGAAGAAATGGCTGCGAGTGCTCCTTTTAAGAATAAGACAGTGCTGATGCCAACAACTGTATTTGAAGCACAGATGTCTGATCATCAGCAATCAAGAAAGAATGAAACTGAAACTTTGTTACGCTTGCCTGTAATTAGTGCAATAGCCGATATATTGCCTTTGTTAAAGGATAGGTTTAACGCGGAAAATCTCGTACAATTACGTTGTCTGTGACATGGAGTTTGTTTGCTTCTATGAGTTGCTTTTTATATTCAAAGTAAAAGC
Source organism: Monoplex corrugatus (assembly GCA_030674185.1). Lineage (NCBI taxonomy): Eukaryota > Metazoa > Mollusca > Gastropoda > Littorinimorpha > Ranellidae > Monoplex > Monoplex corrugatus. Next base: position 99,609,372 of record CM060306.1, on the reverse strand, counting down.
GAATTAGCTGCAGGAAAAAAATCATTTTGACGGCGCTAAATGGTTTGATGCATTTTAAAGTTTATGGACGATTTGTGTTCATTTATTTGCTTCGTCGACATGAAATTTCTACTTTTGGTTTACAAAGCTCTCGCGAAACATTTCCGGTTTTGTGCGCAGACAATTTTTGTCAGTTTACATTACTTCCTTTTTCCCGTAGAATGGTGTATAGCCAACATGGTGAGACGATATTTGTTTGAAATCTCTTTGCATCTGTTTAAAATGATTATAGTTAGAATGAATACTTTTATCGTAATAATAGAAACGTGTTCTAATTTTTTAGTTTATGAACTTTTAGCGCACACGTTTCCTGTTATGTTCTTATTTTCATTTCGTTTTGTTCCGAGTTGAGGGAGAGAGCTCGTGCGATTTTGTTCTTTTGTATGCGTGTTTTGTGTGTGATCTTCTTTAGGATAAAGTTCAGTGTCTGTCGCGTTTTTGTGGCATGAATTCCCTGGAGTCGCAGCAATTTTCTGCTGCTGTAAGTACCCCAAATCGCGGTATTTTTAATGAGTGAAAAAAAATAACCAAAACTAACCGTGCAAAATCAACCCGACCGATAGCCTATGTAATGTAGCCTGCTGTATCATGATCATATTAATCCTTTTCAGTGCCCGAGAAAAATGTAAACATGTGCTTCCCCATTGCCGGGGAATTTTGAGGATTCGATGGTAATAACAAAAAATTCTAATGCTAAAACTATAGCCTGTATAGGCTAAGAGATACAACAAAGAAACGTGTTTTTTTTGAAGGAAAATCAAAATGAGCGAGGATTCTGAATCTGGGCTTATTTATCTCTTAGTTTGATTGCAAAGACCTGTCCTGGCATTCTAAAGTGGAAATAATTTTTTTGTGTTGTCTAAAAAGTGAGTTTCCATCTCTACAGATTGATTACCCAGCACATGAGCTGAGAGAAAAGGCATACCTAACCTTCGTTAGACCTTTGCTAGAGTACTCCAGCTCAGTATGGGACCCCCACAAGATAGGCTGCATCAAGAAAATGAAAAACGTCCGGCAAAGGGCAGCTAGATTTGTCCTGAACCGTTACTTTAACAAAAGTGTCCTGGAAAAAAACCGTAGTAAGACAGATCACATGACTAGCAGTTTAAGCCTTGGTAGACCCAGGCTGGGTAACTCAGCGGATCCACTAATTTCAGCGGATGAACGCAGAGGAAATATACTGAATTATTGTATTTGCCATCAGGAAATGCATCCATAATGCCTCAAAATTACAGAAATTCTTCAGCTTCTGGGGGGCGAAGCTCCCCAAACCCCCTAGCAGGGATGTTAGCCCTGGACCCCGGCCAATTTTCAGAGGAAAAACTGTCTTCTTCTCTTACCCAGCCTGTAGACCATAAACAGCAATACATGCTGCTCTCATTCTTCCCCCGAGCCATCCGTGAGTGGAATGAACTCCCAGCACATATTGTAGAGGCAGACTCCCCCGACAGTTTCAAAAACAGAGTCGCCTCCCACCTCAGTGCTGACAGTCTCGCTGCTGCGAAACTTCAGGAGTAAGCTCAAACATAGCCTAAACCCAAACTGTCCTGTATGAATGTGAGAGTGCTTGGTTAGGTAGGTTGTGGGTAAGGGGTGTGCTGGTAGGAGGGCCGCTGCAGCAGGGGGGTGCCGGGGGCCGTCACTAGGATGCCTGCCTGTCACTTCTCGTCCCCTCTGATCCAGTTACTGGGCAGGGAGTGTAAATGTGAAGAGCATTTTTTTGTTTTGTTTTGTTTTTGTTGTCAGGCAGCTGGTTTGTGGAAACCCCCTATTCTGTGGCAAAATAATCAGTGTGTTGATTGTGGCCACACAACAGAAGAAGAAGAAGACTCGCAAACAAACAAAAACAGCTGAAAATGACTTGTCAGTTTATATACATAAATGAAAACAAAACATGACATAAAATGTTCATGAAGTCATTCTAAACTCATGCAGACACATGAGTAACCGTCTCAACAATGATAGACCTGGTTTCAGTAAACATAAAAAAGTGATTGTACCAGACACTGAACAGTCAAACTACATGACAGTCATTGTACTCAGATACTGAACAGTCAAACTACATGACACTCATGAGTTGGTTCTGTCTGTTCTTCGGGTTTTGCAATCAAAACAAGAGAAAATAAGCCCAGAATCAGAATCCTCATTCAAATAAGTCAATCAGCTCATGCTCATCAGTAAGAAACAGCTTGAAAAAAGCGTAGCACATGTCCCCACAATTGAGGAATGTCTGACTGTTGTCCATTTGGAGGCCAACAGATTTTCACTGAACGCAACACTTCGCTGATTGCCACGCCTCCTGCCATGCCTTCTAACTGGGGCACAGCTCCTCTGCACCTCTCCTTTCCTTCTCCCCTTCTTATCTTCCCCCCCTTCCCACACCACACATGTGCGTGACCCCTCTCACCATCACGTTCACTGCTGTTGGGTCCAAGGTCCGAAGTGTCACGGCCTGCACGCTCGCCACTCGCACAGACCACGGCGGTCACAGTCGACTCGTACTTATCGTCTGCTTGCATAGATTCAGCCAGCAAGTGTTGAATGTCGGCATCATCATTGTTACTTTCTTCACCCGCATGTTGAAGTGAATCATCAGATTACAAATCCTCTCCATCGTCATCATGCTCTAAAATTATTTGAACGGCTTCTAGAGTCGTTAAAGTCTGCCGACGTGAGCCACCGTTCCGGCTTGTCGAAGGTTGCGTCGCCATTTTGCTCCACTTCACGTGGTCCAGTTACCAAATCATTAGCGACAATAAAGGTGTCTTCCCTATGACATATCCTCATTTACATCGTATTTTTATATTGTAGACACTTATAGCTCACTGTGCAGCGTTCCTTTGTGCTTACTGGCTCACGCTGTTGTGAACGAAAAATTGGAAAACTCCTAGGATGTCAGCGGACGGCTTATAGGCAGTATAACAACACTTTTTGTACGACGTCAGCTGACAGCTAATAGGCATTGAATGGGTTAATCCTGTATGTAGGCCCACGTGTCTAAAGAATAATGAATGTAGGCTTACCCCAGATGTCTTGTTTGTGGTGCTATAGGCCTATTGATTCATAATGATTTGCTGTAATTCAGTTCCTTCAGTTCTGTGGCCCATAAGAAGTGAGGAGTTGGTGCCCTGGCTGGCAAAAGCAAAGGCAGATGGATTGCAAAGAGCAGAAGGCACATTGCAATGCTAAAGGAAAAGTTCTAGGCCTACCGCATGTGACTGTCAAGATGGTTCTTATCCATGGACTGTTTCCAGAGTAAATGCTGTTCAACAGCCTAATCAATCAACCAATCACTACAGAAATCACTCTTGTCAGCACAGTTTTTACTGCCCAAGATGTCTGATTATACTTTCCTTTAACATTCGCTGATATTTCCATAATCCAGCTCAGTATGATTCAACTTTTATGTATGGGTCAGTATACAGTGGCACAGAGCACAGCTTCCTGTTGCAGGGAGACATGGTGATTTTCACTTTGGTTTTCAGCTCAGTTTTGGTACATTCACGCCTCATGGTTTTGACATGACATACATTGGAGCCATGCTAGACATGATTTTCATTCATTGATTTCATGCTGATGGTTTTAAAAGGCAAGTGATGACAGTCAGCCTGTTGCAGCATCGGCCTTGTCTTCTTTAGACCCAGATAGAAAATCAAGGTTATGGCACAAGGAAACAACAAAAAATCTTCCAGCTGCAGTTTTCTTTCCAAACTTGCTTCTGGATTGTAATGTACAGAGACAACCACTGTAAGGATGCCGGAGGCTCTTTCAGTATAAATAGTTTCTGGAAATTTTGTTCTAAAAGTTGCCTCCTTTCTGTCGCTTTCCTTGTTTCTGCCTTGTGCGTTTGCTTTCTCAAAGTTTCTGTCATTTCTTCCTATCACTTCCTGCCTTGCTGGTCCATTCACCTGTACATGTTTGATAAAGTCTTGGTGCTTTATCATAGGATTGATAATTGGATACATGTATTAGAAGTAATTTCAGGTAACTTTAGCCCATTTTAATGTATTAGTGTCTTTAGTTGTGCTTAAATTTGTATGGGGGTATTTTTTAGAATCCCCTGTGCGATAAATTGGACGGAATGGTCATCGCCAAATTTATGTGTGTACTGGTACTTATTGTTCTTTCGCCTTTTATATCCTGTTGAAGTATTGTGTATGTTTTGATTCGGTTATAGCCCTGATAACAGCAAGTAGTGTGATGTTTGATTTTGCTTTTTCTGTTGTAATAAGTAATGTATGGCCTTTAAATTAGCAGTCCTTCTGGTTTCAGAGTGAGGGCACATCAACTATTCGTACTCGGAAGTTCCTGACCAACCGTCTGCTCAACAGAAAGCAGATGGTAAGTGTACCATATCTGGATGTTGTTTGAAAGAAGGGGTGGGGAAATTTGAATTACTGTTTGGATTTTGTTTGGTTGATTTTTGTTGTTGTACCCCCTTCCCTGTCCTTTCTGCTGCACTGTTCCTGTGATGTAGATCCCTGGCTGCTCATTCTGGCTCATCATCACACCATTAACCCCAAGTGCATTAACTGATTAAGTCAAGAGTGCCAGGAAACCCACGGGAGCCATCAGTAGCAATGCCGCATGAAAAATTGAAATTGGGTTTTGAGTTAAAAGATTTATATGGTTTTGAAGATATTGTGTTCTGAGTAAAAAGCAGTTTAAATTTTTCAGATCGGACTATTAGTTCACGAGATATTCGAATTTGAAGCGTCAAAAATTTCTTAAAATTTTGGTACCACGTTTTAGTGGGACAAAGAAGAGATGTGTGGGACCAGCTGTCACAGAACAAACCCATCAAATGGCATGGTATGCTGATTTTGCTGGAAATGACATTCATTTTGTAATTGTGAGAGACAGACAGGACCAAATGTCAAAAGTTTGATCGTTGATGTATTTTTGTATGCCGAATTGAATGAAACCATTATCCTAACTCTGCGACGAGCCATTTTTGTCTTGTTACAGGAAACATGTGATATTTGGCATGTTTTATCTGTTTTTCATTAATAATTGCCCATATTGTATTAATAACAGACAAAAATGAAGCTAGAAACAAAACAAGGATATATAATCATTTCATGAGATATATATAAAATCGTTTTGCTCATCGTTCAAGTGTCTTATTACTGCAAATTAAACCAAAAAAGTCACGACTCGCTACTTCAGTAGTCTTATGAATAATTTGTAATATTTCTTCAGTTTCTGTACATATAAAAGGAAATCTGAGAATCAATGACTTCTGGAATCACTTAAATAGTCGAAATATTAAAAATTACTGCATGCTTTTATGCTGCAGGCTATCCAAAAATATCTGATCAATATTCTACTAAAAACTGATCACACACATATACACATACAACACATACACATACACACACACAGAGGAAAACATATCAGACCAGATTTTTGCACAGTACATTTGATTTTTATTTTATTCATCAGTGTTTAGAAAACTGACTGACTGACTGACTGTGGATGAGTCAAGTCCCCAAACACTTAGCACAGCCAGCGTCCAAAGAAAACTTCTGGAAGGATATGGGACCACTTGCCATTCAGGAACAGGTCACTTAACTCCTACAATAGAGAAATATATGAATTTCTGCATAGTATATACTATTCATTGAGAGACTGGAAAGGAAAGGAAACCATAATGCATAGTCTCCACATCAATATTACTTTAACATTAAGCCCAAACTCGCGACTTTGATTTTTAGCATATTACTGGTAAAAATCCACCAAAGCAGAGCAATCCTGCTAAGTGTTTCCAGTGTACTCTTGCCCTTTAATATGAATCAATAATAGGCTACTACTAAATAAGATACAATCTTCCCGTTAAAACAAATTAATGACAATAGGCATATCCTTTCCAGATACTGACTACAAATTGAAACTACGTAAGCTAATGGATGGCCTACTTTACAAATAATACAACTCAGCCTTCTATTCAGTTTCAAAACCTAAATAAAGAATATTATAACAATGAACAGAAGATTTTGTTTTGTGACATTCTAAATCTCTGTGTGTATTAGTGTGTGTGTGTGTTGTCAGAGAGAGAGAGAGAAGAAAGGATCATGCCTGTTAACAATGACTTGGATATGAATGTACTGGGGCCTATTTACTTATTTATTCATTTTTTGTTCTCAGAGAGAGATTCATGTCAAGGAAAGTACAATGACTTGCACAGAATTGTTTGTTGATTTGAAAAAAAATTATTTAGATCTGTTTATTCATTCATTTAAAAATTTGACTATTTTGAGAGAGAGAGAGAGTTGGAGGAGGCGGGTTACCCCTCTGTTTGGGCAAACCCATTTTCCACAGCCCTGCGAAGCCCGTCGAGCACATAGTATTTTTAGTAGTAAGCTCGCCCGTCATGGGACCACCTGTTAGAGGATATTGCACTGCTGCTGGTTCACATAGGTGGATTCCAACAGTGGCATTTCTGATCCGACTGTTAACTCGTTCAGAGCACACCGAAATGACCTGCATAGTTTAACAAAAACACTATTTTGGCAGTTACAAAAAAAAAACCTGCCAAAAAGCTTCTTCAGACAAAGGTACAGTTTTGTTTTGTTTTTTAAGATGACATATTTCCAAGACCCTTATAACACTAGAAAAGCAAACTTTCTAACTTGCGCGATGAAAACGGCAGCCCAGTATCCATGCCAAAAACAAAAAACTTCTTTTTAATCCAGATGAGTGAGTGTAGGATGATCTGTTACTCGCACTTAAGTTACTAGTTTATACCTAAAATCATTCGCAAGTAAAATATCGTAACATAATTTAAGCAAAGATCTTCAGCTGATTTTTATGCATTGCCATGGTCTGATCTTTCTTACGTAAGTTTTTACAAATGTTTCACTGGCTGTGTATTGCTGTTGCTTCAATGGAAGCGCTGTTTTGTGTCAGAAATTTTTGGGTCTGCGTATTCCCAGTTACTTTGGAGAACTCGATCTTATCTCTATTTACGTTTGAGCTACAGACTTCAGGGTACAATAGTCTTGTATAGAAACGATTTCTCTGCACATCTGTAGTTAGTTCCCATTATCTGCAAGATGGCAACATCACAACTAAAAAGTCTAAGTATGCGTGCATCAGGAGAGCATGTTGCCATGAATAGTTATGTCAGTGCGCGCATCAAACGATACACTTCGCTGGAAACGACTTAAAGAAGGCTGCCCATAAGCCTGCCAAAGAAACCATCTTCAAATTCTGAAGGCCTTCTAATAAAAGAAAACACAAATTTCCACAAAATGTGACTGCCTGCATTCAAGCAAACAGGAACCAGAAAAAATACAAAAAATGAATAAGAACGCATATTCAATACAAGACGAAGACTGGCGCAAATTTAGTCAGTTTATTCCCTTTCTAACATTGGACTGAGCAGCAGGGCTGTTTCAGTCTTTTTCTCCTAATTTTTGTATCCGGAGTTAGTTTGTGACCGCATGGAAAACATTGTAACAAAAAAACTAGCCTCTGATCTTGAAGACAGAAAGTTGCTCCCTGCGAATGAAGCTGGGTTTAGAGTGGGAAAAAGGTCGTATTGGGAAAATGCAGCTGCCTTTGCTTACAGACTTTATAAGGATTCCAAAACAAAAGAGAAACCCTTGCTGTAGTTATTGACTCAGAAGGTGAAGATGCATACCATTATAATAAAAGTCCAGTTCACACTACCCAAGGAACTGCTTCAGTGATAATGGCATCAGTGCTACATTTAACCCATTGGCTCCCGCACTCTATGCACTGACTGCAAAAACTTTAAACCCTTTGACTCCCTCACCCTATCCATCAGGTTCCTGCAGATGCATTATTGCTGTTTTCCAAGAAATAGATCCGAGAGTTGGAGACCGGTGTTCAGCACCCCACAAATTCTCCATGGGACTCCCTCAAGGGTTGCCATTTGCTCCAATCCTTTACAACATCTGTAGAAAAGAACTTACTTTAAATAACACTAAAACTTACCTTTGCCAGTGGCAGGTTCATCCATAAGATGGGTATTGCCTGTTGGCGTCACAGGGTCCAGTGTTGGCCGTTGCACTCTGTGACACGGCCACCTTCCAAATGGCTCAGTCTTGACTTTTATGGACAACTTGAATGTTTAGGCCACTGATGTTTGTTGTATTCTCAGTCTGTGAGGTTCGAGATCTGCCTTTCTTCCTTTTGGCCTCTATTTTTCCTTGAAAAATGGTTACCGTCTGGTCACAGTATGTGCATTGCGCCTCGGGAAAGCAGTGGCAACCTGCCTGTCATTTTTGCCCAAAAATACTGCACAAAACAAAACTGGGGAAGTCTGAAGAAATTACAAAAAGAAAGCAGTTTAACCCTATTACTGCCAACTGCCGATCAGATCGACAGTTCGTTAGTGGTCTAACTGTTACTGCCGAGCAGATCGGCAGTTACTAAAATAGAAAGCAAGACTTTCTGCTAGCTCAGTTTCGTATTTTCTTAATACATGTGAGCCACCGGGAACCCAGTCTAATCATTGTGACCTCTTCTGTGTTTAGAAAGTTGCTTTGGTTTACTCTTTTTTGGCAAAGTTTACACTAGAGTTTCGAATAGCATCCAAGATGGCTGCTCGGAAGTTCCCTCGTGATAGAAACCTGTTTGAAGCCTTTGAAAACACAGAAAGCGACGCTGAGGATGATTTTCAGTTGGAAGATGATCAAGATAGAGACAGTTCTAGCGATAGTGATGTTGATCAAGACAATTTTATTCGTTTTGAGGACTCAGTTATCGCCGACAAAGCGAACGCCATGAGCAGCGTGAAACTGGGTTATCTGCCTGTGGAGATGGCCCCGTCGCCTCTACTAGTGCCAATATTTCTGATGAAAGACCTCCTCCTATTGACTAAATTTAGCCCTAAGTGACTGAAAATAAGTAACAAAGACTGCCAAATGATTTCAGGTGAATTTATTCACAAGCTTTCAACAAGTTGTTGGAAAAACATACTTTGTCTCAGTAGCCTACATCTGTTTTGGCAAGCGCTGCAACCTGTTGGTTACAAACCTTCGTTTCTCACAAACACTGACAGAAAAGTACTCCAAACTATATATTTTTGGAAAGTAGACAAACTAAATTTATTTTTGCAAAAAAATAGGCCTCCTTATTATTCTAAGTATGACAGAGTTGAGGGATATCTATATTATATTAGGTAATAAGTTTTGGCCATATTGGATTTTATTGATCATGTGACCCCATTTAGTTTTATAATTTTCTTCTTTTTTTGCTTTCTCTGGTTAATGTAGTCTATATCCTTTATGAAAATATATGGGTTGCCAGGGTTTGGGGTGAAATCAATGTCAAAATTTTGCTTTAAACATTGTAACCCAATTCGCAGTTTTCTCCCCCAGGCAAAGCCATTGTTAACACTGGCAGTAGTAGGGTTAATAACAGTTGAACAACACTAATCAGTAGTGCCGAATGCCAAGAAACTCGATCTTCAGTCAGCCCTGCCAAAGTGCAGATACTAACCTATTAATGATAAAGCAGCTGGAAAGGACATTTCACCAGTTAAGAGTAACCAACATTGAGCAACCAACCAACCTGTGATGAATGGGTTTTGACAGACTGCTGACCTCCAGAACACTACTTGAAATCACTATACAAATGAAAACATTAAGAACAAATTTTAAAGAAAAAGTTACATTCTTGCACAAATTTTGCAGGAATGGTATTGATCAAAGAACACTTTATTGATTGATTTGCTGCCATGTTCCCGTTGATTTATTCAACATCATTTTGTTATACAGAGGGAATCATTGTTCATTTTCAGAATATAGTTCTTTGTTGATGATAGTCTATTCAGCTTGCATCTGTTCCAGGTTGTGGACGTACTTCATCCAGGAAGGGCCACAGTGCCAAAAACCGAGATCCGAGAAAAGCTGGCCAAGATGTACAAAACCACCCCTGATGTCATCTTCTGTTTTGGTTTCCGCACCCAGTTTGGTGGTGGCAAAACCACTGGATTTGGCCTTATCTACGACACGCTGGATAATGCCAAACGCTTTGAGCCCAAATACAGACTGGCCAGGGTGTGCATACTGTTCTTTTTGGTCATACTTATTGCCATTTTCGTAAAGCTGTTGTGATTTCGTCAACATTCAGCCTCAGTCTGATTCTTACCATGCTTTTAAAAAGATGCAGTTTGTTTTGATCAGTGGAAGCTTTGTAGTAAATCATGTGTGAAATTGTATGTTATTTGCTGAACATTTGTATCCGTTTCACATCAAAAAGAACAGATGCTAATATGATGATCTAAGAAGGGAAAAAAACATGCAAGAACCATGATACAGTTAAGTTCTCAGTGAAAAAGGTATTGGGCAGAACAAGTTAACCTGTCGCTCCTAAATCCTATCCACCAGTTGCAAAATTTTAACCCTTTCACTCCCTCATCCTGTCCAACAGGAAGCTGGTGGATAGGATAAGTGAGTGCAAGGGTTAAGTTTCTGTTTTACTGTCACGGCTGACAATGTGGAATGCTGGCAAATAGGGTGAGGGAGTCAAAGGGTGAAATTTGTATGCAATTACACATTTGCATGTTAAGGTTTCATTGATTTTATTAATTTTTTCTTCGTTCATTTTATTTTATTCATTTATTTTGTCACAGTCGATTGACCGTGTGAAACTGGCTGCTATTGCCTTTGAGAGCCTGTTGCTGCAGTGCAGCACCACTTTTTTTTTTTTTTTTCCTCCAGGACTTTAGAGAGGCAGAAGGTTAATTGGCCTTCAAGGGGAGGGACCTGGTAAATCAAAACATCTCTCTTTTACATTTTATACCAGGGCAGCAGAGTGCTAGAAATGATTTTGTTACATTTTCCAAATGTGTTCACAACAGTTCTGGAAAGAAATACTAGGAATTGGAGAGTTTTTACTGTGTTTGTGGTTGTTGGATTTGATTTTTTTTACCATTCACATTATATCAGCCAGGCATGGGAATTCTCAGACATAACTTATTTTCAGGGGAAATCAGTTGACTTTTCTCGGGGGGGGGGGGGGGGGGATGGAGTAACTCAGATTCTGAAAAAGGGAAAAAATTGTATCCATACCAGTCTTCAAAGAAGTACCATAATCAGATCATACTGTATTACAGATGCCCACATTCTGTTTAGGCCTGGTTTTGACCCTGTATGTGATAATTTTCAACGTTAGGCCCCTTAGAAACCCTGAGATGGCACAGAATCAATGGGGGGGGGGGGACTTTCGCTGGGGGGCATGCCCTTGTACTTCCCTCCTCCCTCCAATTTCTTAGTTTTTGTCTTGAGCAATTTCCATGTCTGATCAGTGTCCACAGGCGTTACTGTTTTACCACTAAGCATTATATTTGTGTTCAATGAGACTGTTGAACCCTTTGACTCCCTATCTAGCATTATATTAGTGTTCACCAAAACTGTTGAACCCTTTGACTCCCTCACCCTGTCCTCAAACATCCTGCATTATCCACCTTGCTAGCAAAGTAAGAATTATTCCCTCACCTTACCCACATGAGGGGGAGTTAAAGGGTTAAGTTTTTGGAGTTGGTACGCTGCGGGAGCCAAAGGGTTAATAGGAATCTTGATGTTCCATTTGTGTGTTTACATGTTGAAAACAATTCTGTATTGTTAAATATTTGTCTGTAACAGCACGGTTTGTTGGAGCTGAAAAAATCAGGCAGGAAACAGCGTAAGGAAAGGAAAAACAGACAGAAGAAAGTGAGGGGTACTGCAAAGTCTAAAGTTGGTACCGGCAAAGACAAGAAGGTAAATTGATTTCAGGTGTAGTAGACCGCATGACTTGAAATATTGTTATTTTTGGAAGTTTACAAAGCAGTGTATTCCTGTTTACAGGTACTTTACAAAATGGAAGTAGGGTGAATGCATATTGAATGTTGCTCAGGAATGCATATTGAATGTTGCTCAGGAGTGGAGTGTGTGGCCTTTCTTTGATTCCTGCTTGGATAGGGATTTTTTTTCACACTGCACACGGCCTTGAGTTGTGATGTTGGTGTGGAAATTCTGTAGAAAATATCCACATTCATTGGTAAACAAATATGTACATACCAGGGCCAAACAGAACTGGGTAGCACCGTGTCATTGCGACATATTTTACACAGGGAAAGCAGCCTGCATATCTTGCAGGAAAAGTCACTGTTACAAAGGAATGGATTTCCAGTTCAGTCATTTCGACACTTTTCCTGTAACCAAAGTGACCCCCTGAAAATGCATTTGTGTGGCAGTGAGTTAAATGAGGTAATCAGTTTGTGAATTTAAGTGTATGTGCGCATTCTTTTGGTTAGTCACATGCTGATAAAGTTTCATTAAGTTAACCCTACCAGACCTGAGCGTAATTGTGCCCCCTGCCTGGCCTCCTGAGCAAAATTTTGAAAAAAAATGTATATACGTTAGAAAACTGTTCATATCATGCACACCAATGGTTAGAATTATATGAAACGTGGAGAGATTGTAGAAAATAGGCCTACCTTTCATCTAACGCCAGTCCAACCCTCAATCACACAAGCATCTCCCCTATCACTTGGTTGGGGGGTATGGGCACGCCCCCTTCTTCCAACACGCTGTCTCGACCTACTTCTTTCATTGTCAGAATCATCACTTTCACTCAATGCTTCATCAACGTAATCGGAAACGTATTCCTGATCAAATTCTCCAATCTGCAAAATGTCCACCACTTGTTGAACTGTGAAGCGAGTTGGCCTCGCCCGTTTACCTGTTGAAGTGCTTGGTTCATAACTAGCTCGCTTCATGGTCAATTTTGCACCCAAATCACCTCAAAATACCATCAACACAAAGGCAGACATTTGCAATAGGCTGAACACACGCTCACGCGACGCTTAGCAACGGTTGGGTGGCTAGTTTTAGCTCTTGATAAAGTGACAATCATGTGAGTGTGCTATTCTCGGTATACAGTCATTTTCGTCATTCCCGCAATAGCGGGAACTCGGTCTGGTAGGGTTAAGTCAGTGGATTCACAATGTACTTTCTCATTCACAAAGTCAAATGCTTACATGCATGCAACATAACATTGGATTTCCATAGTGTAATGTCTAAAGTTTGTCATTTGTTCAAGAGGGATCCATTGCACTCAGACAATTCCATAAGCGCTCCACACAAACCTGCCATCAGTTCACTGGCAGACTGGTGAGCCTGTTTAAGAGCTCTTTGGGCTGGCAAGGTCTTGAACTGAGGAGCAGAAAAGAGGGGTGGGGGCTTTGAATCATTAACCTGACACCACCAGAATGATGGAAACATTAAGATAGGCAGTGAACAGGCCAGTTTTTAAAAGTCACCAGCTGGGTCAGAACCCATGATGCGAGATCCCAAGTCCACTGTTTTATCAAAAGTACCAACCAGCCTGCACAAGTTAAATCTGCATAGAAATGAAGATTTATGCACACGCATGCACACGATTGTTTTAGACACAGTAGGCCTGCATACATGTAAGATGAATCTTTATCATTATTTATTACTAATTGCGCTTTGTTTTTTTTCTGTTTCAGTGAGCCATGGATTCTGTTATCAGTCAATAAATGCTTTGCTGTTTAAAGAAAAAAAAGCTGTTGGTTTATTGGTGATGTATTTGATAGTTACATGTGTGTGTGTGTATGATTGTGATATGGATGTGTGAAAAGTGTCCATCAGAGAGACGATGCACAGTTGGCTTGCACATTCATACAAAACCTTGGCATTTAAATTGATGACCTACGTTTGTCATGGTTTTAACCATAATTGGCTTTAAAAGTAAACATTTGCAGAAAGCTGAAGGGAGCAACTTGAGATTAGGAGTAATACCAGGAGAAGCTCCTCAAGTAAGAAAAGGATTGCGAAACCTCACGGATGTCCATGGCGTCATTGTCAGGTTTATTTGGACCTTGATCCTGGATGGTTTTCATTTACTCTTATTGTCCGTTAGGGGTTTTAAGTCTGGCCAAAGGCTTTGCACTATGCAAATTGTCAAAGAGGGTGTCAGTTCAGTAAAATGATAACTTTTTTTGTATCCAACCTACAGCAGACATTTTGGTATGCCCATGTTCAGAATACAATTGTGTATCTTGTGAATAATGTTACATTGATATTATTGTCATTGAGATAATTAGAAATGCTAATTACAATTTTACAGCACAGACAAAAAACAGTTGTATCGTTGATACTGAAAGCACTATAGCTGACCAGGTAATCCTTGTACATCCAAACTCTTAAGAAAAGATGATGTTCCTTGACATCCTAGCGAAAAGTTCACCACCACAAAAAATGTCATTGTTGTTTTATTTTGATGCTTTTCACCTCTAATTGACTTCAGGTCACATTCCCGAAAATTACAAAAACCAGACACCTTAGCTGTTACACATGTCACAACTTGTTTGTGAATTTTCTTTTCTATAGTGGCTGCAAATTTTCTAGTGTAGAACCGTTATTTGATGCAAAAATGAGTAAAAACCACACACACAAAAAGTGTGTTCATCTGTGGACTTTTTCAATGATCATATAATGTCGGTGAGTTTCAGAAAGTCGTCATTTCTTTGAATAAGGCCCTGCTGAAGTGTCACCACCATCCAAAGAAACCAACTCATTTGAGTGTCAGAAAACTCTCATCACTGTCACTGATGATATTATTGCTATATCCAGTGTTTCTTGAAACAATTTTATTGCCTGCTCAGCGGTCAGTCTCATAGGTCGCCGCCCACCCGATGCCATGACAAATCAAAACACAGAACAAGATGCAAAAAAAATCCAACTTCAAACTAGGCTACTTTACCAGCACAGAAAAGCGTGAAACAAACGAAGTATCTATTGCCATAAAGCCGGCTGATGTCGGAAAAGTAGTGATTGTCGCAATCAAGATGTCTGGTAACTATAAAAGCCAACTTGAGTTGGCTTGCTGGACAATAAGAGTTAAAGTTCGTTATAATAGAGAGCAATTAACAGCTGAAGAAGACGATACACTTTAATGGATAAGAAATCCATCACAACAGAACATTTGAGAGCTGAAGAGAGAAAACACTTCTGTAAATGGATGCATACAGTAGGCCTACAGACTTACATTTTTCTCAGACTTGTCCATTTTTTACAGCTAAGTGCATTTACTTGACCATCTCAGTGGTACTTGGTAATTGAGTCACCCATTCTTTCAGTTGTTAGCTCACAGTTTGAATGAAACCTCAAGCATGAAAGGTACACTACCTGTTATGTAACAGTGAAGTCCTGAACAAATCACTGAACTGATGTGATCTTACAATGTGGGCAATTCAAGGTTCCCATAATTTCATGGAGCCATAGGTTTCTGGTATTTGTTCTCACTGAATCACTACCTGGTTGGTAGGCTACATGATTTATCAATAGGCACATGGTTATCAAATGGATTGATCCTTGCCAGAGTCAAGTGTCTAGGTACACCTGTCCTGTTGCCTCCTTTATATTGAGTGTTGACTGTGCGTGTGGGGTTCTGTCCTTTATGAGTGTAAATTGCAGGTGGTCACCACTTGCTCAACAAAAATGGAGTCACACACACAGCCAACATTCATCCTGAAGATGGGAGAAGTTGAAACGCAGACAATAAATTTGAGAAGCATCTGACTTTGATAGAGATCAGTTCTAATTTTTAACGATCAGTTTGGTGAACGACCTGTATTCTCACAAAATAGTTGGTAACTGCAGTAGGCCTATATCCCATTGACTCCTGCACCCTATCTACCAGCTGCAAAAACTTAACCCTTTTATTTTCTCACCCTATCCACCAGTTTCCTGCAGGAAGCTGGTGGATAGAGTGAGGGAGTCAAAGGGTTCAGTTTTGCTTTGATGGCATGTTTGAGAATGCTGGTGGACAGGGTGCAGGAGTCAAAGGGATATAATTTTCAGTTTGGACACAAAGGACAAACTCAAAAGCCATCCTATTCCTACCGATTTCTAATATGCACTTAAAATGCATGTACCATACTCAAAATGGTCAAAGGAACATGCACACTGACACATGCACAGGATGAACATAACGTGTCTGTTGTCATCCTGGTTCCCACTGCTGTAACAGCAGTTTGCCTTGGTAAGATGCGTGAATGCCAGTCTCGCGTATCGCACAGATACAAGATCAGAATGCCTTCGTGTAATGGATAGATGGCCATGTTGGAACTAAGCATATGACATGAGTCATGCAGTAAAGTGAGTAATGAATAACCAACAGACACACAAGACCAGTACGCTTACATGTAATGGATTGGCAGCCATGTCTCGACTGTGGTTTGATCAGTGTAATCTGGATAATGAATAACTAAAAACACTCAAGACCAAAATACCTACATGTAATTGATTGGCGTCCATGTCTCAACTATACATAGATCATGAAGTAAGGTGGGTAATCAATACCGGTAACCAACAAGACACTCGAGACCAGCATACCTACTTGTAATGGATTGGTGGTGTCATGTCCCAAATATGCATAGGTCATGAAGTAGGGTGGACAGTGAATAACCAAGAAAGACAAGATAGAATCTGTTTTCAACATGAGAATATCTTCATATTATAGACATCCTGGCACTGTTTTCCAACACTTACAAATGCATGCAGGAGAAAACGTTACATCTCACACCTTGGTACCAGTAGGCCTAAAGATGGGGTGCAGAAGAAAATCGGGTGATGACATTGAACATGCCAATAACCTTCGCAGTCCAAATAGAACAGACCTACCCACAGCTGAAGGCAGCAGTCAGACACGATAGATGAACAGGCAGTGGTGTCTGGAACCATATCTGCAAAATCAAAAACACGAGCATGTAAGCCTACCAGAGCTGTCTTTTCACCCAATTTTACAGCTCGGAATGCTAGAGGATGATGGTGATGTCAAGCTATCAACCTGTACACACGAGGAACCTTCCAAGAAGTCTTAAGTCCGGGCCAACACCATCTCCAACCTTCAAGTAGGCCTAGGTATTGGTCCAGAACATCTGAAAGTATGGGTAGGGGCCTACATCTTGAAAACGCAGTGGAGATGGATAGGGCTCATCAATAAACAGAGCAGGTTACCAATAATCTACATCATTTTGACTGCCCATCACTAGATAGGCCTACCAGATAAGACGTTAGGATGGTCGAAGAGTGCCTTGCAAGAAACGATAGGGTAGGGGGCTACCTCAAGGCACTGAAATGCACCTGGGGTATTAATAAAACAGAAACTGGCCTAGAACAGACATGAGTGGAAAATCTTCATTGCTGCCGTATGTGCCAATGAGAATGGGTAGCAACTAGCTACTACTGGTAGACCTACTGTTTAGCCAGATGTTAATCGACTGTGTCTGTAAAATTTTAAGTAGGCCCTACATATAATTACAATATTTATATAGCGCAAAATCTTGATAGAAATCAAATCTAAGCACTGAAAAAGTGCAGTAGGAGTGAACAGGTGGGCAACAGTTTGTTGGTCATTTGCATTAAAATGACTGACAAAACCTGTGACATTTGCTGGTAGCTGTGAACTGACAAGATTTCCGAAGAGCTGGACATGGCCGAAAAATCCCACATAGTTATTTGGGACTGATGGGGATTGGAACCCACAACCTCCCTGTCATTAGTCTTGTGTTACTGCTTTACCATGGTGACTGGTGGTAGGCTACCTCATGATTGTTTTCATAGATTTAATTTTTAGTTTTCTAAGTAGCCTAGGCCTATTTAATTTTTAGTTTTCTAAGTAGGCCTACAGTTACCGTACTCACCAGTCCAGTTTTCAGTTTTTCCGAGGAAGGCGTTACTGTGTTGAGATAATTCCATAAGAAGTTCCAGAACACCACAGATAACGTATAACAGAAAAATGTCAAAAATAGTATGCACTGAATGTACAATCTCTGTGAGGTCAGTACCACGCTCTAACTGAACTAAATGATCTTTTAAAAAACAACAACTACACTTTGCTTTCAGGGTTTACATTTCAATACCATGCCAATGCAGACCTATACCTGGGAACTGTAGGGGCCTACAACAAACCTTTCAAGTAAAAGCTCTCAGGTTTGATGGAGGTAGCCTACTCTCTCTGTCTCGGGTTTCTATCACCAATTGCACAAAGAAATCTGATATTTTTGGCCCAGCAGAATGGAGCTTGCTCCCAGTGTCCTTTTAACCTTCGCCATCTGTTGGTGTAAAACCACCTGTATATAAGTAACTAGATAGTTTTTATTGCCTTGTTTGGAAATTGTATGACTTTACAACAGAGTCTTGGCATGTGCTTACCAAAGGTGGTGCAATCTGCTTTGTAAATAAAATAACAAAATCATTGTAGGCCTATATGAATATATAGGCCTACATATGTAGGCCCTATATGTATCCTTCCCTGTACATTCTGGGTGCAAAACTGATTATGCTTTCAAAGGACTTGTCCACATGTACATTGTGGATGTAAAACCAGCCATACTATGAAGGACGAAACCTTGCATGCCATTCAAAACCACCCACTTCTTTCTGTGACACTGAGCATCTTTGAAGGCTGCCTTGCACTGACTTAGTTACCTGAGTAGGCCTACCACACAAAATGGTGCTGGCATTGTTTATGTCATTGAAGTAACTCAACTTTCCCACTATTACTGCCGAGACAGACAGATGGAAAAGTGACTGAAAAAGTATTTATCTAAAACTGATGAAGTTCAGATGAAGATCTTTCTTGGTTGCATTCTTTTTCTGAAAGTGATGAAACAAAACATGCCTTCTAAACTTGTTTTTGATCCACTGTATGGGCAGAGGTTCATTTTTTGCAGCTTGTTGATGTTCATATTGCTTGTAGCCAAGCTAACTACGAGAGACATATCAGGGCTCACTACATCCCTGACCATTCATTACAATAGACAATAGGCTCCTTCCATTTCGTAGTCACTATTGTTTCAGTACCTTGTAGTATCTTCCCTCCAAACCTAACTGCTACGGTCTGAAAATTTTCTGGGCCGCAGCTGCAAGAAAGAATTTCCCTCATTCCAGAACCATTCGTGGGACAACTGCTGAAAGGCAGGTCAATTTGGTAAGGAATGTTGTAACTGTCTGTCGATCCCTTTTTTCAAGTTGGGCAGAAATGCTCGACAGACAACTTCTTCACTGACTTTTAAAGGCTTCCAAACCCCGCAGAACAATGGCCTTACATTTGTGGGAACAGTGATAGCCAACAAACAATATCTACCTGAGTCCTTCAGAGAAAAAAGGGGCCAGAAGCTGCACGCATCAACTGTCAAACACAGGCAATAAGAATGTTGTCACGAGCACAATAGACCATGCTGCTGTGGATCCAGAAGAGCTGAAGAGAAAACCTGCCACTGTGCGTTTCTGTAATTCCACCAAAGGCGCTGTTCATGCACTGGACAAGATGGTAGGCCTACATCCATACTCCACAAAGTGAGTAGGCTACCGGGTAATGAAGACATGGCCAATAGTCATCTTCTGTAGACAAAGACCTCGACAGTATCACTGCCTGTGTTGATGTTACATTTTCCAGATGGTTATCTGTTGAAGGACACTCGACATGATTTTATCGCAAAGGTTTCAGAACAACTTGTGGCAGGACACATGCAGAGAAGACTTTGCAAGAAACATGTCCTGGCAGTTCAGGCAGACTGTTGAACTTCATATGGAGTGCAATGCTGAGAAAGCTGTGGTGGAAATGGATGGACAACATGATGCCAATGTAAGTGACAAAAGAAAACGGCATCTGCAGCAAGACAGCCTGGCAGCAAGCAGGCTCTCTGATGATGGCAACAGAAACAAAAGTCCAGGCAAGGTTGCTGTGGCTTCTGCAGCTGAAAGCTTGACCCCAAGATGCGCAATTCTTGCTTTTCTTGCTGCGCATGGTTGTGTGAAGAGTATGCTGTCATCATCTGTCAAGACTGTGCCTCTTCCCTTCCAACTGAGAGAACAATCATTGACCTTGCCCAGAAAGGAATGACAATTACAATAAGCTGGGAGAATAAGAGGAACAAACAGTGACCACAAACAGAAAAGGGATGCAATTCTGTGGAATCTGTAGAGGGGAAATCTCGGCAAGTTTTTAGTAGGACTTCTTGAAATGTATTGTCCTTAATCGTGTCATCTTCAAACATTATCAAGTTACAACGCATCTACTTTATATAATCAATTTTGCTTGTAGATGTGCACACTATTACCTTGGAAATGCTGTGCTGTGGGTAGTGTTCAGTAAATGATTTTTAGCTACTTGGACATATGTTCCCCAGAAAAGACAGTTATTACATTTCAATTGAATTGAACTGTCATGAAATTGCTGATGTGCATGTGTAATAGTTTTGTTTCTATATTTACCTGAGCTGAAAACACTGAGAGCTCCCATAGTGGTGGAGGACTATGTACCCAACCAGTCAGCTACGTTCCGCCTTGGTGGAACATGTGGGTCTACATCAGTGATGAAGTGGTTGTTAATCAATTTATTACTAGCAATTTCAACCTCCCATGATTTATGACCGAGCCTGTCACGTGCTATGATTAATATTAGAGTTAAATATGAATTTTCACCTGGACTATGTTAACTGTTGACATGTGCATGTGTGTATATGTAGGCCTACTTGTGTTCATTGATATGTGCTCTGTGTGTGTGTTTTGTGTGCGTGTGTTTATGTTGGTCGCCCAAAGTTTGTTTTTTTATTCCTGTTTTTGAATAAACATATGCAAAAGTTAAAATAGTAGGCCTATGATTCGAGGTTTTGATAACAAAATTTTCAGAAAATCAAAGAAACATGTATGGTTCCCCATTACAGCAGTGAGTTCTGGTAGGCCTATCCCATGAACAATAACAAGAGGTTTGGAATGCATTCAGCCTAACAAGATGGTAGGCCTACAATATTCATAGTCATCTGGTTTGGTCTGTCTCAAAACAAAAAGGACCTTTGAGGCTGATTCTTGCACTCACATAAACAGTAACCACCCCCCACCCCCCCATAAACAAAAAAGGAAAACACCACCACACATATAAAAAACCAAAAACGTTGAGACTAAAGGGGAAATTAAGATCTCAACAAACTTCCATGGGTGCCATAAAAATCTTGGATCTTCAACAAGGAAGGTCTTGAATTATCCCAAAACAATGAAAGATTGTTTCACCTTCAGAAAAGAGGATTAGAATTCTGTGTTAAGTGATAAATGGACAGAGGACAGCACATGTGCACTACCATAATAAAAATAAAAATTAAAAAACACACAAAATCTTGATAGGCCAAAACTGTATTCTGCATCAAGGAAATCTGACCTGAGAGGACTTTTCACATGATGCAGGACAGTCATGGTAATTTTTGAGTGGCAATTTCTGAACATAAGCGGCTTTCTCTGTCCAGCAGGTATCTATGGCAGGAAGTCTGATGCACTTATTTAAGTGGTCTCTAGTTTACCAGAGAAAAAACATCAAAATCAGGATAATTGTGCTATAGTAGCAGAAGGGTAACATTGCAATTGTAACTTCTCTGCTTGCTGGGAAGGGTGTTTTTTTTTTTCTATAGACATGCTACTGAAAAGTACAATTAGCTCTTTTCTGCTTGTTAGGGAGATTTTTTCTTAAAGAAGTGCTGCTGAAAAGTACAATTAGCCTATTTCAGTGGATCAGTGTAACCACAATCTTGATAAAGCTGGCCTTAAATTCTAAATCCCCCTTACATATGTCAGTTTTGTTTGTATGTAAGACAGTGAGGTTACTCTTTGTATCACTGAATGCCTCACATGGATATTAAATGGATTCAGTTGTTGGTTTTCTTTAATTCATGTTGATTTCTTGATCTACTTTTTGGAAGTAAGTCTATTTTTGGTACTTCTACATTCTTGAAAAGATTGCATCCTTCTGGATTAAAACATGCTTGTTATGGTACTGCATTCCTTCTAAATGTTGTATCCTTCTGGATTAACACATGCTTGTTTTTTGTACTGCTTGTTATGGTACTGCATTCCTTCTAAATGTTGTATCCTTCTGGATTAACACATGCTTGTTTTTTGTCTACTGCCAAATGACACTGTCATTTGAAAGAAAAGAAAGTGTAAAATTGAATAAACAGATCTCTATGTAGTCTACCCTATGTATGTTTCCACCTGATGATAAAATTACATAGATATGACCCCTGAACACAACTCAGGTGATACAGTATTAGTCTTCATTTCTAATAGAACACAGGCATCGAAATCAGGATCAGCAAAACTGATGTTTTGAACTTTTAAACCTTGCATAAGTTCATGGAAGGCATGCACTTCTTGCTATTTTTGTCTCCATCACTAAATTTGTTCTGTCACTGGAGGAAACGACAACCCCCTTTCTTCAGCAGTTTGACAATCTGTGGCAGAAAAACAATGTTTTATATTTGAATACCCTGTAGGCCTACCTATTCTGACACTTATCAATAACATGGGTTGATGATGTGAATCTGATTTAACCCACCCCAACTTCCACCCCAATTTCTGTTTTTACAAGATTCAAATATCAATGTTGTTCATTTCAAATTCTGAAATGTATAGGCCTAATCTGTGGATGTTTATGAATTTCTTAAAGTACCTGCCTTGGACATGGCATTTGACAATAAAGACCCAATTTAACTGATTAAAATCAGTCACTCAACCATTCAGGCAATCAATAAACTTTAAACACAACATGGTCTGAATTGCCAAAACACCAGGAAGTTGATCTTGTTTCCGAATACTTTTAATAGTAGGCTACTGCCAATGCTAAGAAACACTAAAAATACACACGTCTTGTGTTTCTCATGTCTGCTTTACAAGTTAACAGTGCATCACACATGCTGAAGTACACTGTCTGGTTATCATAAATACACCACCAGTCACTAAAAACACCAATCACAATATCATCTACAGAATGTAACATTTAATTATTCCTCATTATACACGCAACTTCAGTGTTCTGGAATTTCAGATAACAGGAGAGTGGCTGCTGCAACAACAAAGGCAAAGAACAACGTACTGAATATATTAATCTTTTCCATACAACATGTATCATTTCTCTGAGAAAACATCATTACAATAATGTCTCATTCTAGCTTTGAAAACAAATATATACGTGCAATATTCACAATGATTCAAGACATTAAAACATTTGATGAACACGACATTTTTCAAAAATAATTCATTTGAAAATTATTTCTAAGCACATCAAATTCCATACCATCATATATCACGTAAACATTTCTCTTCAATTTCAAATGAAATATCTGTCAATATGTTAAAACAATTTCCTTGTAACTGCACTATACAAAATACAATAGTTGTCATTATGTTAAAACAATGTCACTACAACTGCACTATACAACTAGTTGCAAATCATGTACACATATATATTGATTACACATGAAATACTAGAACAAAGAAGCAAGGTTTACACCCTGAAAAAAAAATCTCATTTGGTATCTACTGCAATGCAACTCAAATTGATTATTTGAGAACAGTAATTTCACCAACCATTGCTTGTGCTGAAATCCACAACTCTGTCACCATTCTGATCATACATGATTAACCCTTTAATTTCCAACACTTTAACAACTCACCAATTTTCCAGCACCAGCTCCTGTTTATCAGTGACTGGAACATAGTAACTCAACTAAAATAATGTGTAGAGGGGTTTTCTTTTCTTTTTTGTTTGTTTGTTTTTTGTGTTGTTTTTTTTAACAATATATTTCCCTAAATGCTGCAACATGTTCTTCACTGGCCTTCACCACCTTTAACACAATTTGATTTCATACTTCCTTGCTGTATGTCTTCTATTGCACGAACAGTGAAAAACAAGGAGTTACAAGTTTTACCAACACCAGTGACTTACAGTGTAAGTAGGCTATCTCTGTCATGAACCTAAGTAAACAATTTTTCCTGAAATGAAAGTAATCTTATGGCCATGAAGGTCAAAACAGGAACTCCATTTTTTTTTTTTTTTTTTTGGTCTGCTCTGTGATTTTGGCACATCACATCTATCTTTCATCAATTTCCTAATTCAAATCACATCTGACTAATGCTGTCACTGTTTTGGGTTGCTGGCTGGCACGGAAAAGGTTACACAGCAGCCAAAGACAGAACTTCAGAAAATCTTAAGAAGTCTAACCTAACAACATCTTGCTAGAAACATGGTAAGAAAACCTGCTGATACTTGACTACATTAAAACTGATTAAATACCATAATACAAGAAAGGCTCAACTTCATTTTGTTCTGTCCGCCACAAATATGAGTTGAAACAGCGCCATCACTCAGTGCTCGGTCTCTGAATATTCTGCAAACATTTCTATTTACCCAATTGTAGAAATACACAGCCAGAGTTTCTTATCAAATGATCTCAAATGAGATGGTAAAATCAACAGTAACAGTCTCAATCAAATAAGATAGTCACACTAAACAATCTCAATCAATTAAGAAACACTCTGCCTGATTGACCTTGATGTTACCTCAGCCAAACTTAAACAGCCACAGTTCTCTAAACTTAAAAAAAAATCCACCCGTAAACATTTTTAGTCATTCATGCTGAAACAAATCATGACTGTACAGGATTAGCTCAAGTCTGCAAAGAATATCATGTGTGTACTGTTTACACTTTTTCTTTGGATCACGCCAGTGATGCAAAGACGGTGATCCAATCATAAGAAGCTGAAAGATCAATCCTGACATATTCTGGCTACACATACATATCCTTCACTTTAGTTAATTGCAACTGATCGCTCTCTTATCTCTCTTGCACACACAGTCTTGCATTTTGCTGATTACAATCAGCCTCTCTCTCTCTCTCTCTCTCTCACTCTTTCAAAATAAAGAAAAAAGTAAAGAAAAGAATAAAGAAAAGTCAGTGAATAAAAATGCACTCAGCTAAGTGACCTTGAACAGTGCTTCAGAAATTATTCAATCAGTGGTTACAATATCAAAGGAAACCATACTAACTAAATTACAACATTTAATAACACCTTTATATCCACAACATGCCAGACCCTTTCTTTCTTTATCTGCTTTTAAAAAGTCCCTAAAGCCACATCTCCCCTATATTTCCTTCTTTCATACATTCTTTTTTCAAATTTAAGTGTGGAAAATCATTCCCATACTCCCAATCATATGACTACCATCAGCATTAATTCCTGAGAAATATGCAACGCACCATAATAGACAATGAAGAAATATAGGCCTACAAACTAAACGGACTAACAAATCTAAAACAAAATACCTTGCTGTTTTGTGTGAGTGTGTGTTTTTGTTGTAGTTGTTGTTTGAGTATGTGAAATGTAATTCATGGCTTTAACTGGGTGTACTAGATTTACACCTTGGAAATGAGTAAAACCTGAATTATCTGCCAGTAGCATGTTATGGTGCTGTGGCAGTAAAGTGTTCAATAAGGCAGGACACCAAACAAAATGTTTTCAAGACTTAACAAATTCAATTCTGCATCAAAAGGAAGACGTGCCTGTTACTTTCCGGACTTCTTCATATGACAACCAGAACACCAATGACCATGGGGCCTGCAAAAAAGCAAGTTTGAGATTCAACTATCACACAACTTTGAGATTCAATTATCGCTTGTCAAAGTCTTTCCAATAACAAAACAAACAAGTGAACACAGAGAAGACAGAATCCAAAGGACAACAGCAGAGATTCCAGAAGACAGATTCCAGTGTAGCAAAGACGAAAGTGCCAGTGCAGGAAGTGGACATAGTGATTGTGTTAGTCAGAAAGCAGATATGCCCGTTTGCCTGCGAATGTGCTCGTAGCACAACCAGAATGTCATTGACCAACCCGCCTGAAAACAAAGTAATGAGGTCATATAACTAGAAAAGACATTACGAAAATGTATCAAAGAAAAGCTAAAAATGCTACACATCAGACACAACCTGAAAACAAACTTCACATAATAAAATAACATTCAGTGTTACAAAAAAAGTCATGTCACAAGCAACCTTCAAACAGTAAACATCAGATACCAACCAACCTGAAAAATAACTTCATTAAAAAAAATATCTTTTTATATATATATATCTGTGCATTATACAAACACAGGTATTGTGGGGAGAAAAAGCTCACAGTCACCAGAAGATCATATAACAAAAAACACTACTGAAGTTAATAAAGTCTGTAGGAGGGATAAACATCAGACAATACTAAAGTTCAGTGTTCAAATACAACAGAGCTTTTGCATGGCAGTCACAAAACTTCTGTTCATGTTGTTATACAGAAAATCATTTCACCTCTGTTCATGTCAGTAAATAGAAAATCACTTTTTTCATTTAAAGCAGGTGACCATGATATGTGCAATTTTCACTCCCCAAAACAAGTTAGTCAATTGCTTTGTTTTCGTTTTGTAAGTGTATTTTTTTAAAAAGACCTTCACCAATAACCACAGAGACACAAAACAGTAAGATAGTTTACCATTCTGGCCCAGATGGGAATGAGTCCTTTGTAGAGTGCCAGGAAGCCCTCCTTTCTCACTGTCTTCACCAGGCAGTCAACAGAACCCTTGTACAACAATCCTCTGCAACCAGAAAAATGTTCTGTAAATGTCTTTTCAGCAATGAATTTGAACTGAAGTTTGACTTAAGTGATGGATTAGACAGCAAATGCCTACATGACTCGGAACTGTAACTGCTTGATGCTTGTTGTTGCTTGTTTATTGCTGATTTGAGTATGAAGTACATGCCTGAGTGTGTGGGTGGGTTTTCTTCCCTCCATGATTAGAAAAGATTGGAGTACTATTTCAGAAAAACGGAGAACTTCATGCTGTAGTGAGCATTATGTATGCCTGCTTTTACACAATCACTGTTGACATTTTGCATAAATGTACTGTACCATACACCATGTTTATGCTTGCTTTTACACAATCACTGTTGGTTGCTTTGCATAACTATACTGTACCATACAACATGTTTTAGTTTGTTTCCTCATCACAGCATTTCTTACTTTCCATCCTTGGTAGGCTGGTTCATGATGCGTGTTTTCACAACATCTGCTGGAGTGCCCATCAGTGCTGCTACCAGGCCTGAACATATACTGAAACACATGACCAATGACTTTAAGTAAATGACACTTTGTTCAGGGAAAAACAAAACAAACAAAAAACTTTTAACTTGTATACGCCAAATCAAAAACTGTAGTTGACCTGACTAGTGTAGTTCTCTGTTGTTGGCCAAAATCCACGTAGTTTCCATGGCTCCCAAGTGATCTATATCTGATCTGTCCTGACCAATCAATGGTCCTTCACGGAAAGCTGAATATTTCCCAACATGCCTCATCCTTCTTGGCCATGTTTAACAGAACAGATTCATTCAAGCTGACTCTGTCTTGGTTTTCTTTTTTTTCACTATTTTTTTCATGTCTGAATTTGTCTCTAATTTCAGTCTCCATCTTTTCACTGATCTTTGGTGCATTGTGAGTGGTTTGAACCAGCATCATGTTGATTTTACACTGACCAATCCTGAAATACAGTGAGCACTCCCTGCTATGTCAAACTGATCCAGTCATGTGGCCAATTCCACTTCATGTCGATGACTAAGCTCTGATTCCAAGCCAATCATTCCCTTCCACTTCGCAGTCATCCTTGGCCGATGTCTGCACAGCCCTTTTGACTAAATCCCAGAAGATAACTGTGGGAAATGTGCACTTTCTGCAGGTCTCAAACCACTCTTCCACACAGGTTCAACACCAACAATGGCATCTTGACCTCTGCATCTCAACCCTTGCAAACAAGAGCATCACCTATGAATGAGGTTTTTTTTGTTTGTTTTTTGTTTTTCTCAAATCCATGTTTAACTAGTTCACTTACCAAATCAAAAACCGTAGGCGACTTTACCAGTGTAGCTCTCTGTTACTGACCAAAATTCATGTAGCTATCCATAGCTCCCATATGATCTACCTGTGATGAACAGATACTTCCATCTTCCTGGCAGCAATCATTACTGTTTCCATCCACGGTTCAAACCAGTGAGGCAACACACCCCTCCTCCATTATTTAAATTCAGCTACAGTTTTTAATTTGGTGTACATATAGTTTACAGAAGGAGTTTTTCTCAAATCCCTGTTTAACTAGCACACTTGCCAAATCAAAAACCCAGATTCTTACCCATCCAACCCTGCTTATATTACTCTGGTTCTTGCAAAGGACCCCTACCAGGGTAGAAAAATGAAGAATGATGGGAAATATTCAGCACTGAGTGGAAGGAGCACTGATTGGTCAAAGTGGATTATATGGGAGCTAAGGACAGCTACATGAATTTTGGTCCACAACAGAGAGCTACACTGGTCAGGTTAACTAAAGTTTTTGATTTGGTAAATAAACTAATTAAACATGCATTTGAGAGAAAAAATTCCTGATTTGTAGGTAATGCTGATCAATAACTCATAATGTTTTTCAATAACTCCTTATGTCATCATTACAAAGCATTCCTTCTTCATAAATGTGGCAATTGTGTTTTATTTGTTTCATCTCACTAGCAAGCATCACCACATCAAACAACAACAACAATAACAACATCAAACAAACATAAAATACAACAACAAACAACCGAGTATGACTGTCTTGACAAAGAGTAAAATTCTGAAAAGTCATGCACATAAATGCCCACTAGTACATTCAAGTACATGTGGGAGTTATTACCCTTGAACTCAACCAACAATACAAAAACCAACAACAATAAAAATGAACAAAACTCAAAAGCCTCTCACCTTAGAGCCACCATACTCCAATAATATCACATTCCAGTATGCTAAGCTAATCTGTTCTATGCACAAATGAGCATACACTCACCCCTGACATGTCAACCACTATGAGTCATACCATAGTAAAATACCTTTCATAGCGTAGCATCAGACCGAAAGACACAGTTCACAGAAAAACACAAGCCTTTTTTTCTTTGTTTTTGTTTTCAAATGTAATTTACTGATGTTCTTGATATATTCATTCAATATTAAAGATCCATCCCTTTGGACAGAGTCAGAAACAGACAATATTTGAATACTACATTGTCTGCAAATTCACAACTCGAGCTTGCCGCTGCTGCGTGGAAACTTTGTAAATTACTTATGATGCAATTGTATGATTTCGCACAGTATTTGGAAAACAATGAAAAAATGTAGTGATCATGGGTAAATCATACAACTTGACATGTATGCCACCCAATGATCCACACACATACACATACACACACCAGCTCACCTGGATAAGGTATGTGTGACATAGTTATCCTGTAGACTTGTGTTCTTCAATATCAGATGTTTCGTGGTGTCATATGTGGCCAGATCTGGAACAGAAATCAGCAAATGATCAAGTAATTCAACCAGCTTACATCTCTTTGTTCTGTTTATAAATAGTTTCTGCTGTATACAGGTTTATTGCAGGCCTACTTGTGTGTCAGATCCAACACGAACGATAGTGACTACTGTTTCAGTTCCAAAGTTTTCTGTTTTCTCAAATAACTGAACTACAGCATAATAGCTAATCACTAGCAGATCAGTATAAAGTTATATGCTTTAATTATTACCAAAAAATCTATACAGGCATTCAGCTCTTGTTAATAAACATAATCTGTCACTTTGATTAATTACTGGTACTAAGAAAAATCAACTCCTAAGAAAAGAAGGAAAGTTATTTTATCATATGGTTTCAGTATCAGTTTTAAGTTTTCTGAAGACAACATTTCCATGTATGGAATAAATTTCATTCGTATGAATGAATTCCATTTATACTGAACAAAGAAATAAAAACAACAACAAAAAGCTATGTGATAGAAAAGGGCCTAGAATGATCATGGCAGATCTGTCTACCTTAAATTTACAGTTTGTGTACTCAAACTTGTCTCAGAAGGAATTATGAAAAAGAATCTGACGCGACAACATTGCAAAGGCACTGTAGAACAAAAAGGTGTTAGGACTGAACAGATCCAAGTAAGATTCTATTCATATACTGACCGCGTAAAGCCATGGTCAGTCTCTCTTCCTCTGCTACACTTTTCATACATTCGTCACAAATGTCAAATCTAACTGTAGTATCCTCTGGCAATGTCACACATCTTTGTATTCACTTTGCGTGACCAAATCAATTACACAAACATCTGATTTTTAATTACCAAAGTAGGGGGCCTACTAGAGAACTGAAGCACAAGTTGGTTACTTGCATTTCATTTTGTGTAGTCCGATTAACATTGGTAGGAAATAAGATTTATTTAAAAAGAGTTCTTCTACTTGACTGGCAATTATTTCTGAACAGGTTATATAGTGACTTGCAGTAGGCAGATCTGAACATAGCTAGCAATGTATTGCTGTATTTTCTGTCTGCCGCTTGTCCAGGTCTGGCTTTGACAACCATAAGGCTATCAATGTAACTTATGGGATCTATAGAGTATACTTGTGTCAATCCATTATTAAACAAACCTAAAATTAGTAAAAATAATGATGAGGGCTTAAACAGGATTCGAATATATGACCCCTGACTTTCAAAGCAAGAATTATACCCCCAGCACTACAATCTGCAGTGTTATTACACAACCATGGTTCATCCACAAGTCACAACTCACAACCCATACATTATCAGCATTGTGCTTTAATTTAACCCTTTGACTTCGGCACCCTATCCACCAACTGCAAAAACTTAACCCATTGATTCCCTCACCCTTTCCACCCACTTCCTGCAGGAAGCTGGTGGACAGTGTGAGGGAGTCAAAGGGTTCAGTTTTTGCTTTGCTAGCATGGTTGACAATGCAGGATGCTGGTGGACAGGGTGCGGGAGTCGAAGAGCTAGCCAAGAAAGCTAATATACGGCCAATAAAACACATTACAATATCATGCATATATACAAGCCTCCAAGGTTATCTAAAGCCTAAGAAAAGCAATAAAAATTCAAGAAAAGCAATAAGGATTTTCTTTTATTCACTGAATGCTAACCTCCAAGATTTACCAAACCAATAAGGATTTTCTTTTATTCACTGAATGCTAACCTCTGAGATTTACCAAACCAATAAGGATTTTCTTTTATTCACTGAATGCTAACCTCTGAGATTTACCAAACCAATAAGGAGTTTCTTTTATTCACTGAATGCTAACCTCCAAGATTTACCAAAGCAGCCCGCTGCACATTGGGAACCCAGCCACTCCACAGACCTCGAAAACCTGCTTCTGTCATAATCTGTCGGAATGCATGACCTGTGTTCTTCACCCTGATGAAGGGGTGGAGTACAATCACAAGTAAAGAAAACGTTAGTCAACACAGTGCATCATGAGTATGTGTTCAAATCCATAAAGTTACCTGTGCAAAAACTGTCATAAACAAGGATAGACAAGTCATCAGCATACGCATATATACACACAGATAAGTCATTAAGAGCACACACACATATACACACACACACACACACACACATGTCATTTACAGCACACACACACATATATACACATAAACACACTTAAACATACACCTTGATAAATAAGTTAACAGCACTCACACAAGCACACACAGAGTTCCAAATGATATAAAAAAAAAGTCTGCAAAGCTCACCATGTTATTAGTTCAGTTTGGTGTCATACTGGTCAAAATGGTACTTACTAGGACTCTGGGTTCGACAAAAAATCTCTTTTGTGTTGCCACTGAACTAGCAGTATGTCCTTTTCCTTAATAACTTATTTATTTAGTAAAACAACAAATGAAATATAAAAGTAACATTGTTGTGTTAGAATCAAATTTTTTTTAAATGTGACAGTAAGGTCACCATAAAAATGCAGTCCAGTCTATTATTATCACTGCCAATACAAAATATGTAATCAAAGTCTGAAAGTGTATATGCACAATACCATGTGATTAAAGATTTAGTTGAAAAAGTTGAAAGTCAGTTTTAAATCTAACAGATAATACTCTGTAAGACAACCTACAATAAAAGAGAAAATATCCATGATTCAGAATACAGATGACAAATGATACAACACGGTCTTCTTCGCAGACACCCTCTCTGTTCTTCAGGCCTTGGAGAATGACAAACTCTACCACCTGATCAAGACCTCCCGGCAAGTCAGAAGACCAGAAAAGTAGTCCTTCAGTGGATTTCCACTCAAAATGGGATATCCGGTAACGCAATGGTAGATGAGCTATCAGAAAGAGGAGCCCAGGATTACCAACCAGACAACAGCCTCAGCTACAGTGAGAACAGAAGCATCATCACATCACTCCTTAAGCCATGGACCGAAAGGGACGATATTACCTTCTGTCCTGAGAACAGCAAACAGTCCTGATATGAAACCGCACCGACCACAGCTGGATGAACGCCCATATGAACTGCAAGTTCAAACTGACACAATCATCACTGTGCCCCTGCAGTCAATAAGACCAAACAGCTGAACACATAATGCTGTGACGCTTCTATCAGGTGGAGTGAGGACAAATCCTCTGACCCAAGCTTTATGACAACCAGCACGAAATGAAAAAAGGGGCTATTATTCATTACCAGTTATGGTTTGACCATGCAGACAATGAATGAAAAAGAAGAAGAGGAGAGACTAATATATTCTGTACAGTGTTTTTGTTTACCTGTCTAAATATTTATATTTTTCATTATAGACATACTATGTATACAATACACTCTAAGTGAAATAACAAATAATCAGTTTGAAGAAAATGTATATATGGCAACTGCAATTAATTCAACAACAAGACCTACTATGAAAGATTCACCATCTGCTTTAACTACCCGAATAATTCTTCTATGACGTGGAACAGACTCAGCATTGATAATGCCTGTGTACCTCACTTCTTCAATAATGTTATGACGTTAAAAATAGACAAAGGAATACCATGCACATCCCCCATCATCCTCCAACTGAATTCCGTTAATCAAAACCTGATCATATCATATTCTTTCTCATTTCCCAACAGCCATCAGAAGAAGAAATTAATTACGTCAAAAGCTCAATGCTGGGGGTTTGTACCGTAATGTTATTTTATAATACACACAGATGTTACATGTAAAGGTTAATCCCAGACAGCATCACACGTCAAGCTTAAACATTCATAAATGAGAATCAATAATTTGAATGAAAACTCACAAATAAAACAAATGGAAAAATATCACCAACACCACACACATACACACATCCAAATCAAATATAATTGAAATTTATAATTGGAGAGTGTGAAAGCATGCAACAGCATGAGGCATCATATAAAGTGAATATAAGATTACTGACAGAACTGAATACTGGGGCATCTGATGATAAGTCAACAGTTTTCATGCATTGAGACTAGTTACAAATGCCATGTGATGGTGAAGATCCAAAATGATCAGGGCATTAAAAGTGCTGACAACTGCACCTGATGTTCCCAGACAGCCACCCATCCGATTACTAATTAGGCCTGACATTAGCTTATTAACATCTGCAAATGGAAGAGAACCAATGTTTTTAGCCAATGGCTAAAAACAGAATAAAATAAAAACCCTGTTTCAGTTTCAGTTTCATAAGATGACGTCTCCGTGCTCAGAATGAATTCCGTATGCGCTAACATCACAGGTGCCATGTTATGGAGAAGATCCAGAATGATCACATCACATGCCTTATGCCTGCACATAACCCATGAGCTGGCCAGGTCCTGAGGCCCTACCTAGATAGTTCCATAATCCTGGGGTTGTATGGGAGTGAGGTGGCAGAGACCTCAACTTTTCCCAGGGCCAGTACCAGGAGGGCGGTGCCCATCCCCTCTCCCTCGCTTCAAATTCATATTCACATTTTTTTTCAACCAAGACTTCAGAAAGGGAAGAAGGCTAACTGGACTTCAAGGGGTGGAACCTGGGAAATCAAACTATCTCTTCAATGTTTTTTTTAACCGAGGCAGCCAGGCAATGCCCTGCTCTTTGCAATTTTTAACTGCCGTGGGATTTTCAGTGTGTGCAACCAAAATGTACATGGGTCCGACTTGTTTTTCAACCCTTATATGTTCAGTTCAATTTTCCGGTCAAACTAAGGAGAAAAGTCGAAACCTCTACGGTGAGCAAACCCTGGAACCTCAAGTTAAGTTATTGGCAGGCAAATGTCTGAATCATTTTGCCACTCTTCTTCCCTGTGGTTTGCCCATGGGTCAAACCCAAGACTTCTGCATTATCAGCATAGTGCTCTATCCAATGGTCCTGAGCTCACAGAGCCACAGCTGGTCTGGTTGCAAAAATGAAGACAAGATTAACTTACACAGTGAACAAAAATACATGCATAAAGAAAAAAACAAAAAATGCAGTGATGTGCTTTCCCTGGTGAAACAGCCCCAACTTTACATGGCAAATCCATTGTGATTACCACCAATAACAACAACAAATAAATAAATAAACAAATAAATGTATGAATAAGTGAGTAAACAAATCTATATGTACATGAACAAATAAATACATACATACATGAACAAATAAGTATATAGATATGAACAAACAAGTTATTTTTGTTGTTTCCTCCAATATGTACTTTTGAAATTATTTAACAATGAACAAATTTATGAATTCTGAACCAAAGTGGCTGCCATTTACGAAAAAAAAAAAGAACTGTTCAAGCCAAATGAGTTAGCCAAGATTTTTAAGACTCAGCCCTAAAAGAAATACTGATGAAGGTATATCAAATTATCCACAGATTAGGTATTACAGGACACCTGTATATTATGACTGTTATCAGATATCAGTGGATAGGAGGTTAATTAACAGCATACACAACTGTCACACAAGTCAAAACCTTTCATTCCCTTACCTTATCTACCAGTTTCCTTCAGAAAGAACGAGGAATGAAACTGTTAATAACGCTATTCCCAAATACTAAGACAAGGTGATCACACCTGGCCTGACAACCTACCTGGGAGGTTTTCCTTCCAGTCGGCGTCTACCTTCCATCTGCATGCGCACCTTCACCAGGTCAGTGGGGCTGGCCACAAACTGACCCATGGCCCCTGCACACAGCCCTGACAGGGAGGCTTTCCTGTGCCAGACATACAGTACAGTACAGAACAGCACAGTAGAGTACAGCACAGTACAGTATGATAGAGTACAGTACAATACAATACAAGACAAGACAACAATTAAAAAAGGTAAGAAAACAAAGATTGTCTCATACAGTAATGTACCTAAAGTATGGCAGGCATGGCACATGCCCCAGGCGCCAAGGCAACTATTACGATTTTCTGATTTTGCAAGGATTTTGGAACAAGATACTCATTTGCACTCACCATTATTCAAAAGAGGAGCAAGATCCTAGCATAAAGTTCCATAATACTGCCCTCCAATGTCATTCTGATGATGACAGAGAAGTTTTGGGAAAAAGTCACTCAAAGAAGGACTTAGGACTGAGTCTCTGTTAACTCTTTGACTCCCAAACTCTGTCCACCGGCAGCCTCCACTGTTAACCATGCTAGAAAAGCAAAAACTTAACCCTTTGATTCCCTAACTCTATCCACCAGCTTCCCGCAGGAAGCTGGTCGATAGGGTGAAGGAGTCAAAGGGCTAAGGTTTTGCAGTTGGTGGGTAGGGTGCAGGAGTCAAAGCGTTAAGAATGGAATACTGAAGTGGAAAGATGTCAAGACATAAAAAAAACAACAACCATAGATCATAAGAACTCTAGAGATCCTGGGTTAACAATCAAGGAGGAAACAGAAAAGTACGAAGGGAACATTCAGCCACCATCACAGAGAAGTGGACATACCCAGAAATGGCACACTCTGCAAGACACTGACACCAGATCTGCATTCCTTCTCCATGTCAAGGGACAATGCAACAGGAATGACCTCAGGGAAAAGCACAAACATATGGGCTAACTGTGCAGCTCTGATGCTGATGAACTGCAGCTCTATGAAGAAATTTTGGACTGAGGATTGTTGCTATCAAGTCAGGCCAATATGAGAAGAAACTGACTTTGAGTACATCACAAACCAAGATGCATAAGTGAAAGCATGGAAAATGCAGTTGTAAATTTCATAAAGTGCAATGATTTTTTTTTTTATATTAAAAGATTAACAAAACTGATTTGTATTTTTGAGCCGATATTACGGTAAAGTTATCTAACAGATGGATGTCAGATGTTATTTTTCCATAGATACATCCCTAGTCCCATACCCCAAAAGTCGCAGAAACCCCAGCTTTTCTCACACTTTCACTACCAGCATTTTGAGGTTGTGCCCATCTCCTCCCCCTCATTGTCTTGCCTTCCTGGATTCTGAACACATTCTTAGCTGAGTAAACTGCTTGGAGGCCATGTATACAAAGTCTTCCCCGAGTCAGGGTCAAAGTCATGCAGTAAGACAGGAAAGTGATAGCTCTGCCTCT
Organism: Monoplex corrugatus; assembly: GCA_030674185.1. Taxonomy (NCBI): domain Eukaryota; kingdom Metazoa; phylum Mollusca; class Gastropoda; order Littorinimorpha; family Ranellidae; genus Monoplex; species Monoplex corrugatus. The sequence continues at coordinate 99,573,103 of CM060306.1, read as the reverse complement.
ACAGCAACAGAACTCACATTACAATACAGTGCACAAAACCAGTGCTAAATCACAGGGCCTGAACAGCAGTAGAGGCAAAAATACACAGTGAGGGTCAATCTCAGTGGTTTTCAGTTTTCAGCAGACACTCCTCATACATTAGACTTCTGTATAAATGTATAAATTTAGATTAGAAACATCATTCAAATATTCAAAAGCTAGCTTAAATTTGATCTATGCAGCCAAAACTTGGGTTTTTTTGTTTTTTTTCAATCAGATTGTATACTCTGACTGAATAAACATACAGTGTAAACCTTGCAGAGCCCCAAACACTATACATGGATAGAAAGGTCATTGCCCTGGTTTTCCTGTGCTGTCAAGTTAAAAAAAAATGCCTTACTACTGAACGCAATTGGGTTGACCCCCCCCCCCCCCCCCCACCAAAAGAAGTGACATGCTAGTATGCAAAATCTGTCTTGAGGCCCTTTTCTCAAAACCACTGTCTGCAGTGTATATCATTTTTGGGTATGTCATTTCAAACAGCAACAGTATCAAGATTTTCAGCTGTATGATATTCAATTATGTATCAAAATATCAGTAATCAGAAAGATTGTAGATTTGGAAAAAAAACAAAAAACATTGATACTTTGTTGATGGGTCACATATAGAACAAACCAATACGATACCTTTCTTTAACTCTGCTTATATGCCAGTGCTGATGCATAGGCGCTCAGAAATGCCCTGACATGCTGATGCATGTTCAATGGCGATGTTCATCGATTTCTCCCAGAAACAGGAAATGATTACAGGGAAGAAACTTTCGAATTTTTCGAATGTAGAAAGTCACCATTGTTAATTCTCCTGCGCAGAACGCAATGTTGTTTAGCTGTATTTCTCCAGTTCATGACTTTGAAGTTGAAGAGAAAGAGACAGGGTCCACAGCTGTGGAATGGTTCAATTCAGAAAGGTTGTCTGTCTGCCATGGTTCTTTTACTTGTCTGTCTGCCA
>CM060306.1:99554616-99567116 GCA_030674185.1 Monoplex corrugatus | reverse complement strand
TACATAATCACTTCAGCAAAGAAACATAACACTGATAGGTACAAACTTTGGTCCAGTCAGGTGTCACACATCTTCATGTTCTCATTAACAATACATAATCACGTCAGTAAAGAGACATGACACTGATAGGCATAAATTTTGGTCCAGTCAGGTGTCACACATCTTCATGTTCTCATTCAAATACATAATCACGTCAGTAAAGAAACATGACACTGATAGGCACAAATTTTGGTCCAGTCAGGTGTCACATATCTTCATGTTCTCATTAACAATACATAATCATGTCAGTAAACTTAAAGAAACTTGACACTGATTTATAAGCACAAATTTTGGGCCAGTCAGGAGTCACACATCTTCATGTGCGGCTGACACTAACTTAACCCTTTGACTCCCATACCCTGTTGACCAGCATCTTGCATTGTGAACCATGCAAGCAAAACAAAACTTAACCCTCTGACTTGCTTACCCTTTCCACCAGCTTCACAGAGTGAGGAAGTAAATGGGTTAGAAAGCTGGTAGACAGAGTGAGGAAGTCAAAGGGTTAAGTTTTTGCTGTTGGTGGATAGGTTGCAGGAGTCAAAAGGTTAATGCCACTACCATGCAGGGCAGCAACAAAGATCCATCGCTCCTGTCTGTTCTGGACTAGTCTCTGCACAGTCAGAGGAGTTGCACATCTTCATGTTCTGTTACACTGGACAGCAAATGTAGTGAACCTCTATGTAGTCTGCCTTATTTCAATTCATTTACCAATAATTATTCATTATAAAGGAATGTATTACCAATGCCAATAGCTGTAGCCAGCATCCCTCGATGAGGTATGGATGTGTTAGCACCCACCACACCATGACCCTGAGCCACCTTGTGAACATGCTCTCCTTGAATCTGTAGTCGGGTTTTCGTCAGATCCAAAGGATAAGTCACTGTACCCACACACACACAAAAATGTTCACAATCATGAAAAATAGCAGCAATTTCTTACAGCTATAGTTAACACAAATAAACACACACACACACACACACACACACACACACACACACAACCACACACACACACACACCACAAAATATAGCAGTGTGTATGAGTGAGTGAGTGAGTGAGTGAGTGAGTGAGTGAGTGAGTAGTGTGTGAGGTGTGTGTGTGTGTGAGTGTGTGTGTGTGTGTGTGTGTGTGTGTGTGTGATGTGTGTGTGTGTGTGTGTGTGTGTGTGTGTGTGTGTGTGTGTGTGTGTGTGTGTGTGTGTGTGTATGTGTTTTCCTCTGTTTTTTTTTTTTAGATAAATTATTTTCCACTGTGGTCTACAACACACAGTAGATGTGAAACACTTCTTATTTGCTCCTGTAGAGTGTAAGGGATGTTTGCTCTTGTTTTCAGGTTTTTCTGTGATAAACAAAGATAATGCATGCATTATTCTCTCTCTCTCTCTCTCTCTCTCTCTCTCTCTCTCTCTCTCTCTCTCTCTCTCTCTCTCTCTCTCTCTGTGGGTCAGTGGCCTTCACAGTAAATCATGTCAGTGTCAATGTTTCTGTCTCTGTGGGTCAGTGGCCTTCACAATAAATCATGTCAGTGTCAATGTATCTCTGTCTCTATGGGTCAGTGGCCTTCACAATAAATCATGTCAGTGTCAATGTGTCTCTGTCTCTATGGGTCAGTGGCCTTCACAATAAATCATGTCAGTGTCAATGTGTCTCTGTCTCTGTGGGTCAGTGGCTTTCACAATAAATCATGTCAGCGTCAATGTGTCTATGTCTCTGTGGGTCAGTGGCCTTCACAATAAATCATGTCAGTGTCAATGTGTCTCTGTCTCTATGGGTCAGTGGCCTTCACAATAAATCATGTCAGCGTCAATGTGTCTATCACTCTATGTCTCTGTGGGTTAGTGTCAATGTCTTTTTCTTCTTTTCTTTCTCTTGTCTTCATTGCTGTGTTTATGGTCATTTCATCTCCTTGTTTTTTCAAGTTTGTTACACTCAATAATATTACAACAGTAAGTGCTGAAAAACATTTATTCAAATGTTAAATGTGCTGAATTTTGGTATGCCTTAATGACTGATGTGATGCATCTGATTGTGTTGGCTAGTGACTGTGTGCTTGTTGCCTCTTGCTTTCAGCCTACACCGCTGACTAGTACTGCTGCTTGCAGCTCTGCAAAAAGGAGAGCAGAGTGTGGAAGTCTCTGTCAGTACACAGCTTCTCCATCAGCAAGATCTGCATAGTACCTAGCCATGGCAATGCATGGTAATTAAGCACCCCACTGACTCAGGCTGAACTCTCGAGGGACTTGGAGGTGGTCTGGCCCACAGACGCATGGCATGCAGGTCTACCAGCATGTGGACATGCCCTGGTATCCACTAACCAGAACCCCATCTATATCTAAATAGCACCACTGCCTTGTGGTTGTCTTGGGAGAGACCAAGGCTAAGGGAGTAAACCCCGACAGAAAATCAGCCCCACTGCCCTGTGGGTAGTTGTGGGAACAACAAAAGCTAGCAGAGAATCCATCACAAATCCAATGGAAGGCAACAGGGAAACCACCACTGTATCCTCCCAAGTATATCATGGCCAGACACAACAAATAAAACTTCAAGAACAACATAAATAGGGACTCCACTGGAGCATCTTCAATCCTGCTGGAATTACATTTATTTGCTCTTATCCTTCATCCCCAATGGAGTTACAGGATCTATGAAACATTATATGTGTTTGAGTGTGTGTGCATTTGTGTGTGTGTGTGGTGTGTGTGTGTGTGTGTGTGTGTGTGTGTGTGTGTGTGTGTGTGTGTGTGTGTGTGTGTGTGTGTGTGTGTGAGTGTGTGTGTGTGTGTGTGTGCGCGCGTGTGTGTGTATGTGTTGTGTGTGTGTGCTCGCGCGCGCACGTGTATACATGTGTGTGTCCGTCTGCTATTAAGTGAACGTTAATTACAAGTTTGTGAGTGTGTCATGTGTATGTCACTATGTGCGTATATATATATTGCGCATGTGTATGTGTGTGTGTGTGTGTGTGTGTGTGTGTGTGTGTGTGTGTGTGTGTGTGTGTGTGTGTGTATGTGTAAGTGTGCATATTTTGTGTGTGTGTATAATGTGTACCTGTGTCTGTGTGTGTTTGTGTGTGAGGTGTCTGTGTGTGTTTCTAAGTTATTGTGGGTGTATGCGTGTGTGTGAAAAAGAAGTCAGAGGCAACAGCCCAAGCGCTGACAAAGAGGGGCTACCAGTGAAATAAGTCCGGCACTGGCAAAACCTTGTGCACTTTAGTGCTATCACCTGTTTTTTGTGCAATTATCCCTCTCTCTTGGAGGAAGAAATAACCAGACTAATGACACACCAGAAAAACGAAAAGTGAGAAAAATTTCTGGGCTGAAATAGATGCAGGTACTGAAAAAAAAAAAGGTTGCAGGAAAAGAGGAAGTTACAGGATATGCATTATATAGATTTGCAATTTCCATACTGGGCAGATGAGTATTACTATTACTATACTATTAGTACGGGACAGGTAATGGAACACTGCCAGCTATTGTGTCTGTGTGAGACAGAGTATAGTATGCATCCAGTGAGAACTGTGGAAAAGGACAAAAAATGTTTAAACAAGGAAACCTACAGAGGTCTGAGGGCATGCTTCCATGAAAAAAATAATTTAAATCTGTGCAATCTGGCATATTTTCAGACATCTGATTAGGCATTCAGAGAGCTTAAAAAGGTATTTTCAAGTTTTAGCTTTATTTATTTTCTATATGAATAAGGTGTACACATCAAATCACAGACTACATTCATTATACTTACTCTAATTTGAAAAAAAAAAAAGAGGCTGCATATGGATTTTCTGAGGAAAATGCCAATGTAATCCAAGGAAACTGATTCTTTCTACTTCAGAAATCTGCAGATCTGGGTAAAATTCCCACTCCTGAGTATGTGTAATCAAACAATGGTTTAATATCACAGATTGTTGTCCATGTTGTTGGTTTTTTTTTAACTGTAATCTATTTTTCTCGTTAAAAGTTGACTAGATTTGAAATTGCATAAATTAGACTAAGTCTTGCACTGTGCATATTATATATGATTACACTCTAATAATCCATAGTTCTCAAGAGAACTTCTCTATTAATGATCTTGTGTCTGGGTCTACCTGGTGCTATCTTTCCCTCCAGCTTTCCTGTAGTGACCTGGTGCTCTAATTTCTTTTCCTCATAAAATGTCCTATAAATGTCGCTTGTCTTTTCCTAATCTTCTTTACTAATGATCTTGTGTCTACTTCCTTCAATACAGTCTTGTTTGTTTTCTTCGCTGTCCATGGAACTCTCAACATTCTTTTTAAAAACCGTATTTCAGTTGCCTCAATTTTGTTCTGATTTGCATGTTGACTATGGACAGCCGTACAACAGTATTGGTTCTATCTAACACTCAAGAACTCTCTTTCTGATGGTAATTGATAGGCATTTGTTGGTAAGAACTCTTTTCATCTTCTTGAATGTTGTTTTTGCTTGGCCGATTGTGCTGGCTATTTGTGATGTGCATCTGCCGTCTGGCGAGACGGCCGTTCCCAGATATTTAAACTTATCAACCTGTCTCAAAGTTGTACTTTATTAAACTTAGCTAAAAGTAAAACATGTCCATGACTTGTTTGGAAAATGAAAACATGTTGTACAATACATAATTTTATAACACAAACATTTGAGGCATCCTTGGCTTCTTGATCAAGAAGAAATTCAAGAATCATAGTCCATGTTCAGAATCAAAACTATCATGGGTTGGTCTTGGTCTGTTTCAATAAAACAGTATGTATTGTACTATTTAGTCCAATCACTTTTATGTTTGATTTTGGTGGCGGTGGTGATGGTGGTGTAGTGCTGGTGTTTTATTTTTTGTTTGTTTGTTTTTGTTTTAGGTTTGTTTTTTGTTTTTTAACAATAGACTTTGCATGTGAAATTTGGATGACCCCCTCAGGAAAAGCATGCTGCTAATGTACAGTGCCATCTTCTTTGTGTGTGTGTGTGTGTGTGTGTATGCATAAATAAATAAATAAATATATAATATACATATATATTTCTACTACCTATACTGGCTACAGTATGAAAATGCTAGGGACAACTTGTAAACTAATGAAAATGAAATGATACTGGAAGACCACACGCATGATCTTATACTATAGTCATTATCAGCAGGTCACAAATGAGGAAGTACAGGTTTCACACAGGCCATTAGAATTTCCTTTCAATGTTGTCCTAAAAAATTACACACACACACACCACACTGCACACAACATGCACACACACACACACACACACACACACACACACACACACACACACACACACACAACACATGAAACTGACATGCACCAGTCCAACAGATGATCAGACCTTGCAAAGATTACCCTACATAAAGCAGAAAGTCAGACTGGCAGATAGAAGAAGAAATGGGAGGACACCATCACCAAGGGAGTGGATACTTAGATTTCAGCAACTCCAAAGTGCACAGTTGCAAAGAACTGAAATCATCAAGTTATCATCTGTGATGACCTAACACCACATTCCTGGATTAAGTGAAAGTGAAGAATTAGAGTATTGGTGTCAAGATGAGTCCATGGATCATAAATTAACTGCAACATATACTGCTACATGGCATTAATACTACTACTAGACCTACCATTGACTAGGGATTGACTTAAAATCACATATATTGTCTGTGAGTGATACTAGCGGACGTTTCAGCCACTTTACTGCATGACTCCCATCAACTGTTTACATCCGATTAGTGTACTTATTTAGCGTGTGCTCTTCTGATTCTACCTTCACTGCTTTGGTCTGGATTTTCTGTTTCTAAATGTTCTAGGCTAAATCTAGATCCCCAATCTTAACACTATCCCTGTGCTAAGCCAAAACAGCGCTGTCCTAAAAGTGGACAAACACGCCTAACATCCTTCATTTCAAAAAGATATAAACTGACCTATTTTATCTGTTAAATTCTCGTGACCCAAAATCAGAAAATCAGTCGATGACTTTCAAGTGAGATTGGTAATGGTAACACCACACTAAAAGATTGACCTACCTGTTTCAGCGACACATGCAGCAGTAACAGAAAGTCCATATTTAAACACAAACGACTCCTGCAGTGGTCTGGCCTTTGCTGCCATTGTCACGAAGCTTCAGTGGACGAAAATTCGTCCCAAATCTGAACGGTCAAAGTGCTGAATCCACACGTGTCCCCATGTTGTTTTTTTACGGCACCGGAAAGCCGATGCGTGTTCAGTTGTTTTTGTTCCCTCTGGAAGTATCATAACCCGGGCAATACAGTTTAATTGCAAACTTCGTATTCTAGACTACTATTCTTAGTGTTGGTAGCGTTGTTGGTGGCGTGTTGCCGTTTTGGATGATGGCAGTGATGATAGTAGTAGTAGTAGTAGTAGCAGCTGAGGGCTGGCTCGTAGCCTAGGCCTTCTGACCTTTTAACGCCCTATCTTTTTTGTTTTACGCTTTCTTCTTCGGGGTCTGAAAAGCATGCCTTAATATTCATACTTGAGCAAATCTGCTTCAGTCTATTTTTTTAAATAAAATTTTGAATTCTGCGTCATTGTCAGGAAATTTTTTAATTTGTTAATGCTGTTAGTAAATTTAATTTCAAAAGGAATTTTATTCCACAATTTAACAATTCTGTTAGAAAAACAAAACGCTCTTGTGTTAGTATTTCTGTGTTTAACAAATATTCTACCTTCAGCATTCCTTGTTATACTAGCTTGTGGAAAGGAAAAAAATGTTTCAACTGATAGCTTATCCATCCCATTCATTATTTTGTATACCTGTATTAAATCCCCCCTAACCCTCCTACCTTTCAGTGAATGAAGTTTTAAAAACTTAAGCCTTTCTTCATAACTCATATTTTTACACTCTATAAGCAACCTAGTTGCCCTTCTTTGTACATTTTCAAATACGGATTCCAAAAAACACTTGCGTATTCTAAATGTGGTCTAACAAAAGCCTTATACAACATTAAAAATGTATGTTTATTCATGTACGAAAATGTTCTTTTGATAATTCCTATCATTTGGTTAGCCCTATTTGCTACTCTTTTAATGTGCAGGTCAAAGGATAATTCACTATCAAATGTAACTCCCAAGTCTTTTTTCGTTTCACACACACTAATTTTCTGTACATCATTTCCAATTTTCATGAAATACTCTCGTCTAATATTCTTCTTACCAACATGCGTTACATGGCATTTTGAAACATTAAAATATAAATTCCAAGTATCTGACCAGTTTTGCAGTATTAGCAAGTCCTGTTGAATTAAATTAACATTGGCAACCTTGTCATATAGTTTTGTATCGTCAGCAAAAAATTTGCAAGTACAGTGCAGTGAATCAGGTAAGTCATTTATAAATACTGTAAACAAAATTGGACCCAGTACACTGCCCTGAGGGATCCCGCTTTTTACTTTTGTTTCTTCTGATTCAGCATTTCCTACCTTTACCCTCTGCTTTCGATTATACAAAAAATTTTGGATCCATTTGCGTGTATTTCCTGTAATACCATAAGATGCTAATTTTTGAGCAGTCTTTCGTGAGGTACAGAATCAAAAGCTTTTCTAAAATCAAGATACACGATATCAAAGGGGTCCCCATTGTCCATCATATTGGTGAAATCCTCCATAACTTCTAATAATTGGGTTACACAGGATCTTTTCCCTCTACATGTAAATCCATGTTGACATTTTGCATAAAATTTATTACTTTCAAAGTGAGAAATGATACAATCTCTTACTAGTGATTCCAGTACTTTACAAACAATACAAGTTAAACTTACAGGTCTGTAGTTCCCAGCGTCACTCCTATTTCCTTTCTTAAACAAGGCTTTAACATCGGTTGTTTTCCAATCCTTTGGTAACTCACCAGATTCTAAGGACTTATTAAATAATATACAAAGTGGCTTTGCAAGTTCTTTACTTACTTCCTTTAGTATCCTAGGGGATATCAAATCTGGTCCTTTAGCTTTATTCGGGTTTAGTTCCTGTAACTGTTTGTCTACCACAGTTGGAGTAACTTTGATATCACATAATGATATGCCATTTGACTTGAATTTTCTATTAAATCTGGAAATGTACTATCTTCTGTTGTAAAAACGCTTGCAAAAAATTTATTTAAAACTTCAGCTTTGTCTTTATCTGTAACAACCAGTTTTCCATCATTGGTTTTTAAGGGACTAATACTTGTATTAACTTTTGTCCTTTCTTGTACATATTTCCAAAATTTTTTCGGGTTACTTTTACTTTCCTTAGCAATGTTTTTCTCGTACTCTTTTCTGGTTTTCTTCGACAATTTGGCACATTCATTTCTTACTGTTATATATCTATCATAATCACTACCTTTTTTGGTTCTCAAATATCTTTTATATGTATTATACTTCTTTTTAATTTTCATCAGAGCCTTTTTATCTAACCATATAGGTCTGAAACGTTTATCATTACTAACTTTAACTTTTGGGACACATTCCTCAACACCATCATTTAACACTTTTTTTTTTATCATACCCCAAGCACTCTCAACATCCATATTGACCAAGTTACTCCAATCTTCATCCTTCACAATATTATTAAGTTTTCTGTAATCACCCTTATTAATATCATACTTGTATTTGTCTACTATAGGTGCTTTATACATTGAGACGTACAATTTGAATTTCAATACGTCGTGGTCACTTTTACCAACCGGTTGTAAGTGCTCTATATCTGAGTTTAAGTTTTCTTCATTTACTAGTACCCAGTCATCCAGAGAAGGAATTTGTCCTTTCCTTCTTCGAGTAGGTTCTGATACCTTTTGAATTAAAAATGCATCACGTAAATTCTCAATTATTTTGTCACTTTTATCACCTCTCCACTCTCCATCCCAACCAACATTTGGAAAGTTAAAGTCACCAACAATACAAATCTTATCATACTTATTAAGTTTATCAGATTTTAAAACATCAAACAGCTTTTTGTCATTTTCTACTGTGCTTGTATTAGGACTTCGATATATACATCCTAACAATACTTCTTCACCATTAGCACCACTAAAAGAGCACCACACACTTTCTTCAAGATCTTCATTATTTAACTCTTCACACTCTCTTGCATTCAACCTTTTTTCAGTCTATAATACAACTCCCCTTTGGGGATTTTTTGACACAAACATATCAAAATTAGGAAAAGAATATTGATTCTCAATAAAATCTCTCACATTCTTCGGCTTGATTTCTGTCAGCCCAATCACACTTGGTTTTAAATCATCTATGAGGGCCAAAAACTCATCTTTTTTGTTTAACAAACTATCAACATTTGAGTATACAACAATGCACTCTTCCTGAGTTACATGTTCACTTCTATTTACATTATGTACATGATCTCCTTTGTCGGTTCAATATGTAGCTTTCTCCCTCCCACTTCCTGTTGGCCCTTTCCCACCCTCTGCTCCTCTTGGCCTGGAACTCAGTCACAATCTGTCCATTCCTGATTACTATGTTCTGTTCGCCCTCATCCCTTCTTCTAATCAGTTCTTCTCTCAGCTCTTTGTACTTTTGCCTCTGTTTGGGAGTGTAGTCATGGTTGACATACTTTTTCTTGTCAGATCTGTCACTCCGGCATTCAGCTCAGGAGACTTTCTCACTACTTCTTTCTTCTTTTCCTCATTTGTCATGGTTACCTTCAACATCCTGGGCCTATTTCCTCCCACCTTTCCCAGTCTGACAGGCTCTTCAAATCATTGTCTTCTATCTTTGTCAGTTTTCCCAGAATCGTTTTGACAGCCTTCAAGTCGTCTTTCTCCTATCCTCTGCACTATCTTCAGAGCTCTCTCTAACACTCACTATGATCACATTCATCTTTCTTTTCTCTCCTCCATCGCCTCCTCAACTTTCTTACTCACTGCCTCATCGATTTTCTTGTCCAAGCTTTCTCCTCCTAGTCCTTGCTCTAGATCCTTCACCTGATTGGTCAGATCATAAACCATTTGCAATAGTTTGTCTAGGCGGACATCCGAAAACGATTGTATGTCCTCGGAATGACTGCCATTGCATTTAGGACAAACATACTGCACATTCGGGCAGTTCAGTATATCATACATTTCGTCCTTCATTTGGGCGCACTTCTGGTGTGTCCACTGTTTACAGACAAAACACTCAAGGTCCCTAGGTCCCTCGCTAGGGTGTCGCACACCGTAAATTGCCATGTACCTAATTCCTCTCTTTTGCTCCTTCCTCTTTGCCCTTTCCCCACGCGACCCTGATTTCCACCTCTACCTCCACGACCCCTGCAGGACATTTTAGTTTAGCCTTCTAAGTAATAAAACTACAATTGTACTAACTATTGAGCAGTATACTTACAGCCTGACAAAAACTGGTTAGTAATGAAAAAACGAAAAATGAAACTATGAACATAAGTAAGGGTGAATACTGCGAGTACTGTGCGTGCTCCAACAACACAACCTTGTTGCTATCCAATAATGTCCTGAAAGCACGTTCTAGCTATCAGCAGCACTGACAGCCTTCACTAATAGGCTACAAGTAAATATGCACAATCTTTCACAAAGTTAAATAATATATAATATGACTTCAATTTCCCTAATTCCCTATCGCTGAACTGAAAAACGCCGCCATTTTCCGCGCATGCCCCGTTTTGGAGCTTTATTTCTTTATTGTTCTCCAACCTATCAAAAATAAATACATAGATAAATAAAACAAGAAAAGGAGGATAAGAAACTTCAAATCCATACTTTTGTTCGTTGTTTAATTTTTTTGTTTTTTTTTTGTAAATGGTTAGCTCATTAGACAGAGTTATGAACTCAGATGTGATGTCTCGAGTTCAGTTCCACCTAAAAAACTGAGCTGGTGGTTTGGTCCTATTCCACCCTTCTCCAATCCCCCCTCCATATTTCAAGACCTTCCCAGCCTACTGGGTTTTGAGGGGCAGAGGGAACCTGCTAAATATATACATGCACGCGCACGCGCACGCGCATGCTCGTATGCACGCACACACATACACACCACAGTGTTATCAAGAGGCATGGAGAGTACTGGGTGGGGCCCTGAGCAACAATGCCTCACTACTGGTCAAATAATCACCACCCAAAACCCTGACGTCACACACTAAGTGATAGCCATTTCGCCAAGCACAGAGGAGTTGTCCATGTAATAATTACAATATTTATATAGCGCAAAATCTTGATAAAATCAAATCTAAGCGCTGAAACAGACACACACACACGCACGCACGCACACACACGCACGCACGCACGCACACACACGCACTCACGCACACACACGCGCGCGCGCGCGCGCGCACACACACACACACACACACGCACACGGCTATAAATGGGGAGAAAGAATAAAAGCAATGGAAAATTATAGAGAGCATATTATATACAATTATATATTGCAATTATCTTAGTATGAAAAAAAAAAGAGCGCTTGCTCATTGTAACAAGGTGGCTCTAAGATGTGAGTATTTCTAGTGTTTGTGTATTATTTACTTTTGAGATCTTACTTTTACTTTTTCCTTCCGCTTGTACCGATGGGCGTCGCGGGGAGATACAGTCGTCTGTTAGCAGCAAGGCGGGTGGCCTGGAGAAGGGACATCTCGTGAGCTCTGAGGGTGTCTGCCACGGAGTCGCTCCATCGTCGTCTTGGTCTTCCTCTGGCTCTCCAGCCAGAGTATCTGATGTTATGCCCGAAGAGCTGGTTGGTTTAGGGGCATACGTGTGAGGTGTCCGAACCACTTGATCCTCATATCACATATGTTCGATGTGTTGTAGGATTGGTGTTGCTCCTACCATGTCTCGTATCACCTCATTTCTGATCTTGTCCCGCCTTGTCTTGTTTACTGCTTTCCTCAGGCATTTCATTTCACAGGTGACCAGTTTTCTCTCGAGGACTTTAGTTAGGGATCATGTCTGGCACTGGTATGTCAGCGTTGGTAGAAAAATGGTGTTGATGAGTTTCGCCTTAGTGCTGGTGGGAATGCTGGGGTGTTTCAGGAGAGGGGCAAGTTGGTAGCTGACTGCGTTGGCTTTCTGGCATCTGGTCTCGATTTCTCTGTCTAGTTTGCCATTTTCAGTGAAGATGCTGCCCAGGTATTTAAATTCACTGGCTTGCTTCAACTGGGTTCCGTTGATGTTGATGTCCAGTTTGTTTGGTCTCTTACTGACAGTCATGACCTCGGTCTTGCTGACGCTGATCTTCATGCCGTATATCTCGCAGCTTTCACTGAGCTGGTCTGTGTGCTCCTGTAGCTGTATCTTGTCATTGTTCACCATTGCCTGGTCGTCCGCAAACATGAGTTCATTGAGATCACAAGAAGTTTATTTTGATGAAAGCCCCTCAACTAAATATTTCATATATGTGACGAGCTAATCAATTATCCTTTTAATTTTTGTTAAATTATAAAGGGAATTTTTCTACTTGTCTGTTGTTGTGAGAGTACGTGGTATGACGAGAGTTAAAACAGTACATATGTGTGTGCGTGTATTATCAAGCACATCA
>CM060306.1:99477116-99549616 GCA_030674185.1 Monoplex corrugatus | reverse complement strand
TGATTTACTCCTGTAGTCAGTGTGGTGCGTTGTGGCGCAGTTGTTGAGTTATGGAAGTGCACAGAGATTCTCATTCCGGTTATATTACGACTTGGTTGCTATGGTTATGGGGATAGTGGCAGCTTGCATTGAATGGAACCATTAATAAAGAGATGGCATGGAGGTGCATGGATCATTCCATTTTCAGGTGGATAAAAGTATAATAATAATAATAATATAGTAATAATAATAAATAAGAATGGTTTACCTGTAATTCTTAAGTCACAAGAGAATGAAGCGGCATAGACCTCAACTTTTTTCAGGAACAGCATCAAGGGGGTAGTGCCCATCTTCTCTCCCTCCCTGTTTATCTTTCCCTTTCTTTAAAGAAAATCAGATATCCAGTCACAGCTGGGTGGACTTGAGGCTGTGTGGATATACATTATCACAAAGTTCTACTGGTGTGATTCGCACCTGCACAAATCCACGCAGGCCTACCGGAATACGAGCACTATACCTCTGCAATAACCAGGCCCCATGATGGATGGGAGGATGGACAAAACTTTTTATACAGCACATATTTCGTCAGGTAACATCTTAAGTGTTTGTCAGTGCGTAGGGTTTCTGCACAGATTCATGCATTCTGCCACGGTTAATTTGGATCTTCTATTATGATATTCTAAGTGCACATAGAGTGAAATATGTATGTATGCTGTGACACGTTCTTGAGGATAGAAGGTCCTTTACTACTAATCTGTAATTTATGCTAACAGTTACTACAGTATGCATGTTCAGTTATATATTTGACCGAGATTATATGAATATTAATTAATAGAACAACATGAATACAGGCTAGGTCACTTGAAAGCAGTGATGATCTTACTCATTTAAGATTGTTGCAGCTGCTTGCAGTCTTGATAAAATAGATCCAATTATGTTATAACCTGACAATCTCCTGTGTGTCGTTTCCAATTATAATAAACTTGAACCCCTTCCACTGCTGGAAGACCCCACGGAGGAGGACTTGACAGAATAGAAATCCGACCAGTTTTTATCTTTTTGTTTATCTGTTTGTTTTTAAGGTCCACTCAGGAGTCGGACCTGGGCATTTTGAACTTTTTATTTTTATTTTTTACTGTTTGCAGTAAGTTTACAGAAATAATTAATGTACATGTATAACCTAGGTAGATGATGCTTCTTAGCTTTGTCAAGACTGTCCATTTATAAGTACATGTAGTGTATCAGCTTGGAGAGTTTGGAATTATTTTGTTGTTTATGCTGTTCTGACTGCAAACTGAATGATCAGGTAGATCTGACCATCTTTCAGGTATATACGAGACATGCTTTGTTTGAGAGTTCCTTTCATTCCCCCTGCCCTTCCCATTTGGGGAGAGCAGTTATGTCACTTGAAATGGTCTCTGTTGCTGGAGAATGATAGAAAACAGCATGCATCTGTCTCAGGTCTACAGAGGACGATTATCGCCCCTCAGCAGCCTATGCAGTCATAGCTAGAGACTTTTAGCAGCAACCTCTGCCTGTTCCTTTTACCACTTCTCCATCGTCAATGTCATAGCTTGTGGTCGAATGCCTCATTGTTCTGGCCTGGCTGCACGCCTGACAAGCACAGAAATTTTTTTAACCCTTTGACTCCCACACCCTGTCTACCAGCATCCTGCATTGTCAGCCATGCTAGCAAAGCAAGAAGCTGGTGGATAGGGTGAAGGAGTCGAAGAGTTAAGTTTTTGCATTGGTGGATAGAGTGCGGGAGTCAAGAGTTAAAGTGTGGAGAGGGTATGCAATCCTTTCTCCACTCTCTTGCCTACTGATTGTTGTAGTTCCACACACATGGAATGGCCTCAGCAAATGCTGCATATATGACTGGGCACTGGCTGCACACTCACATAAGTATATCTAACTCACCACTGACCAATTTGCTGCTACCTTCAAACACTCTGGCCTTACAATTCGCTTCAGCATCACTGAGGCCAAATTTCAGCCAATATACCTCAGGCTTCTGGCATTTCATCACTCCTGACTGTCGTCAACAATCAGTAGTCGCGAATCAAGACTGATGACAAATTTTACTACTTGGGCAGTACAGCGAACAGCCATAATTCTCTTGATGTGGACGTGATGCTGTGCATCTCCACAGCTCGCTTTGCTTTTGGAAGTTGACTAAGAGGTTGCGGCAGACCATAGCATCAGCTCATCACAAAGACTGCTGTGTACAGAGCTGTAGTCTTGAATGCTCTGCTATACTGCTGTGAGATCTGGACTACCTACCAATAGCACATTCAACAGCTGTAACAGTTTCACCACAAACGCCTGTATGTGACCTACAACATTATGCAACAAGATCAAGTGTCAAACCTTCGAAGTTCTGAAGAAGTGTGGCTTGCTTAGTATAGGGTTTCTACTCATACCCCATTTTTGTTCGACAGGATAAATTATCCCTATGAACGACAATCACACGCCAAAGATGCTTCTGTATGGCTAGCTAAAGCAAGGACACAGGGAAGATTGCTGATGCAATATAGGGATACTCTGCAGGCCAACCACATAACCTAAGGCATCAATACTACAACTGAAAAGACATTGCCCATAGCACAGTAAGCTGCTAACAGCAGTGCATACAGGACACATATTCATATTTTTTGAACAGCACAGAAATGCTGCTATTCAACAAAGCAGTCACCATCGAAAGCGGAATCCAAGGCTACTGGGCCTCTACCCATGCAGTCCCAATGAAAGAGCATGTGCCTCCAGGACAGGTCTTGTATCCCACATAAAGATCCATACCAGGCAATAAGGACCAGTGTACCCACTCATCTGTCACATCAACGGTGGAGTCCATCACTGTTTTGTGAATTATTTGCCAAAGACAAGTCCCAAAAAATAAGCCACACTAAGACGTACAGCTTAACCCTTTTGAATCCCACACCCTATCCACTAACCGCAAAAACTTAACCCTGTGACCCCCCCCCCCCATCCACCAACTTTCTGCAGGAAGCTGGCGGATAGGGTGAGGGAGTCAAAGGGGTAAGGCTTTGCTTTGCTAGCATGATTGACAATGCAGGATGCTGGTGGACAGGGTACGGGAGTTAAAGGGTTAATTTACAACACTTAGGCTATATTGTGTTGCTTCATTTCAAATGTTCATTGCTTTTGATATTACTCAGGAGAGATGAGCTGGTTTTGTAATCAAAATATATCATGTGCTAAAACATAGCGCGCGCACACACACACACACACCATACACACACACACACGAACACAACCCCTCCACACACATACCATACACACATGTGCATACACTCAAATGGAAGATCAATGTCACCACATTTTATTACTTACTAATGAAAATATTACCAGACAATAATCACTTGAGTGCCAAAAGAAAGATGAAAACAAAACAGACAGTAAAACAAACAACATGGAACCATCTGTGCTGGATAAATAAACGACAAAGATACAAATCAAAATACAATTATATTATCATAGCATATCAAGGAGGCCTACCTGACCAATGTATGTATATGACGACACACAAAACAGTGGAATGTTAATGGAATGAATTAACTGCACTTAACAAACGGAGCATACAGCTTAACTTTGATATCATCTTGCTTTCCATCGTAAGGTCCCAATTATGATGCTTCTTAGAAATATGCTTCAGTACACTGTCAACCAGTGAATCGGAACAATGAATAATTATGAAGTAAATATTTTGAACCCCAATTCGTAATGTGATAAAAATGTACAAGCACCTGTCTTCAAGAGTAAATGTTTTAAACTAGTCTAAACCTTTTTTAAGAGGAAAATACTTCGGTCTCTCACATTCATTTAAGTTAAATATTGTTGTTTTAGTTTTTGTAAGACTGGATGGAATTACTTGCAACAAGCCCTTTTCCTTGCACACTAAAACTGGTGTAACTGCTGCTGACACACAAAATGTATGCAAGAAAATCTTAGTGCACGAGCTGCCAAGGTTCCACTTCAAAACAGTTCTGCAAGAAATAACTGACTGTATCAGAAACTGCTCTGCAATTTACTTATTAAGAATACCACCAATGTTTCAAAGTTGCATTCCCCCAAAACGGAAAAAAAAATCTCACAATGCTCATGATGATTACACTAAGAAATAAATGGGGACTTTTCCCCCCCTCTTTTTCAATTCTGATCTCCATTAAAAAAAATTCCAAATTAACAACTTTGGCATTATGTCAAATAGCAGTTAAAAGTAATCATTGTACACCCATGTACAGACAATGACACATGTGTCTATACACACAAATACTCACTTACAAAAACCCGAGAGACGGAGACATAATTGAGAAGGTTACAGTTCTTGCAACTTGGCAAATTCTGCTGGAGTAGACTCAAACAAAATGTAGTCAAGTTTTGCATTAGGATTTTCCACTGGCTTTGTGAGCTGGGTGACAAACCACTAGCTCTCTCTCTCTCTCTCACACACACACACAGAGGCATATATATTATATATATATATATATATATATATATATATATATATATATATATATATATATAGATAGATAGACAGGATAGATAGATATATAAACAATTAAAGAAAAAAAATGCTTTTCATTTCAAAACACATTTCTAAAGGGAAAGTAGGAGCGACAGAGAGAGGGGTTTGTGGAAGAGACAGTAAAAGAGATGGAGTGAGTCAAAGAAAGATGATTTGATTTGTTAGTTGAGCAATCGAACAGATAAAGATGTATATCGCAAGTGAACAAATTATATATATATATATTATATATATATATATATATATATATATATATATATATATACATCTACCTGGTATTGTTTATTTTGGATATTTACACTTTGTACAGTGTATTTGGCCTGTAAAAAAAGTTTAACAAATAAATAGAAAAATAACTAGTCTACATGTATAGGTAGACTTTTGAAAATGAATTGGCCTGCTTTAAAAAGTTTAACATTTAAATAGAAAAATAACTAGTCTCTATGTGTAGACAGACCGTTTTAAAAATGAATTTTAATTCCCACCTGCCACTAACAATTTTTTTCTTCTTTTCTCAATGGGAGGTTAAAAAAGAAAGTAAATATAAATGAGAAGAAAAGAAAAGAAGCAAAATACCACACATAGTCTTAAAACTGTTAGTTACCAAGTTATATACTCAAACACAATATCACGGAAGGACAGAAAATGAAATATAATAAATACACATGAATAGAAAAGAAACACCGCAAAATACCAAACACAGTCTTAAAACTGTTAACTGTCTGGTTAATATACTCGAACACAACAGAATAAAAGAAAATGAAACCAAATTAAATATACAAATAAATAAAGAACAACTAGTCACGTCAAGAACTAAAATCTTCTCTTTGGAGTGAACACCACCACCACCACCAACAAGAAGCAAACAATGTTTGCTATTGTTTGAAAACTGTCAAACGTCACATAGGAAAACTAACATAGCAGAAAGCAAAGTAATATTATCATTATCATTACGGTTTAAAGTCCAGCTGACTGCGCAGTCATATCAAGCCTATGTCTGATAACAAGCACACCATCTTGCTGAAATGAAGAAAACGAACAAAACTGGAAAACAAAATTAGTTACACATATCAGCGCATTTGTACACAAAATCTAAGAATATACCCCTGGCATTAACCATTCCAACCAATTCATCACCAGAAACTAAACAAAATACAAACAATACAGTAAAATAATAATAACAATAATATAATAATGAGAATAACAACAATAATCACATTTATAAGGTGCCAAATCTTGGATCAAAAATCAAACCAAAGCATGCATTCTCATCATTCATCAAAGCAATCAACATCAACTACCAACCCCCCAGAGGACAAAGCACGCATAAACTGGGAGGGGGAAGATAGGAGAGGTGTGACCCCTGACATCATCCTCCCTCTGCGTGCGTGCGTGCGTGCGTGTGTATGTGTCTCTCTCTCTCTCACTCGCACACACACTGTTCCAACAGATTCTCTCATTTTTCTCTTTCCCCTTCACTCTGTTACTCAATCTTCTCTTTCACTCAATCTCTCTTTAACCCTTTGACTCCTGCACCTATCTTCCAACTGCAGAAACTTAACTCTTTGACTCCCTCACCCTATCCACCAGCTTCCTGCAGGAAGCTGGTGGATAGGGTGATGGAGTCAAAGGGTTAACTTTTTGCTTTGCTAGCATGGTTAGCAGTGTAGGATGTTGAACAGGCTGCAGGAATCAAAGGGTTAAAACCAAGATTTCAGAAAGGCATGAACTGAAGAAGGCTAATTGGGCTTCAAGGGGAGAGACCTGAAAATAATCCTCTCTTTTCAATATTTTATGTCAGGGCAGCAGGTGAATGCCCTGCTTTTCATGATTTTCATCTACCGTGGGATCTTTTAACATGAGCAGACCAGAAGGCAACGAGTCCAACTCGCATTTTTTGTCTCCTTCTGAAGGATTAGATGTTCAGATAGATTTTCCAGTCAAACTGAGAGAAATGTCAAAGCCTCAAAAGGAAACAAACCCTGGAACCTTGAAGTTTGTTACTGGCAGGTGAACATCTAAACCATTCTGCCACTTTTCTCCCTAAAATAAAAAAATAAAAGCAAGAGTCGTTTTCTAAAGGGTTTCATGAAAGGAAATTGAGGGCTATAGACAAAAGGACAAGGATCATCTCCGTAAAGTGATTCTTGTGGACCTGATTTTTACAATTCCTCACCCTATCCACCAGCTTTTTATACAGGAAGCTGGTGGAAAAGGTCAGGCAAGTAAAAGGGTCCACTGGTCCACTGTTGGATGCGAGGCAGTTTCATAGTTGTAGCAGTACCATCCAGCAGATCATGAGAAATGTTGCAAAACCTTAGAATATACTTGCAAAGATACTGCTTTATTTCTGTCCATTCAGATAAAAAAAGCATAAAACAACAACAATATAGCCTTTGGTATAAATGATAACTTTTCCAAACCAGTATATCACAGAAATAAAAGCCATTTCATTGGGAAAACTTACAAGGATTTGGCTGAGAAAAAGATGAAGAATATAAGTTTCTGTGGATTTTTTCATTTGAGTCTTAGTTCATGTACTAAGAAGAAACAGTTCACAGCAAGTTACATTTAAAAATCTAATCTGATATAAATATACAAATATAAATATACATAATACACTTTTTATTATTAGCACTGTTTAATACCAAGATAACTGCACAGAGCCATATCAGGGCTACAACCATTGCAAAATAAACACATCTCAATGTCCCTGGAAAAGAAAACTGGACAAGAAAATGTTTTTTAAATTACACAGAACAATGCATTCACGCATATGATCTAAGGATATGACCCTGGCATTGATCATTCTGTCTGATTTATCACCAGGGGATAAAAAAAACAACAACAAAAAAACAAACAATACAAATGTAAACACAGGTAAGGACGCTTAAACAATACAAAAATTGGTCCAAGTTACCTAAAATCACATCTTAAAGCCTAAAATGCATTCATACATGTACCCAACTGTCAATTTCAATAGAAAGCATTTCAGACTAGTGTCGAACACATACAGGTAAATGGACCAGCACAGTTGAAAAGAGGACAGAAAGCAAAGGAGCCAGGCAGAAACAAAGAGAGTGACAAAAAAGAGGAAATTCCTAGTTCAAAGTTCAGAGTGTGGCGATATGTATTCTGAGAGAGCCCCTAACAACCCAACAGGGGATAACATAACAGACACATCCTCTGTCCTACATATACAAACATAACAAATCACAAACATGTTCTCAAATATCTAACTGTCAGATTTTTGTTTCATTGAAAAACAAACATGCAAGCAAGCGAGCAAATGCGTTTGCTAAAAAACCTCTGCAGCCCCAAGCACTGGCTTCTGTTTGTCTGTTTTCATAAATAAAATTCATTTTGTTCTACAATTTTTAGATCAGCAATTTCATGAAATGTGTAATACTTATCATATATCACGGACAGTTAATTTTTGTCAGGTGTGGCTTATAAAGTGGACTGAATCTGCTGTGGAACTGAAAATGTGATGATCATAATGGCAGCTAAGAAAGATGACAGGCTTCTAAAAGAAGACAGCACTGTCACCTCACAAGTCTCAAGGTCATCGTGACTGATGTCTGCAAGATAACTGGAGCTGATTAGTATCAACCTTTCCACCACACAAAAATGCTACTTTTGATTGACATGCCAAACCCAGGTAGCTGGGCAAATAGTCCTCCATCACAATACAAAACTCGCAGTTACAAAGGATTTCTATGTCCTCAAGTCATAATCTGAACTTGTTATGTACAAAGGAAAAAAACACAAGGACCAATATGGAGCTTCACATATTTTACCTATTCAAATATACATCTGAGATCTGGTGATATAAGTACATTTGATACAGCTCATTCCAGCTGCTTCCTGAAATTATGGACAATCTGCTTAGATAATATTACATAATTATACTGACATTATCCTTCAAAGAATTGTGCAAAATTGTGGAAATACAAAATGAAATAACTCGTAACTCACAAACAAAACAATTTTAAGAATAAAATTTTAATACAAAACAACAACAAAAAACCACAGGTGATGCAACGGATTATCAATAACCCTGAAAACTTACAGAACATACATCAAGACACACATATGTATAACTTTAAGTATGAATGAACATTTACCTTTTACACATATCAGTTTACAACATGAGCAATGTATCAACACCTCTGCACAAAAACCAACCACACAATTAGTTGAGCAGGCAGAAAAGAAAAAAATCCTCCCCAGAATAGGAAATGCTACATAAATGCTGTGCATACACACACATACACACACGTGTGTGCACACACACACACTCCTAAAATTATACCATATTCTACAACCAAAGTGGTTTACATGGTATTCATGAATTAAGACTTGAAATGCACAAGTAAACCCCCTGTTCTAAACAGCTGAATGAGTTTTGGCAAAATGCTCTATGCCTTTTATAATCATCACTGGAAAAAAACACGATCAAGACATCTTTAATTCTTACAGAAAAATACCAAGACACAAAAACATTGTCATACCATTAAAAGAATCCCCCGCCCCCTTCCCTTTTTTACAAAGTGAAAACCTGAAACAAAACTGGGGAACACTGTCTTTTTTTAAGGCTTAAGTTTCAAGTTCTTGAAACAAAAAATTTACAAGTCTTCAGATGCCTGATGCTTGCCATATTTTCACCATATGGGAGGGACATAAATTTTGTACTGAATAATTGTAAAGTGTGTGTGTGTGCGCGCGCATGCACACACATGCACACGATCATGCATAAGGGTGTGCATAATCAACTTGGATTTTTTGCAATTCATATAGCACTTCAAACTATGATAATTAAATTTATACTATTATAACTAGCACTTCAGACTATGATAATTAAATTTAGACTATTACAATTAAAGTAAATGAGAAATGTACATTACCATCATTGTATGTTTTTCATGGGAGACATTTCTGCTCACACGGACAGAAAGTTTTATTAACAATTAATTTCTCTATTCTCAAGATACTGTAACATTTTCTGTGACAACAAAGAAGAACTGTTTACCCTCATCTTATCTTTTGTTACTCTGTACAGTGCTCTGTAAATGGTCCATGCCTATTCAAAATTATACATCTGGACATACATGTATGTTTTGGCCATATAACTGTGTTATAACCATTTGTAGACCCATACAGACCATCATGATTCAACCTGAATAAAAGCTTTCCCCTCTCCATTACAAAACAAAAAGAAAATTGAATTAAAGAAATATAATTATAAATATAAATGGTTATATACTAAACAAGTAAATAATAAAAACAAAGACATAGATAAATGCGCAAACGAATAAACAAACAAAAACATAAAAACAAACATATAAATAAAGGCAAAAGAGAGAAAGACTGAAAAAGAAACAAGTAGCCTACTCTTGTTACTTATCCAAAATATTCTATAAAGAATTAGCCATAAATAAATGTAGTTAAAGTTTTTCTGTAAGGTTATATACCAAACTCTCATATTCACCTGAAATTTTCAGCAACAAGAAGTGTTATAAACTTTATATATGTGAAACAAAGGAACGGGGGCATTATGGATAGCCTATTCCAAATGTCTATGGCTAATAATGAATGTCCTAAGTACCAAAACCATTAAAATGAAATATACATGATCAGATTGAGTATGTGATCTTTAAAGTCTTCTATATTTCATAAGAGCAACGCACAAGAAGACAGAAGGGATTAAGAACATGAAATGTCACCTACAGCTGCCGCAATTTAACAATTATAAGATTAAGTACAGAGAAGTAAACCTGAAATCTAAAACGACTATCAGATTCTGATAAAACTGAAAAGACTTGGGGAAAAAAATGTTTACAATAAAGTAAGAAAAACAACACTGAGAGATTCTTACTTATTTATTCGTTTTTGGTTATGAAAAAGTTTTGATCATTTATTTATTCATATTCATTTGCAATTCAAATTCCACTGGAAGATTCAATTAACTACACCATTTGTTTGCCACTAGCCAACACTGTAATTGATACCTGTTACTTTCAAGCATCATATACAGCTACCCAATATGTATCTGCTAGCGCTAAAAAAACATAATCAGGACATACTAATAAACTGTCTTATGAGTGAACATTCAATTATCCTGTGGATGAAATGGACACAAACAATGAGACAGCAACAAAAACAAAAATAGAGAGCACACATTAATTCCAAAGATGACCATCAAATATTCAATAGAGCAGATGTATTATATAACAAATGACATTGCTAAACAGCAAATGAGTAACAATGCTTTTGGTCCATATTAAAACAGACTATTTCAATATCATTTCAACTGCTTCTGAAATCAAATATACTTCTGACATATTAAAATTACCCATATATTCTCTTTTTTATGGAACCAGCTGCCAGTCCAGTTTATCATCACACTGCAAAATATGTTGTACATCCTTAAAACAATGAAAATACCAATCCTCTGCAGGGTCTAGAATTACTTCTTTAATATACTGTGGATTATCTAATGATGCCACAAGAATCTCTACAGGAACTGGATAGTGAAGTCATTGACAATAATAAACAGTTTCAAGTGATTACTTATATATAATTGCAAGCTAAATTTCCCCACCCTACCCCCATTTGGATTTCACTGTTTACTCACTACTGGTTCAAAGTCATTGGTGAACATAACAAAACAGAAAAATAACAAATACTATGTTCTTATAATGCTTATAAAAGAGCAATATTCCTATAGAACTGTCATCCCTGTGTCACAGCTGTAGTCATTTCTTTTGATATGTCCAACAAAATACTGGAATGATCTGAAGGAGAATGAGAGATTTCATCCACTCATGAAGAAAACGCCTTTTGTTCAACAAATATCTAATGCGTAATATTTAACTTTTATGTTTCAAAATATATAAACACTGATATTTTCTTCAATAAAGCAATACACTCATTTTACATTCACACTCTGATTAAAGCACTTGCAGCTGAACACACAACTTTGATTCTTTTACCCCTACACTACATGCAATTAAGTTAAATTCTGATCCCATCAGAAAAATGTATATTTTTTCAATGAGTAAATATATATACGTATAAAAAGTAACCACAATGCACATAAGATGTTTTACTTTCACAAACACGCCAAGCTCTTCATCTTATAAAAAGTGAAGAAAATTTTCCATTGAAATAATATTTATTAAACATACTTACAATGCCTACCTGATGGAATAGCTGTCAGCACTCGGCTAACCTGTTCCATATCAACACTTGTCCCCCTTGTGTAAAAACTACATAAAGCATAGCACATGTTCTGCAACCTCTTGATGAAGGCAACCCATAACAGAAACTTGCCGTAAACCATCCCCAAGAGAGGAATGATAGACGGGCATTAGAAAGAGACATGGTAAGTGTGTTTATGAAATGCGATTTAAAAAAAAAAGAAAGATTTCCTTTCAATTACACATATTATACTGTATCTGGTAGATTTCTTCAATTACACATAGTATACTGTATCTGACAGATTTCCTTTCAATTACACATATTATACTGTATCTCAATAATGCGGATAGCAATAACCGGATGGAAGGCTAACCTTAGTGACGCAGTGATGAAGAAAAAAAGGGACTTGGTAGAAATGGCAATGCTGAGTCACTATCAAGGAGGTAATACCCCTAGAAACATCTTCCCAAAGACTGGAAACATCCTGCCGATAAAAGCATATAAAACACAAAGGGGAGCGTTAGTACTCCGCATCAAGAACCTCCTTCACATTTTACGTATACGAGGAAGCCAAGGAGGAGGCCCATGCTCTGATTTAATGGGGCCTCAGAGAAAACAGCAAATTCCAATCTTGTTTTTGCGTCAGCAACCTAAATCACTTAGCCACCAAACAATGGTAAATCGCCAGGCATCTCCTTTGTAGCCCTCCTGCCAAGAAATGAAGAGGGAAGACCAGATACCCAACCTCGAGAATAGACTGACATGGCCTCCCCAATCACTACAAAGGCAACAGTGAACAGTTCGGCCTGAGGGGACAGAAGAGTAATCGGCATCCCAGCCGAGTCCAGCCACTGCTTGTTTGCAATCCAAAGCAAAGACCCCACAAAGGAAAAATCACACGGCTGAAATAGGTGCAGGGACAAGAAGTTACAGATTTATGAATTCCACACATGGAGGACGAGTACTGGTAGGGGGCATGTAAGCTGAGCACTGCACCCACTACATCAGTGAGCCATGGTATAATATCTGTAATTAAAAGCACATTTCAACATACACAAGTATAACAAATTAGTACCCATCACACTAAACAGCAAATGACTGGAAGCAGCTGATTTGTATGTAACCTATCTATACTTTGTGCATCTCTCACTCATTTAAATAAGCACTCTTTGGCACCCATTGAGCTTTTTCACAATCAAACATACCTATATCTCTCTTTATAAGCAAGAGCTGAATAGAAAATATAAACACAATTTCAAAATAACGAAGTAAAAAAAAGGGATGGAAAGTAGGTGGTCAAAAAGTAAACATGCAGAGGCTTTCGATAATGTCAAAGGAGTTTTGTCATGATGTGAATCAAACTGAAAAACTTAAAAGCACACAGCTAAACTATACAATATTAACACAGAGAAATAAGACATTAACACAGAAACAAAATCTCTGGATAATTCGTAACATGCAAACAACAATGAACTTACTTACAGGCGTACAAAAATTAAAATAAAACACTGGTAAACAGAGTAGAACCAAACCCTGAAAAAATCCCCACTTTAATAAAATGGATCATTCAGAATAACACTGATCATCAAGGAAAGATTGACCTGCACTGAAACCTGTAGTAAAGAATACTTAATAACCTGTACATTCAGAACAATTCAAACTTGGAACTGGATATAATCCAAGTCAGTCATGCATTATGAACAATGCTTAGTGACATTTCAAAATTAGATCTAACAGACTGCTGCAGTGTCAGTGAATAGTATATTATGATCCAATTACAATAGTTGGTCAACAAACTATTGGACTGTTTTTTGCTGATATATTCTATGACTTTATAACTAGGTCAATACATTTAACACTTTTTACTTGGACAATACCATGAATCAATTTGGATAGAAAATCTGCCATGACTAATTACTGATGAAACAGTTACTCCGCTGGACCCAACATTTCACTTCTGATGAGCTTTTGCTCTATCAAAATTTCTTTATAGGTGCACTTCAAAGTCAAAGGCAGAAAGTACTATCCTAAGAGGTGACTATTTCACTTGATCATTGGTTAAGATCCATCAAGAACATATAAATCATAACACATCCGTTTTTAGAAAGACTGAGGCAGACAGAGCTCAATTTATATTTACCACTCTTCTCTTTCAAAAGTGACAATAAAAACAACAAAAACCCCTTGAAAACTCTATGACAAGACAAACGCAATAACAACTGGCAGACATTCTTGAAAACATACAACAGACAGCAAATGAACAGACCAAACACTGGCCTGTTTAAAAGAAGCCAAAAAAAGGGACACACATCTCGAAATCACTGTAATATAAACATAAGCTTCAAAGTATACGCAACAACATAAAACAGAAATAGTCAAAGAAATAGGTAAAAGTAATGACAAAAGAATAACTGAACAAGAGTAACAAAAAGAGTACCTGGGTGAAAACAGTTCCCCCAGGATGTGCAGAAAGGAAGAGAAATGAGAGGTGGGAGGACATGGGAGAGAAGGAGAACTGTTATCCAATACTTTTTGTCAGAACTTATGAATCAGTACATTCTTTCACATAATTTCTGGGAAAAAGACCCTGTTCGTTGGTTCTACAAACAACTCCAGTCCACCAGTTTTCATCTGTTTTCTCCATCAGACGTATTCGATCGCCTCGTTTAAAGCTGACCTCCTCGTACGACTCTTTATCAAAGTTATGTAGAGCTTGCAACATGTCCCCTGGTGGTTTTGGCTAGGACAAAGAAACATCCATTTGGTTTCATCACTACCATCTTGAAAGCAATGTAACATTTCCATAAACCTGCATTATAAGACTTCTCTAAATTTGTCCAATTCTCTTCATCACCCCCTGATCTTAGTGATAATTATATTCAGGTTTTGCACCCCCCCCCCCCCCCCACTAAACCCTAATCTTAATAATAATCATACTCAGGTTTAACATTCCTTTTTCCCCCCTAATGCCAGACACACAGTCCAGAGACAATTCTTTTTAGTTTTATTCTAAACTCTAATAGACATAAAATCTTTCCTTATTTGTTTTAAATCCAGCCTAAGATAGATATTTTTTGACCAAAAAAAGAGTTCATTTCTTACAGAAACTAATATAAATTACATAATTTTGTGTCAGCATATACGTTTGCATACACCATGAATACGTAAACGTTTGAATGACTGCCTATATTTTTTCCAATCTCTGTGTGTGTGTGTGTGTGTGTGTGTGTGTGTGTGTGTGTGTGTGTGTGTGTGTGTGTGTGTGTGTGTGTGTGTGTGTGTTGTGTGTGTGTGTGTGTGTGTGTGTGTGTGTGTGTGTGTGTGTGTGTGTGTGTGTTGTGTTGTGTTGTGTTTTTGTGTATATGTGTTGTGTGTGTGTGTGTGTGTGTGGTGTGTGTGTGTGTGTGTGTGTGTGTGCCTGCGCGCTCACATGTGCACGCTGTTCTTGAAACTAAACAGACTTCAAAGTAGTGTGGATTTGTTTCTGTTTGTCAGTTAGTGGCAATAACAAGCTGTTCATGACAAGGAATTACAAAAATAATGTGAGCATATCTTTCACATCTCACTTTGACAGCAAGTCACTAACACGGTCATTAAAATGAAAAGAAGTTCTGAGCAAGGCGAATGTGTTCAGACACCAGCCATGCATGACTGGATCTGCAGAAGGCCGGATAAAGTGTCTGATCATAAGTACGAATGGATCTGCAGAAGGCAGGAAAATATGTCAACTCTTTCAACTACCCACCTCTTGCATGTCTTTGAGGAGGATTGCAGCACGTGGTTCCCTGCTAACGGAGACAGTGCGATGATAGTCGATGAGCTGGTTGATGGATTGGAAAGTTTTGTTGGGCCACAGGTAATAATTGCCTTCAGCGTTGGATAGGATCTTAAAATGCTGTGCGCAGCTGCCATGTCTGAAAAGACGGAAGAAATCCAACATTACACATAAATAAATAAGGAAGGAAAAGACGTGTCCAGTCAAAACACAATTTTTCCAAAACATGATAAGTGTACAAATGGATCATTATATACTACACGTCATTATTGAAGGGCCAGGAACGTTTTTGAGTCAATTTTTGAAAGGAGAAATAACCTATTTTCTCTTACTCTTTTCTCCAATTCGTTGCCGTAACTGAATGGATAAGAGCTCAGACAACATTGCAGTTTCCTTTTGGCACGTGTTTGGGGATTTGCCGATTTGCAATGGGCGGCCCAAGGAAGACAATTTCCACACGAAATTATCGAATCTTCAGCAGGGTCTCTCTGACGACGCAGGCAAGGTAGCGACAAAATTCGCTTTGCACGTGCAAGGCAAGCCCTTTTTGAACACTACTCCAGCCAAAGTTGCCCGCAGACGAGGATAAAAAGGACCCGTTCTTGGTTCGTTTTAACCATGCTTGCAAGACGACGGATGACGGATGAGCAGCGGGGGAGAGCCCTCGCTCTGCTTGATGAAGGCCTAGCGCAGCGGGAAGTTGCTAGACGACTTGAAGTGTCGCATTCCACAATCCAGAGACTGCTGGAGCGCTTCAATGAGACTGGAGCAGTCCAGGAAAGGCGTCACACGGGTCGACCCAGAGTAACGACAAGACAGCAAGACCGCTACCTTGCCCTCTCCGTTCTGAGGGAAAGGGCATCCACTGCGGTGACCTTGAGGGGTCAGCTGAGGGACGCAACAGGTGCTAACATCAGCTGCAGCACGGTGAGAAGACGGCTACATGAGGCAAACTTGAGGTCACGGAGACCGGCCGTCCGACCCGTGCTGTCACCGGTCAACAGAGTGCGCCGCATGACCTGGGCCAGGGAGCACGTGACCTGGACAAGGCAACAGTGGGCCCGGGTCTTGTTTTCGGATGAGTCCAGGTTCACCCTGACCTTTAACGATGGCCGGGCTCGGGTGTGGCGACGTCAAGGGGAGAGGTTCGCTGACGCCACTGTCCAAGAGCATAACCGGTATGGCGGCGGGTCGGTGATGGTGTGGGGTGGCATGAGCCGTGGTACCCGGACCCCCCTGCTCCCCATTGACGGCATCCTGAACGGGGTCCGGTACCGGGACGAGGTTCTGGCGGCCGTGGCACTGCCTGCGCTTGTGGACCTTGGTCAAGGCGCCATCTTCCAGGACGACAATGCACCTGCGCATCGAGCACGCCTTGTGACCGACTTCCTGGAGCAGCATGAGGTCGTCCGTATGGCCTGGCCAGCGTGCTCACCTGACCTGAACCCAATTGAACACCTCTGGGATGTGCTCGGGAGGCGCATCAGGGACAACCACCCCCCACCGGGCACCCTGGCCAGGCTGGTCGACATCCTGCAGATCGAGTGGGCGGCCATCCCTCAGGACACACTCCGTACCCTTGTGGGGTCGATGCATCGGCGCTGTGAAGCATGCATCCAGGCTCAGGGCGGACACACGCGATATTGAAAACAGATTGGCCAAATCTGACACTTTCTGTTTTTTGAAAAGGGGGGGATGTTCCTTTAAATGCATGTGCTGTTCACTAATGGGTCATTGTGCTAATTTCGTTTTCCAAAACAGGTGTGGAAATGATGAAATAAAACATAGAATCAATTCTAAACATTGTCAATTATTTCAACTTAAAATTAGAGAGGAAGGAAGAAGTGGCCCTTAAATTATGATTAGGAGTATATATGCTCTCTCCTCTGTAAGTGTTATAACAAGACATGCATCCTCACACACCCTACCTTTTACTGCTGTAAAAATATATTGTTCATGTATGGGGTTTTTTCAAGGTCAAATCATCCTTGAATGCATCTTTTCTTTCACATTTAAAAATAGGGAAAACAAGAAGACTAGTTTACTTGGGAAGGTAAACCCAGCCATCAGACAAGGAAGGTTGTGGAATCTATTCCATATTGCTGGTTATTTTCAAAATGTTTTTGTTCAGTTTGTTTTTTGTTCATTTTTTGTTTGCACTGAAGCTACCAATCTTTGCACCTGCAAATGTATGTTACATCCTCTTCATCATTAATGATATTTATAGATCTATCTTCATACATATCTTCGACTGTCAGATAATTTTACAGACTGGCTATCCAACTGATACTGAGCCAATCTCTGTATTAATAACGCTGCTTCACGGTGCTAGAAGATAATTTTTTTCAGGTACTCGTAAATTCTTGTTTAGCTAGTACAATTCTCGTACTCAACTTATGCAATATGGCACACAACTGCTTTATTTTTGGCCGAACCCAATTAAAAAAACACACACAGAAATTGACAAGAGGACACATTGAAGCACATGCTTTCCACCCATGATGCCATACTGTGCTTTAAACATACTGCCTCATCTTCTTTTTTGTAGCATGTGGGAAGACCACTATTGTTTTTGTTCTTCGAAGCCCAGCTGATTGCGCAGAGTAATATCAAGGCTATAACCATCTCAGTAAGTGCACTACACATTACAGAAGAAAAAAAAACCCACCTGGAAAGAAAATTAAGAAGGCCTACAAATATCAATGCATTCACGTTCAGAATCTAAGAAGATGGTCCTATTACTACTAACGAGTGAAACTGAAAGTAGATTCCCAACATCCATAGGCTGCTTCAGGAAGGACCCTTATGGCAACTGGATACAGCCAAGGAAGAGAGAGCTCTTAAGCCTGTAAGCCTGAGTAGAGTCTGAAGCTGCTGACTGGGCATGGAAAGCATTCCTCCCTTTTCCACATCCTTGATGTTTATGAGGGAAACCAAGGGGTCCGGAAAAGCCACGGGTGACAGATGGGTTTTGGATCTTCCCTGGTTCCAATGAGGCGTGTATGTTACTGCAAAGGCTTCAGGTGGCCAAAGTCAGGAAGAAAGCCATCTTATATGAGAGAAGCAAAAAGGGAACCAATTCTTACAGCTTGAAAGGCAGGCGGGTGGACACCTGATACCTAGGACTAGTGCTAGGTCTGTTAGGGGCTCCAAAAGAGAGACCAAAGCTCTGAGCCACAAACATTCTTGAGGCTTTGGGAGAGGAAGTCATTCAAAAACTTGTGCCCCCACCCTCCGCATCCCACCCACCTTTTGGCTGTTGAGAGTTAGTACACACAGCCCATCTGTAACCCTTGGTGATGTTTGAGGCTCAACTCTAAGAATTGGAGAAACTGATTCAGCAGAGTAGGTAAACAGTCTGAGATTTGGTCAGATTTACAGCACAGGATCTACTTCTACTTGCAGTTGCTTCCTCTTGTATTTTCCAGTCTGGTGTTCCTGATCACTTTGTGAAGGATCAGGAAGGAGTAAGAAAGGCATAACTGATCAGGGGAAGCCTGTCTAGTGAGGGGGTGTATGCTGTTAGTGTTTCCAGGTCTTGATCAAACCAAGTCATCTTATGGACTGGATTGGAATATGTGAACAAGATGCATACATGTTCTCTTGAGTTGGAATAGTGACTGTGGAGTGGGCCATGGGAACTGAGGGCCAAAGGAGAGTAAGTATTCCTGTTAGCAGCTGGGATGACCCACATACCCTGCCCTGCATAGGCCAGGATGGTACCTGTGTATGGGAAAGGTCCTGAACCCAAACTGGGGATACTGATGTTGGAAGTGGTGAAGCCCTGCTGTGCGAGAACACTGACCACCTGAAAGCAGATGGGACCGATACCTCCCACTTCACCCTGGGTCACATTATCAACCATGAAGTGGGACGTGGCAACTGGGATACCAGCCACACTATGGAATGAGTCACTGGAACTGGAGACCTTAGGCGTTCGGGGGTCACTAGCAAGAGGAAGACAGTCTGCTAAGTCCCCTGCAGCAGCTAAAAGGCTGTAGCATGTTCCAGCTATTGGCTGCAATGCCCCACATGCTGTACCCTTGAGTCAATCAGGTTGGTACTCCCCCAGATGGAATGGATGGGGATGGGGGTAGTCTCTATGCATGCGCATTTCCAATCAAATTGTGGTTTTATTTATTAATTACTGAACTGAATACAGAGGATAATTCTGTTTAAACTGTTTTGTTTTGCTTTTTCCGTTTCTTCTTAGTGTTTTTTTTTAAATGTATATTTACTTTCAAACAATAATAATTCAGTTTCACAAATGTTTCAATGTATATTTCACAATCATGCTGATTTTGAATGTTAGTTAAAGAGACAGCCTTGTGACACAACAATCAACAAACCATTTATTTTGTGTGTACATGCACGCACACGTGCGCTCATACACACACACATACAGACACACATACACACAGGGTCTAAACTAAAACATACACGCACACTTATATTCAACTATTTTTCTATACTGACAAAAGTAGCGCATAACAAAGGTGCTTCATGTAATGGAATTCAGCTCTGAACTCACAGAGAGAAGACACTGACACTGAAACAGAAATACATATGCACATTAAGCATACAGACACACACAACATACTTACTTGACAGACAGAGAGAACTGATTTTTGTCTGATTCACAGTCTCGGATAACAAAAGTACCATCTTCATACACACAGCGGCCAGAACTATTCGTTCGCATCAAAAAAGCCTCTGCTTCTGTGCGAGACATCTTTCCTTTGTACCACCTGAAACAGACGAGATTCATGGTTCTCTTCCTGTTTGAAAAACTGAATTACAAATTGATCACAAGTCAAGCACCTACTTGTCATACCTCTTTAAATAAAAACGCACACTCCTGCCTGATCCCTTCATTCTTCCTCTGATGACTTACTGTTTTGAATTCTCCCTTTTCACCTTTGCCAAATGTTGCCTAAAATTTTGCACATCATATGTCGTGGGTATTCGTCAACCAAAGCTTTTTGTGAAGGACTAGCCCCTTGCCATATGCTGTGAGGTCTCTAGCGACCCATACTTTTTGATAAGGAATAATCCATTCCTGTACTACTTCATGGAGTCTCCAGCGACCCATGCTTTGTGAGGTAACAAAGCCTTACTGTGTGTCATGGATCTCTACCTCCCCCCCCCCTCTCCACCCTCTCTGGAGTGGCAAAATCTTGCCGTAGGTATATGCTGTGGCCCATCCATTTTCAAAATTTTTTTTTGTGACACATTTTGAAACATGGAACAGAATGTTGTTCTTTTCATATTTGTTTTAGGCTTCCTGGTGTAGATCTGGGCTTATATGAAATGACAATGAATCCAGGCCTACACAAATGACAAAAGACAGTGACTCCAATTTTCAAACCATTGTAATTTAACTGTACGTATTCAATGCAGGTCACTACATAGATATGAACTGTTAAATTCAGCTAAAACTATAAACACATGAACATATGCATCAGCTATACACACACATTCAATACATCGAAAGAAAATATGCAAGTTTACAAAGACAGACAGGTAGGCAGGCAGGCAGAGTCAACAGCCAATATCAAAACAAATTAGAGCAAGAAAGAATACATACTAAATTGAAAAAGTACTACCTTTGTGAAGAATATCTGTACAAGCTGAATTTCAGGAAGTACAAAGTCCATGAAACAGTAAATTATTGTTCATTTTCAAACGTATGGAATCTGTTGGAGCAAGATCAGCAGTTCTTCTGGCAATAATGACAAAAATACCCAGGATCAATAAAGACAAAAATACCCTGGTTAAGGTGAATAAGCCACACACACACACACACACACACACACACACACACACACACACACACACACACACACACACACACAAAATGTGTGTTAAGATGTCATACTTTATCCTTCAAACTAAACAATAGGCACCAACTGAAACTTTTTAGAACTGTTATAATGCTGTAAGAATGAACAATAATGACCCCTACTAACCAAGCCAGCCTGTGAAATGGAGTTCAGTCTGACAAAATAACAAAGAACACAAAATTTAATATAACCATTGACCCACACACAGACAACTCCTGCATAGATAGGGAAGTTCTCTGGTACACAAAAGATCACAGTTGTCAGTGCTTGTCTAAAATAAAAATGAAGAGACAGCTTTAGAACACATGAAACAAAAAGTCATTGCTGTCATGAAAACAAAAAAGTCACTGCTGTCATCAACTTTTAAAAATGAAATGACACCAAATGAACAAACAGTACTTACAACATGAAAGTTGTTTTCTGACTGCTGTTTCAATGAACAAATACACATAAGATGTTCTCTGTTTTATGAAAGAATTCCAATGTTCCCACTATAATCAAGTTCAGATTTACTATATTCAGCCTCTCATTTCCTTTGCTTTTTTAAAAACTTTGCCAGTCATATCTGACAGGATAGTTAGAAGCTGTTTCATTTGTTCTTCTTCGCTATTCAGTCTCTATCACTCCCTTTATGCTGGAGAGAGAGAGACAGAAGAGAGAGAGAGAGAATATTTTCAAACATTTTCAGTCATTTTTGACAGGAGATTTATTCATCTGCCATTTCACCTGTTATCTTTTGCTATTTTTCTTGTACCTGTGTCAATCTCCGTCTCTCTCTGTCCCTTTCTCTCTCTCACTAGTTATACCGAAGAGAGAGGAAGAGAGAATGAGACAGAATACATACTTTTTCTCACTGAAATTCTCTCTCAGTTTCTCTCCGTGTGTTCTCCTGTAGCTAGCTGTAAAAGCTATTGTGACTATATATAACAAGGCTGGCGAAATCCACTGGCACGGTCGCCCGAGGCAAGTGAAAGACCTGTCGGGCGAGTCAAAATCAAAAACTTATAGTCCGTTGGGTGACTTACAATTCTGACCCCTGCACTTATAAGTCATTTCGATTTTTCAAACTTTCCAATCTGCCGATTGATTTCATCTGCAATGATCGAGTCTGCCAACGTTTGCACGAAAACGAGGCTGTCTAGGGAATGACAGGTCTTGCTTCCCGCAGGCCTTGTCAGTGAAGGGAATCAATCGATACAATTAGGTGTTTACAGATCAGCGACCTTTTGCCCAATCTGTCAGTTTTGGTCAAACAGTTAGAAGCTTCTAATTAAATACAGACACCAGGGAAAATAATACAACATATGTCTTATCAAGATCAAGGGATAGGGAGGGGCAGGAGTGTGTATATGCTATTGGCAAGAAAATTCGATTGACAAGAGGAACTTTGATGCATCACTTGATAAGATGGTATGTCAGAGAAACTAGTTTAAAAGACATGGATGCCACTTGATATTTTTCTCGCATTACCTTCACTTGTCTCTCAGGACATAAATTCCAGTTTGGGTGGATTTAATATTTTCTTTTTTTTCCCCTTTACACTGAACTGCTGAATTCAAGAAAATACACACACACACACAAGACATTACACTTACACAACAAGAACAATGGTCTCACACTCCGTCTCTTTCTCTCACACGTTAAAACTTAATAAAAGTGATTAAAATTATGAAACTTGAAAGGGGAAAATATTGCAGGATGACGATGGAACAATTTGAAAAACATAACAAATGACAGTTGGACTAAAACTTTGGCTACGTAAGCAAAAAGATGATTAAAAGTATATTAAACTAAAGAATTCTCTCTAACATACACAGAGAATCCATGTAAACTTTGAGATCAGTCATCTTCCTTTACATCTTCATGTCATCATTTGATCACCTCCCCCCCACCCCCTCCCACCCCCACCCTGATGAAAGTCTCCAGAAGAAAATTTGACCACCTTTGCTGTAACAGTGGCTTATTCTGCTGAATATTTTTTGTCATCATCATAAACTGATAAAGAGAATTTTACAATTTTTCGGGGAAACATGTCGGACTAGTGAAAATATCTGTGGGCTAGTAGATCTCAAAATCCACTAGCCCAGCTCGCTGGCAGAAAATTTTAATCTTCTCCACGCCTGTATAATATATATATACACAACTTGGATTTACATGTAGTGAGTTCTTCTGAGAATAAATTATGCAATCCTGCATCTAGGATGAGGCAAGCCATCATCTGTAACTTGCAGGAGAAAAAGAAGAAGCTCATCCACCTCATCCAAGAAATGAAAGTTGTGCAGTGGTTAACACAACAGACTAACATAACAACTGAGGCTGTGGGGTTGAATCCCATTAGGCTAAAATTGTGGTATTTTATGGCCCCAACCTGCTCCTACGCAGACTTGAAAGCACACTACAGGCTCATTGGGAAGATCAGAACAACAGAACTGAGTCTCATCCACTTAAAAGATCCTCACTGAGGGTGTTGTTCAAACTTCAAGACCAACACGTCTCAGGCCTGCATTATGACAGGGAGCGTTGAGTACATGTATCCCTGGTATGCAGTCTCAATCCTGTACAAAACCCCAAAGTATCATGAGTATCATCCCCATCATCATTATAGCACTATGAAACACTGTCCCAGATTCTGTGACTACTAAAATGGTATAAAAAATGGTAAAGCACAAAATAAACAACCCCCCCCCCCCCCAAAAAAAAAAAAAAAAAAAAGAGTGAAAGACAGAAAGTACTAAACAAAAGCACATATTTCTTCTGTTCTTACTCATTATTTTCCATCTTCACATATGTTGCAGGAATAAATCCCTTTCTCCCATTCAGCTCAGCCTGGAACCAGTTTTTGTCGTCCATGTTCCTGATCTGTCATAAAATATGCATTCTATCACACAAATATTCATGACTGAAAACATGGTATTATTATTTAGTGTAGACAAAAATATGAACACAGGTTTGATATTTCATTGAGTTACCCTTCTTGGAAAAATGTACATTTATAGACGTGCAAATTTGGGGGGGGAAGAAAAAAAAATGTCTACCAAACATACCCTTTTTGAAAAAATATCTTGCCAGAAAAACTAATGTGACATCACATTGAAGAATACACTTAAAAACAAAACAAAAAAACTCTGAAACTTGCACGTCTTTAAAACAAAATCGCCGGTATATTTAACACTTATAACGATCTAAGCCTGATACTGTTAATCTATAATAGTACACACACTGTCAATGAATGAAATGAAATAATATGACTAACCCCCAGTAAGTTTGACTTTTGAATGATCTATCCATGTATGCTAACACGTCTTTTTCATGTTATGTTGTTTTTCTTTTATTGTTATTAATGTTAATCATGCTTCATGCAGATGTGTCCATCATATGTACTGATCAATTCATATATTGGCTGGAAGACTGGTAAATAGAAGCAACCTAATTCACATGGTCTGGACTGATAAATAATGGATACAGACGAGTTTGAACACTATTACAAATATACTCAGAAGTCAAAGCAAAGTAAGATGCTGCTACTCCAAACCATCTGAGATGTCATCTGCAATACCTTTAACACCTCTGCAATTCTAAGAGATTATTTTGTTTTTGATTTCAATCGAAAATAATGTTTAACCAGTTTTAATCACCAATTTCCAACTACTTATTCCTGTTCTGCATTCTATGTCCACTTTGCTAGCCTTTTGCTGGTATCGCTATCAAGTATCAATCACTGAAAGCAAACGACAGAAAAAGATGAATGGATAGGTCATTTAAAATTCCTGTCGCTTTGGTTAGTCTGAAGCAAAACTAAAGTGGGTCTATAAACCTAAATAAACCTATAGATCATGGAAACAGGCCTAGTCAGGCCAGTGCCATGTAAATTGTAATGGTCAGACTGTGGACCAAAGAACACTTTATTAGTAATAATAAAAGTAATAATATTACGCAAGCAGAGTAGCATTAGATCCCACTGGACCTGCCTCATAGCTAATTCTTGCTACTCTACACACAGAATGTAAACATATTTAAAATTTTTACATTTATAGTAACATAAAATGTGAAACAAAAATTTGTTAAAAAAAAAAGAAAAAAAAAAGATTTATATATATACGACAATAGCGCAATCTTATTCTTATTGTTGCTTAAAGTCCAGCTGACTGTGTAAAGCCATATATCATACACACACAGTACTTAAACAGGAATAACAAAAAGAAACAGAAAATTAAGTACACATATCATTAATCAAAGCATTTGCGCATACAATCTAAGAAGATGCCTCTGGCATTGACCACTCGTCCAATTTATCACTCAGAGGATTTAAAAAACATACCTGAATACAAATTTAAACATAGCTATGGCCACTAAAACATACATAAAAATGAGCCTAAATTACCTAAATGAATACATATCTAATTTCCCTAGAGCCAAATACACAATATATACATGTACCCAATTATCAATCCTAAGAGAAAGTATGCAACTTTGCAAGACTTTACTGAACACATACAGGTGAATGGATCAGCAAGGCAGAAAATGATAGGAAGAAATGACAGAAAGCAAAGGAGCAAGGCAGTAAACAAAGTTGAGTGACAGAAAAGAGGGAATTTCAAGCACAGAATTTTCAGAAGACGGGGATACTATTCATACTGAAAAAGCCTCTGGCATCCTCATGGGGAGATGACAATAGCTCACATGCTGTGCAAAAGCATGAGGGACAAAGGCAGACACATACATGTACTATGCAAAGCAAACACATTTAAAATCTTAACCAAAAACAAAAAAACAAAAAACCAACCAACCAAACAAACAAACAAACAAAAAATGATACTGCCAGTAGTTACAATAAAAAGTTTCCTACAAAATAAAGCCTAACCCTTTTGACTCCAACACCCTATCCATCAACTGCAAAAACTTAACCCTTCGATTGGCTCACCCTATCCACAAGCTTCCTGCAGAAAGCTGGTGGATAGGGTGAGGCAATCAAAGGGTTAAGTTCTTGCTTTGCCATGGCTGACAATGCATGATGCTGGTAGACAGCGCATAGGAGTCAAAGGGCTAAGCCAGATGATTTTTCTATTGCGCATATCTTTTCCAACCTCAGGCACTGTGATAAAAAGAACGGTGAATGGACCATTTCATATTTCTTTAGATACATGTAGAACTGGACGAGTTGTTTGTTGTATTTATCATGTGATGCTATCTGTTTCAGTTAATGTTGTTTTTAACAACAGATAAGAAACATTCAGGCACTGGTGGTCAGTTGTAGAATGTCATGAGCATTTCAAAGATGAGCCCTTAGTTGTTATGTTTGAAATACTTAAACTTAAGTTCGCCAGACTGATGAAATGTCATTTTGGATTTTAATTAGTTTGCTTAACTAAGCTTTCTTTGTGTTTCATACCATTTTTTTTAACTTTCTTTTTCAGTTTTGTTGTTCTGGTTGTTGTTTTTGTTTGTTTTGTTTTGTATTCTTTCTATACATTTTATTGGCTTTTAATGTGTCTGTGAGACATTGACCTGCTTTCACTTGGTCTATACTCTTGGTCAGCCAGGGTGGTGATGTGCGGGTGTTTTACTGAATCGTCATCTTTTCAGGTGTGTTTGGTAAGGATGTGATAGAATGTTTGGTAACACATCTCTCGTGGGTTTTTTTTTCCAGGAAGTGTGCAGTTTTAGATAGACTCATAGAGTGAAACGGTGCTAATGATAAATTAGAAATGGTCAATCAAGTGAAGCAGTCTACCCATATGGCCATAGTCAAAATCACTATCAAAGTCAAATTTCAACGTTCAAAAATTAAGATGGTGCGGCCTTAGCTGACGTTAATAATTTTACAAACAAAAACTGAAAAGCCTACGCACTACGCAGTTTCAGGACGCGGCCTACTGTGTTTCGGTATCTGTACTTGCGATGTCAGTGTGTGTGTATTTGTATGTGCTTTGATCAATGTTTTCCATGATAAGTTGTGACTTGACTCAATGATTCATCTCTAGTACTCAAACCCGTGTGCTGTTCATACTTCATTGACATTGTTACTGTAACAATTTAACAAACGAGGTGTTTTTCGAACCAGGAAGTAAATTCCAAACACATGACTATTTATTAAAAATTCCTTTTCATGTGTATCGAAATAAATCTACAGTGTTATGCAAGAGAAAAGTAAGTCTACTTCCATTTACCTTGAGGACATCATTCTGTCTGAATGATAATTCATCCTCTTGCGTAGCGTCAAACACGTACATGCCTTTCGCCTCCATCTTTGACAATCTGCCGCAGACTACAAAATTCTTACGCGCTTGTGTTACCGAAAAACAGTTTAGTCAGTTGTGATGTAGGAACTAATGAACAGCGGGAACAATATCAGTATGACAACTTCTTGTTTGTAGCATTAAGATTAAGTTGGGACAGTGAACAATCAAGTAACTTTAATACCAAGAACTACAGTCGCGGAAGCATATTCTTATATTTTCTCCCCGGAAGGACAGCCGACGGAAGAAGCAGTCGATTTTCATAATCCTTTTCCGGTGTTAGAGAATCGTGGGCCTCATACGAATTACAGGCTCCGGCGCCCCAGCCC
Organism: Monoplex corrugatus; assembly: GCA_030674185.1. Classification (NCBI taxonomy): domain Eukaryota; kingdom Metazoa; phylum Mollusca; class Gastropoda; order Littorinimorpha; family Ranellidae; genus Monoplex; species Monoplex corrugatus. The sequence goes on along the minus strand of CM060306.1, from coordinate 99,521,702 downwards.
AGAGCAGTATGTCTCCTGGAACATATATTGGTTACAATTATGGTTGTATTATTTCATAGCTTTAGAACTGTCACAGACCCTGATAATTATTCCTGGGATAATTCTGTCGGAGGTCGAAAGTCCGCCTATTTGCCGACGATACCATGTGCAGCAAGACCATCATGGAGAAAAAAGACGAGCGAGTGCTACAAGAAGATCCCCACTCCCTTACCACCTGGGAGAAGAAGTGGTCCATGGAGTTCCATCCACAGAAGTGCTCAATGCTGAGAGTCTCTCGGAAAGTGGAACAAGATCGCCCCAGCGTATGAGCTACATGGACAGAATCTTGAAAACGTCAACACCACCAAGTACCTTGGTGTCAACATCCAGGACAACATGCAGTGGGAATCTCACATTGACTCTATCACAAAGAAAGCCAGCAAGACTCTAGGCTTCGTCTGACGCAACCTCAAGATCGGCGACAAGAAGACAAAGGAAACCGTGTACAAAGCCCTTGTTCGCCCGCTTCTTGAATACGCAGCCACCGTCTGGGATCCCTACACTGCAAACGAAATTGAGGCCCTCAAGAAGATCCAACGAAGAGCAGCAAGATGGGTCTCCAATCGCAACCGCCAAATATCATGCGTGGACACCATCCTTGACTCTCTCAATTGGCCTTCCCTACAACAGCGTCGTAAGAAAGCCCGCTTGGAGATGTTTTACAAGTTCCATCACGGTCTTATCGCAGGAAGGATTTTTGCATCCTGTATCGCGAGAAGGATATTTTGTATGTCATGTATAACAGGAAGATGAGTTGGGGATGTATATAACGAAGTGTTTCTCTACTTAGAAGACACACACACAACAAGGAAGGAGAGTGACGAGAAGAAATGCACTGACCACACTAGACATGATTCTCATAAGCAGTCCACACATAGATTAATAACTACGACGTATTTATTTAATCAATCAACTTCAGCATAAACGTGATTCACCATTCCTACTGTCCTGGGTCCTAATATTCCTAAAATCCTAAGATGCACTACGAATCATCAGAACTTGCATATCACTAGAATGCTGAACACTTTCTTATGTCCTACTCTATTCCCTCTCTCTTTGCTTCATGGAAAATAAAACATAGCCTACTACCTATTCCTATCCCTACCCTAACGAAAGTATATAATGAGACGTGGGTTACATTCCTGTAAGATAGTTTGGACGCTGAAACATCTCTCGCTCACTGACTCAATGGCTGACTCAAGGTTCTCTCTCTCTCTCTCAAGGTTCTCCCTCTCTAGGTTCTCTCAAGGTTCTCTGCCTATAGTGATTGACTTACTGGCTTTTATACAGTGTGTTTCTATTGTTTTTGTCACAAACCTTCCCACCTGTCTTTCATTGGACATCGAAATTTGAATAACTAAGCAATCTTTGGCACCTGTCTTTCATTGGACATCGAAATTTGAATATCTAAGCAATCTTTGGCCTAGCGGCCCTGGTTGTTATTCTGGACTTTTCGCTTGGACGTTGGTATTTACAGAAACCTTTTGTGTACTGGATAACCTACCCTCTATAGTTGGATAAGAACAATGTGAGCGTTAGGTCCTGTTCGGTGGAAAATGTTGAATAACCAGTTAAATCATGGATGGCGTGATCTTCATTACGCAAACCTTACTTACCCGTAACAATACGGTCTGAATAATTCTTCTCCCTTAGAGGTAGGTGGAAAATGTTGAGTAACCAGTTTAATCATGGATGGCGTGATCTTCATTACGCAAACCTTACGTACCCGTGTAACGATACAGCTTGAATATTCTTCCCCCTTAGAGGTCGGTGGAAAATGTTGAGTAACCAGTCCAATCATGGATGGCGTGATCATTACGCAAACCTTACGTACCCGTCTAACAATATGGTCTGAGGGGCCCCTGTGATAGTCTCATCTCCATTAACTCCATGTAACTGCCCAAACCACCTGACAGCAGGCTGAGCTCTAGGACAAACAACGACCTGAGCTACGACATTCCTACCTGCACGACACGGTACAGGCAGATGACGTTCCAGAATGGAACAAGTTGCCTCAGGAGGTTGTGACGGCTGAGTCACTGGACTGCTTCAAGTCCAGGCTGGCCTCCCATCTGTAGAACCTGAAACAACCACCCCCTTCCCCATCACCACAACCCTCCCCCCTTACCCTCCTCCTGACCATTACTCCCTAAACCCCCCTCCCCTTGCAATCCCTCCCAGTCACTTTTCCACCCCTGCCCCCCCTTCCCCCTGCTACTTTTTCACCACCACCTCCCACCACCCCCTCCCACCTCTTTCGGACCTAGCCAAGTAGCGGCGATGAAGGCTGAGGCACTGCTGGTAGGGGCTTGTCCCCGGGTACCTCCAAGGAAATCAGACTGGCTCAGTTGGAGTTGCGAAAATGTTCCAAATCCTCACAACAGCGCAATCTTCGGCAATCTCCCCAAACTACGACAATCCTCACAACAGCGCAATCTTCGGCAATCTCCCCAAACTACGACAAAACCATCAGTAGAATGATGTTGGCCGTATGAGGGAAGAAGAAGAAGGACAAGCAGTGCGGTGCAGCTTGATTAGTTGATACGTGATAAACAAGCAAGATGCACCGTGACATCAAACCAAACCAGGTTACATCTTCGAGTCGGTAGTGCCTAGTGGGATAACCATCTCCAACCCAGCAGATTGTCTTCAGATATAAAGGCTAGCTGCTAAATAAGCCAGGCTTGCCTGATCGGTCCAACCAACTGGAGATGCCAGTAAATGTCGGGGGGAGGGGGTGACACCTGTCAAGCCTACTAGTAGCCAAACAATATCCAATAATAATATGCAGCAAAGGAGCCCTGAGGCAGATAACCCTATCCCCCTGCGTTTACAGGGTAACTCTTTCGGCCATAAGCAGAGGGCGAAATACTAGTAACCTCTACAAACAGATAATAATAAAACCAGAAGGCTTAATTAATTAAGTCACTGTACATGTAATAGGCTTCAGGCTTGCAGGCGCCTTCAAACCATGGCACCCTGCAATGTAACGTAAATACCTTCACGATCATTTACATCAGTCATGGATGGTGCTTGGCCAGTGAGGTCCCTCGGAGTGGAGCAGTGCCAGTTTTAAGCCTTAACAAGATCCACCTTCAGCTACAGGAAGTCCCTCCCAGTCCGTCTTGTTGCACCTGAGACACTGGATGAAAGCTATTGGCTGCACAATGGCATGAAAATCTTCCAACCAGCAGAAACCTTCGGTAGTTACCACTGAAAGTTGAAAGTGTAACAAACACGAAAACTAAACTGAAGCATGTCTTACACGAGAAAAACAATAGATTTTGTTGTGTTCAGGAAATACTCTTGAAAAGCCACAAGTCCTTTAAGATAAGAGGCTATCAGTACCTTAGGTCTGATAGAATAGAAAGGAACAAAGGAGGAATCCTCACCCTTATCAGAAAAGACCGTTGACAGAAACAGCTTGTGCGCAACCAGAGAGATATGACTGAAAGCATGACAGTGCATTAGCAGAAATGCCAAAAGTATGGTAAAGATAAGAGAGAAGAGTAGAATGATTGATAGCATTAAAGCGGCGGACATTCCAGAAAAACAGCAAAGAGATTTGACTGTCATCAAGAGCAGTGAGGGAATTACTGACAGTTTTTAAGAGAGCGGTTTCAGAATTGTAACCAATACGTTAGGAAGACTGCAGAGACAAGTTTTTTTCGATGAAAATGGTCATGGATTTTGAGAAGCACAACTTTTTCAATTATCTTAGAAAGGAAGGGTAAATTGGAGACGGGCCTCTAATTTTTCAAGTTTTCTGCATCCATGGGTTCTTCCTTAGAAGAAACTTACTACTTACACTGAAAGAGCCCCGGGCATCCCCACAGGAGATGACTTAGCCTGTACTTGCTTTGATATAAGCTTAACACCTAATAATCAAATATATGTTATCGTTCAAATGAAAGATTAGAGCACCAATACTCTAATCGTGATCCTAAAATTTCAGTAAGTTATTTCATTATTTCATAAATTTCCGATAACTGTCCCAGCTTCCCAGTCGGGAATTTGAACAATGCCTAATGATCGAACAATAACACTATTGAGACGTAGGGGAAGTTTCAACAGTTGGGGGGTAGACATAATGCTACCAATTTTGAAGAACAAGGTCTCCCAACAGTGTAAAAATCGCTACTCACAGTTCCGTAGCTTTCGATGGCGTTCTCGCCATCTTCGTCAGCGCTCTAATGCTGTCTGCGTGAATCTCTACTCAGATCTCAGTAGAGATTCACGCAGACAGCATTAGAGCGCTGACGAAGATGGCGAGAACGCCATCGAAAGCTACGGAACTGTGAGTAGCGATTTTTACACTGTTGGGAGACCTTGTTCTTCAAAATTGGTAGCATTAAATAACACTATTGATCTAACAAAAAACCAAAACAAAAAACAAACAAACAAAAACGGGGGGGAGGGGGGGGGGGAGTTTCACCTCGATAACAGTTACACTAAGAAAATGCATATCTTTCTGCAAAAATGCAACGCATGAATGACTCGTTTCCTAACTTATGGGGCTCTATGTTAGATTTTTCTCTCAAATAATTTGATTATCATTTAACCAGGGGAAGTAACTAGAGTCGAGGTCGTGCTAGAAAAAGGCGTCTGCTACGCACCTTATTTTTTCGTTACAATTGTAGCACACAGCTACACCAGAAAGAGAGAAGAACCAGAGGAGATGTCTTCCGCATCGGTGGATCACTGCTCATTGTGCAGCTATGGGATACCAAGAAACGAGACAGTATATGAGTTAGCAAAAGGAGGAGCCCTGGAAGACCTACTAGACAACGTCAGCTTCTGCAAAAAGAGGGGCATTATCAGATCACACCTTAACCTTTTGACTCCCGCACCCGCACCCTGTCCACCAGCATCCTGCATTGTCAACCATGCAAGCAAAGCAGAAATCTAACTCTAATTGACTCTGTCACCCTATCCACCAGCTTCCTGCATGACTTAGCCTGGTGGACAGGATAAGGGAATCAATGGCGTTGCGGTTTATGTAGTCGGCATATAAGGTGCGGGAGTCAACAACGGTCAGATAGAGACGACTACTACCTTATGTAGGCCTACAGAGAAGAGTAAGTGGTCCTGATGACACTCCGCACCGGCCACAACCAGCTCAGCGACTATATGAACTGTTAAATTCAGTCTGACGCCTTTGCTAACCTGCCACTGCAGTCAGTGGTGTCACCTCTATCAAGTAGAGCTACTGGAAGAGTGGCCGACTACAATTCCTCTGACCACCAAATTTGATATGAAGACAAAAACAAACAAACAAACAAACAAACAAACAAACAAACAAACGAAAGACAAAATGAAACAAATATACAAACAATGAGACGAACAAATAAACAAACGAACAAAACAAAGAAAGACAATTTATTTGTCATATCTCGGTGTAAAAAGGTTGTAGGCCTACTGAAAAATATCAGTAACATTGCTCAACTATTGTACATCAACAAGAATGTTTGTTGAACATACATTTTGAACTGCTCAACAGTACGAGACAATCGGAGAGATGCTAAAATAATAATTTCAATGCACTGTAACAAAAGTATTGAATATGATACCAGAAACACATGAAAATCGAAAGAGCCTATATAATCAATGAAACATGCTAGTTTTATTATTTCCAGTTAATGCTTCACAATTTATAATTTGCATTTTTTTATACTTTACAATCTACGCAGGTCCCAGCTTCTGTTGGCACCGCATTTGGATTTTGCTTCTGATTTTGTCATCTCCCCATCTTGCCATTCAGCTTGTAAACAGGGTAACTGATAACTGGGTCCGAATGGGTCATGCAGCGCATGGACAGCCCCACCCACCACCCACCCCCATCGTGGTGTTTCTTGTTAACAACAACAATGATAATGATGATTAAAATGATGATGATGATGATGATGATGATAATATGAATAACAACAGCAGCAGCAGCAGCAGCAACAACAACAATGAAAATACTAATTATGGTGATGATGATGATGATGATGATGGTGATGATGATGATGATGGTGACGACGACGACGACGATGATGATAATGATTATTTTGATAATATTTATAAGGTGCCAAATCTTGATTCAAGAACCAAACCATGGTGCAGACTTTCATCATTGGCCTGACCCAACTCATCTGCTTTGATATGTACACACACACACACACACACACACACACACACACACACACACACACACACACACACACACACACACACACACACACACACACACACACACACAAACACACACACACACAGAGTGTGTGTGCGTTTCTCTCTCTCTCTCTGGGAACAAATATATCATAGAGGAGAGCAAGTGCAGGTATACAATTCTTCCTGTCAGTTTGAACATGACTTGAAAGTGAAAATTACAGTCCAATGGATTTCCACGACTGCCATCAAAGGGTAAAAAAATAATAATAATAAAATTAAAAAAAAAAAGGAAATGTCTTGGAAATCATTAATGAAATGGATTCAGAAAGAAATCTTTGAACCTTGTGTTTTTTGTGCTAAATGTTGTGTATCTATTCTTTGTTGTCTTTTGTATACACATGACAAAGGTCAGTTGGCCGAATATTTGCACCTTTCTTGTTTTGTTACAATAAATACGCGTGCTAATAATATTTTTGTGTTTTTCGGGTTCGTATTTGTTGTTGTTGCGATGAGAGTTTAGTGACCTATCAGCTTATGTTCATTCATTCTATATGTGGAAAACCCAGAAAAGGAACGAATTAATTGTTGGCTTCATTGGGTAGCAGTCACTCTTCATCACCAATACCATCTTCAAACAAAATCAGTCATGTGGAAACGTGGTACAAGTACAATGATTTAGGTCAAGCTTCCAGACTGATTTCATTTTCATAAGGAAAAGATTGATGGTCACAACCAAACATGCGAGAGCAGTTCCGAACTTCCTCATTGGCACTGATCATAAAAATTGTTGTTATGGAGCACACACCAAGAAAAGTGACACCAAGTCCCCATCATAGAGCTAACTTAGAAAGTACGATAAACATGACGAAAATGACTGAAGAAAGTGTCAAAGCGGAAGTAATTTTAGACTGTGAAGAAGCCCATAAAAAATGGCCAAATGAAATTGGCCCGACAGAAACAGAATGGAACGTTTTTCAAACAGAAATGATTAGCATTTTGGAAGGGAAATATGGAACCAAAAAGCAAGGACAAGGAAGAATTAAAAAAAAAAGGACTGCTTGGTGGAATGACTCAACGAAGGAAGCCTTGAAAGTCATACACACACACACACACACACACACACACACACACACACACACACACACACATATATATATATATATATATATATATATATATATATATATATATATATATATATATATATAAAGAGGAAGACCACATAGCCTATAGAAAAGCAAGAAGAGAAACAAAGAGAAAAGTCAAAGTCGTTTAGGATGAAATTTGGAAGAATTATGGCGAACATCTGGCATAACTTTTTGGGTGGTCACCACGAGAATTTTATGAAAGCGTCAAGAGCATGTGGCTGAGGGACGAGCCATCCAACCCAACCACCATCACAGATGATAAAGAAGGAAGGCCACTTTTTGACCCAAACAAAGTCGAAGAAAGATGGAAAGAATATTTCCAGGATCTGTTGAACCCAACAGAGCAACAAGAAAATGATGCATTATTTCAGGCATAACAATGTGATCAAGAGAGCCTGACATACTTAAAAATGAAATCAAGGAATCAATAAGATCAAGTCCTACAGATAAAGCAGCTGAACCAGATTAAACAATATTTGAAGTTAACAAAGCATGCGAAGAGACTGGCATATCATGACTACGTAGGATGTTCATTCTGGCGTGGAATGTGTGTGTGTGTGTGTGTGTGTGTGTGTGTGTGTGTGCGTGCGTGCGTGTGTGTGTGTGTGTGTGTGTGTGTGTGTGTGTGTGTGTGTGAGTGTGTGTGTGTGTGAGAGAGAGAGAGAGAGAGAGAGAGGGGGGGTGTGTGTGTGTGTGTGTGTGTGTGTGTGTGTGTGTGTGTGTGTGTGTGTTTCCGTGTTTAGTATTTTTTGAAAAAAATACAATATTAGTCATATTTCATTTTATTCAAATAACAAACACTAAGCAAAATAGAAAACAACAAATATTTCATGAAACTGAAAACACACACACACGCGCGCGCACACACACACATACACATACACACACACATACACACATACACACATACACACATACACACATACACACACACACAAACACACACACACACGAGAAATATCAGGCTACTCAGGTTAATTGGTAGTTATATGTGATAATCTGAACAAGATTGAGGCAGCCGAGATGTGGTTTCAAAGAAGAATGTTGAGAGTTCCATGGACAGGAAAGAAAACAAACGAGACAGTCTTTATGGAGGCATGCACAAGTTAATCATTCATAGGGAAGATTAGGAAAAGACAGGCAACATTTATAGGCCATTTTATGAGGAAAGGGGAATTGGAGCACCTGGTCACAACGGGAAAGCCGGAGGGAAAGAGAGCACCAGGTAGACCCGGGGAGAAGATACTAGACGGACTTGCAGAGTGGCTGAAGACAAAGAGGGTGGAAGAGATGCTTGAGGCAACAAGAGACAGAGACAGATGGAAGTTCATGATCGCCAACGCCATGCAGCAAGGCACCTGATGATGATGATGATGTGATAATCTCAGCTTATTTCAGTTTATTTTTGGGGTATTCTGGAGTACGCACTTGGTTATTTCAGGTTATTTCGGTCTGTGACGGGTGCAGCCACAGACATCCTATATATAGGATGTCTGTGGGTTCAGCAGTCATGCTTGTAAATGTCAGACTTCAAGTCAATTGTAACTGAGGCCTTGTTTTGATCTGCCTATGCCGCCCGGCGCCCGTGTGCTGGTAGGTCTCCAACATGGCGGCCACTTGGAACTCGCGGTGGGGCCGTTTCGCCTCGAACGCTCGCAGACAGGCGCAGTCTGTATATAGGATGTCTGTGGGTGCAACAGTCATGCTTGTAAATGCCGGACTTCAAGTCAATTGGAACTGAGGCCTTATTTTGATCTGCCTATGCCGCCCGGCGCCTAGTGGATAAAAGGTGGATATTTTTCCGATCTGGCAGGTCATGGACAGGAGAAAGACAAAGAAGAAAGTTAATGACGTCAATAGGTGCTCCTGCGGAGCACCTTCGTCCGGTAGGGACTGTCATGCGGCGCAGGTGACACCAGACTGTCAGCCAGCTACTGCGACCAAAATTAAATTCAACACCAAAATAACAACATGGAACATCAGAACAATGCTGCAGAAAGGTAAATTAGACAACATCAAAAAGGAGATGGAAAGGCTTAACATCAATATTTTAGGACTGGGGGAAATGAGATGGAAGGGGGCAGGCATGATAACATCAGGAGAATATACAGTGATATACTCTGGTGGTAATTCACATGAAAGAGGAGTGGGCATCATAATGGACAAAGACAAATCAAAAGCAGTTAAGGGATACTGGGCAGTGTCCGACAGAGTTTTACTGGTCAAATTCGGAGGCAAACCTTTTGATATCAACATCATACAGGTGCATGCACCAGCATCCGCAAGTACTCAGGAAGTCATCGACAAGTTTTAGATGGCCAAGGTCCAATGTAAATCACAAGAAGTTACAGTCATAATTGGAGATTTTAATGCTAAAGTGGGACAGGATAGGGTGGAGGATATAGTTGGACCTCATGGCCTTGGTACACAAAATAAAAGAGGGGGGAAGCTTGTAGAATGGGCACAGATGAATGAGTTCATAGTAGGAAACACCTGGTTTGAGCAGCCTAACAGAAGAAAATGGACTTGGATGAGTCCAGGAGATAATACCAAAAATCAAATTGACTACATCCTGATCAACAAAAGATTTAGAAATTCTTTACTGTCAGCAAAAACACTACCAGGCGCAGACTGCAACAGTGACCACAATCCTGTAGTGGGAAGGTTTAGGCTGAAATTGAGGAAAAGGAAATAGACCAAAAGCAACATCAAACTAAACCTTGGACTCTTAAAGACAGATGAAATGATACGTCAAAAATTTAATGTACATGTTCAAAACAAATTCAGTGCTCTGGAAGACGTTGGTGACAGTGAGGAACAATGGACAAAGTTGAGAAGTTCTATAAATGAAGCTTGTGAAGAAATCCCTAAAGCAAATAGAAAAGCAAAAAAGAGCTGGATGACTAATGAAATTTTGGGCCTGATGGAGGAAAGGAGGAAGGCAAAGAGAAACGAGGAGATATACAGGAAGATAAACAAAGAAACCAGGTATAGGTGCAATGAAGCTAAAGAAGCTTGGCTGAACACAAAATGCAAAGAGATAGAAGAACGACACAAAATGGATCCTCAGGGTATGTACAGACGAATTGACGAAATTGTCGACAGGAAAAATACATACACATCAACTGGTTGCTTAAAATCGAAAGATGGCACGCTTATCATGGAAAAAGACAAAATATTAGACAGATGGGGAGAGTACATTAAAGACCTTTTTGAGGATGACAGAAACGAAGAACACATTATAAAAAAGAACTTTGAAGGACCACCCATAGTGAAAGATGAAGTTAGAGCAGCACTGAAAAAGATGAAACCAGGAAAAGCCCCAGGACCAGACAACATTACTACAGAGATGATTGAAGCCCTGGAGGAATTTGGCATAGAAAAAATAAGTCCTCCTAAATGAAATTTATGACACTGGAAAAATCCCCAAAGATATGTCAAAATCAATTTTCATTGGTCTTCCAAAGAAGACAGGGGGTATAGAATGCGAAATATATCGCACAATCACTTTGATGAGTCATGTAAGAAAAATCCTGTTAAGAATAATCATGATGAGAACAAGGAATAGAATCAAAAGAGAAATAGCAGAAGAACAGTGTGGATTTGTGGAGGGGAAAGGAACTATTAATGTCATATACATCCTAAGAACTATCATAGAGAGGTCAATTGAGATGAATAAGGATTTGTATTTATGCTTTGTTGACTATACCAAGGCTTTCGATCGGGTACGACATGAAGAATTGATCAACTAACTGGAGAGACTCAATGTCGATGGAAAAGATCTGCGAATAATCAGGAATATGTACTGGGAACAAACAGCTGCAATGAGAATAGAAAACAATATAAGCTGTTTTCAAAACATCAAAAGAGGAGTCAGACAGGGTTGTGTTTTGTCACCAGATCTGTTTTCACTATATAGCAAAAACATCATGAAAAACCTAGAAGAAGACCCTGGATTAAAGGTTGGAGGGAAAATGATAAACAACATTCGGTACGCAGATGACACCGTGCTAATTGCAGAAAATGAAAGGGACCTACAAAACCTTGTGAATATACTAGAAACAGAAAGCAAAGGTAAGGGGTTGGAACTAAACAGCGGGAAGACTGAAGTCATGGTGATCAGTAAAAAACATGAAATCCCCTCATGCAAAATAACAGCAAATGGCACAACCTTGACACAGGTTAATAAGTTCAAATACCTGGGAACGGTCATTTCATCAGACGACAGATGCACATCGGAAATAGCTGGCAGAATCGGCCAAGCCAAAACAGCATTCAAGAAGATAACAAGCATTCTTACCAACAAATGCCTATCAATCAACATCAGAAAGAGAGTCCTTGAATGTTATATAGAACCAATACTGTTGTACGGATGCGAGGCGTGGACAGTCAGCAAGCAAAGCCAGAGCAGGATCGAGGCAGCCGAGAAATGGTTTCTAAGAAGAATGTTGAGAGTTCCATGGACAGCAAAGAAAACAAACGAGACAGTCTTGATGGAGGCAGACACAAGTAGATCACTCATAAGGAAGATTAGGAAAAGACAAGCAACATTTATAGGCCATTTTATGAGGAAGGGGGATTTGGAGCACCTGGTCACAACGGGAAGGCTGGAGGGAAAGAGAGCACCAGGTAGACCAAGGGAGAAAATGCTGGACGGACTTGCAGAGTGGCTGGGGACGAGGAGGGTGGGAGAGATGCTAGGGGCAAAGAGAGATAGAGGCAGATGGAAGTCCATGATCGCCAACGCCATGCGGCAGGGCACCTGATGATGATGATGATGATGTTGTTGTCCAGGCCTGGATTACTCTCAGAAAGGGAGAGACATCATTTAAGGAACGAGAAACATTTGATCTGCTCCAAGAAACCCACATTCACACCTGAAATTGAAAATTTTGTCAGAGCTGAACGGGGATGCAAGTGTTATTTTGATTCATACAAATCAAGTTCCAGAGGGTTGAAATTCGTTTTAACAATAATTTTGAAAACAAAACAAAACAAAAGAAAGTAAGAAAGAAAGAAAGAAAGAAACAACAACAACAACAACAAAAACAAAACAAAACAAACATCCCCCCCCTCCCCCCCCCCCCGAAGATTCTTATGAAAATCATGTATCTAGATATATCGTTAAGAATTCTGGACAAAAATGTTTTGATTGTCAGTTTGTATGGGCCTAACCACGATGATCCTAAATTTTACGCTGAAATGAAAGAACGAGTAAAAGAAGTTGGGATTGATAATCTTCTTATGGGGGTTGGAGTGGGGGTGGGGGACTGGAATTTGATGATGAATGACTTTAGACTATAATGATTATAAACATTATGATAATGTTAAAGCGCTAGAGCAGACATAGGTGGTGATAGAAAAAGCAAATTTAATGGATATTTGGAGAGAAATAAATCTGAACTGAGCAGATACACGCGGCTCAGTACAACAAAGCAGTCGAGATTTCCAGTGCAACAAAGCAGACTAGATTTCTTCTCAGTATCATTCTCTCATCATAAATGATATCAAAATTAAACCGGGACTCGTGACATTAGAAATTAGATTAGGGAAAGAGTCTAAACGAAATACATTTTGGAAATTTAATGATTCACTTCTGAGAGACACACGATCTGTAAACGAAATTGATAATGTACTCAAGACCGCTGTTGAAGGGTATGCGGCACTTCCATATTGCAGAGAAAACCTACAAAGTCAGAAATTAAGTTCGTTGTTCCAAGCCAGTCTTTTTTAAAATCTGTTTTAAAGATGTGCTTTTGATGGAAGTAAGATCCCAAAACAATCTCATACGCAACGATGTTAAAACGTAATAATGAAGAAAAAGAGAAGTTATTCAAGATCTAGATGCTAAACATGATTTTGCCGTATGGGGAAAATTCAACATTAGAGAATCAGAATGATTAAGTCTGCAGGCCTAGACTGAGCAACAGCGCAGTGGAGTGTGGTCAGCTGGCCAGATTTAATTCTTCGTGCTCTACCAAACGCGAACGATTGATTATGTGTAACACGCAGTGAGTCCAAATTAGGTTGGACAGAAGAGGTGCACAAGGATGATTTGTGAAATTGGGTTTTCAATAGTTTAGTAGCGCCCCTTCAAAATATGGGAGATAATTGCATCCAGAATTACGTCCCTTAGCTCCAAATCGTGTCCAAAATGGCTGCCGAAGGAGAAAACGTGACAGAGGAAAATGAGAAATCCAACGACCAGTCATCAGAAGCAACAGCGAAAGACTCGTTTACTTTAGAAGGTTAGACATTTACTATTTGATTCAGTTATTTGATTACTATAATGATTTTTTACCAACACTATAGTTTTAAATCTTTATTCTGAATGTATGTGCTCTACCACATCATGATGATGATGATGATGATCACTGATCCCATATGTCGTCTTGTCGCGTGTGGCAGGATTGGGAGTTGTCAGGTCTTGTTTATCATTCCATACTGAAATTGCAGTGTAGTCAATCATTCAAACACATTTGTATACACACATGCAGGTATGCTAGCATACAAACACTCGCACACACACACGCACGCACTGTGACTGTGAGTGACAGACGTACACACTTTAGGCCTATAGGCCAATATATCCATAGAGACACACCCGGTATATGCTCAGACTTTCTGTCTCCTGACTTTTAACAGATTGAAGAGATTTAGTATGGAACTTTGCATGCTTCAAACTGTTCAACTTTAGCCAATAAGGAGGAGAGGCGATTGCAGTGAAAACGCCTCCCAGATGGTAGAGTTCTCTCCGTGGATTAATTATTTAAAAATTCTGTGATTCAAGGGACTCTAAAGATTTTGGGGGTCTAAGGGCCCTTTTGGATTTTGAGATGAATTTGCGGCTCAAATGAAATTATCAGTGAGCAATTATGAATGGCAGTACCATTAATACAGTTTAGGCCAGTGCGCCTACACCCTAAATAAACTGAAATGATGAATTGATAATAATTTTTACACATATGCTTCTCTCCCCATCCTTGCTATGCTAAGTTTGCACCCATTTTCTGTCACAATCTTCTCAAAATGGATGAGGAGAGCATTCAGCTTTTGAACACCAAAGTTGTTCTGTCTTGACACACCAAAACCAAAATGTCTTTTTGGGAAGATTTCTTTTTAGAGGACAACACAAACATCTCTGCTTGTTGTGGGCATTGGTTTGATTTTGTCGTCTGCCATTGTGTCATATGCAAGAAATCAGAAAGTGAGAAACTGTGAGCCCCAGTCTGATTGGTCAGTGTCTTCTTGCTAAGTGAATTGCTTTGGGTATTATATAATGATGTTGGTGTCATTAAAGGTAATTTTACTGGTTCAGCACTTTAACTGTTGGCGGTATGAGTTTGTAACACTAAATGACTGAATTATCCATGGCAGGTGATAGGAAAATGTTGCACTTGCCTGGTGCGCAGGTGCTGCTCTATTCACATGCCCAAAACAAATAAATTGCTTGACCCTGGCAGTCAGGCAACTGTTACTGCCCTACCCTGCTGTCAGTCCACACCTGGCGATGAAAATGGCTGATTTTTCCATTTCCTGAGGACTGCCATGGAGCTTGATAGTCCATTAACTGAGGATAGATCCTGTTAAGTTGCAGGACCCTGCACTGCTCCACCTAGTTGAAGGGACCTCACAGTCACAGGGGCCAGTGTTGTTCTTTCTGATACATGTTGATGACCACGTAGAAATTTGTGTTGTATTAAGAATATCATGGTTTTTTAGAAGGCACCTCTAGGCCTGGTACCTGTGACTTCAGCCCATTAGATTTTCTCTTAAACTAGTTAAAGGCTACTCTGCCATATCCAAGACTTATCTTGTCAGTGCAGGGGGCTTGGGCTTTAGGTGGCCGATATCTGCCTGATGGCTCTATCATAGAATGTACAGTCCAGGACTGCTCATTTTCCAGATACGCCTGGCTTCCTGCAGGAAGCTGGTGGATAGGATGAGGGAGTCAAAGGGTTAAGTTTTTGCTTTTCTGGCATGGGTGGCAATGCGGGATGCTGGTGGGCAGTGTGCGGGAGTCAAAAGGTTAATATAGATTTACAGCTTGCCTCCATATTTGAGACCATCCGTCATCTACCATCTGCTGGGCTGAGGATGGTCACTGTACTACCAAAATTATACAATTGTACTTTGTAGATTCTGTGATGTATACATCAAGATCAAGATGGAAAAAGCAAGGCTTTGAGCAGCAGAACCTGATAAAACAACCTGTATGAGCATCAAAACACATTTGTCTTACTGACCACAGTGGAAGAACATTGTAAAGAAACGGGACATTAATATTCTTAGAAAAGTAAACAAATGTTGAAATAAGAGACACACGAAAGTAGAAGAAAATACAGATTTTAATCTTTTGACTACCGCATCCTGTTCACCAGCATCCTCCACTGTCAACTATGCTAACAAAGCAAAAACTCATCCCATTCACTCCCTCACCCTATCTATCAGTTTCCTGCAGGAAGCTGGTGGATAGGGTGAGGGAGTCAAAGGGTTAAGTTTTTGCAGTTGGTGGATGGGGTGCAGGAGTCAAAGGGTTAATTCACGAAGCAAGATGGGTGCAAATTTTCAAGCGTACTTTAAAGATAACAAAGAAACAATACACAAAACTTAAGAAGCAACAACAGAAATTTCCTGCTTCATTGACCTGAAGAAAGCGACTGATCAAGATAAAAATTCAGACCTCTGAAATGTACAATTCAAGAAAAAAAATCATAGAAGCTGAGAATCATAGAACGTCGACTGTCATTGAACAGACATGTTAGATTTGAGCTCCCTGCAGCCTTCAGGCAAGTTTTCATTCATATCACATGACTGCCAACAACACAGAAGACTAAGGCAAACACAACCAGCACTTGTAATGAAGGCCTCAATAACAAAATATATTTTAGATGACAGCTACAAAAGACTGATTCTGGTAAGAATCAGTAATTTCATATGATTTCAATAGATGTTTAAAAAAAATGTAAACAGGACATCAAGAAATCTCTTTCGTAATGACAATGTTGTATGTTTTGAAAGAAAACAAATGGGGATGGGGACATAAAACTGATGTATGGCAATGAAACAGTACTGATAAAAAGTAGTCTCAAAAGTGTTTTGAAAAATGTTTTCTACTTTTGATATATATCATGCTTTTGGTTGTGTAACATGTGTAAATCTTATTGAATTATATACTAGTGCAAGTTGTACCATGAACTTACTGTTTTTACATTGTGTTGTGTTCAGCATTGCTGTTGATCAAGGAAGCCCAGCAGGAACATGGTATGCGTCATGGCGACTATCAGAGATACAGGTCTGTATATTGATATTTTATATGCTTTATTGATGATGTTTCATGGTTTCCTTTACATGATAAAGCCATGTCTGATTTGTGACATTTATTCTTGTATACAGTGTGCAAGAAAACTTTGATGACATATATGTTAGTGAAGTTCACTTTTGGGGCATGCTTCGTTATTGTCATGGAATATGAAAAATTTGGTGACATGTGTGTTAGTGAAGTTCACTTTGGGGCATGCTGTGTTTTTGTCATGGAATGTTTAATTAATGCTTGATTTTTGAAGATTTCAGTATGAAGTCTGAATTGGTGTTTGTATTGGTTTTGAATTTGTGTATCTGTTGCATATCTCACTCAAGAAAACCTTTGTTTGTGTGGTTAGTCCACCTATTTTGAAATGAGTGCCTCTCCACTCAGTCCTGTTCTGGGCTAGAAAAGATAAAGCAGTGAGAGAGAGGAGGTGGGTGCCACCATTGTACTGGCCCAAAGAGTAATTGAGGTATCAACCACCTCATCCCCCTATGACCTAAGGGCTATGGGTTAACCTGTACTTTTAACAGATTTTTTTCCTCATTATGGAGCTGAGATAATAAAAGTAGGGGCATTTGATGGTCAGATATAGCATGGACCCACATGAAACTCAGATGAACATGCACACACAGCACGCATGCACGCATGTGTGCGTACACACATGCGCACACACACATGCACACATACAGCATAGGAAGATTTAGACTGTCTGATGTATTGTATGGATTTGTATGATGGATATGACCCTATTCTGTATGTTCATTGTCATTGTATTGCAGGAGCTACTGCTCCCGTAGAATCAGGAGGATACGCAAGTCTCTCCATTTTCTGCAGGGAGCAAGAAACAGGGTGACACCAAAGAAGGTGACACTGGAAGTGCTCACTGACTCAAGGTTTGGGAACTAGTTTTCTCAATTTCTACTTTACTGATATAATACCTGTTATGATCAGCAAGAGTTATTGTAACCAAACTTTTGTCTGTTTTGCCTGAGATGTATTCAGGTTGGAGTCTTTAGTGCCAGTGATTTATGGTGTCTGTGGATAGAGAAGTAACTAAACTATTATTGTTGTTAGTGGGGGGCTAAGTAGGCAGTGCCCTGAGTACAATGGATCAGAACAGGCACTATTGAGCTGCAGTACAGTCTCTTTTAGTGGGGGACCCATGACAGCTTGTCAGTGACTCCTGTGGACTTCCTAACATTGAGACTCGGACTGAATAAATTTGGGTTTGGGTGTGTTTTTAAATACCAGTGGAGTGTAAATAACAGCTACTTGAGAGTTTCTACTCTTTACAAGTAACCTAAAATCAGTGACATGTTAGTGATAATTTGTTATTTGTGCTGATAATTTGTTATTTGTCATTTGTCATGTACAGTATAACTTCTATAAGTGACATTATTGTATGTACTACAGATAAACAGATACTAGGTTTCTGTTGTAATCAATGACAGATATGGCAACCACTTTTGTAGTTCCACTTGATATTGAAAAGAAAAGTTGATTTAAGTAAGTGTTATTCTTCACTCTTGTGTGTAAAAGTGCAGTAGTATCCTGAAAAGAAAGAGGGAGCATCAGTAAGCATAATATATGACACACAGACAAATATCCAAATATTTCCACATATTGGAGGTAGGGGTGACAGTCAAGCATGCACACCAGAACAGAATTTGCCACAACAGCTAAACAGAAAAGAAAGAACAGTACAATTAAAGAGATTGTAATTTAGAGCGCTAACTTAAAAATTGTAATTCAGTGCTAATTTAACTTAAAATTGTAATTCAGAATGCTGACTTGAAGTCTTCCAATTTTCCGTCAAAGGTTCATGCAGCTGCCACTGTTTTGTGCTGAGCGTTGCTGGGCCTATGCCATGCAGCTGAAATCGGAGGCCAACACAGAGCCACGAAAACGTTTCCACATGACGTCTCGTTTGAAGAAAGCTGTACAGTATGCAGATGAACTGGCCACATTGTGTGAAAGCCCCAAGTGTGATGCCAGGACCAAGTTAGAGAGCCAAGTAAGGGGGATGCTTTGACTTTTTTGTCATATCGTTTTGTCATATCTAAAATTGGAATGTCAGCTACGTTGGAAGATGGTTGAGCGATGGCCAAATGGTTGAAAGCATCTGCTTGAATGCAAGAAGTCCTAAGTCTGAAAGCAAGAAGCCCATGGTTTGAATGCAAGAAGACCCAAACTTGAATTGCAGATTTGACAGTTTTTTGGCTTCCTTCTTTACTAAACTTTTGAGTAGTGATCTGGAAGCTAGTCTTTTAGAGAGACAGTAAGATAAGGTCTTGTTCGTAGCATGCTTGTAAAAGAATCCACAATAACAGAGAAGTTGTCTCTAGCAGTATGCCATAGGAAAAAAATGTGCTCTTATAGATAACCAAAAATATGTGCATGTTGGGAAAAAATACAGATAGTACCATACTTTGGTAAGAAAGTAGCCCATTTTCTTGAAACAACAAGAACAACAAAAATTCAACAATAAACGAAAGATCCAAACCCACAAAACCTTCCTTACAGTTGGGAAGGAATTGAGGAATGGCTTGGTAGGGATATGGGTGGGGCAAAAGTGTAATCAGACATGTTTCCTTAGCAGGTATATCATACTCAGTGAATCAGTCTTTTTTTTGTTTTGCGAAAGCCTGGGTTTGGTCTCCTCCAGGTACTATTTAATGTGGATTATAATGTGATTCATTTGGCAATTTTTTGTCTGCAGTGTATGTATTCAGCTGAGCAGCAGTGTGTGCATGTGTGTGTTTGTGTGTGGTTTATTAATTTTGTGTTTTGTTGTTTGTGGGATGCAGGCTTACAATGCTTGGATCCATGGGAGTCTACAGTTTGAATTGTCAGACTGGGAAAAAGCTATGGAATACTTCACAAAAGCCAAGTAAGTCACAATTTAAATGAACATCTGTCTGTCTGTGTGTCTCTGTCTGTCTCCTCTGCGCCTCTCTTTCTCTCTCTCTCACTAAAACACACAGATGGATGGACAGGTAGGCAGGCTGGCAGGCACTCCTTACCCCTACACACATGTACACCACACACACACACACACACACACACACACACACACACACACACACACACACACACACACACACACACACACACACACACACACACACACACACAAACAAAACAAAACAAACAGCAAACAAACAAACAAACAAACAAACAAACAAACAAACAAACAAACAAACAAACAAACAAACAACACACAGACACACACACGCACATACACACAAAAACAACACAAAACACATACAAGCAGACACACACACACATGTATACACACACACTCTCTTTCTCTCTCCCCCCCTACCTCACTCTGCGCTTACTCTCCAGTGCTTACAGTGATTTCAAGTTTTGCATTAATTGCAGATAGCTGATGTGCTCCTTTGTGCCGCTCAGTTTATGTTGCATGTTGGTGGTGTTGTCATAAATTATCCACCATATTATTTGAAAAATTATTTGAGCGTTCTGATTTTTCTTGGATGTGTGTTTGCACACATTATGCAGGTGGTATGTTCCTGCACAGTCTACTTACTCCTTGTTCAATGTGTGTGCTTGCTGAGATTTTTTTTTATGTTTCCATAACCTACCAGATACTTGCATGACTTATAGACTATTTTAATGTATGCATGTAATGTGTGCTCACATATCTGTATGTGTATACACAGAAAGGGAGTTAAGCGCTGACAGGTCTGTGCACATGTTGATCTGGGAGGTCAGAGAAATCATTATCCTTTACCCATTAGGCAGGACCCAGACTGAATCCAGACCTTCCGATTTGAAGTCCAGCATCTTATTTACTTGACTATCGTCTCAGTTCCTTTGGCTCCATTTCTTTATAGAAATAGGAGCACCCGTTAATATTTGTTTCTATCATTATGGGGGACAGGATGGTGGTGAAATAAGCATGATGGAGTGTGGCTGCCAAGTGGATATGCAGTAAGATTTGTGCCCTGGCTTCACCCAGTCTGCTCAGCTGTAAATTGGTACCAGTCCCTGTTCATTGGTAAAGAGGATAAAAGCGGTGGATGGGATGAAATAGGGATCATCTTCATAATGCTGGATTTGACAGAAGTGAAATGTCTGAATATTTCGCTCCTCAGTGACAACTTGGACTATGGAATATGGTTATGTGGGTGTAAAACTGCAGAACAGGTTATGGAAAACACTAATCTTACTAATATGACTTAAAAATGTTATTATTGTTTTGCAGAACTATCTATGAGAAATTGGCAGGAGCATTCACAGAAGAGCAGCAGGCTATATACCAACAGCGTGTGGATGAGATAGCTCCAAACCTGCGTTACTGTGCGTACAACATTGGTGATGAGTCCGCGCTACAAGATCTGCAGAAAATGAGAGTGGCTGCTGGAGGGGATCAGCTTTCTTCAAAACTGGATGTGAGAATACATTTTTGGGCTTGGCACGAAAACATTTGATCTTTTGGCTTTGATGTGGTAGAATTGTTAACTCCTGCATTCCCTCACCCTCTCCACCAGCTTCTTGCACAAAGTTGTTCAGTAGAGTGAAGGAAGGAAAGGGTAATCATAAACAAGATTTGAAATGAAGAATGATTAACAACAAATAGATTATTATGAGAAAACTTACAAGTTCATCTTTTGCACACTGTTCCTTCCCTGCAGTAATAATATTATATCACCCATATTAAAATGTATTCTATTGTTTCTTATGTAAAAAAAATATGTTTTTGTTTTCTGTGTATTTCATGACCTTCTGTTTGAAAGGATTATATTGGATTATTTTGACTAAAAAAATGTCACATTCTTGCTGTAGCATTGTCCGATTACAGATCACTTTGGTTGACTGCTTCTTTATGTCTTTGCTTCAAAAGGCTGTAGACATGTTTAAACATTTTGTGCTCTCTTTGTATTCATGGATCTTTATGTTCCCCCTCCCTCTCTCTCTCTCTCTCTCTCTCTGTCTCTCTCTCTCACTCTCTTTCCTTTCTTTGTCTTCTGTTTTCTCTTTCAGATCTTTATTCATATGTTCTGAATATTTTTTATCATAAATTTCAGGATCTGCTGTCTCAAACACGTGAGAAACAGGCTAACACTCTATCAGAGGTGACCTGGCGTGGGCGAACAGTGCAGGTGAAGGTGGAAACCGTGCGCCTGTTTCTGCTTGGCGTGGGGGATGCAGAGAAGGAGCTGGAGTCTGCTGACACCACTGACAGCAAGGTCTCCATCTATGAGACCCTGCTCAAGCAGTGCATTGAAGCTCAGCAGGCACACAGAGATTCCCTTCAAGAAGACAAAGTATGTATAGTTCTGTGTACATGTAATTATGTGTCACTGCATACTTGTCTGTTCTGTATATATGTAATTATGTGTCAGTGCACATTTGTCTGTATCTGTTGCTCATGGATTCCCCAAGTTTACTCCTTTCATTCCCTCACTCCGTCCACCAGCTTTCTGCAGGGAATTGATGGACAAAGTGAGGAATGTAGATGGGGAGCATTTTTTGTGAGTGTGTGTGTGTGTGTATTCAGACGTTCTGCTTTCATTCATGCTTTGAAGTACCTTTCTTGAAAAATGTTAAACAAACAAGTCATTTGATGTTCAAGCTTGGAGATTGTGGCGAATGCAGAAGTATTTTCTCAAGTGCATCAATTTTACCCACAGCTGAAACAAAGGCAACATTGTTACAGTATTAGCATGAAGATTGTTTGCTGACCTTGCCAATATATACAACAGAAACAAATGTTCACTTGCATGGTCCATTGTTTTTTAGTGTCACCACTCATTTTCTGCTTCCTTGTGAGGTTTTGGTAGGCAGCACTGTTATGTCAAAGCTTAGTCATTTGTTCTTACAAAATTGTAGAGATGATATTTACTTAAGCTATCCTTTCTCAGTACTCTCTGCTTCTGACTATGCATTGCATTTATTGCACTTTAGAACTTAGTTTAGAGGTAATCATTTCTTCTTGAAGTAAACATTTTTCTGAGAGAGAGAAAAGAGAGAGAGATAGATAGATATATATATAGAGAGAGATAGTAGATAGATAGATAGATAGAGAGAGAGAGAGAGAGAGAGAGAGAGAGAGAGAGAGAGAGAGAGTGATGTGAGGTGATGTGCATGTGTGTGTTGTGATGTTGTGTGTTGTATGTCTGTGTGTGTATGTCTGTGTGTGTTCATAGGCTGTGATTTTCATGTTAGGACTTTTACATTGTATATTTCCCCCCACCATTATTGACGTGGCTTACAGTATTTTAATGTTCTGTATTTGTATACACCTAAAAGGGTTAAGGCACTGGGAAGCTTGCAAGTAAGCTGATCTGGGAGATGAGAAAAACTTGCCCTTTTTGCCCATAGGCAGTATCCAAGAAGGTTTGAACCTAGAGGTTCCAGTTAGAAAACTAGTGTCGTAACCACCCAGCAATCACACCTGTCAAAATGATGTTGTAACCATTTGGTCTTGCTCTAAGGATTCACGAGTAGTGTCTGTGGCCAGGTATTCACAGCGGCAATGCGTGGGCAACCAGTAGAAGGGAAAATCAGCAACCAGCATTATCTGTACTCCTACCTGACCTACCTGCGACACAAGCTGGCCATCGAACGCAATCTTCTTCTGATTGAGAACCTCCGTCAGTTCCTACCTGATCGACAAGTGGAGGAGGGACGCAAGATCACCAAGCCACATGATCTAGTCCGACTGTATGACATTATTATACAGGTAAGGCAGCATTGAGAGGGTGAGGGGTTGCTGATGAAGGGTGGGGTGTTTGGTGTTTAACTTTTCTTATTGCTATTTTGTCTTTGTGTGAAATTTTTTGTTATAATGTTGTTGGAGACTTACTGGCATTGTGGTAGAGCACTTGCCTTCTAATCTGCCTGCAGTATGCCCAGCTGTAAGTGGGTACCTGACTTTTTCAAAGTTAGGGAAAGGTAAAGCAGCGAGGGAAAGGAGATAGGTACCACCCTCATAATGCTGGCCCCAAGAAAAGTTGAGGTTTGCACCATGTCGCTCTCTTATGACCTCTGAGTTATAGCACAGTCTTAACCTTTTTCCTTTTTTCTTTACAACAGACGAACTTAGTGTATTTTGGGCTGTTGTCTCTATGAAGAGTTTTGTATCAATGCGGCACTACTCATGATTTTTTTCTTCTTTTCTGTGATGTTCATTTTTGTTTACCTATGAAAGTTTATTTTTCCTCAGACTTTAGCCACAGAGAATACTTCTGTTGCCACGAATTCATGTATATGTACCAAATGCATACTTAACACATAGTCTCAGTTCATCATGTCAGTTCTCATTTTGAATACAAACACGCATACCACCACTCAAGGTTTAGTGGAAGAGAGGTTGAGGAGGGGGATCCTGTCCAAATCATGATTCAAATCTGGGACTTCTGACATACAGACCTGTTTACCCTACGCATTATGCGTAGAAATCTACGCATTTAGGCCCCTATTACGCAACTACACATTTCAAAACCTCACTATGCATTAAACTTTTTGTGACTATACATTTTTGTCATGTGCTCATTTTCCCTTGCGCTCATCGTTTGACACACTTGAGGCGCCGCGCAGGCAGCTGTGAAAGCTTACTGCATTCACTAGAGTTACCGCCCATAGAAGTTAGCGACCTAGTTTAGTTCACTGCCTGCGTGCGCCCGCGACTAGGCCTACTGCGCGTCTATTGTGTTGAACACAGTTTGGCCTCGTTATGGCTGATTCTTCCAAGCGTCAAGCTGTATCGTCATCGGACTTACCGACGCCAATCAAGAAGATGAAAAAAACTGCGGAGCAGACTTTCTTGCCTGCAGAAGCTGTTCAGAACCTGACAGCAAAGGATCTTGCTGCACTGAAGAGTGCTTACAGCAAGAAACTCAGTAACTAATTACCTTGTGCAGAACATGTAAGTAGTGTATATATATATCCTGAATTGTGACATTTTATCATGACTTGAACTAGTGCCAGTAGTGGAACTTCTGGAAGTAGGTGTGAAATGGACTTTAAGATATCATCATCATCATCATTATCTTAATCAGGAGGCACATAGGGCTTGGACATATTTAAGCAGCTAACATAACAGGTAAGCTTTTACCATTTTATTAGCTCTTTTTTGACAGTAATAAAAAAAAACAACCACAACACACACACACACACACACACACACACACACACACACATCACACTCACACTCACACACACACACACTCACACTCACACACTCACACACACACACACACACACACACACACACACACACACACACACACACACACACTGTGATCAGCAATTTCATTTAAATGGAATCACATGTTTGTTTTTGTTTGTTTATCCATTTAACATCTGTTCGTTAGATAAAAGAACATGAAATTTGTTTTCATTAATGTTGAAATTTGTGAAAAAGAAAACTACACATTTGCATCACTGACTACACATTTTAGTTATCTGACTACACATTGCTTCTGAGTGGGGTAAACAGGTCTGGACATATCTTGGTCATATCCAGGCTATCCAAATGTCCGCGAATTTGCGGATATCCGCGAAAAGGGAGTATTTGCATGTTTTGTTCATTGTTAACAATGCTTGTGCCCTTTTTTTCTTTTATTAAAATACTTGACTTATCTTTCACCAGAGGGGTTAAATTTCCATTTACTAGACTAAAATGCTTCAGCTGCCCCCAGACCCCCATCAGGGGCTCTGCCCCTGGACCCTGCCAAAGGGCCTATGCGGCCCCCTGGACCCCTGCATTTTTTCCTTGAAACACATTGTTGCTTGAATGGATTGGCTGATATCTCCACAAAGAGCTGATGGAGGTGTTGAATACATGTTTGGTTTATTGTCAGGGAAGTGAATAAATAACATTGGTGGATTTATTAACATGTTTCAGCAGTGCAGAGCCTCATGGCTGATTGGATGATTTAATGTATTTGTCCCCTTGTCCAAGTTACTTCTCTCTTTTTCTCTCTGTCTTAAACATGTTTTATTCTGGATAATCTCACACCTGTCACACCTGTATTTTATAGAAAAAATGTGAAAGATATGTAGATTGTAATGTAAGTTGTTGCTTGGTGATTATTACAAATTTTGTTTTGAGTAAATAGATTGTCAGAAATGCTATGAGTGTCATTGTCAAGACACTGTCAGTCTTCCCCTCTCTCTTTTTTTTTTTTTTTACTCTGTGTGAGTCTTAATTTCCTTGTGTTGTCTCTGTCTATCTGTCTGTGTGATTGCTTTTCATGCATTTTAATTTCCTTGTGTTGTCTGTCTATCTGTGTGTCTGATTTCTTTTCATGCATACTTGTTTGATATATTTTAACATGTTGGCTTGTTCATTGTGTCCCTACACAGAATCTGAAATATGAATATTTTGCCAACTGTGCAGAACTTGGGAGATATCCCCAGTTTGGCCGGAGTGGAAGAGGACCCTACTCTAAGTGAAGAAATAACTGTACGTGTCAGCGGATACAAAGCTTTCAGGTAAACTGCTTTACTCTTTGACTTACTGATCCTTTCAGGAATCTGGTGGAAGTTGTTTGATAAGGGTGAGGGAGTCAGAAGGCTAAACTACTGTGGCTGTTTTATGTTTAATGAAAGATATCTGCTTATGTACTGTTTTTTAGAAAAAAACTTTTCTGAGTTGAAATATTTGCACTAGAAAAACTACTAAATTTGTTCAGAATGTTTTTCCTGATTAAATGACGGT
Organism: Monoplex corrugatus; assembly: GCA_030674185.1. Taxonomy (NCBI): domain Eukaryota; kingdom Metazoa; phylum Mollusca; class Gastropoda; order Littorinimorpha; family Ranellidae; genus Monoplex; species Monoplex corrugatus. Next base: position 99,495,361 of record CM060306.1, on the reverse strand, counting down.
GGGAGAAAAAACAAACAAAGATTTACCTATAAACAATGATTGTGTGAGTCTTCCATCCCCTTCATCACCCTGTCCATCTCATCTGTCAAGAAGAAGAAGACTTGCTAATCAGTTACTTTGGGAAATTTAAAAGACAGAAGTGTGTTTTATCATTCTTTCAGTAATGTTTTTATAGAACAAGAAAATGACGGTATTATTGAATTTGAAGCTAAAGAGTGATTGTATGTGACTCACTGTCAGTAAACAGTATGTCATAATGCCAAGCATTTTTCATGTTTTCAAGTGGATTTCAGCAAGTTCAGACCACATGTCCATCATTGAAAAAATTGTGAACATGTAAACTTAGCGCTTAGATTTGATTTTATCAAGATTTTGCGCTATATAAATATTGTAATTATTATTATTATTATTATTAAACTTAGAATGGTCATTGTCCATTATTTATGTCACAGTGACTGGAAATATGAACTACTTTGCCCACTACTTTCAGCTGTTTGTTAAAAAGAACTTAGCATGGTGTGGACATTCGTTTAGCCTAATAGGTACTCATGTCACAGATTATTTAGAAATTGTCCAAAAATTTCAAAACCTTAGATAACCCTTAGATAGAGATAGTCTAAAGGCGGGTGGCAAAGGAGATATCTTTATGTGTTTCTGAATTGCTTCCTACGTGTGTGAATTGCTTTCTATATGTCTTTCTTCTGTTTTTTTCCTTTTTGTTTTAAGATGTATACAGAGAAACTCAACATATTTAATGACTAAACGCCTGAGAGAAATAATAAAATGCACATTATGCATCTCTTCAATTATCTAACAGAAAATTTATTTGTGTGCATAATTTCATTGACTTTTGGGTTGTATAAATTTCCTTATATATATGTAAAGCATCATATTATTGTTCCATCCCATGGCAGACTCTTTTACATTGCCCGTGCCTACGCAAGTGCAAAGAAGTGGACTGAGGCCATTGCACTGTATGAGAGAACCTTGGAGTACTCCAAGACTGCAGTTGAAGGCTATAAAAAGTTCAAGTCCAAGGATGCTCAGTACCAGGTGAAGACCCCACTCATTTCACTCTCTGTTTTTCACTCTCTGTAGTTCCAGCAGCACAGGAAAATAGTTTCATTTGCTGTCACTTGTAACATATTTTTTTTTTGTTGGTCCCATTTTCTGCGCCATCTTAGTGGCCACAGAAGCTGGAACAGTTTTTACAACACGATGATGATGATGTTGATGAGGATGATAATCATGATGCTATGGAGTTTCATGTAGGAATGAGACTGCATGACAGGGCGTACTACCACAATATATCCTGGTGTCAACCAGGCTCGAGAGATAAGACACCTGTGGTGCTGGTCAGAAGATTTGAACAGTGCCCTCAATGAGGCATCTGTGAAGTGAATGAGATTGACTGTGAGGCCCCAATCTTCCCAAGTGAGCCCATAGCATGTCCAGCTTTGGATAAGGGTCGGTTAGAGCTGAAAAATCCCACAATGATTTTTGAAGGGACTGATGGGGGTTCGAACCCACAACCTTCCAGTTAGTAGTCTGTTGCACTTACCACAACACCACGGCGACTGGTGCTGTTTACAGACTTAATGTGGTGATCTTTTTCTTTTTCTTTTTTTTTTTCCCGCTCTGTCCTTTCTTGTCATTGGAAAGAAAATGTTTTACTGCTTCACAAAGACCTTTGCATCCAAGATGAAGGCTTTCTTCTCTCATTAACCTTTTTTCCATTCCCCTCCCTGTCCACCAGCGTTCAGTTGCACACTCTGAAAAGAATGACATCTGGTGTTTTTTGATTGTTTGTGATTTCCTTGATTCAGATGATGGATGTAATTATTGCAGTTGGAAGTTGGCCGGCTTACAGAGCTTCTGGGTGAAGTGAAGGGTATGATGTACTCCTGTCATGCCAACAGTATACTGGATGCCAGCCCAGGTGGAAACCAGACACCTGTCATCAATGCAGCTGTTACCCACAAGGTAACTCATGGTTTAGTGTTCACCTTTATGTCTTCACCTTTGTGGAATTCTTGTGACAAATCTGAAACTTTGGAAATATCACTGTCAGACAAATACTTGGATTTATTTGACATCAGGTATAAGCATTTAACAGTTTTTGTCAGTGGAGACATGGTACTGTACGATGTAATGCAAATGTCTACTTGGTCAATAAGATATGTGGCATCAGGTGTATACATTTAACAGATTTTGTCAATGGAGATATGGTACCATGCAGTGTAATGCAAATTTCTACTTGTTCATCTACATCAGACGAGAGTAGTGCTTGTCCATTAAGGTCCCTTCAAGGTGGAGCAGCACCTCAGTAGGTCCACACTCAGCTGATCACCAAGCTCTGTGGCAGCTAGTAGGAACTGGAAAAATAAAACAGCCGTGTTCATTGCCAGTTGTGTTCTGATCATGTGAACAGTGAACAAAAGAAGTGGTGGAGACATGTTGTTGGTAGTGATCAATCAGTTTTTGAGAGAAGTCGGTGTTCAGTTAGTTTGATTTTATTCAGGCATTGTTGAGACTGATTTAAAGAAGAGAAAAAATGGTGACAGCAGAGGGACATCCAGGAGTCAAGACCTGGATGCGGCCGAGTCCCCTTAAGAATGTGAGGAATTGGGATCAAAATATTTGCTTGAGGGATGCATCTCTTCTGGATGCATCTCTTCTGAAAACTCTGGCTTCCCAGAGTTTCTAGCTACTTTGAAATGATCAAGTCTTCTTCTTAGATTCTGCAGATACTTAGTAAAATAAATGACAAAATGCATTACTATTGTGAAATGTTTAACTTGCATCGCTGTTTTGACCTGAACTGGTCTGCTGGATGAAATTGAATGACTTCTTTTTAGTGTAAATGTTTCCATACGAAAGGATGAATCTTCCTTACTTATGCATTTAGTGTAAATGTTTCTATATGAAAGGGTGAATCTTCCTTACCTAATGCACTTTCTTCTGAAGAGATAGTAAAGTTGACTTCACTAGATTGACTTGACCCCTGCTGGGGTACCAGTGACTCAGCTTAACATAAATACATGTAGTATCCCCATTTTCTGAGAATTCTGTGCAGGTAGAAGTTTGTTTTCTATCACTTTTCTCTCCTTCTTTAAAAATACATTCATAGTAATTTTTTGTGTGCCTTACCCAGAGTAAATTTGTATGTGCCTTGCCCATATTTTAAAGAGAATTTTGCACATACCCCCTTCTCTCTCTCTCTCTCTCTTTCTTGCTGCCTGTCTCACTTGCTATCTCTTTCTCTCTCTCTGCCCCTCTCTTGCTGTTTCGCTTTCTTTGCTTTCTCTCTTTCTCTCTCTCTCCTCTCTCTCAATTCATCTCTCTCTGTCTGTGTCACACACTCTCTCTCACTCTTTCTCCTCTCTCTCAGTCTCTCTGTGTCTGTCTGTCTCACTCTCTCTCCTCTCTCTCAGTTCATCTCTCTCTCTGTGTCTGTCACACGCTCTCTCTCACTCTCTCTTCTCTCTCTCAATCTCTCTCTGTCTCTCACTCTCTCTCTCGATCTCTCTCTCTGTCACTCTCTCTCTTCTTTCTCAATCTCTCTCTCTCTTTCCCATTGCTCCCTCCTTCTCACCCACAGAATTGGAGTAGCATGTTGCATGCAGAGTGTGAGCCAAACAACCAGAACAGCCTGCATAAACACGTCTGAGCCAACGCAATTATTGTGTCTGATAGATGTGCTCACCTTTTGAGGTGTGATGACTACATCAGAAATCTTTCTTAAGGTTGTGGAGTGTGGTTCAGGAACCTCCTGAGAAAGCATGGGACTTAATGAGTACTTACATTAATAATACATGGTCGGTAGAGTGAGGTGGGAGCATCGTTCAGTCCAGGAAAACTTGCGATGAAGAAAGGATGATGATAATGATTTTGAAAGCGTACTAATTACATCATTCAGACCATTAAAAACTAGTCATTGAAAAGATAACCATGATGAATTTAAAACATTACAGATTCTATGAAGAGATCTGTAACATTGAGGGCTCTTGTTTAGATCTCGTAGATGAGACAGTTCTTCATGGTTCTTTCAATGGTAATATCATACAAATACAAATTCTGTCTTTTTATGTGCAGTCACTGGAGGAGCGCCTTGACGAATATGTGGAAGACAAATCTTTGGTGGGGAAGAAACCGTATATAACCACGTTCCCTCCAGACTTCCAGCCTATTCCTTGTCGGCCTCTGTTCTTCGATCTGGCCCTGAATCATGTGCAGTTCCCGTCTCTAGAGGACAAGTTAGAGCAGACGCAGAAGAAGGCAGCCGGTGGTGGCCTTACTGGATTTGTTAAAGGCTGGCTATGGGGTGGAGGCGATAAGAAATAGGCTTCTTTGTGTTGTGTCTTCAGGGTTATTGATGTATTGTAATGTTAATGTGTGTGTTTTCTCTCTTTTCTCTGCTGTCTTTCTCTCTCTCTCTAGCCGGCAATGTGCATTCACATGTTAGCACAATTTGTCAGCATTGTGTATACAGATATGGTAATGAAGTGTCTTTGTGAAGACAGTGATTATGTAAATGGATAGGGTTAACCTGTTTGCTCCCTCATGATATCCATCTGGATAGCAATGTAATGAAAACATCATAAACACATATAACTCCACCGTAGCAAACTTGCTTTTGTGTTACTATTTGCCATCTTCAGAAAACAAGGTCTAACACATATAACGCCACCGTAGTAAACTTGCTCTTGTGTTACTATTTGCCATCTTCAGAATACAAGGTCTAACACATATAACTCCACCGTAGCAAACTTGCTCTTGTGTTACTATTTGCCATCTTCAGAGTACAAGGTCTCAAACAGGAGATCATATATTAACAAACTAGTTTAAAGTAGGACATTTCTGCTGAGGTTCTACTGTATTGATCTGTATATCAACAATACGATACACTGTGAGACTACGTTTTCATATTATGTGTTCTGTTTATACTTCAAATGTATTTATCCTAATCTTTGATTATACACATATACTTAGTATTCTTGGTTCTGGGAATAAGGTGGTTGATTTCTTGTTACAGTGCACTTTGTCTTCTTTGTGATTGCTGGTAGTTATTGTGTAAAACTTGCATGAACTAAAATATAAGAAGTTAATCAGTTTGGATGGGTGGGTGGAAATGAAACTGGTACGACATCTTTGTGCTTAATTTCCTGCACTTTGTCACAGGGAAATACTCATCCCATTGCTGAAATAACTTTGTGCATTTAAGTCAGATGCATATGAAAGATTGCAAGAAACTTGTTTGTCGCTGTAAATGTAATGTACATGTTTGAGAAGAAGGGGAGATCTATGAATGTGCCTGTGTATATTGTTCTGGTACGCTTGCATATATATTTAATTTTGTGTTTTTGTGATCCTTTCGTAATGAAAAAATGTTAGGTGCCATGGCCAAAGTATGTGGCACTAGTAAGTTATTCAAAGAATGGTGCAAGTAAATATTCACAGAATGTGAAATCTTCATCAACACACGTGACAAGCATGTACTACGTGGGTAATTTTCTCTCCCCTTATTGTCTGCTCAAAATGTGTAATTGTCTGCAGTCTGCCAACATTGCTTGTTCACTGACAGTTGGATATCCGAATGAGTTCTGTTAGAATTAATTGTTTTTGTACTCAGATTAAAAAATCGAACAACCCATTTTTAAAATTCAAAGTTATTAAATTCATTTATGAGAAAATGTATGATGATTAAATTGAAACACTGATAGTGAAACTGATACACGTGAGTTTAGTCAAAATCTATGTTAGAGAAGGCTTCTATGGCCACAACATGTCAGAATGTTCAGAGTTGTTATATGACTGCCAGTAATGATTAAACTGATAAATTTATTACAGTTGTATTTAGTCACGATAAATTTATTTCATTTGTATTGGATTACTCAAACTCACTGTATAATACTGAACATTTTCATTAATCGTGAAAGGTTAAGAATTAACTTGCAGGTAAAGTGACAAGGTAACAGTTGTTAGCAGGATTTAATCAAATTAAAAATAGTGGACAGAATGAATGGTTTTTAACCCTTTCACTCCATCAGTCTATTTACCAGCTTCCTCTACCTCCCTGCAGGAAGCAGGTGGATTGGCTGAGCTAGTGAGAGGTAGTAAAGTTTTGCTCTTCTTGTTCAGTCATGGTATGTACACTGGATTGTTACTGAACTGCATCAGTAAATGCATTTGTGCAGCTGTAAGTTTTTCTCTTCAGTTGTTGCTTTGTTTTCAGTAATGCTAGTAATATCTCCAGTAAAGCATATGTTAAAAAGAGTTAGCCATGAGTATGTGGATTTTGATAAACTTTCTCAGATGTACTATTTATAATGTGCAGATTTTACTGACTGATCATTGTGTGGATGCCACCTCAGTGATTTTTCTGTTTTCTTTTTTCTTTTTCGAAAGGGTGATTGCCACTGCAGATGTATAGGAGCAATAGCGTGTGTTGTCTTTTGTCTTTTTTGTTGTTGTTCAGTGTTGGAGAACTGTGTATTATAGAAATCAGTGTTTTGTCTGTGGAAAGTGTGTTCTTTTGTTACGTTTGTTGATTGATATTTTCTGTACACCATCAGCTTTTTTTTATGGGAAAATCAGTTATGTATAGTAAATATAAAGAAATGGAGTTCTGTATTGTGACATGTATCATTCACACACAGATACAGAGACGAAAGCCTTGATATGTATATAAAAATGAGTAAACAAACACACACACATCAAGAATTAAAAAACAAACAAACATGAAATTGATGCAGTGTAAGTAAACCATACTACATAGCCACACAATTTTGAAATGACGGAGATGATATTTCGTCTGGTTGGAATGGTAATCCGGTGGGTAAGACGTCATTTGGAAGGTCTGGGGTTTGATCCTGTCTGGATACCTCTCCCTTGATGAGTGAAGGGTGGAGATTTTTCTGATCTTCCAGGTCAGTTTCTGTGCAGACCTGTCAGTACCTAAAAACCCCTTCTTGTGTATATGCATGCAGAACATCAAGTACGCGTGTTAAAGATCCTGTGTATCATGTTAGTGTCTGATGGCTTATGGAAGCATGGAAACACCTTGCATGCACACCCACCGAAGATGGGGTATGCAGACTGTGCAGCAGTGTACCATCTGTCACAGTGTGGATGAAACATGTGCTATACAAGTATCTGAGAAAAATTGAAACGCTTAAAATCTATTCCAGCTATCTGATTGTGAGACAGATCCATGATTATCAGTAAAGCTACCATTTATGAGACAGATTCAATATAAAACTACAGTTTGGGAAGACGTGATTGGCCAGACACTATTGTTCATTATAATTGTGTGATTGACCAATGACTGTTTTGCTTATGATAATTTCACCATGGCATTGTATGCTTGAACAATGTAAGTGTCTTTTAATTGTTGTTCCATCACTTCGACATTTTGTGAGTTTCATTTGCCAACGGAAGTCTGCGTTACAACGTTTTGGTAGTGCTATTGTATGGCTGATCATCAAAAGTGGTTTCTTTGATTTAATAAATAAGTTGAAAATGAGATCATGGAATAAAACTGAAGTTGTCACTGTTATTTTCACGCACATGTTTTCAGTGTTTTCATGAACAGCGTCTAAAACTTGTGCAATCTGAACTCAAGAAGTATCAGTTGCCAATTCTTTCTCATGATGAAATAAAACGTCCATGATGATGTGCTTTGCCTCTGTGTGTGTGTGTGTGTGTGTGTGTGTGTGTGTGTGTGTGTGTGTGTGTGTGTGTGTGTGTGTGTGTGTGTGTGTGTGTGGTGTGAAGATTTCTCATTTTTTGGGGGTGGATGGTGTAAACCCATTCTCATCATAAAGTATCTATTATCAGATTAACATAAAAACATACATAACTCAATATAAAAATAACTGAAACAAAGATATCATGAATGAAATTCGAGATTTGAGCCTGCAAGGATCAAATCAAAAATTGTGGAATGATTAAACGTCTTAATAGTTGTCACATAACACTTGAAATGAAACTTAACAAACGGAGAAACACACACACACACACACACACACACACAACACACACACACACACACACACACACACACACACACACACACACACACTCAAACACACACACACCCTACACACACACTTATCAAAAAACCACTCAGCAAGCCCAAAATTCTAAATAACATTGATCATTAGATAAATGAAAACAAAACAAAAATTTTCTGGAATATAAGTCTGCTATATCATATTCTGTGGTTTGGAAAAAAAAATCAACAGTGGTATGTATTAAACACTCCTGTAACGATCCAGACTCCTTAGATACATTAATATGTGCATGCATAATTACAGTGAGAAAAAAAAATGTCAACCTCATACCAAGAAAATTTTTTTTTGAGTTTATGAAACTTTTTAACACAGTTGGTGTTGATAATAGTGTGAGTATATATATAACATATATATAACATACATATCTATATATATCTATCTATCTAATCTATCTATCTATCTATCTATCTATCTATTATCTATCTGTTTATCCATCCATCTATCTATTTAATTGTATGTATATGTGTAAATATATATATATATATATATATATATATATATATATATATATATATATATATATAGAGAGAGAGAGAGAGAGAGAGAGAGAGAGAGATACATGTGTGTGTGTGTGTGTGTGTGTGTGTGTGTGTGTGTGTGTATGTGTATACACACAGCAGCGAAGACTTTATAATGGTATCTTAAAAGTTTTAACGTTTCCTGAAATTGTATTTGTAGCTGTAAACAAGCATTGTGTATGTAGATTAACTGGTAAATTGAAAAAAAAAAAGGTTTTCAGACAATACTGATGGAAAATAAAGGAGAATTGTCATTGTCATTACCTCTCTGTCACACATACACGTACACACAAACACACATACATACACAGACACACAGATGTATACACACACACACACACACGCACACACACACACACATTGACACACACACACACACACACACAGACACAGACATGCAACAATGTATATTGATAAGTACAAGCTCATCTCACACACACACACACACACACACATGCGTGCGCGCGTGCACACACACATACACATACACACACACACACACACACACACACACACACACACACACACACACACACACACACTTAAATTGAGAAAGAAATATATGACATATTTCAAGTCAAACAACGTTTTTGTTTTTGTTCTAAAGGATGCTACTCTTTATATCGTTTGATGTAAATTCATCAAATTAATGAAATGAAGGGTTTTATACTACTGCTACTACTATTGCTACTACTACCGGGAATATAAGAACAAGAACAACAACAGTAATAATGATGATAATAACAATAATGATGATGATGATGATGGTAATAATAATGGTAAATATAAACACACAAAAATAGAATCAGTATACATACTTGATATATAAAAACAAGGCTGGTGCAAATTTTCGGCCAGTTGGCCTTTACCAAGCGTAAACATAAGACAACAAAGAACGAATACACAAAATGTATGGAGGGGAAAAAAAAGAAAAAAACCCACTCCCCTGATGTTTCGTCCAACAATAGAAATGTTAAGGAGAAAATAACAACAAAGCTTCCCTGATATTTTGTTCAACAGAAGACACAAACACACACCTACGTACATAGACACTGACACTGACACTGACACTGACACTGGCGTTGACATGGCTTACATGTATTGTAAAGGCCACACACACACACACACAGAGAGAGAGAGAGAGAGAGAGAGAGAGAGAGAGAGAGAGAGAGAGCATGGTCTCCAACAACCATTTTCTGTTTTGGTGATGTCAACATTGATTTTTTTCATGTAGGTCTTTTATCTTTTGTCAGTATGTCCTATCATTTTTGATAGGACAATAATTATGTCTTACAGGTTTTCTTAGTCCAGAATATTTTTTGTCCTCTTATTCCTGCATCCCGGATACCACACTGCCTATGTGAGCATCTTGATCATGAAACTGCGCCTGAATGAAAACCTTGTCTTGGTGTTGTACTGGAGACCTAGAAGACACTGCTCAAGTGTGAATTGTCAGATTGCATTTTCCATTGACCATGCTGCCTCCTCTGTGGCAGCAGAACATAATAGACTCTTTGCATTAGGAAAGTACGCAGACTGAATGCTTTTCACATGCGCTGCCTGGAGCACGTCCTCAGCATGCATTTTTTGGAGAGACCACATTCAGATTAGCCGAGCACTTGAAAAAGCAGGAATCCTTTTAGTGTATGTTCTCCTCAAGCATAGACGCCTCCGCTGGTTGGGTCATATCTCATCCATGAGAGGTAGTGGTGTCTTAACCCTTTGATTCCTGCACCCTGTCCACCAACTGCAAAAACTTAACCTTTCGACTCCCTCACCCAATCCACCAGCTTCCTGCAGGTGGACAGGATGCAGGAGTCAAAGGGTTTAAAGGTCCTTCTTTCCCCCTCCCCTCCCCCCACCACGCTTTTCAACTATATCCTGGAATATATCATGGCTGACGCACTTGGAGATTATGTCGGCATTTTTAGCATTGAAGGAGGAACCCCATCATGAAACTTCACCTGGTGGATGACACTGTTAGCCTGGTGGGCAGTGGGCAGTAACACACTGGGCTTGTTAGGTGACAAGATGGAACGTAGGTAAGATGTGGCTTTGAGGTCAGCTATTGTTAGTGTTATTGCTGTTTAAAGCCCAGCCGACTGCGTAGAGCCATATGAGGGCTATAACCACTCCAAAACATACACAGAACTTCAACAGGAAAAAAAAAAAAAAAAGAAAAAAGAAAATTAAGTAGGCCTACACGTATCACTGCATTCGTGCACATAATCTAAGGACATGCCCCTGGCATTGACCACTCCATCCAATTTATCACAAAGCGGATTAAAAAAAAACACACCTAAATACAAATTCAAACATACCTAAGGATACCAAAACATATATAAAAACGGGCATAAATTACCTAAAATTGCTTCCGCGTATCTCACCTCCCTAGAGCCAAAAATTCACTTAATACATGTAGGCCTACTCAATTGTCAATCCTATAGAGAAACAGTACGTAAGACTTTATCGAACATATACAGGTAAATAAATGGACCAGCATATAAGGTCAGTATCGAGAAAGACCAAGTTGACGGTTGGCCATCAACTTGGTCTTCTCGCTGTTGGTAAGGCTGGCTGTGGACTGAGGCTGAGTGCTGTTTGACGGTTCACTTACCTGGAATCTATCATTAGTTGGTGAGAGATCCCAGCCAAGATCATTAAGACCTCTTCTCAGCAGCAAGGACAACATTGATACTTTCCAGGCTGAGGCCTGTGCGAAACGACAGGAACATCTCCATGGGACATAGGATCGGACTGTTGCGTGCACTGGTGTATTCTGTCTTCCTGTATCCATGCTAGACATGGGTCCTCAAGGCAAGTTTGGAGAAAGGGATATGGGCTAGGGAAGTATGGTGGTGTTGCGGAATACGAGACATCGGATCCACCGATGGGACATCGTGTAGGGCTGTTGCTGGCACTGGTGTATTCTGTCTTTCTGTGTCCATGCTAGACGTGGACTTCTGGGCAGGTTTGAAGAAATGGACATTGGCCAGGGAGGTATGGTAGTGTTGCGGAATACGAGACATCGGATCACTCATGGGACGTCGGGTAAGGCTGTTGCCTGCACTGGTGTATTCATTCTTCCTGTGTTCATGCTAGACGTGGACCTTCTAGGCAAGTTTGGAGAAAGGGACATGGATGTGTGGTATTGTTGCGGAATGCCAGACATCTGATCCGCTCATGGGACATCGGGTAAGGCTGTTGCTGGCTCTGGTTTATTGTGTCATCCTGTGTTCAAGCAATAGCCTGAACAAGATTGAGGCAGCCGAAATGTGGTTTCTAAGAAGAATGTTGAGAGTTCTATGGACAGCAAAGAAAACAAACGAGACAGTCCTGACGGAGGCAGACACAAGAAGATCATTGATAAGGAAGATTAGGAAAAGACAGGCAACATTTAGAGGCCATTTTACGAGGACAGGGGAAATGGAGCACTTGGTCACAATAGGAAAGGTGGAGAGAAAGAGAGCACAAGATAGACCCAGGGAGAAAATATTGGACGGACTTGCAGGGTGGCTGAGGACAGAGAGGGTAGAAGATGTGCTTGCCGCAGCAAGGGATAGATACATATGAAGGTCATGATCGCCAACGCCATGCGGCAGGGCGCTTGTTGATGATGATGATGTGTTCATGCCAGACGTGGACTCTCAAGGCAGGTTTGGACAGATGGACATGGGCCATGGAGGTATGGTATTGCTGCGGAATGCAAGACATCAGATCCACTGATCGTGTCGCCTTTGGGAAGGTGGGTCCGACCATCAGATGGCGTAAAGGGCCCAGTGGAGATCTGCTGGCGTCAACTGAAGGAGGAAAGTTGCACTGATGTGGCCGTATAGCGAGATCCAGTGGCCTCACTCGGTCAGTTCTTTGAGGAGCTGTTGAGGGAGGGAGACAGCGGAGGGGTGAGGAGGAGGGGAGAGAGGGGAGGTCAGAGGAGAAGATGGACAGGCAGCATTGCCGGGGGGACGGAGAGACCATTTGCGAGGACTCAGAACAACAACAACAACAACACAACAACAACAACAACAACAACACAACAACAAACAACAACAACAACAACAACAACAACAACAACAACAACAACAACAACAACAACCACCAAAACAAAACCCACGCACATTCACACGAAAAGAGAGAATATGTTGGACAGTGTGTGTATGTTGGACAGTGTGTGTGTGTGTGTGTGTGTGTGTGTGTGTGTGTGTGTGTGTGTGTGTGTGTGTGTGTGTGTGTGTATGTGTGTGTGTGTGTATGTTGTGTTGTGTGTGTGTGTGTGTGTGTGTGTGTGTGTGTGTGTGTGTGTGTTTTGTGTGTGTGTGTGTGTGTGTGACAGAGAATATGAGAACTCGGATCAAGGCTATCTGCCGAAAAGGTTTGAATGTACCCCGGCTCATCTTGTGTGTGTGTGTGTGTGTGAGTGTGCGTGTGCGTGTGCTGTGTGGTGTGTGTGTGTGTGTGTGTGTGTGTGTGTTGTGTGTGACAGAGAGAGAGAGAGAGAGAGAGAGAGAGAGACGGACAGACAGACAGACAGACAGACAGACAGACAGAGAGAGACAGAGACAGAGGGAGGATGACAGCAAGGGTCACGGGTCACACACCTTACTCCTCTCCTGTCTCCCCCCTCCCCCCTCTCAGTTTGGTGTGGATTGTGCCCTGACACTTTCGTCGTCGTTGGTGATTGCTTTGGTGAATGATGAGAGTGCGCATCTTGATTAGATTCTTGAATCATGATTTAGCGCCTGATGAATGTCATCACCATCACCATCACCATCACCATCACCATCACCATCACCATCATCATCATCATCATCATCATCATCATGTCTTCTTCTTCTTCTTTTTATTACAATTACAAACTAGAAACAACAACAACAAAATAAACAATCCACATACTCGCATCAGAGACAGCTCAGACACATGAGATGGTCTTCAGTTCTTTATTGATCCAAGACTCAGAGCACTGTAGTTGTCACGAGAGACAAAACTCGTAACACACAAAACGGGTTATAATAAGTGAAAAGTAAACAAGAAACAGTTTGATGATTTCGCATGTCGTTATGAATGATGGAATTTATGTTACAAAAAAGGTTTGAAAACGTTCTAGGGCCTTCCCAGTGCAGATACTGACATACTGATTCAACGTTAGCTTGTTTCGTTACTGGTTAACATTTGTGAAAAAGAAAATCCTTAAACCTTTGATATCATTACCCTGTCTACCAGCTTTCTGCACTGTCAGCCACGACAGTTAAGCAAAAACTTGCACTTTTTTTTTACTCCCTCACCCTGTCGTTAGTTTCCTGCAGCAAGAAGCTGGTGAAAGAATAGGGGAGTGAAAGGGTTAACATTTTGTTGTCGGTGGGTATGGTGAGAGAGTCAAACGTTTAAAAATATGGTTATACATTTTTTTTAATGTCTTTCTTTAATTTTTGCCTTTATTGATATTTCTCGCATATGGGTTGCGTGCACTTACCATTGAAGTCAAATATTGGAGGGAGACTGATAAAGTATATACATGTACAAAAACAGATAATATATATCATAACATACATAGCACAGCACATAACATTATACTTATCATGCGTATGAAAATGACATGCACAATGACACGTCTATATATGTACAATGCTCTAAAAATACGAAGTTATACTGTAAAGCGTTGATCGTATATGAACCAATATAATTCTGATCACAATTACCGACTGGAGATTTTCATCGTTCTGCTAAGCTGGCGATACCCACTCCTGTCTATCGACATAGTAATACAGACAGACATATCACATACAGACATACAGACACACGTACGCACGCTTGCAAGCATGCCACCACACACATACACACACACACACACACACACACACACACACACACACACACACACACACACACACACACACACACACACACACACACACACACACACACCACACCACACCACACCACACCACACCACCACGTCGGTAGGAAAATGTTATTTTGATGCTGAATTTGCTTTAAAAATAGCAATATTGTTTTCTGCTGGGTGTCTCAAATCTTGATTTCTGTTAATTAAACCAAACGCCTGACTGAACTTTGAAACGGCAAAAAGTTTGAGTGGACTAGTACTGTCCTCCCATTCATATAATCAAAACATTTATAGTCTTTCAGAAACATCTTCTTGAAACAAAGTTTCAAATTTTCAAAATGAGAAAAGGGTAGGCCTATTTTCTGAAAAAAAAATCAAAGAAAGAAAGACAGAAAGGCAAGAAGAAAGAAAGGAAGAAAGAAAGGAAGAAAGAAAGAAAGAAAGAAAGAATGGAAAACTTCTTACGCACTTCACACACAAGAACAAACACATCACCAAAATGTTTAACAATGAAGGCTACTTCCAATACCACAACACATTACTGCGCTCTTTAACGCAGGTCATAGAATACTGTCTGTACAGGACACAAGTTGAAGATACAACATAAATAAATCTGTACATGATGATTGTGCCGCAAAATATTCAAGGTTCTCCCTCCTCCACTCTGTTCCCTTTTTTTTCCAAACCTGATTCACCACGAGAAGCTGTCAGAAATTAACACGAAGAACATTTCTTGACACCGAAAATGACGAACTATATAAAAAAAAAAAAAAAAAAAAAAAGATTTCATTTGCGAGACGAGATGCAGACACCATTAATTAAAAAAAATTATGGTTAAACGGAGACAACGGCACGACCATTTATGGTTAAATAAGACGACAACAGAACCAAGAGACCAAAAAGGATTGTCGCGGGAATAGGTGGTCCTCAGCCCCAGGAGAAGGAAACAAGATTGTCTGCTTCACAATGGTCAGAACACACAAAGAAACAAAAGAGACATTAATTTTCAGAAAGAAGGAACCATCTGGTCTGTAACAACACAAACGAAATAAAAACCTGTGAAGCAGATGCTGCTGAAACCAAAACCAACAACAGAAGAATGAGAGAAAAAAAAAAAAGAAGAGATTTTAAAAAGGAGTGTGTGTGTGTGGGGGGGGGGGGGGGGGGGGGAGTACTCTGCCAATTCTCTTCCAATAAGGTTCTATGTTATATACCGGTACTCCCAAAGCAAGCGACAAACCGTATCGTTCTGTGTACAGCTTGTCGGACTTGTTGCCTGGGATACCAGTTGGGGAGCGGAACGTCAATACAACTGCAGCACCAACGCCAAGACTAAACAGAGCACTCCACAAAACGTATCCGGTTGTCTACACCATTACAGATAATTACATAACTCTGTTTTCCCTCTCTTGGGGCTGCACAGAGAATCCGACAAAAGCATCGGTATCTCGCAATGCAACTAAAATGTTTGAAGGTTTCTTTTAGCAACATTGTTATAATTAGTCCTCACATACTCTGAAGTGGAAGGACTTTAAACTCAACAAAACGAAACGAAACTTTGGGCTGAGAATTACTACTTGCAATTTTGGAGAGAAACGTCAATACAACAGCAACACTAAGCCGAAGATTAAATAGAGCATTCCACAAAATATATCCGGTTGTCTCCACATTTACAGATATATGACTGTTTTCCCCCTCTTAAGATTGAGAATCACCACTTGCAATTACTTTTCTAGACGTAGGTGTCGATGCATCTCACTCCACCTGAGAGAAGTCTCGTGAAGAGGATGAACATTTGTAGCTGCACCTTGTATGTGAGAGTTTGTTTGTTTTTTTCGTTGTCAGAAATTGTCTGCGGGTGCTAGCCACACTAAATCCAGTGTTCCAAGTTTCTACGCAGACAGTTGCTTGACAAAGGGCAGCAGCAGAGAGACTTTAGAATCGAACACAGGTCTGCAGCTTGGGATAAGTCTTGGCCGGGCAGTACCCAACACATTCATCGTCCAGGATATAGTCTTTGCACACCTGGAACCATACAACATCAAGAAATAAACCAAAACACAAAATTATCCTTGAATAGGAAAATCAGAACACATGCACATCTAGAAGGAGACAGGAATAGGCGATGGACTAATGGTAATTTTATCCTTTATAATCATAAATTTATCAATTCAATCTAACACATCTAGAAGCATCACATAAATTATATTAAGCAAATTAAAAGGTAAAATTATCTTTTAACTCTGAGTTTGCTGCCTCTGCAACCTAGGAATTCACGGAATAGGAGGTAGATCAACACTTTAAACAATTTTGTAACCGTTATATCGTAGTCTTTGCACACCTGGAAGTGAACCCGAAAGTTAGATTCAAACTTTAACAGTGATGTCGTAGTTTTTGCAGCCTCTGGAAGCGCACAGGAACAGGAGAAAACTAAATCGTAAATTCACTCATCCAAAAAATCAAGGTCATTGTTTTGGCACACCTGGAAGCATATGAATCTTTTTTGATGACAAAAAATACAGTCTGTGTAATTAAACTCCTTTAACCGTAGGATCATAGTCTCTGGACACCTTGAAGCATGCAAAATAGGAGATGACTTACTACATAAACAAGATAATCATCTGAACTTAATATGGAGATGATACCGGTGATCCTATAGACTTCATTTTTGGACTTAGACTACATGTACTGTACGCTTTGTGTGACAATACTATCATGGCATCAACCAGGCCCGAGAGATACAGACACTTGTAGAGTAGAGGTGGTCAGGAAATATGAGCAACACCTGACGCATCTGTAAAATTGATGACACTCGACTGTTGCTTTCCAATTTTCTCCGATGCACTTATGCACGTTGTTTTGCCCACACTGTGCGGGTGGTAAGTTGCTGCACAGTCTGCAACTGCATCTTTGAGGGGGAAGTGGGTGCATGACAGATGTTTTCATGTTTCCATGTGCCATAAACACAGAAATGACTTACAGGCTCTTTATCGTATACATTTGATATTCTGCGTGTGTATATACACGCAGATGACACCGTGCTAATTGCGGAAAGTGAAAGGGACCTACAAAACCTTGTGAATGTACTAAAAGTAGAAAGCAAAGGTAAGGGGTTGGAATTAAACAGCAGGAAGACTGAAGTCATGGTGATCAGTAAAAAACATGAAATCCCCTCATGCAAAATAACAGCAAACGGCATAACCTTGAGACAGGTTGATAAGTTTAAATACCTGGGAACGATCATTTCACGAGATGGGCAGATGCGCATCAGAGGTGGCCAGCAGAATGGGCCAAGCCAAAACAGCATTCAAGAAGATGAAAACCGTTCTTATCAACAAATGCCTATCAATTAACAGCAGGAAGAGAGTTCTTGAATGTCATATAGAACCAATACTGTTGTACGGTTGCGAGGCGTGGACAGTCAACAAGCAAAGCCAGAACAAGATTGAGGCAGCCGAGATGTGGTTTCTAAGAAGAATGTTGAGAGTTCCATGGACAGTAAAGAAAACAAACGAGACAGTCTTGATGGAGGCAGACACAAGTAGATCATTCATAAGGAAGATTAAGAAAAGACAGGCAACATTTATAGGCCATTTTATGAGGAAAGGGGAATTGGAGCACCTGGTAACAACAGAAAAGCTGGAGGGAAAGAGAGCACCGGGTAGACCCAGGGAGAAGATACTAGACGGACTTGCAGAGTGGCTGAAGACAGGGAGGGTGGAAGAGATGCTAGAGGCAACAAGAGATAGAGACAGATGGAAGTCCATGATCGCCAACGCCATGCGGCAAGGCACCTGATGATGATGATGA
>CM060306.1:99449616-99472116 GCA_030674185.1 Monoplex corrugatus | reverse complement strand
TGTGTGTGTGTGTGTGTGTGTGTGGTGTGTGTGTGTGTGTGTGTGTGTGTGTGTGTGTGTGGTGTGTGTGTGTGTGTGTGTGTTGTGTATTTGTGTGTATTGTGTATGTGTGTGTGTGTGTATTGTATGTGAGTGTATGTGTGTGCGTGTATATGTGTGTATGTGTGTGACGTGTGTGTGTATGTGTGTGAGCGTGTGTGAGTGTGTATGAGTGCGTGTGTGTGTGTGTGTGTGTGTGGGTGTTGTGTGTGTGCGCGCACGCAAACACATACATGCACACATGCACAGAGCGAGCATGCATATACATATTTTCTTTTTATCTCTCTTTTTCCCTTTCTGTCCCACTTAACCCTCCTCTCCATTTAATACTTGAAACAGGCAAAAAATAATATTGCATACAGCTGATTTTCGCATGATGTATATACATTATATATATGTATATATATATGTATATATATGTATATATATATATATATACATATATACACACACACATATATATATATATACATACATATATAAAAATAATATGTGTGTGTGTATGTATGTGTGTGTGAGTATGTATTGACATTGTGTGTGTTGTGTTGTTGTGTGTCTATGTGTCTGTGTGTGTGTGTGTCTGTGTGTGTGACTGTGTGATTGCTCCAATTTTCTCCTTTGTTTTCCGCCTCCCTTCGCAGTATATTCTGAGTATCTACACCACAGTTGTGAAGAGACATCAAATAAAAATTACCTGACTTCCTTCCAGAGAACAAGACAGGGAAAGAGAAAACAGGGCAGGAAGAGGAACAGATGGGCTGAGAACATTCATGATTACTGTATGGAATACAACAAAGTTCTGCTGCGATCCAGGCACTTGCCCACAACCTACAGAAGTAGAAATAGCTGGTAGCCTACACAGTTGATACACCTTTTCATTCCTTCAGGGAAAGGGTTAGGGCAGTGGTACCACGAGCTTGCTTGTTACAAAACCACTCATCACCATGTGCACTGCCGCATGGCGTTGGCGATCATGGCCATCCATACCAATCTATCATTTGTCTTCATCCACTTCGCAATGTCCGTCCAATGTTTTCTCCATGGGTCTATTTGGTGCTCTTTTGCCCTCCAGCTTTCCTGTTGTGACCAGGTGCTCTAATTTCTCTTGCCTCATAAAATGCCCTATAAATGTTGCTTGTCTTTTCCTAATCTTCTTCGTGGAACTGTAGGAGGGCAATCAGTCCTTGAAATATATAGTGATGGGCGCGATGGTCAAGTAGGCAAGACGTCGAACTTCCAATCGGAAGGCCTTGGTTCGATCCTCCCTTGTACTCCTGCTTAGCGCTGAACCCTTTGACTCCTGCATCCTATCCACCAACTGCTATAAATTAACCCTCTCACTCCCTCACCCTACCCACCAGCTTCCTGCAGGCAAGAAACTGGTGGATATGGTAATGGAGTCAAAGGGTTAAGTTTTTGCTTTGCTAATATGGTTGACAATGCCGGATGCTGGTGGACAGGGTAAGGGAGTCAAAGGATTAAACGGTGGTGGAGATATTCATATTCATATTCATATTCTCATTCGTTTCTTTTGTCATTGTGGATTTACCACACGAAACTCGGGTTACTTTTCCTTTTTGAGAGCGCGTCGCCGCAGTGCAGCGCCACCCAATTATTTTCACCAAGACTTCAGAAAGAGAAAGACAAGAAGAGGTCTTCACTAAGACAAGAAGAGGTCTTCGCTAAGACAAGAAGAGGTCTTCGCTAAGACAAGAAGAGGTCTTTGCTAAGACAAGAAGAGGTCTTCGCTAAGACAAGAAGAGGTCTTCACTAAGACAAGAAGAGGTCTTCACTAAGACAAGAAGAAAGACAAGAAGAGGTCTTCACTAAGACAAGAAGAGGTCTTCGCTAAGACAAGAAGAGGTTTTCGCTAAGACAAGAAGAGGTCTTCACTAAGACAAGAAGAAAGACAAGAAGAGGTCTTCGCTAAGACAAGAAGAAAGACAAGAAGAGGTCTTCACTAAGACAAAAAGAGGTCTTCGCTAAGACAAGAAGAGGTCTTTGCTAAGACAAGAAGAGGTCTTCGCTAAGACAAGAAGAGGTCTTCACTAAGACAAGAAGAGGTCTTCACTAAGACAAGAAGAAAGACAAGAAGAGGTCTTCACTAAGACAAGAAGAGGTCTTCGCTAAGACAAGAAGAGGTTTTCGCTAAGACAAGAAGAGGTCTTCACTAAGACAAGAAGAGGTCTTCACTAAGATTAGTGACAAGAAGAGGTCTTCACTAAGACAAGAAGAGGTCTTCACTAAGACAAGAAGAAAGACAAGAAGAGGTCTTCACTAAGATTAGTGACAAGAAGAGGTCTTCACTAAGACAAGAAGAGGTTTTCACTAAGACAAGAAGAGGTCTTCACTAAGACAAGAAGAGGTCTTCGCTAAGACAAGAAGAGGTCTTCGCTAAGACAAGAAGAGGTCTTCACTAAGATAAGAAGAGGTCTTCGCACTGAAACTGCCCTACTACACATTCTCAACAATCTCCTCCTTGCAACTGATACTGGCAAAGTCTCTCTCCTCACACTCCTTGATCTGTCTGCAGCCTTTGATACCATTGATCATGGTATTCTTCTTTCTAGACTTCATCATACTTTTGGCATCTCTGACATTGCTCTGTCTTGGTTCACTTCATACCTATCCAACAGAAAACAAACCGTTCTCATCAATGGCACTTACTCTCAACCTGCATACCTGACCTGTGGAGTTCCACAAGGATCTGTCCTTGGCCCTGTTCTTTTCACTCTTTACACCTCCCCCCTGTCCACCATCATCAACTCCCATTCTATAAAACACCACTTCTATGCTGATGACACCCAACTTCAAGACAGTGACTCACCTGATAATATACAGCGCCTGTTGACTCGCACCACTGAGTGTTACTCGGACATTAAGAACTGGATGACACACAATAGACTTCAGCTTAATGACGACAAAACAGAAGCTATCCTCATTGGCACCCGTCAGAAACTTTCTCAGCTGCCTCCTCTTTCTCTCCCATTATGTAACACATCAGTCCCAATTTCTGATTCAGCTAAAAACCTTGGTGTCTGCATTGACTCTACCCTCTCCATGAACAACTTTGTTTCTCAAACTGCCAGATCCTGCTACTATCATCTCCATCGTATAAGGCTGATCAGGAAGTATCTCTCTGTCGAAACAACTGCAAAACTCGTTCTCTCCTTCATAATGTCTCGCATTGACTATTGCAATTCACTCCTGTCTGGTCTTCCTGCCTCCACCATTCACATCCTACAGCGCATTCAAAACAATGCTGCACGCCTTGTACTCAAAAAGAAAAAAGCTGACCACATATCTCCTCTCCTGGCACAACTTCACTGGCTCCCTGTATCAAAGCGCATACAGTACAAACTAGACACCATGTGCTACAAAAGCCTCAATAACGCAGCCCCCGATTACCTGTCAAGCCTACTTGAGATCTATGTTCCCTCACGTACCCTCCGCTCTGCCTCCGATCCTCTGACTTTTCGCTTTCCACGCACTAAGCTCAATACCTATGGTCCACGAGCCTTCTCTGTTTCTGGTCCACTCTCCTGGAACAAACTTCCTCTCTCAGTCCGTCAGCAACCTACTTTTGTCTCCTTCAAGTCCGCTCTCAAAACTCACCTTTTCTCCTCCGCATAAAATCCTAACCTCACTCAACCCCCCCCCCTCTGCAGCCTGTCTCCGCTCGGAGGGAATCACATGGTTATAATATATAATTGTATATGCTATGCTCTCTATAATTTTCCATTGCTTTTATTCTTGCTTTTATTGCTTTTATTCTTTCTCCCCATTTATAGCCATGCGTGTGGTGTGTGTGTGTGTGTGTGTGTGTGTGTGTGTGTGTGTGTGTGTGTGTGCGTGCGTGTGTGTGCGTGCGTGCGTGCGTGCGTGCTTGCGTGTGTGTCTGCTTCAGCGCTTAGATTTGATTTTATCAAGATTTTGCGCTATATAAATATTGTAATTATTATTTATTATTATTATTAAGACAAGAAGAGGTCTTCGCTAAGACAAGAAGAGGTCTTCGCTAAGACAAGAAGAAAGACAAGAAGAGGTCTTCGCTAAGACAAGAAGAAAGACAAGAAGAGGTCTTCGCTAAGACAAGAAGAGGTCTTCACTAAGACAAGAAGAGGTTTTCGCTAAGACAAGAAGAAAGACAAGAAGAGGTCTTCACTAAGACAAGAAGAGGTCTTCGCTAAGACAAGAAGAGGTCTTCACTAAGACAAGAAGAAAGACAAGAAGAGGTCTTCGCTAAGACAAGAAGAAAGACAAGAAGAGGTCTTCACTAAGATTAGTGACAAGAAGAGGTCTTCACTAAGACAAGAAGAGGTCTTCGCTAAGACAAGAAGAAAGACAAGAAGAGGTCTTCACTAAGACAAGAAGAGGTCTTCACTAAGACAAGAAGAAAGACAAGAAGAGGTCTTCACTAAGACAAGAAGAGGTCTTCACTAAGACAAGAAGAGGTCTTCACTAAGACAAGAAGAGGTCTTCGCTAAGACAAGAAGAAAGACAAGAAGAGGTCTTCACTCAGACAAGAAGAGGTCTTCGCTAAGACAAGAAGAGGTCTTCGCTAAGACAAGAAGAAAGACAAGAAGAGGTCTTCACTAAGACAAGAAGAAGTCTTCACTAAGACAAGAAGAGGTCTTCACTAAGACAAGAAGAGGTCTTCACTAAGACAAGAAGAAAGACAAGAAGAGGTCTTCACTAAGACAAGAAGAGGTCTTCGCTAAGACAAGAAGAAAGACAAGAAGAGGTCTTCACTAAGACAAGAAGAGGTCTTCACTAAGACAAGAAGAGGTCTTCACTAAGACAAGAAGAGGTCTTCACTAAGACAAGAAGAGGTCTTCACTAAGACAAGAAGAAAGACAAGAAGAGGTCTTCACTAAGACAAGAAGAGGTCTTCACTAAGACAAGAAGAGGTCTTCACTAAGACAAGAAGAGGTCTTCGCTAAGACAAGAAGAGGTCTTCACTAAGACAAGAAGAGGTCTTCACTAAGACAAGAAGAGGTCTTCACTAAGACAAGAAGAGGTCTTCACTAAGACAAGAAGAGGTCTTCACTAAGACAAGAAGAGGTCTTCACTAAGACAAGAAGAGGTCTTCACTTAGACAAGAAGAGGTCTTCGCTAAGACAAGAAGAGGTCTTCGCTAAGACAAGAAGAGGTCTTCACTAAGACAAGAAGAGGTCTTCACTAAGACAAGAAGAAAGACAAGAAGAGGTCTTCGCTAAGACAAGAAGAGGTCTTCGCTAAGACAAGAAGAGGTCTTCACTAAGACAAGAAGAAAGACAAGAAGAGGTCTTCACTAAGATAAGAAGAGGTCTTTGCTAAGACAAGAAGAGGTCTTCGCTAAGACAAGAAGAGGTCTTCGCTAAGACAAGAAGAAAGACAAGAAGAGGTCTTCGCTAAGACAAGAAGGAAGACAAGAAGAGGTCTTCACTAAGACAAGAAGAGGTCTTCGCTAAGACAAGAAGAAAGACAAGAAGAGGTTTTCGCTAAGACAAGAAGAGGTCTTCGCTAAGACAAGAAGAAAGACAAGAAGAGGTTTTCGCTAAGACAAGAAGAAAGACAAGAAGAGGTTTTCGCTAAGACAAGAAGAGGTCTTCGCTAAGACAAGAAGAGGTCTTCGCTAAGACAAGAAGAAAGACAAGAAGAGGTCTTCGTTAAGACAAGAAGAAAGACAAGAAGAGGTCTTCACTAAGACAAAAAGAAAGACAAGAAGAGGTTTTCGCTAAGACAAGAAGAGGTTTTCGCTAAGACAAGAAGAGTTTTCACTAAGACAAGGAGATTTTTTTCGAGAGGAGGGACCTGGGAAACCAACTTATCTCTCCAATGTTTTATACCAAGGTAGCCGGGCAAGACCCAGCTCTTCACAATTTTCAACTGCCGTGAGATCTTTAGCGTGCGCAGGCCAGAAAGAACGCGGGTCCGACTCGTATTTCGTCCCCTTGCGAAGACTAGACGTTCAGTTCGATTTTCCGGTCAAACCGAAGAGAAAAATCGAGGCCTCAACGGGAAGCGAACCCTGGAACCTCGAGTTTAATTATTGGCAGGCGAACGTCTCAACCATCCTGCCACTCTTGTCCCTCCCATTCTCGATCTCCCAAGTCAACAGATGTACAGATTTGTCAATGCTCAACGCTTTGACTCCCACACCCTATCCACCAACTGCAAAAACTTAACCCTTTGATTCCCTCACCTCATCCTCCAGCTTTCTGCAGCAAGGTGGTGGCTACGGTGCGGGAGTCAAAGGGTTAAGTTTTCGCTTTGCTGACATGGCCAGCAGTACAGGATGCCAATGGACACGGTCCGGGAGTTAAAGGGTTAAGCCCCCTTCGTATATATACTCACACAGAACATTAAATATACACGTTAAAGATCCTGTAAGTCGTGTCAATGTCCGGTGGCTTATGGAACCATGAAAACACCCAGCATGCACATCTACCGGAGACGGAGTGTGCTGACTGTGCAGCTACATACTGCCTGCACAGTGTGGGCAAAACAACATGAATAATAAGCATCAGAGAAAAACTGAACCGCCCCCCCTCTCCCCCACGACAAAAAGTCTATTGCCAATGAACCTGGTACCTTTGAAGCTGAAGGCTTTCTCGGCCAGGTGGACACTGTCAGATCTGCCCCTGGTGATGATGTCCCAGGCCACTGTACTCATGTGAGACAGCAGGGGGTTCTGTGAGAACATCACCTTGCCCTTGCTGATCTCTGCACACACACACATTCACATACCCAGACTCATTATCGTAAGACTTAATATGTACAATTTAGCATCAACCTGGCAAATTGATTAACGTTTCAGTTTCAGTTTCTCAAGATGACGTCTCCGCGCTCGGAACGAATTAACTATTCACTGTGAGATCGTGGGTTTGAACCTTGATCAGCCCGCCTTCCCCCCCCCCCCCCCAAAAAAAGTGGAATTTTTTGCCCCAGCCGGTTCCAACCAAGAGCTGAACTTGTAGTAGAATCTTTGGAAAGACTGGGACCTTACGGTCAAGCCTCATCCACTCAACAGAAGTGTCATTGAAGGCGGTGTTCAAATTTCCCGACGAACACGACAGGTGTCTGTGTATCTCAAGCCTGGCTGACGCCAGGATATACAATGGAAATAAGGTTAGAGCACAGTCTTGCCATGTGGACTCAATCTGAAACGGACCTCCACAGCAACATCGCTATTATCTCCATTCTCACCATCACAGCACTGTGAAAAATTGTTCTCACTTCTCTGGCTCTTCATGGTCTCCGCTTATGGTGACCCGTTTCAATGAGTTTGGAGGTGTGTTGAGAGACCCGAAATAAGGTTAGTGACACACAAGGGGTGCAATGGATGGGGCAGACAACATGTACGACTTCAATATACAATGAATCTTTATACTCTTCTCTCTCTTTCACTGGCAACGTATGACCTGTTAGTGTAGCTGGTTGCAATGTGACTATTGGTTTTTTTTCTTTTCCAGTTCCTGCAGGTTGCCATGGAGCTGGTTGCTCAGCAGAGTTGTAGTCGGCCATGTGACCTGTCGCTCCACTTGTCTGAGGCGACATCTCCCTAATATTATTCAGTATTTGGTCCTCTTGACCACAGGGCAGGTTCGTGAAGACGTCTGTGGGCCCTTTAAAGCCACGGCAGGACGATATGAAGCGCCGTGTGCTCGAGATATCCGCTTTATTTCTAACCCTGTAACAGCAGGCGTCACATCTCTCCAACGTTTTCTCAAGAAGTTCGATGCAGAAGCAACAAAACAATTTCATATTTGGAAGAATGGTAGCTATCATCACTTCCTAATTTTCGTTAAATATGATGTGGCATTAATAGAAAATGTTACAGCAAATCGATAGAAATATTTCAAATCAGGGCAGATTTGAACTATGATGAGTGGAGCTAGTGTCTGACGCGAGTGTCCCGCCTGGCACTACGGACCTCAAAATAAATGTTTAGGTCTGTGGCACTTTTCTAGGGCCGCAATAGGGCTGAAGACAGAACGTGTTAGTCGAATCTTTCTGCCCGTGATTTAAAAAGAGTGATCTTATGTTGCTTGTCATATTGCTGCAGTTGACTCCGTTGTCTACTTGTTCTTTCTGGGCCTCCTTTTTGTCAGCTCATGTATTTCACGTTTCATTGTATTCCAAAAAGGGCAGGGATCCACTGAAGGACTGCTCTTCTGGCTCTTCTGACTTACTACGTTCGTGAATTTTACGGCAAACACCGGTTTGGTTAGGTGGATGGGATGAAGAGGGGCGGGGTGGCAGGGTTGGTGTGAGAGGTAAGGAGAAAAAAATGTGAAGTGTTGATTGCAGTCACAAGTAGATAAAGAAAACACACACACACACACACACACACACACCCCCGCGCGCCACACACACACACACGCGACAACATATATATATAAATACACACACACATACACACACATACACACACAATCACACACACGCATATACACACATACACACAACACACACAACACACACATACATACACACACATCACACACACACACACACACACACACACACACACCACCTTTCAGTTTGGGCAGATACAGGTGACGCAGTCCCATAACAGGAGTGGTGTCCCTGGAGGTCAAGGCCACCACTAAGGCATATTTCCTCGCCCTGGATACGGTACGTGTGATTGCCACGTATCACTTCCAGACTGGTCAGCGGTATGCGCTCCACCTGTGCACACACACACACACACACACACACACACACACACACACACACACACACACACACACACACACACATGCACACACATACACACACAAACACACACACACTTAATACACATACATACACACACACATAACACACACACACACACCACACACACACATACACACACATACACACATACACATACACACACACATACACACACATACACACATACCCAACACGCACACACACATGTATATATATATATATATATATATATATATATATATATATATATATATACAGAGACACAGATCATACGCAGACTTGTATGTGCTTCATGGTCATCATCATTATGTGCCTGCCGCATAGCGTTGGCGATCATGCCCTCTACACGAATCCTATCCCCTGTCACTGCAGTACATCTCCTAACCTCTCTGTCTTCAGCCACCCTGCAAGTCCGTCCAATATTTTCTCCCTGGGTCTACCCGGTGTTCTCTTTCTCTTCAGCTTTCCTGTTGTGACCAGGTGTTCTGATTTCCCTTTCCTCATAAAATGTCCTAGAAATGTTGCTTGTCTTTTCCTAATCTTCTTTATTGATGATCTTCTTGTGTCTGTCTCCTTCAAGACTGTCTCATTTGTTTTCTTTGCTGTCCATGGAACTCTCAACATTCTTCTTAGAAACCACTATTCAGTTGCCTCGATTTTGTTCTGACTTTGCTTCATGGTAGGAATCCTTTTATGTCTGTGAATGAACCAACCAACCCCATCAAACATTCACGCACCCTCCTTCCCTTCCAGACACCCCGACCATCCATCCACACATCCCACCTCTTTTCAAACACCCCATCCCTTTCAAGAACCTTTCTACCCACTTACTCTTCCAAACAAAATTCAAACCCCTACCCTTGCAATCACACTTTCATTTACCTGTACCATTCCAAACCAAAGTGACTGCCCGTCTTAAAGCAAATAGGAAGCAGAAAAACACAGAAATAATAGAATCAGAACATGTACTTGATGTATAACAAAACAGGACAAGCACAAATTTTCGTCCAAGTCAACGGGGTTTGAACATTTTGTTGTCTTGTCTGATTATAGGCCTATTACATACGTGAACCAGAAAAAATCACGAAAGAAGAATATGAACGCGTATTTAATACAACAAGACAAGACAGGTGCCAATTTTCGGCCAACTGGCCTTTGTCAAGCGTAAGATTACAAACAAACAAACACTAGATACCAAAAAAAAAAAATTGACAAAAAGACTGAAACTTCCCTGCTGCTGTTTTCAATATGAGAAAAAGAACAAACTGACTCACATTGAAGACAGCAGCAGGGAAGTTTCAGTCTTTTTCTCAATTTTTTTGTATCTAGTGTTTGTTTGTTTATAATCTTACGCTTGACAAAGGCCAGTTGGCCGAAAATTTGCGCCTGTCTTGTTTTGTTGTATTAAATACGCGTTCATATTCTTCTTTCGTGTTTTTTCTGGTTCCTGTTTGTTTGAACGCGGGCAGTCATACTTGTTTTGAATTTCCCATTACATACGTGTTCTGTTGTAGTAAGAAACACTGGGGAAAGCCGGACAGCACAAGGTCCTCAGAGGAGAAAGCCCCTGTCAAGCAAATGTTTCGGCCCTTAACTCCTGACACTCTAAGGGGGCTGGGCCGCATCCAGGTTGTGATTTCTGGATGCCCCTCTGCTAGTTTAGTGTTTTTCTGCTTCCTGCCCTTCCAAGCAAGCAAACAAGCAAACAAGCAAGTAAGCATGGTATAAACCTACTGACCACCTGATCAACCATACAACCAAGAAACAGAGAGCCAGCCAACCTGCCGGCCAACCCAGCAATCCAACAACCAAACGACCAGTCAATGACCAAACACTAAATCAGAAGATGTAGGGTCTGCCACTGACCTGAGTGCTGAGTCCAATGAGAACGTATCCGGACACGTACTTGATGGAGGACAAAAAGTCAAGTTCATATTTCAAGACAGGGTCATCCAGGTTGGTGATCTCCAAGTTCCCGTGGACGTAGGTACAGCCGTCGTAGCGTTTACGTAGCTGTTGGTAGTGAAGCTCCAGCGTTCCCGAGTAGCCGAAGCCAACGCTCGTTCCGTGACATTCTGTGGGGACAAACAGGGTTCCAGTTCTATTGCGTGAATGGTAACTAAACGAACAACAACGACAACAAGGAAAACAAGAAGGAAAGGTTATGTGTAGTGTGTGTATGTGTAGTGAGTGAGTGAGTGAGTGAGTGTGTGTGTGTGTGTGTGTGTGTGTGTGTGTGTGTGTGTGGTGTGTGTGTGTGTGTGTGGTGTGTGTGTGTGTGTGTGTGTGTGTGTGTGTGTGTGTGTGTGTGTGTGTGTGTGTGTGTATATAGTGTAGTGTGTGTGTATATATGTGTAGTCTGTGTGTGTGTTTGCATACGTCACATTTGTGTGTGCGTGTGTTTATGTGTCTGTGTGCGTAAGTGCGCGCATGTGTGTATTATCTATCTATATCTATCTATCTATCTATCTATCTATCTATCTATCGATCTATTTATCTATCTATTATCTATCTATCTATCTATCTATCTATCTATCTATCTATCTATCTATCTACTATCTAACTGTCTGCCTGCCTGCCTGCCTGCCTGCCTGCCTGCCTGCCTGCCAGTCTGTCCGTCCGTCCGTCCGTCCGTTCGTCCGTCCTTCCATCCATCCATCCATCCATCCATCCATCCATCCATCCATCCATCCATCCATCCATCCATCTATCTATCTATCTATCTATCTATCTATCTATCTATCTATCTATCTATCTATCTATCTATCTATCTATCTATCTATCTATCTATCTATCTATCTATCTATCTAATCTATCTATGTGTGTATATGTGTGTATGTGTGTTCGTTCTTGATTTAACGTCTTTTCACTATAAGTGATATTAGACGATGTGTGTATGTGTGTGTGTTGCGTATGTGTGTGTGTATGTGTGTGTGTGTGTGCGTGTGTTTGTGTGTGTGTGTTTGTGTGAATGTGTGTATTTGTGTGTGTGTGTGTGCGTGCGTGCGTGTGTGTGTGTGTGTATGTGTGTGTGTGTGTATGTGTGTGTGTGTGTGTGTGTGTGTGTATGTGTGTAGTTTTGCGCTTCCCATATTCTCGTTTCTGTGTCACTATCCCCACGTCGGTCACGTCGGCTCTCCAAACACACCTCATAGACACAAAGACATTACCTGTCTCTTATGAATCGGAATGGAGCTTTGTCATACTGAAGTCAGATTGGAAGTAGCTTACAAATCAGAGAACAGCTTTATTACATGCACGTCAGGTTTAAATTATCTTACAAATCAGAGAACAGTTTCATTGTAAATTGCCAGACTGGAATTATAAATCAGAGAAGTGGAATCATAAATCAGAGAACAGCTTTATTACACACACACACACACAACACACACACACACACACACACACACACACACACACACACACACACACACACACACACACACACACACACACTCACACAACACACACACATACACACACACACACACACCACACACAACACACACACACACACACACATATATATATATATATATATATATATATATATATATGTGTGTGTGTGTGTGTGTGTGTGTGTGTGTGTGTGTGTGTGGGGACTGGAATTATCTTACAACTTAGAGAACAGCCTTATTACGATTGTTTTCGGATATAAATTATCTTATAAACCAGAGAACAGCTTTGTTACGTTAACGTCAGATTGGAATGATCTTATAAATCAGAGAACATCTTTATAACAGTAATGTCAGTTTGGAGTTATTTTATAAATCAGAGAACATCTTTATAACATCAATGTCAGATTCACATGAGGTCTGAATTATCTTAAAAATCAGAGTAGAGGTTTGTTATATTAATATCAGGTTTAAATTATCACAACTTCTCTTCTGGTACCATTGGTTTTGTCATCAAAGAAGACTGATACTGGGATAGTGAAATGTTCTTGTCCACCAGTTTTGGCTATTTTAGTGCAGGACAGATACATACAGGTATCAACAGGAACAAAAACACCAGGAACATGGCATTTAAATCGTGAACAGGTGCACTCATGGGTGAAAAATAATGATTAAAAAAAAAAAAGTAAGACAATTATGAGCTTTTCATTTTGAAAGCTGCTAGCCGACCATGCTATCCTCCATCACCACCCGTCCTCCTCATTTGCCTTCCCCCCCGTGTCCTGATGTGAGAATGGCAAGCTGCCAGAGCTAGAAAGTTACACAATATTTTATGGCAGATTCAATCAAAATTCCAAAAAAGTCAGACAACGCTGAAAACACGGGGGTCCTCGTCAGATCACTGAAGTTAACCCTTTGACTCGCGCACCTTGTTTTGTTCACCAGCATCCTGCATAGTCAACCATGCTATCAAAGCAAAAAAAACTTAACCCTTTGATTCCATCACCCTATCCACCAGCTTCCTGCAAAACGTCAAACTACGTTGAAAATATTGGTTCTCGTCAGATCACTGAAGTTAAAGCAACGTTGGGCCCTGGATAGTAAGTGGATGGGTGACCGTATGGGACCACCGGCCGCTTTTGGCTACTTTCGTGGTCCATAAATTCAGAGAACAGCTTCATTACACATTGCCAGATTGGAATTATTTTACAAATCAGAGAACAGCTCTATTACATTCACGTCAGGTTTGAATTGTTTTACAAACCAGAGAACTGCTTTATTACATTGACATCAAGTTTGAATTGTTTTACAAACCAGAGAACTGCTTTATTACATTGACATCAAGTTTGAATTGTTTTACAAACCAGAGAACTGCTTTATTACATTCACGTCAGATTGGACTTAAAAATAAATAAGCCAACAGCTTTATTAAATTAATATAAGACTGGATTTATCTTATAAATTAGAGAAGAACTTTATTAAGATCGCGTGAGGTATAAATTATTCTATAAATCAGAGAACAGTTTTTCTATATTATCGTCAGATTGGAATTATCTTATAAATCGGAGAACAGCTTCATAGCATTAATGTCCGGTAGGAATTATCTTATAAATCAGGGAACAGCTTTATTACATTCAAGTCAGGTTTGAATTATCTTATAACAAGAGAACTGCTTTATTACATTGACGTCAGATTGGAATTATGAATAAGACAACAGTTTTATTACAGTAATACAAGACTGGATTTGTCTTATGAATTAAGAGATGAACTTTATTAAGATCACGGCGGGTATACTACAAATTATCTTATAATCAGAGAACAGCTTTATTACATTAATATCAGATGGGAGGGACGACCGCACACCTCCTGTTTCAACAACACCGCTGAAGTCAGTGGTCTGGAGATCCAGGAGGTCGCCCACAGATGTCTTAATCGTGTTACCCGGAGAAAACTTGTGACGTCGAGCGTGGCTCCCACCGCCGATCCCGGCGAAAGAGAGAGACGAGATGAGATGAAGCTCAGTCAGTTAGAGCGCCATGGTCAGAACGCTGGGTGTGTGTGGGTTCAATTTTTGCGCGGGCCATAGACTTTACGTGGACTTGCTAGTTCTTTCAGCACAGCCGTGTACTCAGGATCTCATGTCTCGAAGCAATAAAACCTGACTTGTTCACTGCCCATCGTATTGCTCCAATCATACGAGTGGTGTCAGGGTTCCATAGGTCTCGTGTGCTTCCCTATTTCAAGACCACGGCAGCACATAGGGTTATGCGCAGGATCAAGGATTTTGCCAGACACTCGCTGGCAGATTTTTGGGTGGAGCGTATGTGAAATTATCAGTGCGTATGAAATCATCCGAGTACAACAAGGAACCAGAAAAAACACAAAAAAGAATAAGAACGCGTATTTAAGACAAGACAAGACACAGACAAGACAAGACAAGACAAGAAATACGCGTTCTTATTCTTTTTTTTTTTTTTTTCGTGTTTTATTTTTTCCTTCTGGTTCCTATGGGCTTGAACGCGGGCAGTCACACTTGTTTTGGATTTCGAGTACAACGAGCCTATCTTGAACAAAGTCCAAACTTTAAAAAAAAACAAAAAAAACGAAATTGTGAGATTTTTCAATCTTTAAGCTCGCAGCTCACCATACTGAGACTCTCCTTCTCTCAACCGACTCTCGTTTCCTTTCTGCCTTTCTTTTGATGTGAGGGTGGCACTTTGCCAAGCCTGAGTGAGATCCGTAAGAGTCTTCAGGTGTGGCGTTTGTGTGTTGTCTTTCAGCCGATAACTGGCTAATAGGCTTGCCATTCTCTGGCCTTTCCTTATTTTTTTTTTCACTCGCGTTTGTGTACTTCGTAAGTACGTAATAAGTAATATAATATAAATATAATATAATATAATATAATAATAATATAATATAATATAATATAATATAATATAATATAATATAATATAATATAATATAAATATATATTAACTGAATGAACTCAGACTTGGTGGTAAGTTGGGAGTGCTGAAATAAACGGTGTGGGGACAATACAACTACCAAACCAAACCAGACCAAAACCAAAGCAAAGCAAAGAAATCCAGAGCATAGCAGAGCAAATCAAATCAAATAAATCAAATGAAACAAAACAAAACGAAACGAAATGAAATCAAATCAAATCAAAGCAAAGCAAAAGCAAAACAAGGCAAATCAAGGCAAAGCAAAAGCAAGGCTCAAAGCATAGCAAAGCAAAGCAACCTACACTCTATTATCCATCCAATATTTCGTCTATCAGTATGTGTATACATGCACATATACGAGTATATGTATACATATAGGCTAGTGTGTGTGTGCGTGTGTGTGTGTGTGTGTGTGTGTGTGTGTGTGTGTGTTTGAAGCGTACATCAATTATTATTAGTGATATGATGGGGGATTAACCGCACCGTGTTCTCACAAGTAAAGATCTGATAAAACTCACTGTTTGATGAGACTTTATAAAATCGTTCGTCTGCAGAAATTATACAAAACTATAGTTTCAAATTACAACCACAGTTTAGAAATTAAGCCGGTTTTTGTTTAGTTTTTTTTCTTTGTTTGCTTTTGCTTCTTTGTTTGTTTTTGTTTTCATTTTTCGGCGCCCAATTTTCTGCACCATTTGTGTGTCACACTACCCCCCCCCCCCCCAACGCTTAATTCAGCTCACCAACACATCTCTAAACCCACCAAAACGAAGGTCAACATCACAGTAAGCCATGAAATGAGCACAAAAGCCAGGACAAATGTTCACAATGTCATGTCGATGAGAATAGGGATTATAGTGATGATGATGTTGAATCCCATTTCCATGGCGTGAAAGATCTGCACCGTAAGCTTGCTTTTAAAATATATCCTGGTGTTCACCCAGTCCGAGAGAGAGAGAGAGAGAGAGAGAGAGAGAGAGAGAGAGAGAGAGAGAGAGAGAGAGAGAGAGAGAGAGAGAGAGAGCTTGGAGAACTTTAGTCCTGAAATTTGAGTAGCACCCTTAATGAGTAATAAATCAATAAGTCGAACAAGGACGACTTGTGGTCCAAGTCTTCCAACAAACTCATAGAACACTCATCTTTGGTCTGATGAGGGTTTCGAACCCACAATCTCCCAGTCAGTAGTCCGTTGTACTAACAACCATCAAAAAGAATAGTACCTCTTTGCTAATCTCTTGTTTTTGTTTTGTTTTGTTTGTTTTGGTAGCATTATGAGTAATCAGCCATTTAAGCTATATGTCAAGCACTCACGCGGTTAGTTCTAACCAACAAAAAGAACCCGTACAGTTCTTTCTAAATCTAATGTTGTTTGTCGTGTTGTCTAGCTGAACAGTTATGAAGTAAGCAAAGGAGGAGAAAAAACAAACAAAACAAAACAAAACCCAAAAAAACAAAACAAAAAACCCACAAAAAAACAAAAAAGAAGAGAGAGAGAGAGAGAGAGAGAGAGAGAGAGAGAGAGAGAGAGAGAGAGAGAGAGAGAGTTAGTAGAAGAGCTAATTACTAATCAATTCACGACATGTGTTAAATACCTCTTCTCAAATATTGTGAAAACTAAGCCATTCCCGCGTGTTTTCCGGTAGTGTGTTCCAGAGGGCAGCTCCTTATTACACGAAGCTGGATTTCAAAAATCAGTTTTTAGGATGGGGGCATCTATTTTTCCTGGTTATGCTATCTGAAGCATGTTCATTCAATATTTCGTCTAGCAATGTTCCTTTGTAATACTGAAATCTCAGTTCCAGTGGCAAAAGAAGAGAGAGGAAGAGAGAGAGAGAGAGAGAGAGAGAGAGAGAGAGAGAGAGAGAGAGAGAGAGAAGAGAGAGAGAGAGGGAGACAGAGAGAGAGAGAGGCGGGGGAGGATAAGAGAGAAAGAAAGAGAGAGAGGGAGACAGAGAGAGAGACAGAGAGAGAGAGAGAGGGAGGGTGAAAGAAAAAAAAGGAAAGAGACAGAGAGAGACAGAGACAGAGAGAGAGACTGAGAGAGAGAGAGGGGAAAGAGAGGGGTGGGGAGGATAAGAGAGAGAGAGGGAAAGAGAGAGAGAGCAGAGACAAAGAGAGACAGAGAGACAGAGAGAGACAGAGTTAAGATTTCAGATATTTTTTTTCATCTGACAGGCACGAGAGAGAGAGAGAGAGAGAGAGAGAGAGAGAGAGAGAGAGAGAGAGAGAGAGAGAGAGAGAGAGAGGAAGAGAGAGATGAGAGAGAGAGGGAGAGAGAGAGAGGAAGGGAGAGAGAAAGGGAGGAAGAGAGAGAGAGAGAAGGAGAAAGACAGAAAAAGAGAGACAGATTGAAAGTGAGAGAGAGAGGGAGGGAGGGAGAAAGAAAGAAAGAGAGAGAGAGAGAGACAGAGAGACAGAGAGAGACAGAGAGAGACAGAGAGAGAGAGAGACAGAGACAAAGAGAACAGGATAGCCTACATATTGTTCTCGTTTCTAGAACAGCAATCTTTCTGTTAACCTCATCTTGAACGACGAACCATCGTTTCAAACATGAAGGCTAACTTTGCCAGACAAAAGACAGAGGCAAAACACAGAAACTCAACCACCGCCGCCACCCAACTCCGAGCCACACAGTATTTTTAAGCCTACTTCAAGCAAACATGCACGAAGCTTACTCAAACCCATACTGTACCTCTATCCTCCTCCACCGTTGTGGCATCAACGAAATCTTCGTCGAAAGTCACCCCCCAGCACAGGGAAGGCAGCAACACCAACGCCAACCACATCACCTCCATTATCTACTCGACACACTCACACACTCCGCCTTTCAGTCTGGAATTTTCACCCCACCGTAATTTTCTCCGCTTATTCTTCTTGTGGTTTTTGGTTATGACCATTCACCGACGTGGTCGAGAAAGTAAAAAGTTGAAGATTTTCTTTTCAGGAAGCAGTGGCCATTACATTAGCTGCCTGCCAGCGAAGTCTAAGTTTAGCTTTTCGGTGCCAGAGAAAAAAGGCGATTGAGATCACGTGATTCGGCCACTCCAATGAATGGAGGAGTTTCCGGGTTTTCGGTTTCCGAGGCAACGTGTTTGAGTGCTAGTGCACGCAAGAATGCAACCAAATTCACCGTCTCGTTTGAAACACACATTTTAAACTGTGGCCGTTTGAACTTAGTTGATGCGTAGTATAACTGTTTGTAAACTACAACCACCTATACATATGTAGCGGCTTTACTGTAATGTTGTATACAGCAAGGACGAATAGTCTCTGCCAGAAATTCAAACATTGATAAATACCACCATCACAACCAACTATCAGTAGCAACAACATAGGCCCTATTGTGATCAGCAGAAAAAAACACCTCCCCCCCAAAAAAAACAACAACAACAAAAAAACAAACAATAAAAAAACAAAAAACAAAAAACAAAAAAACAACCGGTTCAAAGATAACGTGGGAATCAGAGAGCATCCCTTCAGAGGAAGGAGGGAAAAAGCGTTTTATTTATAAGTCTGTTCACAATTGTGATTGTAAAACAACAAGAACAATAATAACAAAACAACAACGAAACAACACTGACAACAACAACGACGACGACAACAACAACAACAAGGACGACGACGACGACCAACAACAACAACAACAAACAACAACAACAACAAACAACCAAACAAACAAACAACAACAACAGGAACAACAACAGCAGCAACAACAAAACAACGACAACAAATCACCACCACCACCACCACCACCACCATCACCACCACCATGGCAACAACAACAACACAGCAGCAGCAGCAGCAGCAACAACAACAACAGCAACAACAACAACAACAACAACAACAACCACCTCTGACCAACCAAACAAAAACACTCATCTTACCCCACGAAGCATGTGACTGAATGTATTCTTGTTCATGAACCCTGTTATGTTGTGGACAGGACTAGACAGACCGCTAAAATGTTCATATTTTGTTTAATTCTTATGTTATATTTACAATAAAAATTTTTATGTTCTGAGGTTCATGGAATCAAATCTCTCAATACTATTCTTTAAAAGATTAGTTTGTTGTCTTGTATATTTTTCATTCCTGCTATAGACTCTCTCTCTTTCTCTCTCTCTCCCTCTCTCTATGGGTGGGGGAGGGGAGCAGTTATTCATTTCATTTTACTGACGGGAGGTATACCACGCATTTATTAATGTGTGCATAGCTGCTGAATTGCTACGGATTTATCTAAAACAGAATAACTTTTTGTGCTGTCATTACATTTATGATTTTGGGCTTGCTAAGAGATTATTTAATAAGCA
Organism: Monoplex corrugatus; assembly: GCA_030674185.1. NCBI lineage: Eukaryota > Metazoa > Mollusca > Gastropoda > Littorinimorpha > Ranellidae > Monoplex > Monoplex corrugatus. Next base: position 99,452,721 of record CM060306.1, on the reverse strand, counting down.
TGTGTGCGTATGTATACAGCTGTGTGCATGCATGCATACGTGCATGTATATGAGAGAGAGAGAGAGAGAGAGAGAGTGTGTGTGTGTGTGTGTGTGTGTATGTGTGTGTGTGTGTGTGTGTGTGTGTGTGTGTGTGTGTGTGTGTGTGTGTGTGTGTGTGTGTGTGTGTGTGTGTGTGTGGTGTCCGTCTTGATTTTCAGCTTAAGGGTTCAGTTACTATTGTTGCTTAGTCTTCTAATTATTTTTCAGAGTATCATTCGATTGTTGAATCGTAACAAATTTAAACATATTTCTTGACTCTCATTCATGAGGAGTTTTGTTTTAATTATTCCAGGTTGAATTATACATACTTTTTTTTTGGATACATCATGTACAACGTTACTATAAATCTGGCAAGATATGATTTATGATGATGATGATGGTGCTTCAGTTATGTGTTGTTTCCTTTTTTAATCTGACAATAAATGAGAGTATTATGTAATGATGATTATGATGGATGGTGGTGGGTGCTTCAGTTATGGTGTTGTTTTTTATTACTTGTTTGTGATTAATCGTGACAAGAAAAAAAAAAAAAAAAAGATTTATGACTATGACGGTTGTTGTACTTCAGTTATGTGTTGTTTACTTTTTTTTATCTAACGATAAATGATTTATTACTATGATGGTGGTTGTACTCCAGTTATGCGTTGTTGACTTTATCTTATTTTTGAGAGGCAATGCAACAAAGGTTTTTGATCATTACCTCTGTTGCACGTGTGTGTGTACACACAGACATTTCTGTTTCACTAACAAAGTAGATTTTCCCCTGGGTTTTGCTAGGAACAAACCATTTTGTTGCCGTGTTTAAAACGCACTAAATATACGCTGCATTTTATCAGTTTAATTTCTCATCCAGGCGGGGGTCGAGTGGGTAGGAAACTAGTCTTCCAATTAGAAAGTCTGGATTCAAACCAACTAAGACACTGCTTGAAGGCAATGGATGGAGTTTTTCTTTTCCCGATCTGCCAGGTGCCACACAGTTACAGACCTGAATATTTCAACCCCTTGTGTGTATCAACGCCCGCAGAGCATCAGATATTAACAATCAGGATTCTGTGAGCCATGGCTGTGTTCGCTGGGTTATGGAAACATGAAAACACCCGGCCAAGCGTTCCCCATCCAGAATACTGAATATGACTGACTCAGTAGTGGGGTAATAAAACGGCCATACACGAAAAAGATCATTGCTATATTCGAGTGTACGTAAGAGACGCATTCCACGAAAATAAAAAGAAAACACCAAATAAGATGAAAAAATGAAATAAAAAAGAAAGAAATAAAAAGAAAAGAAAAAGAAAAGAAAAGAAAAGAAAAGAAAAGAAAAGAAAAGAAAAGAAAAAAAAAAGAAAAGAAAAAAAGAAAAAAGAAAAGAAAAGAAAAGAAAAAGAAAAGAAAAAAAAAGAAAAAGAAAAGAAAAAGAAAAGAAAAAAAAAAGAAAAAGAAAAGAAAAGAAGAAAAAAAAAAAGAAAAAAGAAAAAAAAAAAGAAAAGAAAAAGAAAAAAGAAAAGAAAAAAGAAAAAAGAAAAGAAAAGAAAAGAAAAGAAAAGAAAGAAAAAAGAAAAAAAAAGAAAAAAAAAAGAAAGAAAAAAGAAAAGAAAAGAAAGAAAAGAAAAGAAAACAAAACAAAACAAAAGAAAAGAAACCAACTAACCAACCAAGCAACGAACCAACCATTGAAAAAAACAAGCAATGAACCAACCAACCAACCAAACAAAAGAAACAAACAAACAAACAACCCCCCCCCCCCCAATAACAAACAAAACAAAACAAACAAACACAACAACCAGTCAAACAACAATCAAAACAAGCAAACAAACCAAACAACAAAACAAACAAAACAAAGCAAACAAACAAAACAGAGCAAGCAAACAAACAAACAAATATGCAAAATCAATCAACCAATCAACGAACCAACCAACCAACCAACCAACCAACCACCTAACCAACCATCCAACCACCGAAACAACCAACCAACCGACCGACCGACCGACCGACCAACCAACCAATCAACCAAAGAAAGAAAGAAAGAATGAAACACTCTAAGTCACTGAGGGTGACAGTTTGAGGCATTACACCCATTTACTTTGTTTTTAGTGCGCAGTTTAGTCAAGAACAACATAGAATATCTAATAACGAGATATCACACACACACACACACACACACACACACACACGCGCGCGCGCGCACGCACGCACACACACAACACACACACACACACACACACACACACACACAGACATAGACACAGACACCGAAACACACACGCACCACACACACATACACACAGACACAGACACAGACACCGAAACACACACACACACACACACACACACACACACACACACACACACAATCACACACACTCGCACACACACGTATGCATGCACAAGCACTGACGCGGACACATAACACTAACAATTATCAACTGTAATATCAGCTTGTTGCCACCAGTCTGTGTCTTATAGGCCTGTTTTGACTCCCAGTCCTATTCAAATAAATGTGTTTTAAGTTTACTCACACACACACACACACACACACACACACACACACACACACACACACACACACACACCTCTCTCTCTCTCTCACACACACACACACACACTAACACACATACACACATACACACACACACACACATACACACACACACACACTAATACACATACACACATGCACGCACACACACACATACACGCACACACAGAAACACACACGCATACATACACGCATACATAGTCATACCACATTGAAGGGATAGACAATCTTTGACGTTATTCGATGCTCGTCAAACACACACACACACACACACACACACACACACAACACACACACACACACACACGCACGCACGCACGCACGCACACACACACACACACACACACACTAACACACACACACTAACACACACACACGCACACAGGCATGATTATAGCACATACAAAGAAAGACAATCTCGGACTTTGTTGATGCTCGTCAAGACAACCTACAGTTTGTTCCCTTGGATGAGAAGCCGCAAAAGTTCTTTTATTGGTGCACCGTGCTTCTCTCTTTGTCTGTCTCTG
>CM060306.1:99432116-99437116 GCA_030674185.1 Monoplex corrugatus | reverse complement strand
GTGCTATGGCACTGGCGGTAGGCTGACTGGAAAGGATTGAGGAGATTGTTGGCAGACAGGTGAGAGTTCAGCTGGTTGAGGACGACTTTTTCAAGGAGTTTTGACAAGAAAGAGAGATTAGAGATAGGCCGGTAATTTTTCAGTTCATTTGGGTCTAAATTGTGTTTCTTGAGGAGAGGGTGAACAATAGCAGACTTGAAAGAATCTGGGACAGTTCCAGTTTGAAGAGAAGTGTTGATGATGTCAGTGATGAATGGGAGGAGAGTAGGGAGACAGTCGGCGTAGAGAGAACCTGGAAGAGGATCCAGTTCGCAGGTTTTGAACGACATGAATCTGATTGTGTTGAGAATTTCTTCTTGTGAGACTGGGGTAAAAGTAGTAAGAGGTGTGCCAGAGAAGGAAGGGTCAGGTGGGCATGGTTGACAGGGTGTCCTGTCAAGCCTGTCACGAAGAGTTTGTATTTTGGTGGTGAATTAGTTGGAGAATACAGATGGGAGTTCTTCATTTGTATGTTTTGTTGGGAGAGGTAAATCTTTTCGTGTGCCAAGGAGATGATTCATAGTTGTAAAGAGTTCTTTTGAAGAAGAGGCATTCAGGATTTTGGTTTGGAAATAGCTTGTTTTTGCTGATGCAATGAGGGTGGATACTTTTGTTTTAGAGGCTTGGAAAAGTTGCCTGTGTACAGTGAGTTTGGATTTGCGCCAGCGGCGCTCTGCTCTGCGGCGGGCACGTTTTGCACAGGCGATCTCATGAGTGAGCCAGGGGGTAGGGGGGCGGTCAGGTAAAAGACGGGTTGTGGCTGGAGCATGAGTGTCCAGAAGATGGTGGAGAGTAGTATAGAATTCATCGGCAAGGTTATGTGACTTTTCAGAAAGGAGACGGGAGGCATCAGATGGGAGGCGTCACTCTTTAGTTTAGAAGTCTGGCCAAGTGCAGCTGAAAATAGTTCGGTAATAATTTTTTATATGAAATAATGTTCTCAGCCTTGGGTTTAAAAAGAAATTAAAGTTCAGAAACTTAGCTCACTATTGGCATGAAGCATTAAGCCTAAAATTTTTGGGGGACGGTGTCAACATTCACCTTTGGAAAAGCAGCTCGATAAAATGACAATCTGTCGTCTGCTGGAGATTCGAAAAGTTTCCGCCACTTATAAGTAAATTATTGATTGGATTAGGAAAGATCCCTCATCCAATCAAGAGTGCTGTTGTGTTGTGTATCTTATACATAATTGTTTTGGCGTTGTTCCAAAATCTGGATCACAGCTTTAATCTGGATTGAACAGGTGTGTGGGGAGAATGCAAGGTAAAATTCATCTGTTTCTGTGTTGACTTAAGTCATCGTCATTGTGAAAAGAATCCTTCGTCATGTCTTCATCGTGTGTTGTTGAGTCAAGTTGTGGTCAAGTTTATCAAGTTGGACATGTGTGTTGAAGTTGAAAGTGATGTGTCTGTCATGTTAGTTAGTAGTTAAGTACCCTATTAGTTGAGCACGCTACTAGTTAAGTACCTGCTAGCTGAATACACCACTAGTTCAGTACCCTCCTAATTTGAATACACCACTAGTTCAGTACCCTGCTAGTTAAATACACCACTAGTTAAGTACCCTGCTGGTTAAATACACCACAAGTTAAGTACCCTACTGGTTGAATACATAACTAGTTAAGTACCTTACTAGTTGAATACACCACTAGTTAAGTATCCTGCTAGTTGAATACACCACTAGTTAAGTACCCAACTAGTTGAATACACCACTGGTTATGTACCTTACTAGTTGAATACACCACTAGTTAAGTACTCTGCTAGTTGAATACACCACTAGTTAAGTACCCAACTAGTTGAATACACCACTGGTTATGTACCTTACTAGATGAATACACCACTAGTTAAGTACCCTACTAGTTGAATACACCACAAGTTAAATACCCTGCTAGTTAAGTACATCACTAGTTAAGTACCCCACTAGTTGAATACATCACTAGCTAAGTACCTTACTAGTTGAATACACCACTAGTTAAATACCCTGCTAGTTAAGTACATCACTAGTTAAGTGCCCCACTAGTTGAATACATCACTAGCTAAGTACCTTACTAGTTGAATACACCACTAGTTAAATACCCTGTTAATTAAGTACATCACTAGTTAGTACCCCACTAGTTGAATACATCACTAGCTAAGTACCTACTAGTTGAATACACCACTAGCTAATACCGTACTGGTTGAATACATCGCTAGTTAAGTACCTTACTAGTTGAATACACCACTGGTTATGTACCGAATTAGCTAAATACACCACTAGTTATGTACCATGCTAGTTGAATACACCACTAGTTAAGTATCCTGCTAGTTGAATACACCACTAGCTAAGTACCGTACTGGTTGAATACATCACTAGCTAAGTACCTTACTAGTTGAACACACCACTGGCTAAGTACCGTACTGGTTGAATACATCACTAGCTAAATATCTTACTAGTTGAATACACCACTGGTTAAGTACCCTACTAGCTAAATACACCACTAGTGAAGTACTCTGCCAGTTGAATACACCACTAGTTAAGTATCCTGCTAGTTGAATACACCACTAGCTAAGTACCCTACTAGTTGAATACATCACTAGTTACTAGTTGAATACACCACTAGTTAAATATCCTACTAGTTGAATACACCACTAGTTAAATATCCTACTAGTTGAATACACCACTAGTTAAGTACCCTACTAGTTGAATACATCACTAGTTACTAGTTGAATACACCACTAGTTAAACATCCTACTAGTTGAATACACCACTAGTTAAGTACCCTACTAGTTGAATACATCACTAGTTACTAGTTGAATACACCACTAGTTAAACATCCTACTAGTTGAATACACCACTAGTTAAGTACCCTACTAGTTGAATACATCACTAGTTACTAGTTGAATACACCACTAGTTAAATATCCTACTAGTTGAATACACCACTAGTTAAGTACCCTACTAGTTGAATACATCACTAGTTACTAGTTGAATACACCACTAGCTAAGTACCCTACTAGTTGAATACATCACTAGTTACTAGTTGAATACACCACTAGCTAAGTACCCTACTAGTTGAATACATCACTAGTTACTAGTTGAATACACCACTAGTTAAATATCCTACTAGTTGAATACACCACTAGTTAAGTACCCTACTAGTTGAATACACCACTAGTTAAATATCCTACTAGTTGAATACACCACTAGTTAAGTATCCTACTAGTTGAATACACCACTAGCTAAGTACCCTACTAGTTGAATACATCACTAGTTACTAGTTGAATACACCACTAGTTAAATATCCTACTAGTTGAATACACCACTAGTTAAGTACCCTGCTACTTAATGGATATTGATTATTTTGGCGTGAGTGAAAAACTAAATGTCGTAAATCTTTATTTTAGCAGTGCGCATGTACTGTTGTGTCGCTGGGGCTGGCTGATCGAGTTATTCTTTCTGTCTATCCATATTTCTCTTGTTTATGAAACAAAACGGCATTCGCCACATGTTGGAAAATAGGTGTGTCACCGCTCTACAGAGTGACTTGCATGGGTTTTTACCAACGCGTATAGACCTACTTAGTGTACTGCCCATTCTCTTGTCGGAGAATTAGTGTGTAATTATCCCCCCTGATCACACTGCAAGAGTGAATATAACACTTAAACACGGGTAGTGACAATAAATCTGTTGTTGAGTCACTAGAGTACTTGAAGAAATTGCGAATGAACGAGTTTTGAAGAAGTTATGATGCGCCCACGCGCGCTCACACACGCACACACACACACACACACACACACACACACACACACACACACACACCACACACACACACACACACACACACACACACACACAACACACACACACACACACACACACACACCACACACACACACACGCGTGCGCGCGCGCACACACACACACACACCACACTCACACACACACACACACAGATATCTCCTTTTCATGTCGATATCAAATAGTCTTCCTATTGTTTCTATGGAAGATCGAAAAAGAGGACACTGGAAGTGGGTTGATGTTCACCGAAGGAACAAAATCTAAATCCAAAAGACCCACACTGTGACACACCAATGTCAGAACAGAGAAATGAACACAAGGCCACAGCAGACATAATTCATACACTTGTGTGATGTTGCATATTCATGAAAACACGATAAATGCTCGCTGGAGACAGTCTGTCATTACAGTACATTGTGTTTTGAAGATGTGACTGCAACAGTTACGGGACTTGGTTGGCATAGAGGTATGTTCCCAGCTCCCAGTCTGGCTGCACGAGTTTACAGAGATGCCATTCTAGCTCTAAGACCAAACCAAACCAAACCAACCAAACGAAAGCAAACGAAACGAAACGAAACGAAACGCAACGAAAGGAAACCAAACCAAACCAAACCAAACCAAACCAAACCAAACCAAACCAACCAAACCAAACCAAACCAAACCATACCAAACCAAACCAAACCAAACCAAACCAAACCAAACCAAACCAAACCAAACCAAACCAAGATAAACCCTACCCAACCAAACCCAACCAAACCAACCCAACCCAAAGTAACGCAAAGCAAAGCAAAGCAAACCAAGCCAGCCAAACCAAACCAAACCAAACCAAACCAAACCAAACCAAACCAAACCAAGATAAACCAAACCAAACCAAACCCAATCAACCCAAAGCAAAGCGAAGCGAAGCCAAGCCAAGCCAAGCCAAGCCAAGCCAAGCCAAACCAAACCAAACCAAACCAAACCAAACCAAACCAAATATATATATATATATAGGTCCACCCACGTTAGCGATTGAACGCCGGCCTTATTTCAGGTTTGGGGAAAGTAAAGCAGTGGAGAAGAGAAGTTGAGGTTTCTGTCACCTAACTTACCTATGAACTCAGGATTGTAGGACAAGTTTTTACCTTTTCCTTAACCTCCAACAGTTTTAGCTATGTCAGGATTCTCAAAAGGCAAAATGGTGAT
>CM060306.1:99412116-99419616 GCA_030674185.1 Monoplex corrugatus | reverse complement strand
GCCAGGGAAACTCTTGTTACCATGGGATTTGTAACGTGCGCTAAGCGCATGCTGCATAATAGAACCCTGTATACCGTCTCATCTATAAAACTGTTTTGAACTGTTGGTGAGTACAAATGGTGATTTACATTTCAATAATTCATCCCATACCACCTCCCCCCCCCCCTCCCAAACAAAATGAAAAATGTTACTGGTTCACAAGACACCGTACACACACACACACACACACACACACACACACACACACACACACACACACACACACACACACACACAAACAAGCACACACACACACACACACACACACACACACACACACACACAGACAAACCAGTCTCTAAACAACAGCTCAATTTCTGACACGCCCGATGCCGGTGATTTTCCAGCTGCTTGCTAACAACTCTTCATACTGATGTGACAAGAATTTCAACAGGGAATACCTATAGTGAACATTGCTGAATGATTTAGGCTGAACATACTAATAATACAAACACTGTAGAATCGTCTTCAACAATTATCACTGATCGTCAAAGAGTGTTGACAACTGTCTCAAATTTAACGGCTCTTCTTGTCCTGCTCACATCGTGACTTCTTTTTGATCGCCATCAACATGGTCAGGTCACATCTGGCGATGAACGCTGCCATTTTTGCCTGTTCCTGGCGACCGCCATGGTGTTAATTGGTCAGAGCAGTTGTAGTTGCCATTTTTGCCAGTTCCTGGCGACTGCCATGGTGTTAGTTGGTCAGAGGAGTTTGTGGTTGCCATTTTTGCCAGTTCCTGGCGACTGTCATGGTGTTTGTGGTCAGAAGAGTTTGTAGTTGCCATTTTTGCCAATTCCTGGCGTCTGCCATGGTATTTGGTGGTCAGAGGAGTTGTAGTAGCTATTAGCTTTCCTCCTGACTCTCCTGGCGCAATAAAACGAACAGGAGGGACTTTCAGTAGGCCATAATGTATCCTGTTGAGAAGCATCACCAGCATTACCTCTTGAAGGGATATCGATGAATGATTGCCATCTTCGTTTGACGTAATCACCATGTGGACACTGTGGCTTTAGCTTTAGTTTCTGAGGCTGTTTTCAGGCTTGGGATAAAGTTAGCGAGAAATTTATTTGTAGACTGCGAAATCATTCTTTATACTAACTTCGTTCATATGTAATCGAAGAAACACAAACACAGGCCCTACACGCATGCAGACACACATAGACACATACAAACACAGACACAGACACAGACACAGACACAGACACGCAGACACACAGACACACACAGACACACACACAGACACACGACACATACACGCACACACACATTCGTCTAAAAGCACATATAAGAATAGACGTTAAAAGAAATAACGACCGAACGAACGAACGAACGAACACACACACACACACACACACAAACACACACACACACACACACACACACACACACACACACACACACACACACACACAACACACATACACACACACATCACACACACACATACACACACCATCACATACACACATACACACACACACACACACACACACACACACACACACACACACACACACACACACACACACACACTACACACACACACAAAACACGCACGCACGCTCCTTTCCCCTCACTCCAACACATATACCCACCCAACCCCATCGTACGTTGTCCCCAGAAGAATTTCAAGACAGTCTTAAGGAATAGACATTGATCTGGTTTTTCTTTTTTTTTGAACTCTCGTATACTGGTCATTGTTCACATTCCTTTCTTCTTAAGCATGAGTTCTTGTTAATTTCTTTGTTTGCTTTTTGTTTGTTGTTGGTCGTATTCTTAATTTTATTTTTTTAAAAGATTTCCGCTCTTCATGGAACGAGTATTTTTGTTGATTCGTTCACTGGAATTTTATGTTTCTTTGCTATGATTTCCTTTTGTTAAAGATTCCTTCATTCATTATACTTACCTCACCACTCCTTAAGCCTTAGGAGCAGGCGCATGAAAGATGAGGATGAACGCAGGGATGGACTGTGATGTGAGTTAAGCCATACTGGGCCGAATAAAAAACACAATTCTCATCCATTCCCTTTGTTGTAAAGAAGAACGTGATCTACTAGTTTGTCCAACTTGTTCATTGGTTGTTTTCTTTTGTGTCTTTGTTGAATTCCTCCCTCCCTTCCCTCCCCTCTCCGCCTAATTGAGGTGTCTTTTTCTTTCGTATTTTACGATGGTATTTTTTCGGTTGTTTGTGTTTTGCTTTGTTTTGAGGAATAAATGTTGTGAACAGCTGCATCAAGAAGAGTCTCTTTCTTTCTCTCTGTCTGTCTGTCTGTCTCTTTCTCTCTGTCACTAGCTCAGTTTCTTTCTCTATCTGTCTGCCTGTCTCTGTCGATCTTTGTTTCTGTCTTGGCCTTGAAGACAGTGGAATAAATGTATCAAAATCGGTAACAATGTACATTTTTAATGGACGCAATTTCATATATGTATGTACAAATGTATATATAAACACATGTCTATTATATATATATATATATATATATATATATATATATATTATATATATACACTGTATGTATATATATTATATGTATATATATATATATATATACATAATGTATATATATATACATATACATATATACATAGATATACATATATATATATATATATATATATATACATAATATATATATATATATATATATATATATATATATATATATATAATATATAATACTACATGATACATACATACATACTACATACATACATACATACATACATACATACATACATACATGCATATAGATATCAGTTAATTGTATCATCTTAAATGTTTGTACTTCTTTTGGTTTGTATAATGTTCGTATTTGTTTTGGTTTGTGTGCATTGCGTATGTGACTATTATAAATTGTTCTTCTGTCCCATAGTCAGAAGCGCTTATGTGTCACTATCCATGCACTGTTTATGTCGGCTCTCCAACACACCACCAAACTGAAGCCACCATGAGAGCAGAGTAGGAAGGATCACATATTCTTGGACCATTTTTATACAAATATATGATGATGAGAAAGGTATGATAATGGTGATGCTATGTAGTTTCATCTTCGGATTGAGATTGCATGATACCTTCATGACATATCTTGGCGTCAACCAGGTATGAGAGAAGCAAACACCCGGTCGAAAACTGTTAGCAACATCCTCAGTAACGCATCTGTAAAATGGATGGTCTCAGTCTTTTTAGCAAGCCCAGACGTGATGATGTTTGTGCAGGAGGCGTGTAGGGATCGAAAAATCCCATAATATTTTTTTCTTTGACTGATGAGAGCCCCCACCCCATAAGGATACCGGGGGTTCATTCAGTATAAATGATATCCCCACCTTCTGGAAATTTTGTGCAAGAAATTTCCACTTTTATGTCACTCTCTTTGTTTCTGTCTTATTCCTTTGCTTTCTGTCATTTCTTTCTATCATTTTCTGTCTTGCTGTTCTATTCACCTGATGTGTTCAATAAGGTCTTACGTAGCCTTCTTTCTGTTAGGATTGACAATTGGGTACATATATTAAGTGCATTTTTGGCCCTAGGGAAATGATATAGGAGACAGCAATTTCAGGTAATTTAGGCCCGTTTTTTATATATGTTTTTGTGTCTTTATTTATGTTTAGATTTGTATTCAGGTTAGTTTTTTAAATCCCCATGTGCGATAAATTGGACGGAGTGGTCAACACAGGGGCATCTCCTTAGATTATGTGAGCGAATGGAATGATATATGTACTTAATTTTCTTTTCTTTATTCTTGTTTAAGTATTGTGTGTGTTTTGAAATGGTTGTAGCTCTGATATAGGTCTACGCAGTCGGCTGGGCTTTAAACAACAATAAGAATAATGACTGATGAGGGTTCAAACACACGACCTCCTAGTCAGTGGTCCCGTGTATTTACTACTTCACCATATTGGCTGGTATTTTTATAAGTTTCAAACATTTGAATAATTTCCAAAAATAAAACATTGCGTTCATTGCCTTCATGAATCTTAATTTTCGGTAACCATACCCACGTGACATGGCACATGATTTTAGATTTATACTGCAGAGTGTATTTAGTAATAACAAAAATAAGACACTCTATATATAACGAGGGAAAACAGATGCATTTTACAGTCAGAATGTATGGATAACAACAATATCAAATTGCACAGGAGCAACGTCAAGTGATACATGAAATACCTAATAAGTTTGAGCTCAAGTGATCTGTATATTTTTTTCAAGAGAAATCAATTTTCCTGATTGATTAAGTTTAACTAGGTGTATCCTGTTTCCCACAGGTTCGTTGGCATGACAAGGTCACTGCAGTGCCAGTGAAAATAACATTCTCACATGTGTGACATTCAACTGTTGGTGGAATGGAAATATATATATATATATTTATATATATATATTATATAGATATACACACACACACATATATATATATATAAATATAAATGTATGTATATGTATCTATATGTACTTACATATATAACATATATAATATATATACATAATTGTATATACTATGAAATAATATATATATATTTATATATATATATATATATATATATATATATATATATATATATATCAATGATTTAAAGTCCAAGCAATATCTCAACTCTTTTAAAAATTCCGAGTTCTGTGTTTCGAGTTTAAGAGATATTCATGACACTTGGTTAATTCTACATATATTTAACCCACATGTGCCAGTAATTACCTGTAATTACATTTTGATCCCTTGCAAAAAATATGAGCTGGCAAGGTTTTGAGATGAGGAAGAGAGAGGGAGTAGAAGGGGACCTGTGAAACACTAAACTGACACCACCGTAATGATTAGAGCATTAAAATGGGCACCAAACAGCCCAGTTTTCATGCTGTAGACTAGGATTGAACTCGAGACACTCAATCTAGACTCCATAGCTATGTAAATAGAGGCAACCAGCTTGCATGATTCAGGAAGCTAGTTTCTACACTCGTACGTCACTTATGAATAAATCACATAGTTGTCACTAATTAATCTTTTTTTTTTTAGCTAAACCACAGCATCACTTATTGAACCCGAGTTCACACCGGGGAGCGTGTTGGTGTGCTAAGCTTTCTTCAGTAGGGAGAACAATACTTTGTGCCGTAAACTAGCCGCGTTGTTCTTAGTTTATGAGCTTTCAACTACTCTCACGCACTCATTGATTTTTTCCTGCAGAGTGCTCGCCCCTGACATGGCGGCTCCAGAAGGTGAAATAATTGTGCATACTTTTTAGCCTGCATGGAGTCGTGTGTGATGCTGGCCTCTGTAATTGTTAAGAAACGGGTGAACACGATCTGTCAGCCTGGTCCGGGTGCACCGAGAATTTGGAGTTAGGAGTTTGTTCAAGAGGGATACATCGCCCTCGAGTGATTCCACATACGCTTCACTGAAATTCTGCTAGTAATTATCTGGCAGTCATTGATGATTGAGCCAGCACAAAACTCTATGCGCGGGCAAGGTCTTGAAATGGAGAGGGAGTGGGGGATAGGACTGATCAACGGCAAAACTTATACATGTATCAGCAGAATGATTGAGGCAGTAATTTAAGATCGGCAACAAACAGGTCAGTTTTTATGTTGTGCGCTGGGATTAAACTTGAGACACCATATCCTGGGTCAACTGCGTCATCAAAACAACAAGCCAGCCGACTTAAAACCAAATCAAACCTAAACAACACAAACCAAATCGAAACGAAAACGAAACGAAACGAAACGAAACAAAACAAATCAAAAGTAAAAGGAAACAAACAAACGAACAACCAACCAACCAACCAACCAACCAACCAACCAAATCAACCAACCAACCAAACAAACAAAACAAAATTGAAAAACGAAAACGAAAACAAAACAAACAAACAAACAACAACAGCAGCACAACAACAACAACACAAACGAAACGAAACGAAACGACATGATATGACACGGCATGACTCGAAACGACACAAAACAAAAGGAAAGTAAACAAATTAAATCAAAACAAAACAAAATAAAACAAAACAACAAAATAAAACAAGACAAACCAAAAACCAAACCAAACCAAACCAAACCAAACCAAAAAAAAAACCATCAACAAAAACAAACAAAACTTAACACAAAAAGAAACACCAATACAACACAAACAAAAATAAAACTAAACAAAAAACAAAACAAAACAAAATAAAACACGGCTGGCCCAAGGGATAAATCCACACAGCACTGCGTTGTGAGCATGGCTTTCTAACAACTGACATAATGGTTCAGTGGATGGACTACCATCCCACACTGACTATTACAGATGACCATCATCATGTCCGGACAAAATAACTGACATCTGAGAAGTGAAAAGTGTGTGTGTGTGTGTGTGTGTGTGTGTGTGTGTGTGTGTGTGTGTGTGTGGTGTTGAGTGTGTGTGCGTGTGGGTCTGTGTGTGTGTGTATGTGGAGTGTGTGTGTGTGTGTGTTTGTGTGTGCATGTGTATGTGTACGTGTATGTGTATGTACATATGTGTGTATGAGTGTGCGTGTGTGTTTGTGATGTGTGTGCGTGTGGATGTGTGGCGCGCGGCTGTATGTGTTGTGTGCATGTGTATGTATGTGTGCGTATGTGTATGTCTGCGTATGTAAGTGTAACCACTCCTATGATTTGTGAGAAATATGTGATTATATATTGTATGTAATTATGTATGTATAGGTGTATATGTGGAGTGATTTCACATTTGTGGGTTTTGAGTCAACTTCCAATCTTCCAAAAAACCTTTAAAGCCAAAATACAGATCTTTGAATTTTAATAGAATGAAACACAATAAATACAACTTACAACTATTACAAGTGACCACAATTTGTTTTCATGGGGGATAACCTTTTTTGGAAAAAGACTGACAAATTAAAACTAGCGGTACAGAGTCAACCCCAGCAGAAACACTTGAGAACCTCAGGTAGCTTTGTAACAGATTGCATACATTCATTTGGTCAGTTTTCCATTTGAAGTAAATCATCTATAAGATGTGATTATGACATGATAAAATATGAAATGATATATGATATGATATGATATGATATGATATGATATGATATGATATGATATGATATGATATGATATGATATGATATGAATAGCATACAGCAATAAAAGCCAGGACCAATACTGTAGAGTGATCAATACTGTAGAGTGATCCATCCAGTATCAAGTAAGCAGCCACCTGTGTGCATCAGACACTTTAGCCTGAGATCCCACATGAAGCAAAACAAAGCATGACCTTGGACACCATCAATCTCAATAGTTGACCCTGTATAATAATGATATGGTATGGTATGAGACATGACATGATATGAATGATATGATATGATATGATTGATATGATATGATATGATATGATATGATATATTTTGATATGATATGACATGTTGATGAATAGCCTTAAGAAAAAATATAGTTGAATGTTTGAATGAATAATCATGAACTATAAAAAACATGAATAATCCAGTG
>CM060306.1:99404616-99407116 GCA_030674185.1 Monoplex corrugatus | reverse complement strand
GGTCGATGCCAAGACACATTGGCACAGATGGCTGGAGCTCTATGCTGAGAATGCCAGGATTGAGGATTCGACCTCAGGCGGACCACAGGTATATTAACCCCCCCCCACCAATTATAAACGGCTGACTGGCTTTGTGATAGGGCCATGGATTAATATATGATGTCTCGAGTCAGTCCCAGCATTATTATATCATTATTATCATTATTATTATTATCATTATTATTATTATTGTATTATTATTATTATTTTCACCATCATCATTGTATTATTTTATCATTTCATATCATTTTACTTACTTATATGTTTATTGTTATTATCATATACATTATTATCATTGTTATATAATGATATAGTATAATAATATAATAATATTATTATATATCATACTTTAAAGCTTCATCAGAATTTCTATTTGTTAGTCCTCGCATACACTGTGTGTGGTAGGACTTTAAGCCTCAATACTGAAGAAGAAGAAGAAGAAGAAGAAGTCCCAGCCCCAACAGAAATTAAAAGACTGCTCCTGTACACTGTCCTTCTTTACTGCCCCGATCATTCTGCTGGTGTCAGTCAAGCGTTTTCATTGGAACTGTTCTGCTCCCCCTCCCTCCCTCCCTCCCTTTCCACTCCTCCTTCCATTTCAAGAATTTGGCAGCCACACTGAGTTTTACGTAGGCTCAAGGACGTCTGCCAGATAACACAGAATGGATTCGGTTGAGCGTATAAGGAATTCTACATTGACAACCTCTGATCTCTATACAAAACTTTATCTTTTACTTTCATACATCATTCACCCTCCACGAGGAGGGTGGAGGAGATGCTTGGGGCGGCAAGAGATGGAGATAGATGGAAATTCATGATCGCCAGACCACCTGATTATGATGATAATGACATCATTTATACAGGGTGCGGAATGCTCGTCTAAAACAGAGATATTTTCCGTTTCCCTTCCTGGAACAAAAATAGTAATCAATCTATTGCATGACCATGTAGGTTATTCGCACGACGTCTTTCCAATTTTTATCATTTGATGTTTGCAGATCTTGTTTATTTTTTTAGAACTAAAATGTTACTACTACTCCACGCATTGTCTACAAAGAACTCGATGTCATTTTGGAATTGTTTACACCACTACAACCAATGAATCTTAATACTGATTAACGTCATATAATATATAATATATATAATATAATATATATATAATTATATATATATATATATATATATATATTATATATATTATATATATATATATATATATATATATATATATATATATATATATATATAATATTAATTTGTTAAAAGAGAAACATGACCGACTGCTTGCGGTGAAGGTAGGTAAAACTATGTAAGCTCGATTTTATTTTTCGCTTACTCAGGAAAGAGGAATTACATTTAACAAGATAAATGTATTTCAAAATGCAGCTTTCATCGAAAGCAAAGCACCTTCCCAGTAATGAAACAACAACAACAACAACAACAACAAAAGCAAACAACATTGACAAACAACAACAATAAACAACAACAACAACAACAACAACAAAACCAAATTATGAAGGAATCAGGACTAGAAACAGCAGAGCCACTATATCAATTCAATATATCAATTCACTTCAATTTGGTACTATTTCATTTATCCACATTTGGAAATTTCATGTGCGTACACTGAACTTGTACAACATGTGCATCATTCTCATATCTTCTTGAGAAACATATTCACCAGTACTACCATAAAACATAAAAAACAAAAAACGCCCCAAACAGATCCAATTATTTACAAAATACAGCAGCCAACAATTACGGTACATACCGTACTTCCGTACATAAAAACCTCCCAACACCTAACATCCGCTTCCCACGCATATTGATATTCCACACATGGAAAAGTGCCGGCAAGTCCCCGCCCACCACCACCGCCGTCCCTTATTTCTCTCTTCTTGTGCATTCTTGCCTCCCTAATCGATCTGGCAAGCCATTTTTTGACATTCAACATAAATATGTGCACATTGACACGAAGAGTGAGAAACACGTACTTAAACACATATACGAAGTAAATAAAAAAGAACGAACAAAAGAAAGAGACATGGGGAGGGAGGGAGGGAGGGAGAGTAGGGAGATAGAGAGAGAGGGAGGGAGGAAGACAGAGAGAGAGAGAGAGAAGACAGACAGACAGACAGAGAAAAAGAGAGACGGACAGAGAGAGAGAGAGAGAGAGAGAGAGAGAGAGAGAGAGAGAGAGAGAGAGAGAGAGACGGACGGACAGACAGACAGAGACAGAGAAACAGAAATAAGGACAGAGAGAGAAATGTCATAGCCGATACATCCCATTTTCCCCATGAGTTCCCCCTCCCCCCTTTTTTAAACACAGATAACAGAACGAGCTGAACAGTTAAAAACAGAATGAATGTGTCAAAATAAGGACGGGAACATAGAGTGAATATAAAAAAAAAAAAGGCATGCACAGAGATCCCTCCAACCCCGTCACCCACACTCATCCTTC
>CM060306.1:99399616-99402116 GCA_030674185.1 Monoplex corrugatus | reverse complement strand
ACAAACAAAAACAAACAAATCCTTAATCGCAGAAAAAGAAAGAACGAAAAGGAAGGAAGGGGAAAAATCTATGCCGAAACAAAACAAACAAACAAAAAACCTAACCAGACGAGCAAATTAGACAGACTAAGGGAACACGTTCCTCTCCGCAACAGTGGGGATGAATGAGAACTGCGTTTTTAATGAAGCCTGCATGGCTTAACTCCCCTCACAGTTCCTCTCTACTCTTTCATTCTTATCTTTCCTGCATCCAAATCTTAGGGCTGGGATGGGATTGGGGGTGGGGTGGGGGGGGGGGGGGGGGAGGGAGGAGGTAGTGTGAGGGAAGGAAGAAGTCCATTGAACCGATTAAAAGCGAAAGTACAGGTACATGTTAAACAACATTAATTGAAAATATCGTTGGCTAGAAGATCAGAAACTTTTATAAACACTCAGTAAACACGTAAACAAATACTGTCATGCTGAAGAAGAATAGCAATGAGAACAATGACCCTGTTGATGAGATCACAAAAAAAGACACGTCAATGTCTAGTCCTCAAGTCATTTTAGACACTCTGGTGGCGCAAACGGGTGGCATGTGTATGTGTGAGTGGCCCTGCGTGTGAGTGTGTCTGTTTGTGTGTGTATGTGTGTGTGTGTGTGTGCGTGTGTGTGTGTGCGTGTGTGTTTGTATGTGTGTGTTTGTGTGTGTGTATATACATGAGGTATGTGTGTGTGCATGCTTCTCTTCTCTCTCTCTCTCTCACTCTCTCTCTCTCTGTGTGCATGAGATGTGAATGTGCACGACTCTGTAAGTGTGTGTTCGTGTGTGTGATGTGTGTGTACGCGCCTGTGCGCGTGTGTGTGTGTGAGTGTGCGTGTGCACGTGCGTCTGTGTGTGTGTGTGTGTGGGGGGGTGGGCGCCTCTGCTCTGTGTGTGTGTGTGTGCTTGCATATGTGTGTGCGCGTGTGTGTGCACACGCCTCTGCGTGTGTGTGTGAAATGGCCCATTGGGACAGCAGACTTGTGATCAAACGCTTCCTTTATTTCGCATTCGATTGTTCTGGGATGAGGATATGAACGTCTTTTTTTTCCACTGTGTGCACATGGTATGCACTGCACAATGTGCTTACTTTGCCTTAAGTGGGCGTGCACGCTAGGTGTTTTCATATTTCCATAAGCCAGCCATTGATTTAACTTACAAGATCTTTAACGTGCATATTTGATATCCTTCATGTGTATACAGATGAAAGGGACTTACACACTGATAGGTCTGCACACATGTTGACCTGGAAATAGATACAAGATCTTTAACGTGCGTATTTGATATCCTGTATGTGTATACAAATTAAAAGGACTTACACACTGACAGGCCTGCATACATGTTGACCTGGGAGATAGGAAAACACCTTCACTTTTACCCACCAGCCAGAGATGTCTGTATTTATTTGCTTTATATGTATGTTCCTTTTTGAAGGTAAGATACACACATACACATGTCATTTACATGTAATCAAGATACTTCCAGTGGTAGGCTGACAAATTACCAGTATAAAATATAGACCAGGTAAAACATAGTCTGGGTAGGGCCTTAGGACCTGGCCAGCTCATGGGTTTATGTGCAGGCTTAAGGCTTGTGCCACGGTCACCATACACGTGGCACCTGTGACGTTAGTGCATATGGAATTCGTTCCGAGCGCGGAGACGTCATCTTGAGAAACTGAAAGTGAAAGTGAAACTGAAGCAGAGATGTCTGTGCAGATCGAACCCAGGACCTTACGACTGTATGTTCAACATTTACCCTCCTGACAAGCTGCACTTTCTCCCTCTTCCCATTAACCCAACTCTCTTGAATCTTTCTTTCACTGTCCCATCTTTTTCATAAATCTTCATCAGTTTTTCAATCCCTGCGCATCTCACACACACTCTCCCTCTCCCCCAGTCTTCCTTATCTTTCCTCCACATGTTCACTGTTCTTTTCCACAGGGATTACGTCTCCTAACCCCCATCAATTAACATCAGGAAGACAGTTTTTGAGTGTTGCATAGAACCGATACTGTTGTACGGTTGTGAGGCGTGGACAGTCAATACGAAAAGTCAGAACAAAATCGAGGCAGCCAAGATGTGGTTTCTAAGAAGAATGTTGAGAGTTCCATGGACAGCAAAGCAAACAAACGAGACAATCTTGAAGGAGGCAGACACAAGATCATTAATGAAGAAGATTAGGAAAAGACAAGCAACATTTATAGGCCATTTTTCGAGGAAAGAGAAATTAGAGCACCTGGTCACAACAGGAAAACTGGAGGGAAAGAGAACACCAGGTAGACCCAGGGAGAATATATAGGACGGACTTGCAGAGTGGCTGAGGACAGAGAAGGTGTGAGATGTACTTGCAGCGACGAGGGATAGATTCGTATGGAAGGCCATGATCGCCAAAGCCACGCGGCAGGACACATGATGATGACGAATTTCTTCCTTTTGCCTTTCTGTACTTTATTTGGATGTATTCATTGCTGTCGTG
>CM060306.1:99389616-99394616 GCA_030674185.1 Monoplex corrugatus | reverse complement strand
CGATCACATTCTGCAAGTGGTAGAAAAAATCACGTTCTTTGCATCGACAGTCTCCATCAATTTGTCCCTCGACCCAGAGCTCGACAGGCAGCTAGGGAAAGTAGCTGCTGCCATGACCAAGCTGCCCAAGGGAGTGTGGGAAAATAGCGAGCTCACCATGATTACAGCGCACAGAGCTTGCGTACAGAGTACCCTTCGCTTCGGCAGTAAGAACTAGACAACCTACGTGCGCCAAGATCACCAACTCAATAACTTTCACATACAGGCCATTTTATGAGGAAAGGGGGATTAGAGCACCCGGTTACAACAGAAAAGCTGAAGGGAAAGAGAACACCAGATAGACCCAGGGAGAAGATATTAGACGGACTTGCAGGATGGCAGAGGACAGAGTGGGTGGAAGATGTGCCTGCAGCGACAAAGGATAGATGTACATGATCGCCAACGCCATGCGGCGGGCACATTATGATAATGATGATGATGTAGTGCTGGGGTCGAATCCTAGGCATTTCCTCGAAGGTCCATGAGCCAAACAAAGATGTCCTGGACCTGGCCAGCATGTCACGTTTGTATGAACTCTTCCAACATCGACAACTTTACTGGTTTGGCCATGACAGCTGTATGCAGGAAGGCCGCATCCCAAGAAGTATCTTGAGCGGAGAGCTCGTCGCAAGATCATGATCCACAAAGCACCCACTGCTGCGATACAAGGACATCTGCAAATGTGACTTGAACTCCCTTGATTTCAGTGTGGGCACTTAGGAAGACAGCTATAAATCGCTGTGCCTGACAACACGTGCAGGCATTGCCACTGCAGAGGAGAAACGAACTCGACTGTGGTTGGTTTGAACAGAAAGAAAGCTGCGGCAGTGACCACCCTGCTGCTGTAAAACATCCCATAGTAGCAGTATTTTAGGAGAATCCGACAACAGCATCGGTGTCTTACAATAGACCCAAAATGTTTTAAGGCTTCTTTGAGCAACATTCTTATAGGTAGTCCTCATACAATTTGAGAGTGGTAGGATTTTAAACTCAACAAAACGAAATCGAACCTGGCTGCAGCCATCAGTCTTCATGTGCTGCTACTATGCAAGGGCTGCCACCAAAGAAGGAGCTTGTTCAGTCACATCCAATGGAGTCATCAACCGGGCGTATTCATTGTTTAACTAATCACCCATATGGAGCCATAAGCTACATCAAAACAGGAGCAAGATAGTCAATGTGTTTGGCCATGTTTGCAATATGCTCAGACTGCGCAATAAGCACCAAGGTCGTCTAGTTCTCGCTTATTCTTTATCGTCTTCTTCAGTCAAATAATGCATTATAGCTATATATCAGGGTTGGAATCAAAATATAGTCAAATTGCAAACGTTTACGACAGAAAATTATTTTGGAATTTTCTTGGGAAAAAATTACAGTTGTGATCTGTACTGATAGGATTTTAAAGGTTGGCAACAGAAAATTTCTTGTTTATCTAAAATGATATCCAATTCTCTCGGTACATAGTAAATTCTTATTGATGTTTTTACTTTAAGAAGAAAGAATACTAAATACACATGCATATTGATGTCATACGTGTATACACAGATGTCAAAATATTATTATGTAGACATGGTAGGTTTCACATGAACGTATGTATAATTTTCAGGTAAAATACACATTGTTGTTGGTTCAGTTTAACATTAAGAGTTTAAAGTTTTCATTCTACCTCTTTCTCTGGCTTTCTTTCTGTCTCTGTCTGTCTGTCTGTCTGTCTGTCTCTGTTTCCTGCTATCTTCAATTATCTATTTAAGAAACATTTCGCTCATTACCACTGCTGGCTTTGTTAAGTTTTTATTTATACAGAGTGTGGCAAAATGGCTTTGATTTGTTTCTGCTAGTTGTGTACTCTCTCTCTTTCTCTCTCTCTTTCCTTGTCTGTTTGTCTGTCTGTCTGTCTCTCTCTCACTTTCTCTTTCTCTCTCTCTCTATATATTTCTGTCTCTGTTTATGTCTGTCTGTCTGTCTCTCTCTCTCACTTTCTCTCTCTCTGTGTCTCTGTCTATCTGTCTGTCTCTCTCACTTCTTTTCTCTCTTTCTTTCTCTCTCGCTGTTTCTCTCTCTGTCTCTCTCTTTCTCTCTCTCTGTCTCCCTCTGTCTCTCTCTTTGTCTCTCTGTCTCTACTTCTCTCTGCCTCTGTCTGTCTGTCTCTCTGTCTCTCTCTCACTTTCTCTCTCACTCACTTTCTCGCTCTCTCTCTCTCTGTGTCTCTCTCTGTGTCTCTCTCAATGCTAGAACAGGTCACGAACAGTTTGCGCCTGAAGACATGACTACTTATTTGGAAGACATTGAGTATGACAGGATGTATAATGAATGTGATGTACGTTGTTCTAAAGATGAAACTGTGAATAGTTTTGGCAAAACATTGTTGAACTTATGTTTCATGTTGGATATGGTTATTTTGAATGGTTTTTGTGATGGAGATACAGAGGGTGAATACACTTTTGTGTCTCCAAACGGGTGTAGTGTGATTGACTATTTTCTTGTTCCATATAATTTGGTCTCATGCTTTGATTTACGGGTAGGTAACTGTGTTGATTCATGGCATCTACCTGTTGAGGTAATATGGAAAAGGGGAAATAATCATACATATGTAGAAAGTGCAAGACAACAAGGGGAAGAAAAAATTGTATGGTCTGAAGAATTAGCAAGTTTATTTGTACAAGAGCTTGATGGTTCTGAGTTCAACAATTGTCTACAGACAGCTTTCGGTTTGTTAGATTATAATGTGAATGACAGTTCGGAGCAGTTTACTAAGGCTTTATGCGGGGCAGCTGCGTGTATGGTACGAACAGTGAGACAAGGACAAAAGAAACAGAATGATTGGTTTGATAAGGAATGTGAAAGAAAGAAACAAGAAGTTAAGAGGCTACTGAAAAGATTCCAGAGATGCAAAACAGAAAAAGAAAAAAAAGAAAAAAGAGAAGCATATGTCATATCACGAAAAGAGTATGTTAAACTAAGGAAAACGAAAGAAAGGGAATACGAAGATAAGAAAATAAGAACACTCAAAGATTCCATCAATGACTCCAGGACATTCTGGTCAATAATAAGATCTGTTAATAGAAAGGCCTTTGTGTACAATGAAATCTCTATTGAACAATGGTACAATCATTTCTGCAGTGTTTTCAATGATATCGGGGGAAATACTGCACAAGAGAGTAATATAGTAGAGGAAGAAAATAATTTTGAGCCCCTTTTCAATGAGCCTATAACTAAAGAAGAAGTGACTGCGAGTATCAGGCATTTGAAAGCAGGAAAGAGCGCAGGACCAGATCAAATAATCAGCGAAATGTTAAAACATGCAAATGCTAATGTAATTGATTTCCTTGTCCATTTATGTAACAAGCTTTTTGATAATGGCATTTTTCCGTCAGAATGGGCAAAGTCCATAATAATCCCAATTCATAAAAAAGGAGATGTGAATAATCCAGATAATTATAGAGGAGTCGCTCTAACAAGTATAGTGAGTAAAGTTTATACATATATTTTGAATAAGAGATTAACAAAGTGGGCAGAAAAAGAAGAGAAAATAGTTGAAGAACAAGCTGGATTTAGAGCAAAATACAGTACAATTGATCATATTTTCACACTTTACTCCCTTGTGCAGAAGCATTTACTTTTAAATAAGAAACTTTATGTTGCATTTGTGGATTTTAGGAAGGCATTCGATTCTGTGAATCGTAATAATCTTTGGAATATATTACGTAAAAGTGGTGTGAATGGAAAATTATATATGGCCCTAAGAGGAGTTTATAACTCAGTGTTTGCATGCGTGCGTGAGAAGTGTGTATATTCAGATTATTTTGAATGCCCTAAAGGAGTGAAACAGGGGTGTCAATTGAGTCCTCAATTGTTTTCATTTTTCATTAATGAATTAGCAGTGGAACTGTCAAGAAAAGGCAGGCATGGCATTCAAATTATCCCTGGGGTTATTGAGATATTCCTATTGCTGTTTGCAGACGATGTTGTTGTTCTCTCTGGTACAGTCAAAGGCTTACAAAACCAGTTAAATGTCTTAAAGGAAGAATCGGATCGACTAGCTTTAACAGTTAACATGGATAAAACTAATATTATGATTTTCAGGAAGGGTGGACATTTATCAAAACACGAAAAATGGTTCTATGGAATTAACGAGGTTAAAGTTGTTAATTCTTATAAATACTTAGGAATAATATTTTCGACAAAATTAAGTTTAAATTATGCATGGGAAGAATCTTGTAATAAAGGGAAAAAAGGTGTTATTGAAATTCTAAAATCCTTACGGAAGCTCAATTCTATTGATTGTAATTTATATTGGAAAATGTTTGATACACAGATAGAACCTTTACTTACATATGCAGCTGAAGTATGGGGTCTTACTGTAAATCCACATATGGAAAAAGTGCATACATATGCTATAAAACGTTTTTTGGCTGTACCAATTCACTCTTCTAATACTGTTTTATATGGAGAAACTGGAAGATATCCTTTATACATTAGAACCTTTGTGAAGAGTATTAAATACTGGTTGAAATTGTTAAGGCTTCCACAATCTCGGTTATGTAAACAGGCATATGAAATGATGGTTACTCAAATGGAAATAGGAAAACAGAACTGGGCCTATCAGGTAAAAAAGGCTTTATCAGAACTTGGGTTTGGAATCGTGTGGTTGTCCCAGGGAGTAGGAAATGAGTGTCAGTTTATTAATGAATTTAAAGACAGGCTTATTTGTTCGTTTAAACAAAATTGGCACTCAGATATGGAAAACAAAGAAAAATATAGTTGGTTCTTCTCATTTAAAGATGTTTTTCAAACCGAAAAATATCTCAGTGTTGTTACGGATAAATGGCAAAGAACTAATTACGCAAGATTTAGATTAAGAACACTTGGTTTCAATGCAAATAAAAATTGGTTTCAACCTGGGACGTCCACAGTATATCCTTGCCCCTTATGTGGAAACAATGTCGATAATGAAAAACACT
>CM060306.1:99382116-99384616 GCA_030674185.1 Monoplex corrugatus | reverse complement strand
TTAGGGGGGCCTGTAGTCGAGTGGTTAGAGCGCTCGTCTGCGGTGCGGAAGGTCGGTGGTTCGAATCCGCTAAACGCTGGTTCGATTTTTCCGGCCTGAAAACTCCCTCTGTCCACCCAGCAGTGAATGGGTACCTGACTTCGGTCGGGGGAGGTTTAAAAAGGCGGCGAAAGGAGAGGGATGGGCTCCGCCTTTCATAATGCCGTGCCCTAGACACGGTGAATCTTTAACAGTTCACCGCCCCTACGGCCATATTTGACCATGGGACCTTTAACCTTAACCTTTAATAGAAATTTACAGAAATCAGTTTTCCTTCAGCATCACAAGTTTTTGTCCCACGTGTGGTTACACTTCTTTTACAAACAGCCCAGCTATCTTCACGTAAATCTGTTTAAGTTTTAGGTAAACCAGGTCTAATTTTACACACTAACGTGATAAGCCTTTTGCCTTTTTCATATCGTGACATCGTATTAAACATAACTATCATAAGAATAAGAATAAACACAAAAGAAGAATACGAACGCGTATTTAATACAACAAGACAAGACAGGCGCAAATTTTCGGCCAACTGGCCTTTGTCAAGTGTAAGATTACAAATAGCCCAGGTTGACAAAGGCCAGCTGGCCGAAAATTTGCGCCTGTCTTGTCTTGTATTAAATACGCGTTCGTATTCTTCTTTCGTGTTTTTTTCTGGTTCCTGTTTGCTTGAACGCGGGCAGTCACACTTGTTTTGGATTTCGTTATACTATAATAAGCTTAAACTGCAGGATGTAGATGGAATAAGGTAAGGTAATATTCCGAGCCACTAGCATTATGACTGCTGTGCCCATCTCCTTTGCCCTCGCTGCTTTAACCCTTTGACTCCCGCACCCTGTCCACCAGCATTTTGCATTATCAACCAAGCAAGCAAAGCAAAAACTTAACCTGCAGGAAGCCGATGGATAGGGAGAGGGAGTCAAAGGGTTAAATTTTTGCAGTTGGTGGATAGGGTATGGGAGTCAAAGGGTTAACTTCCTGACTTTGAAGGAAGTCAGTGCATATCAGTACCTATTCATAGCTTGGTACGCTGTTTGCCACACACACTTTTAAGTCTTGTAAAGTTCCCCAACGTGATTCGCACCTGTGGAAAGTGATGCATGCAGACTGGAATGTGACTGCTTTACCTCTGCGCCATCTAGTCCTCAAGAGTGGAATATACACAACTTAACAGAGTTAATTCATAATACAAACAAAAGTTTCTTATGTTTCATGCCCATGCAGTGGCATAGAAGTGTATCGATATATCTTTGATACGTTTTTCTGTATGCTTTTATTATCTCATGACATTATCTCACAGTGTCGTTATAGAAAGAAATTAATCTCTTAGGCTGCATGTATTAAGAGGAAATGCAGATAGGTAGTGAATCTCAGCCCCAAGTGAGAGAAAGCAGGGTTAATCTGTCTATAATGATAAGACAAACAGAAACACTCAACAACAACGACAACAATACCACCACCACCACCATCACCACCACCACCACCAGAGAGACAAAGACGAGAGAGAGAGAGAGAGAGAGAGCGAGCAAGAGAGAGAGAGCGAGGAGAGAGAGACAGAGAGAGAGAGAGAGAGAGAGGGGGAAGAGGAGGAGAGGAGAAGAGAGAGAGAGAGAGGAGGGGAAGAGAGAGAGGAGGAGGAGAAGAAGAGAGAGAGAGAGAGAGAGAGAGAGAGCGACAGAGAGAGGAGAGAAGAGGAGGAGAGAGAGAGAGAGAAGAGGAGAGAGAGAGGAGGAGAGGAGGAGGAGATAAGAGGAGAGAGAGAGAGAGAGAGAGAGAGAGAGAGAGAGAGAAGAGAGAGAGAGAGAGAGAGAGAGGAGAGAGGAGAGAGAGAGAGAGAGAGAGAGAGAGAGAGAGGGAAAGAGGGACGGCGTGTGTGCGTGTGCAGGATGCTAATAGCCCTGAAAAGATTTCCTGCTTTTTGTGATTGTGATTAAGGAGTTCAAATGACGAGTGATTGTCATAAGCATGCTCAAATTTTGTGTATTCAAAGAAACAAGTTTAGATCCTATGTGACTGTCATGATAAACAAGTATGGGTTTCTCACTGTGGTAGTGTGCAGATTGTGAAGTTCCTAGTTGCTGCACTGGATTAACCTCCTACTTCGACTGGATTCTTATTTCATCTTAAAGAGACGGTGTTTCACTTTCCATTCCAATATTTACATGTTCTTAGAAGCCAACGAAGCTTTTTTTTACGTAGAATATCTCCAACATTATAGAATACACGTTTTCAGTATGCTGAATCTAATTCATCAGTACTGGTTGAACTAAAAACGTGTTTTGAGTGTATGAATTTACATACTGACATTCTGAACAAGCTGAACCAGTTTAAAGCAACTCGCCCAACAAAAATCTGCACAAATGAAAAGTTGAATCAAAGCAATCCCCCCCCCCCCCCCTTTTTAAAATTTTTTTTTTTAAACATCATAGCATTAAGAACAATTGTGTCAGTTTCTGTGGCGCGT
>CM060306.1:99349616-99379616 GCA_030674185.1 Monoplex corrugatus | reverse complement strand
ACCATCTTGCTTTTGTTTTTGTTTTTGTTTTCGATTTTTCTTGTTAATGTTTCGTGACTTTTTGTGTTTCAGTCTTTTGCACTGACATCACCTTAAATAGACAGTGTGAGATGGACGCTGGCTTCTCAGTACAGTGCAGCTGTGAGGATTAGGCCAAGATCCAGCCAACAGATCGTGTTCACTCGCTTCTTCTCAGCAATTATAGCGGCCAGCATCCCACACGACTCCATTCAGGCTACAAAAGAAACAAATGTCTGCACAATTCTCCACTTTTTCTTCTTCTGAACTCCTGTTGTTTCAATCTCTGATTCTAGAGCCGCCATGCCAGGGGCGTGCACTCTGCGGGAAAAATCAATGATGAGTGCGTGACGAGTAGTTGAAAGATCATAAACTAACAACACCACACACTAGGCTAGTTGACAGCAAAACCCCTCTTTCTCCCTTCTGAAATGTAAATGTAACCATACCCTTCTTCTTTCCTTTGGACTCATTAGGTAAATGTGAGTGACATTACGGTTTAGTCCGGAATGATTTGTTAGTAACAACCCACATTGAGTGACAGGGTTTAGTCAGTAATGCGTTGTTAGTAACAACTCAAAGTGAGTGATATTATGTTTCAGTTTCAGTTTCTCACGATGACGTTTCCGCGCTCGGAACGAATTTCAAACGCACTAACGTCACAGGTGCCACTTGTATGATAACCGTGGCACAAGCCTTAATTTTGCACATAAACCCAGCTGGCCAGGTCCTGAGGCTCTACCTAGACTGTTTTTCCTAGTCTACATTTTATACTGGTACTTTATCAGCCTACCACTGGAACAATCTTGGTTACATGTAAATGACACAGAAAACTAAAACTTGCGTAACGCAATCTTGAAAAAGAAAAAGGAAGAAAGATACGAATTCTAAAAATAAAGATGTATCCAATTTCTTTCTGTTTTTGAATGCATATGTACACCACGTGCCACGTGGGTGTAATCCTTGAAAGTAAAGTTTCCCATAATAGCGAGACGCGTATACTTTATTTCAGTAAGTGAATAAATCTTTGATATTCATAAGTTCACCAGTGTGGCACATACATTCAAGAGAGCAGCATTTGATATGTTACATAGAAACACTTCAGATGACAAGATATACTGACATATCATCTGCCTGACCCTGACCGATATGTAAAAGTTGTCTGTTTTCTTCCTCAGCGCTCTATTACTCCCACATTCTCTTCAGCAACTTCAATAAAACAATGACAGCAAGTGAAACACTGCATGCTTAATAATCTGTGATAGGTAGTTGGGAAACCACACTGAGAAACCCTATCTTGCTAATTAGAATCGCACGAAATCTCAATTCGTTTCCAACAATAACAGGAAATTTGAACTTACTTGTTAACAAAGAATCCAGTGACGTCTGATTCTGCTCATAAGAAGCAAAGGAAAGTTGAACCAGATGATTAGGATCACAAGAAATTTGAATTCTTTTTCTTTTTTTTTGACATTGAAGTAAATGCAAGCTCGCTTATTAAATTTCGCAAGAAATGTGAACTTGCTTATCATAATCACATTAAAGTAGAAAACTTCCTTCCAAGATTGTTAGCATTATAATCACGCACACGCAGATGCCTTGTCTTTCTCCCTCTGCCCCTCTCTCTTTGTGTCTCTATCTCTCCCCCTCTCTCTCCCCCTCTCTATCTATCTCCCCCCTCTCTCTTGCCATCCTCTCTCTCTCTATCCCCCTTCTCTCTATCCCTTTCTCTCACTATCCCCCTCTCTATCTCTATCCCCCTCTATCTCCATCCCCCTCTATCTCTATCCCCCTGTCTATCTCTATCCCTCTCTATCCTATCCCCCTCTCTATCTCTATCACTCTCTATCTCTATCCACTCTATCTCTATCACTCTATCTCTATCCCTCTCTATCCTCTATCACTCTCTATCTCTATCCCTCTCTATCACTCTATCTCATCCTTCTCTATCTCTATCCTCTCTATCTCTATCACTCTCTATCTCTATCCCTCTCTATCTCTATCACTCTCTATCTCTATCCCTCTCTTCTCATATCCCCTCTCTATCTCTATCCCTCTCTATCTCTATCACTCTCTATCTCTATCACTCTCTATCTCTATCCCTCTCTATCTCTATCCTCTCCTTATCCCTCTCTATCTCTCTATCCCCTTCTCTATCTCTATCCCTCTATCTCTATCACTCTCTATCTCTATCACTGTCTGTCTCTATCCCCCTCTATCTCTATCACTCTCTATCTCTATCCCTCTATCTCTATCCCCTCTATCTCTATCACTCTCTATCTCTATCACTCTCTATCTCTATCCCCCTCTATCTCTATCACTCTCTATCTCTATCCCCTCTATCTCTATCACTCTCTATCTCTATCACTGTCTTCTCTATCCCCCTCTATCTCTATCCCCCTCTATCTCTATCACCTCTATCTCTATCCCCCTCTATCTCTATCCTCTCTATCTCTATCACTGTCTTCTCTATCCCCCTCTATCTCTATCCCTCTCTATCTCTATCACTCCTCTATCTCTATCCCCTCTATCTCTATCACTCTCTATCTCTATCCCCCTCTATCTCTATCACTCTCTATCTCTATCCCTCTCTATCTCTATCCCCTCTTCTATCCTCTATCCCTATCTCTCTATCTCTATCCCCCTCTATCTCTATCCCCTCTCTATCTCTATCCTTCTTCTCTATCCCTCTCTATCTCTATCCCCCTCTCCATCTCTATCCTTCTTCCTCTCTATCTCTATCCCCCTCTATCTCTATCCTCTCTATCTCTATCCCCTCTATCTCTATCCCCCCTCTATCTCTATCCCCTCTATCTCTATCACCTCTATCTCTATCCCCCTCTATCTCTATCTCATCCTCTACTCATCCCCTCTATCTCTATCCCCTCTCTATCTCTATCCCCTCTTCCTATCTCTATCTCACCCTCTCTATCTCTATCCCCCTCTATCTCTATCCCCTCTATCTCTACCTCTCTATCTCTATCCCCTCTATCTCTATCCCCTCTCTATCTCTATCCCCTCTATCTCTATCCCCTCTATCTTATCCCTCTCTATCTCTATCCCCCTCTATCTCTATTCCCCTCTATCTCTATCCCTCTATCTCTATCCCTCTATCTCTATCCCCTCTATCTATCCCTCTATCTCTATCCCCCTCTATCTCTATCCTCACTATCCCTCTATCCCCTCTATCTCTATTCCCCTCTATCTCTATCCCCTCTATCTCTATCCCTCTATCTCTATCCCCTCTATCTCTATCCTCTTATTCTATCCCCTCTATCTTTATCTCTCTCTATCTCTATCCCCCTCTCTATGTCTATCCCCTCTCTCTATCCTCTACTATCCCCCTCTCTAACTCTATCCCCTTCTCTATCTCTATGCCTCTCTATGTCTATCCCCCTCTCTAACTCTATCCCCTTCTCTATCTCTATCCCTCCCTATCTCTATCCCTCTCTCTATCTCTATTCCCCTCTCTATCTCTATCCCCCCTCAATCTCTATCCGCACTCTCCCCCTATCCTCTCACACTCTCTATCCACCCTCTGTCTCTATCTCCCCTCTCTCTATCTCTATCCCCCTCTCTATCTCTATCCCCCTCTCTATCTCTATACCCCTCTCCATCTCTATCCCCCTCAATCTCTATCCGCACTCTCCCCCTATCCTCTCACTCTCTCTATCCCCCTCTCTATCTCTATCCCCCTCTCTGTCTCTATACCCCTCTCTATCTCTATCTCCCTCAATCTCTATCCGCATTCTCCCCCATCCTCTCACTCTATCCACCCTCTGTCTCTCTCTCCCTCTCTCTAGCCCTTCTCTGTCTCTATCATCTCTACCCCTCTCTCTCTCTCCTCTCTTTCTATCCCCCTCTCTCACTCCTCTCTCTGTGTCCCCCCTCTCTTTCTATCCCCCATTTCTCTATCCTCTCTCTCTCCCCCTCTCTCTATCCCTTCTGTCTATCCCCCCACTCTCTATCCCCCTCTCTCTTTCCTCTCACTCTTTCTTCTCTCCCTCTCTCTCTCTCCCCTCTCTCTCCCCCCTCTCTCCCCCCTCTCTGTCCCCTCTCTGTCTCCCCCTCTCTCTCTTTGACACAAGGACTCAAGAAATTTTCAAGAATTAAAGATCGATTGGTCGTAATCAACAGTTAATGCTTTCATATATGTTATTACAAAAGGTAAGGAATAATTGGATGTCAGCAATGAGGACACATTGTTAAGTGTGCTTTATGAGATGCATATATACTTGTATTTTAAGCACTTGGATATTCTACATAAATTGGAACTTTGTAACGTAATAACGTGATTATAATTAATAATGATAATAATAATAATAATAAATGACTTTTATATAGCGCTATTCTCCTACACATAGGTAAAGACTCACTGGCGCCTTACATTAATTAGTTTACTTTTGCCTATCAGCCCTACGCCTAGTGTTCAGTTATACTAACTCCCACTCTTAGTCCCCCCCTCCCCCAACACACACACTAGCACATCTGTTGCAAGCAATTACTAATATATACATTACTGAATCAGAAAGATCAAAAATCATGTTTCATTACTGGTAGTATTTATCAAAAAGATGAGTTTTGAGGCCGCCTTGAAAGAAGAGAGATGATGAATAGCGGAGAGAAAAAGGCAGATCGTTCCAGACAAGTGGGGCCTGGCAACGGAAGGCTCGGTGTCCTATGGTTTTGTATTTTGATTTTGATTTTGCCAGAAGCTTCTGGCTGCTTAACCTGAGACTGCGTACAGGCCTGTATGTTTTAAGCACAGAAGAGAGGTAGATAGGCAAGGTACCATCAAAATGCCGATAAGCCAGAGTAGCTAGTTTATATTCTACTCTTGCTTCCACAGGGAGCCAGTGGAGCTGCTTCAATAGGCTGGTTGCTGAGGTGGTCTTTCGCTTTCTGAAAACCAGCCTAGCTGCACTTTTTGTACCCTCTGAAGGCGCTTAATAGGAAAGGATGGGAGACCTGCAAGAATTGCATTACAATAGTTCCAGTCTTGACAGTACAAAGGACACGACAAGTCGTGCTGTCATTTATAGAAAGATATGATCGAATTGAACTGATTCTTCTGAGATGATAAAAAGCAGGCTGGCAGACAGAAGAAATGTCTTGTCCAAAGATAGTGTCTCATCAAGATGGACACTCAAGTACTTTGCTGAGATTGAAAAGGCACTGATTCAGAGGAGAGAGTTAGAGGATCAGGCCTTATCTCAGAAAGACGAACATGGTCACCGAAGGCAAGAAGTTCAGTCTTTTTCTCATTTAATTTAAGTCTGTTTTTGTTAATTACGATTTGCTGTTTTGTTTTCCGTTTGTTTGCAATACATGTTTTCAATGAACTTAAAAAAAATTAAAAGAAAAATTTAATGAGGAAGAAATATAGAGCCAGTGTCCCAAAAAGGGGGAATCTATACAGGTCTTTGCGCCTTGACATACGAAGAAACAGTCAGTAAGGAGATGAGATTACCGTATCCAAGGTGACTGTTCAGCCGAAGAAGTGCTTTGTTTTTTCCAGTATGGATGGAGAGACTGACAAAGTCACTATCAGGTACCCAGATACAGGTATATATCATTTTACACTTGAAGTGGTTTTTAACATAATGTTAGTCCCATTGGCAATTCAATCGACAAGAGACAAACAAGACAAACACACATATTCAGACAGTCTAGTCATCAATCCAAGTCCAATATTTTCGTTGTAGTATTTTACTCTCATTATTTCATGTGTGCTTCATGGTTCCTATTATCTTCTTTAAACTGAAGATCATGGTAGGGTGAGACCAAACTAAGGATGACACAGACTTTACTCTGAACTGTTCAGCCACAATATATCAACTGTCTTTCAATCTCCTCTTTCAACAGACACTATTTTCTTATCCATTCTGCCACATTCCTCCCTAACAACACCGTTACATTTTAAAACTATTTACCTGGACACTGTGTTCACATCACCAACAGGCGCTTGCAGTCACCAACAGGAAATTGCAATAAAAAAATCATAACCATAAAAATAATACTAGTCAAAATGATATTTACAACAACAACAAAAACAACAACAACAACACACAACAACAACAACAAACAACAACAACAAACAGAATACTACTACTACTACTACTACTAATAATAGTAATGATAATAATAATAATAACAAAATAATAATAATAATAATAATAATAATAGTAATGATGATGATGATGATGGTGATAATAATAATAATAATAATAATAATGATAATAAGATGATGATGATAATGATGATAGTAATATGATGATGACTGATGATCATCAAAAATGTGAAAAAAGCAGAAAAAAATTCTGCAATTGATTTAAAAAAAGGAAAGGAATAACAAGCAAAGTAGTATTTGTCTGTCAGTCTGTTCATCCTCACTTCAACACTCTGTCTCTTTCTCTGTCTGTCTCTTTCTCTCTCCATCTCTCTGTCTGTCTCTGTGTTTCTCTGTTTCCCTCCCTCTCTCTTTTTTTTTTGTAGTGTTATATATAAACAAGAGCCATAGCTTTGAAATTTATTAACTGTTTTATTTAGAACCAAAAAGGCACAGTTGAATCCAAGAGTGTATTTTTTTCAACTGGATGTCTTGTATGCGTCTGTGTCTGTCTGTCTGTCTGTCTTTCTGCTTCTCTCTGTCTGTCTGTCTGTCTCTGTCTCTGTCTTTCTCCCCGTGGGGATGATGTACTGATGCCAAAATTGTACACAGTATGAATGGTACCTTTCACTATATTTGTTAGAGGCGTTATCATAAACAGCGCTAACTGCATAGACACATGGTAGACATACATGACATGCATGGATGATACCAACAGTGCAAACGCAGATTTCCCCCTGCCCAGACGCTGTGTAACCGCCAGCAATCTTGCTGCAAACTATGAAAGTATCAAAGCGTCGATAACTGGCTCTGACGCCAGTCCTGTGACAAAGGCCAATGAGATATTAAATGCAGTGTGGATGCTTACAATGTTGCCGTTCCTTCCTCCCATTACGTGTTTGGTATGGCTGTCCCTTGCAAAACAACATATGTCATGTGGACCAACCAACCAAACCAACCAACCAACCAACCAACCAAGCAACCAAAACCAAGCAACCAAGCAAGCAACCAACCAAGCAACCAAGCAACCAAGCAACAACCAACCAACCAGCCAGCCAGCGCAAGCAAGCAAGCAAGCAAGCAAGCAAGCAAGCAAGCAAGCAAACAACCAAAAAAGCCAAGCGTTGTCGTTATCGATAGTGTGTGAAAACTATGACAGTCTTATTCAGATACACATGTACAATTCCCTTTCTTTCTGTACGTAGATGTATTTGAAGTTAAAACGCTCAACGTTGTTTGTCTCTGTGTTCTCTTTTGTTTGTTGATGGGAGGTGTTTTGCTTCCTGGTATCTGAAAT
Source organism: Monoplex corrugatus (assembly GCA_030674185.1). Lineage (NCBI taxonomy): Eukaryota > Metazoa > Mollusca > Gastropoda > Littorinimorpha > Ranellidae > Monoplex > Monoplex corrugatus. Next base: position 99,372,192 of record CM060306.1, on the reverse strand, counting down.
CACAATATGTTGGCATGGGGTCTTTTCCTTGTTGTTGTTGTCATTGTTGTTATTGCTATTGTTATTGTTATTGCTATTGTGGTGTGTGTGTGTGTGTGTGTGTGTGTGTGTGTGTGTGTGTGTGTGTGTGTGTGTGTGTGGTGTTGTGTGTGTGTGTGTGTGTGTGTGTGTGTGTGTGTGTGTGTGTGTGTGTGTGTGTGTGGTGTGTGTGTGCGCGCGCGCGCGTTTGCATGACCGATTCACATACAAAGTTGATGTCTTATTGTATTTCACTTTAATATTTTTGTCTTTAGCACTGTATCGTCATAGTTCATCGGTTTCATGATAGCAGTAGGGGATGACAGATGTTTGCATCATGTGTGTCTATCTTTGTCACTCTTGGTATTGTGAAGCACTCCAGCTTTCGTGAGATAAGGTTCTGTGCAAGGATAGTCATCTTATCATATCATTAATCAATCACAGTTCACAGTTAGAGATTCGGGTGCTCTTGTTGCTGATTATATCACGTTTTTGGAGCCCATGTGGTCATTACCAGGCACCTAGTTTAGTTAATACATGTCGTATGTTAAGATAGAAGGCAGGTTTTTACTGATCCTTCCAAAACCTTCAGCGCCGTGAACAAGTCAAGATCTTTTTATCTTACAGATTCCAACACATAAACACAATTAGGTGGACGTGATTGTTAATGAAACACAGTCTGGGTCAAGGAAGGCTCGTGTGAGCGTGTGTGTGTGCGCGCGCGCGCGCGCGGTGTGTATGGTGCTTGTATACATGTGTTCGTGTGTGTGTGTTTGTGTGTATTTGTACTCTGTGTGTGTATGTGTTTGTGTGTGTGTGTGTGTTTGTGTGTGTATGTGTTTGTGTGTGTGTTTGTGTGTGTGTGTGTGTTGTGTGTGTGTATGTTTGTGTGTATGTGTGTGTATGTGTGTGTTTGTGTGTGCGTGTGTGTGTGTGAAGTGGTGTGTGTGTGTGTGCGTGTGTGTGTGTGTGTGTGAGAGAGAGAGAGAGAGATAGAGAGAGAGAAGATAGAGAGAGAGAGATAGAAGAAGAGAGAGAGAGAGAGAGAGAGAGAGAGAGAGAGAGAGAGAGAGAGAGAGGACGATTTGTGACCTCAAAGAGAATGGGATTTTGTAGAAAGTCAAAGACAATTACACACTTTCTCTGTCTACGTCTCTGTCTCTGTCTGTCTGTCTGTCTGTCTCTGTCACACACACACACACACACACACACACACACACACACACACACACACACACACACACACACACACACACACACACACACACATTCTCTCTCTCTCACGCATACACACATGCACACACACACACACACACCCCACCACACACCACACACATACTCTTACTCACTGCATCCACCCATCACCACGAAACGAACTCTGGACTTGATAACATGGAATTAACACAGCCAACGCAAAACCCACACAACAAACAAACAATAAAACAAAGTGGATGTGGACAAAAGCTGGGGCTTTACATGTTGAAATGAAAATAAAGCAAACTGAGTCCTTCCCTGTCAGTGAGAGGACTGTATTAGAGAGATTGTGTTCGAATCACGTCCAGTCATTCTCTTTCTCTTTGTTGAATGTCCTTTATAATAAAATGTCCTTTATAATGCCTATGTCTGTATTGAAAAGAATGTTGACACTTTTTTTTATTCTAAAGGAACGAGGAGAGTATTCTGATGAAATGGGGTTTTCATGTATTTCAAAATTGTAGTTAATACGTTTTTAAATTGTTCTATTGATGGTATGTAACATTGGTGAACTCCAGTTACAATATTGTTTGTTTTTCCCATCTCCAGCTATGTTTGTTACTCTGAAACAGTGTGGCTGCATTGATATGTTGGGGTACAGATCCGATTTTGTTTGCACAGCATTAATGTATTGACATGAAAACGCTTCCCCACCCTCGCCCTCTGAATCATTACCTTTTTTTTTCTTTGTGAAGTGCAACGACATTTCTGACCTGACAGTGTGTATTTTGCAAAATATGATTATTGTCGTTGTTGTTACTATTACAGAAAACGGTCTTCACCTTAACTACACACCAACATCCAGCCTCCTTCCTGTTTTGATTTCCCTTTATTGAAAAAGGGAGATTATTTCACATCGCCCGCAGAGGGAGATGTGTCTTGTGTTTTGTCCGTGACAAAAATGTGTCAGCAGCATTTTCTCATCTGTTTATTAATGAATATTTACAAAATCTAAGTTAAAAGTATGCACCCTTCAGAAGTCATGAATGCATACATTTGGAAATCATGGTTCCAAGGAGAAAGTCACACAGGAAAACAAAACAAAACAAAACACCTGTGCTTAAAATTTTCGCCTTTTCGTGAAGGTGTGTCAACAGAGAGACTGTTAGAATGGCTTGACCATCTTGTTTTCAGTTTTTGTTTTCGACATTTCTTGTTGATATTTCGTGACTTTTTGCGTTTCAGTCTTTTGCACTGACATCACCTTAAATAGACAGTGTGGGATGGACGCTGACTTCTCAGTACAGTGCAGCTGTGAGATTAGGCCAAGATCCAGCCAACAGATCGTGTTCACTCGCTTCTTCTCAGCAATTATAGCGGCCAGCATCCCACACGACTCCATTCAGGCTACAAAAGAAACAAATGTCTGCACAATTCTCCACTTTTTCTTCTTCTGCACTCCTGTTGTTTGAATCTCTGATTCTAGAGCCGCCATGCCAGGGGGCGTGCACTCTGCGGGAAAAATCAATGAGTGCGTGACGAGTAGTTGAAAGATTATAAACTAACAACACCACACACTAGGCTAGTTGATAGCAAAACCCCTTTCTCCCTCTGAAATGTAAATGTAACCATACCCTTCTTCTTTCCTTTGGACTCATTAGGTAAATGTGAGTGACATTACGGTTTAGTCCGGAATGATTTGTTAATAACAACCCGCATTGAGTGACAGGGTTTAGTCAGTAATGCGGGTAGAAAGAAACTCTAGGGAGAGCTAGACAACAGAAGGTCTTCAGAGAAGTAACCCCCTTTAGACAAGTGTTTCGGCCCTGAATTCCTTACACTCTCGGGGAGCCGGGCCACATCCAGGTCATGACTCCTGGATGCCCTTCTGCTGTTGTCTATTTTTTTTCCCACGCCGGGGAGCGAACCTGGGCGATTCTGCGCTTCAGAACTGCGGTACGCGGTTTTACCAATGTGCTAACGGGGCACACATCATCTGTAGGGAATTTAATCCTTATGAAGTTCACTTTTGGTTCCTCCTTGCCCAGATCCAGCTTGAGCTCCTTTCTGCTGCCTCTGCCATCGCTTTAAGGGCTCTAGTCCTCTTCTTCCCAGAAATGGCGAGTTGTTTCATGAGATCATAAACGGAGGTGCCCACAAACCCTCTTGCCCCGACCTCTATGGCGAAGATTTTGACCCGCAGACCTGCTTTCTTCAGGGTGCTGGCAAGACCGGCGTATTTTTCGGTCTTGTAGATATGTGCTTCTTCCATTCTGCTTTCGTATGGCACAGTGAGTTCTATCAGAATCACTTGTTTCGAGGAGTCAGAGTGGAGAGCGATGTCTGGTCTCATGCCTGTCTTGCTGATGACATCTGGGTAATTTCTCCACTCTGGGAGGTCTGCTGTACACTCCCAGTCCACTGCTCCATCCAGAAGACCCTTTGGCAATGTGCTGGTTGTCATAGCACTTTCGGGCCAGACCTGTTTCCCTCCTGCTTTGTAGAACGTTGTCATAGCAATTGGTGCGTTTGGGGTCATGGTTTTTTCGCTAACCACGTCTGTGATCACTTTCAGAACTTGGTTGTGCCTCCATGTATACCTTCCTTGGGCTAGCGCTACTTTGCAAGAGCTTAGGACATGTTCCACTGTTTGTTTCTTCTGACAGAGCGGACATGCTGGGTCGTCTGATTTTCCCCATTTCACTAAGTTTGCATTCGAGGGGAGCAGGTCATATACAGATCTGAGGAGGAAGCTTATCCTTAGAGGAGCCATGTGCCACATATCGTTCCAGCTGAGACTTCTTTGGAGTGCACTGTCCCATGTTGTCCATTGCCCCTGTTGACCTTGCTGGACTGCCTTCTGCACTCTTTTGACATCTTCTTCTTCCTTCAACTCCTGTATGATCATGTCTCTTTTTTCCTTCCCTTTGGCTTTGGACCACCACTGCATTTTTGTTGCTCCCAGTCCCTGTCTGTTGGTTTGCGTGTGTCCAATTATTTCTTTGATGCTGAGGTTTCTCTTGGCATTGTTTACAGCCTCTTGGACTTTCCACTTTCTGCCAGTTCTCAGCTTTGGATGAACTGATCTCACGATATTGTCTTCCGATTCCTCCAGCATGCTCAACAGTCTTGCTTTTCCAACTTTGTATTCCTCCACTATGGATTTGAGAGGTAGCTTCAGCATTGCTTGACGAGAGTAGAATGCAACATCAGTGAGACCAGGTGGGACACCGAGCCATTTTCTTGTGTATTTGTTGATTTTGGCTTCCATTGCTTCCACTGTGCTGGTGCAAATGTCATAGATTAGCAGTGGCCACAGCAGCTTTGGTATCAGCATGAACTGTAGACACCAGACTTTGTATTTGCCTGGCAGTCCGCAGTTATCTATTTTCTTCAGGCCTTCTTCTGCTGTTTGCTTGGTTTCACATCCCCTTTGTGTGTCTTTCAGGGAGTCATCATACCATCTTCCGAGACTTTTTACTGGCTCTTCTGTGACAGTGGGGATGGCTTGGTTGGCTACCATGAATTTGACTGAATCTGCCACTTTTCCTTTTCGCAGTGAGAGACTTCGGGATTTCTTAGGTTTGAACCTCATTCTTGAAGAGGCCACCAGCTCATCCAGCTGCTTTAAGATTTGGTGTGTCTCTTCCTCATCCGTGGACAAGACTGTTGTGTCATCCATGAAAGCTTTCAGAGGAGGCATCTGGTATCCATCTCCCAGATTCACTGGACCTGAACTCTTCATTGCAGCTTTCAAGATGACTTCCATTGCCAACACGAACAGTATGGGAGAGATTGCACAGCCCATTGCAATGCCCACCTCTAGGTCTATCCAGTCCGTGGTGTATTCTTTGGTAGAGAACCGCATTGAGAACCCTTGGAAATACTTCCTCAGCATTGTTCGGATGTTTTCTGGGATGTGATACATTTCAAGAGCCAGCTGGATCATATCGTGTGGAACTGATCCATATGCATTCGCCAGATCAAGCCAAACTACGTCAATGTCTCTCTTCTCTGTTCTTGCTTTTTGGATGGCATCCCAAATCAACGTGGCATGTTCCAAGCATCCAGGCATTCCTGGTATGCCTCCCTTTTGGACTGACATATCCAGATACTTGTTTTCAGTCAGGTATTTTGTCAATCTTGCTGCCATAACAGAGAAGAAGATTTTCCCCTCGACGTTCAGAAGTGATATTGGCCTGAACTGATTGATGCTGCTGGAGTTCTGCTCCTTCGGAATGTACACTCCTTCAGCTCTCATCCATTGGTCGCTGATCTTCTGGTTCCTCCATGCTGATCGAATCATCTTGTGGAGCCACTCGAGCACTTTTGGGCATTTCTTGTAGAGCAGGTATGGTATTCCGTTTGGTCCAGGTGCTGACTTGGCTCTGGCTTTCTTTACTACGTTCTTCACTTCATCCAGTGTTGGTGGTTTGTTATTGAATTTTCCTTCTGGCGCTGCAGGCCAAACCAGATTCTGGATTTCAAGTGGTGCCTCGCGCTGAGAATCGGAATATGTTTCCCTGAGATGCTGCTCTAGGGTTTCCTTGCCCACTGTGAGAGTCCCTGATTTGGGTTGTTCAAACAGCTTTCTTGCAAAGTCAAAGGGATCTTTGAAGAAACGATCTTGAGTCTTCTTCTTTTTGCTCTTTCTTCGCCTTGCTGATTCCACTTTGCTGAGAGCATTGTGTTTGGCCTTCAGATCTTTCCAGAGTTCCAGGAGCCCTTGCTTCTCGAATTCTGAGGCAGTTTTCATTCGCTTTTTAAGCTTCCTTTTTTCCCTCCGGATGCTCTCCATCTGTTGCTGTCTTCTGGATTTCTGGGGAGGCGTTTTTGTCTTTGGCTGCTTCACTCCATAAGTGTCCCTGCAGATAGAGTATATGATGTCTCCGTATGTGTCAAGTTTGTGTTCCAGCGTACTGTTCCCTATTAGCGCATTCAGCTTAAGGACAAGTTCCTCATCTAATTTCTCCCATTGTTCTTTTGCACCGGCAGGCGGCAAATTGAGTTTTCCACGTTTGGCGTTAAGAGCTTGTGCAAAATCCGCATCAGAACCGTCAGCGTGGATGTCCTTGGCACTATGGTTTAATTCCTGGCCTTGGTCATCCAACGTCTCACCTGCTATCGCAGTGCGCTGCTGCTGGTTCGTATGTGTCTTCAAACAGCCCATTTTTGTCCTGTGGATCTTCATGCCGCGTTTGGTGGTGAATCTCCTTCCACACGCACACGGAAATTCCATCTGGTCATTAATCATGATCCGTTGTGCGTTTCCAGTCGTGATGGAGTCAGTGCCGATGGATTCATCATTCTCTCCCCCTTTCGGTGAATCCTGGGAGCATCTTTCATTTAAAGAACTCGTGGCATGTTATCAAAGGCAAGGTGGGAAGCCAACCCACAAAGCCCGCAGATCTAGTCTTTCCCAGTGTCCTTCGGTCTTTCCCGAATGTCCTCCGAACTATTCCCGGAAGTCAATGGATTGACCATGTGCAGGTAGAAAGAAACTCTAGGGAGAGCTAGACAACAGAAGGTCTTCAGAGAAGTAACCCCCTTTAGACAAGTGTTTCGGCCCTGAATTCCTTACACTCTCGGGGAGCCGGGCCACATCCAGGTCATGACTCCTGGATGCCCTTCTGCTGTTGTCTATTTTTTTTTCCCACGCCGGGGAGCGAACCTGGCGATTCTGCGCTTCAGAACTGCGGTACGCGGTTTTACCAATGTGCTAACGGGGCACACATCATCTGCGTTGTTAGTAACGACCCAAACTGAGTGATATCATGTTTTAGTTTCAGTTTCTGAAGATGACATCTCCGCGCTCGGAACGAATTCCATATGCACTAACGTCACAGGTGCCACGTGTATGATGACCGTGGCACATGCCCCAAGCGTGCACATAAACCCATGAGCTGGTCAGGTCCTGAGGCCCTACCTAGACTATGTTTTACCTAGTCTATATTTTATGCTGGTATTTTATCAGCCTACCACTGGAATAATCTGGAATAATGTAAATGACACAGAAAACTAAAACTTGCGTAACGCAATCTTGAAAAAGAAAAAGGAAGAAAGACAGAAACAAAACAAAACAAAACAAAAACCAAGAAATAAAGCTTGTGTAGCTGTTTACTGTTGTGTTATAAATTCTAAAAATAAGATATATCCAATTTCTTTCTGTTTTTAACTGTATATGTACACCACGTGCCACGTGGGTGTAATCCTTGAAAGTAAAGTTTCCCATAATAGCGAGACGCGTATACTTTATTTCAGTAAGTGAATAAAATCTTTGATATTCATAACTTCACCAGTGTGGCGCATACATTCAAGAGAGCGGCATTTGATATGTTACATACAAACACTTCAGATGACAAGATATACTGACATGTCATCTGCCTGACCCTGACCGATATGTAAAAGTTGTCTGTTTTCTTCCTCAGCGCTCTGTAACTCCCACATTCTCTTCAACAACTTCAGTAAAACAATGACAGCAGCAAGTGAAACACTGCATGCTTGATAATCTGTGATAGATAGTTGTGGATATCACATGTTAAGAGATAGTCCATTACGACCTGTAGACAAACATTCCTATTATTCTTTTAGATAAGCCACAAAAACCACACTGAGAAACCTTATCTTGCTAATTACAATCGCAAGAAATCTCAATTCGTTTCCAACAATAACAGGAAATTTGAACTTACTTGTTACAAAGAATCCAATGACGTCTGATTTTGCTCATAAGAATCTAGGAAAAATGAACCAGATGATTAGGATCACAAGAAATTTGAACTCTCTTTTTTTTTTACACCCAACTAAATGCAAGCTCGCTTATTAATCTAAATTTCGCAAGAAATGTGAACTTGCTTAATATAATCACATTAAAGCAGGAAACTTCCTTCCAAGATTGTTAGCATTATAATCACGCACGCGTACCTCCTTTCCCCCTCTCTCTCATGTGAACACATGCCCCCTCTCTCTCCCTCTCCCTCTCCCTCCCTCTCTCTGTGTCTCTTGTCCCTCTCTTCTCTATCCTCTGTCTCTTTATCCCCCTCTCTCTATTCCTCTCTCCCTCTATATCCCCCTTTTCTGTCAACCTCATTCTCTCTCCCTCTCTATTATATATGTATGTATGTATATCCCCTATCTTTCTTCTCTCTCTCCCCTCTCTATCCTCTCTCTCTCCTCTCTCTCCCTCTTTCCTCACTCTCTCTATCCCCTCTCTACCTATCCCTCTCTTTCCTCTCTCTCTATCCCTTTTCTATCCTCTCTCTCTCTCTCTCTCTCTTTCCTTTCTCTTTCCCCTCTCTTTCCTCTTTCTCTTTCCTCTCTCTCTCTTTCCTCTCTCTCTCACTCTCTCTCCCTCTCTCTCTCCCCCATATCTCTCTCTCACTCTCACTCTTTCTCTCTCTCTCCTCTTCTCTTTGAAACATGGACTCAAGAACTTCTTAACAAATCAAGAACGTTTCAAGGATTCAAGAACTTTGATTTATTTTTCCTATGAACCCAAATAGGGCTAAAGATAGCCTGGTTGTAATCAGCAGTTAATGCTTTCATATATATTATTATAATAGGTAAGGAATAATAGGGTGTCAGCAATGAGAACATTGTGTTAATTGTGCTGCGTGAGATGCATATATACTTGTATTTTAAGCACATAGATATTCTACATAAATTGGAACTTTGTAACGTAATCACGTGATTACAATTACTCTTTAATGCTTTGTTTTGCTTTTGATTGCAATACGTGTTTACGTCTTTCTTCCTGTGGGGATGATGTACGGATGCCAAAATTGTACACAGTATGAATGGTGCCTTTCACTATATTTGTTAGATGCGTTATTATAAACAGCGATAACTGCATAGACACATGGTTGACATATTATTATTATGTACATGGATGATACCAACGGTACAAACCCAGATTTTCACCTCCCAAACACCGTGTAACCGCCAGTAATCTTGCTGTAGAGTATGACAGTGTCAAAACATCGTTTTCTATGTAAAAGTTGAGGGAAAAAATTAGCTAAGTCTATGTCTATATTTTCATGCCTACATCTCAGAGATGACCTAGCATCCTAATAAGGAAAACTTTGCTTCCGACTCCTGTCTGTGACAAAGCTGAAGACGTATGAAATGCTCTGTTGATGCTACCAGTGTTGCCTCTCTCCCTCCCGGTTCCTGGTTTGTATATTACTGATTTTCTTCACAATAAACCATGTGTCATGAGGGAAAACACAAAAAAAAACAAACAAACAAACAAAAAACAAACAAACAAAAACAAACAAACAAACAAAAACGACAGAAGAGGAAAAATAAAGGTAATTTTATCCCATACTAACACCTCCGATTCTTGATCGAAAACGAAACAAAACAAAACAGGACAAACAACAGACAAAAAGCCCAAGACGAAGTGGTCTGAAACAAAACAAATAAAGTCTAAAACTAAACAAATAAAAAACTAAAACAAAACAAATATAGTCTTAAACAAAAACAAAAAGAACACAAGTACAGAGAGAAGTATCCAGATAAATGATTACGTCCCTTGCCGTGCCCCAGCAAGCGGTTCGCATGAAAGTGACCTTGAAAATTGCCTACCTAATCCGTGCATGTCATTATTTAAAACATCAAGCAGATTCTTCGCACGTCGAGAAAATCGGCTTAAGTCAGACAGGCTTTTCAATTTCTTTTCTGGTTTGCTGTCATCCACCCTTCTCCGTCCTCTCCCATCTCTTTTTCTAAAGAGCATGATCCTTATTTTGGCAAGAATTATTTTTATGCAGGAACAAACTGTACAGACAATGATTGCATACTTAGTGTGGGAAGCAAATTTACATATGAACGTACGAATACATTGCTTCATGTTGAATGCATATTTGTGTATTTATTAATTATCGGTACAACTAACACATGTGATTGTGTGTTTTTGTCAGCCAGAACATAACTAATCTAAAAAAGATTGAAATAAAAAACCAAGTAACACAAACTGTATTTTTAAAACTGTCCGTCGGCAAATTAATGGCAGATCCATTTAAATTTATGTATTGATGGCTTGCTATTAGACCGTGGCTTTGGTCCACACTGTGTAAGAGTTGAAACTTTTCCAGTTTACATTTGCACACAGACGCCAGACACAGACACACACAGACACAGATACACACAGACACAGACACACACAGACACAGATACACACAGACACAGACACACACAGACACAGATACACACAGACACAGACACACACACACTTATATACACACACGCGCGCGCGCCCATACGCACGCACACACATACACACATACACATCAGTTCCATTCACTGCATAATTCAATGTTTAATGGATCCTTTAACCCCAGTTGGAGCATGGAGGACAACAGCAATCAAATGAAAATCCAGTGGGATTAACATATAACATGGACCAGAAATCATTAATAACACTGCAGCTAAAAACAACAACAACAACAACAACAACAACAACAACAACAACAACAACAACAACAACAACAACAACAACAACAACAACAACAACAACATATGCTGGAAATTGTTTTACGATAAGATACTCAAATCTTCAGTAGATAACTACACCATTTTACAAACTTTGATAGCTTTGCTAATTTCAAATGATTATTTTCTTCGAGAAGTGAAGTAACAGACTGAGAAGACTTACATAAATAACAGATATTTTTGTGGAATTAACTTCGAACAGTCACCGTGGAATTTAGAACATTCGAAATCAAAAGTAGAACTCATCGCACAAGGCACTGCCATCACTAAACTTACATATTTTGCTGTGTCTGCTACTCCTTTGCATCTACATAACTCAGTCTCCAGCTAGTGACAGTTGCATTGAAGTTTAATTAGAGAAAAAATATGAATATCTAGTACTCGTGCAATATGTTTCTCTATCCTTCATTGTTTTTGAAATTTCGATATCATATGCATATACAACTAATTTCCGAAGCCCTCTTCCAGACTTGCTGGTAATTAGCCTGGAGTGAGTAAATAACATTTTTACAAAATGTGTTTTTGTTTCCAAAACTTTCAATTTTTTCCAGCAAAATCAAAATCCTTGTCAATCAACATTTTCTGAGTATGAGATAATCAGCCTGAAGAACATGTTTTTTAACATAGAAACCATGGGAAAATGTGTATAATTTAACCCTAGTTCATCATACACCATTTCAATCACAGCGCTTTTTGGTAATTTAAACAAACGCTTCAAATATTTCAGCTGCAATTCCGCAAGTAAGTTCAAGTTCTCATACCCCCATAATTCACAGCCACACGGTAAGACAGGTACAATCATCATCATCAGGTGCCCTGCCGCATGGCGTTGGCGATCATGGACTTTCATCTGTCTCTGTCTCTTGTTGCCCCAAGCATCCCAACAGGTACAATACATGTAGTAGAACAACACTGACTGGCAAATCCTGAGTTTCGGCTGTCTGTAATAAAGAAAACAGCTTTCAGTTCTCTCTCTCTCTCATTCACTCGCTCACTCTTTCTCTCAAACACACACACACACACACGCACACACACACACCACGCACGCACGCACGCACGCACGCACCACACACACACACACACACACGCACGGACACGTACACACTGGCTCCCGCGAATTAATATGAAACCTTTTTTTCTTTTTCACAGAAATTTTATTAAAATGTTTGGTGCTTACGTTTTATTCATTTAACATAAGTGCAGTTTTGTGCCTCCTGGTCAAAGTGCTATTGCATTTTCTCAGTTATTTGGTCAAATGAAAATATATGAGAAAACTTGAATATACTGTGCTAGTTTCTGAGAAATGAAGCGATTAGAATGTTGCATTATGCCATGTATGTGCAAAGTATTTGACAAATAAAAACGTCAAAGTGATTTATTTTCGAGTGAAATACAAGAGTGTGTGTGCAATTTATTTTCACGCAAAACGAACAGCACATCAATACCACTAATGTGCTGTTCACTTTTGGCCGAACAAAAACTACAAGAATATATTACGCTACTCATTATCAGCCACATAAACATGTTACATCATATATTATCAATAAAACAACATTATGTGGTTTCAGATAACCAGCAGATACATGAACAGGTTGCAGACATACGTACATTACGGTGTTTGTGTATGGGTGAACAAGGACATACAGTGAGCATTTGATTGATAATAATAACGGTTCATTTTTTGTAGTGCTTTTCTCCAAACTCGTTTCGACATATTGTGCTATACACATTTTTTAAGACATGGAGTGTAATGCATATACTAGTGCTGATATCACACACACAAACGCACGCGCGCGCGCGCACACACACACACACATGTACACACACACAGACACACAGACACACACACACACACACACACACACACACTCACACACACACACACACATTCACAGACCTACATGTACAGAAATGAGTGCACACTATGTCCACACTATATATACATACATGTATATGTATGTACATATATATATATATATATATATGCATACATAGATATGTATGTATCTGTTTTATATATATATATGCATATGTACATGTATATATATATATTTATGTATATATATATATATATATATATATATATATATATATATATATACCTATGCATCATAAACATTATCATGATGATGATGATGATCATCATCATCATCGTCATCAACATCAACATCATCATTGTTATCATTATTGTTATCGCTATTATTATTTTTGTTATTGTTATTATTATTATTATCATTATTATTATTATTATTATTAGTAGTAGTAGTAGTAGCAGCAGCAGCAGCAGCAGAAGTGGTAGTAGCATCATCATTATCATTATTGTTATATATTAATCAATTCGTTTTGGACTTCCTATTGTCACTCAGAAGAAAAGGAATATGTCTAGACATTTACCTTTACCTGTCCCATGATTGATATGATGGGGGTGGAGAGAGAATTTGACAACGAGCTGTCTCCATTGTTGTCAGGCGCTGTGCAGTGTGTTTTGTCTTTGGTACAAGTCCAGCCTCAGGTTCTTCATGTTGCATGTCGATTCACTCTTGTTCTTCTCATGTAGTTTTCTCTTTTTTGTTCTTGTGTCCCTTGTCTTGCAAGGAACATTACAGGGGGGGAGACGAAGAGGCAGACAGAGAAAAAGACGGGAAGACAATATCAGAGAGTGGACTGGCCTTGAATGGAACATCATTCTGCGGAAAGCTGAGGACCGTGAGGAGTGGAGGAAGTTGGTTGCAAAATTTTCAGTGGTGCCCAACGGTCAACCAGACTACGGGACTGATGATGATGATGATGATGATGATGATTGTGCTAAAATTCATGAATCTGTTTATTCATTCTTCATTTAGACGTTTCTTTCATTCATTTGTATTAAGAAATCTAAAAACAAAGTGTCATTACGATTTTGGTCCCTTTCAGCACAAGCAAATAAGATTAGTCATATTCAGTGACCCAAGCAAACAAGCAAGCAAGCAAGCAAGCAAGCAAGCAAGCAAGCAAGCAAGTAGGCAAGCAAGCAGGCAAGCAAGCAAACAAGCAGGCAAGCAAGCAGGCAAGAAAGCAAGCAAGCAACTAACCAACCAACTAATCAACCAACAACCAAACACATACAAAAGCAACTAAGATTACCCACATTCAGTAAGGAAAGAAAGAATGAATGAAAGAAAGAAAAAATAAGAAAGAAAGAAAGAAAGAAAGAGAAAAAGAAAGAGAGTAAGTAAGACAGAAAGAAAGAAAGAAAGAAAGACAGACAGAAAGAAAGAAAGAAAGAAAGAAATGAAACAAGAGTTCATTGACACACCAAACGTTATTTTCCTTTTGAGTTTCCAAACCAAACAGGTTATCTCAGACCCAGATGACTCTTCATAATCAACTAAAATTAGTGAATATCTTTTCACAAACAGATTGATGACTAGCAATTGTTTGGTATAATAAATATGACACAAATACTGTTTATTATGACGTGGTGATCTTGTAACATAGTCCATGCTATTTCACTTTATTAATTAACAACATTAATTAACAACATAGAAACATATCCACATCTTAACTGTAAATCATAGTGTTTTGCCAGTACCTTACAACATTTTTCTAAGTAATTAATTTGACGAATCATAAATAATAAAAAAAAAACAACAAAAAAAAAAGCGTAGTCCCGTGAGACATTTTCAGTTAGCATCCGGAACCAACAAATGCTTGCTACATAAACCGTCTGACAATAAAAAAGTCAAATCACCTATGATATTACGCACCACAGAACACAACTGGATGATTAAAACTCATTACCTCGTACATTATTTCCAAGTTTCCACAGCTTTGGAAAGACAGGTAATGGGATTAGGGGAATGGATTTGGAGAATGTTTGAGAGGGGGAGGGGGGTCTTGTCAACTTTTGACCCAATCCCACTTTAAATGAAAACATCTAAATCATTCATGCACGCAGCTTTTCTTGCATCAGAATGCGTGCGCAGTATGTGGGCGGAGTCAGTGATTTGCATAAGCCTTGGGACGACACGCCTCGTCACCTCCTGTCACTGCCTCTGTTTATTGTGCACTCCATATGAATCACCACAACACATTCCTCCATGGTGCTGTAAAACACAACACAGCACAACACAGCACAGCACAGCACAGCACAATAATTACAATATTACAATATTTATATAGCGCAAAATCTTGATAAAATCAAATCTAAGCGCTGAAACACACACACGCACGCACGCACACACACGCACGCACGCACGGACACACACGCACCCACGCGCACACACACACACACACACACACACACACACATGGCTATAAATGGGGAGAAAGAATAAAAACAATGGAAAATTATAGAGAGCATATTATATACAATTATATATTGCAATGTGATTCCCCTCCGAGTGGAGACAGGCTGCAGAGGGGATTGAGTGAGGTCAGGATTTTATGCAGAGGAGAAAAGGTGAGTTTTGAGAGCGGACTTGAAGGAGACAAAAGTAGGTTGCTGAGGGACTGAGAGAGGAAGTTTGTTCCAGGAGAGCGGACCAGAAACAGAGAAGGCTCGTGGACCATAAGTATTGAGCTTAGTGCGTCGGAAAGCGAAAAATCAGAGGATCGGAGGCAGAGCGGAGGGTACGTGAGGGAACATAGATCTCAAGTAGGCTTGACAGGTAATCGGGGCTGCGTTATTGAGGCTTTTGTAGCACATGGTGTCTAGTTTGTACACAACACAACACACACAACAACACACACAACACAACACAACACACACAACACAACACAACACAACACAACACAAACAAAACAAAACAAAACAAAAAAAATACAACAAAACAAAAACACAACACAACACAACAAAAAACAAAACACAGCAAAACAAAACAAAACGAAACAAAACAAAACAAAACAAAACAAAACAAAACAAAACAAAACAAAACAAACAAACAAACAAACAAACAAAACCCACCGAGTTTTAGGCTTCAATCTTTTACCACAATCACTTAATTGATAACAAAAAGAATTGTTACTGCCACCTTTGTCTTCTTGTTTGGAAAACATGGATACATTTGACAAAATAGTTGATTACACTTAAAACAAGGTTTATAGCAATGTCTGACGCAACTGATTCACTCATTATGTCTAGACTGTTCAGATATTCATCATATGAAATCACCCAGTGAAAATACTCACAAACTGTAAATGCAGACTACATGAAATCTATGGTAGGCGCTTTATATTAACTCTTTGACTCCCGCATCATACCCATCGACTGCAAACACATAACCCTTTGACTCCCTCACCCTATCCACCAGCTTCCTGCAGGAAGGGAGTCAAAGGGTTAAGTTTTTGCTTTTGATAGTTTGGTTGACAATGCAGGATATTGGTAGACGGGGTGCGGGAGTCAAAGGGTTAAGAATAATGTACAAGTTAAAAAACGAGGTTTTCAAAATCAGCTCCGTAGTAAACAAGCAGCTACAACAAGCAGCTACTCTCAGATACACCATTAGGCTACTCTCAGACACAATGATATATCAGGCTAATTGTTTCTCTACTCAAAAGAGTTCACATGTAACTATCTATGACACACACGCGTACACAACACATTAATATCTATCATTAACTGATTATGACCTTTCTCTCAAAATTTATGTTTGGTGTTTTCAGGAAACAAACAAAAAACAGACCTTTGAAAGAATGTGTTGTGAGATACAACATTTGTGTGTGGGCTTTGTGGTTTCAGCGTCTTCTTACTGTTTTTCTTCAACTGCTCTTCGTGGCACTAACTAAATGAATAAACCTACAATCAACCACTCAAACTGATCTTAATCATTTCTTTACAACTTTCATGATATACTGAGGCATTGTTTTTGGCATTCAGTATTTTAACAGCTGTCGTCAAACTGTTTGTTATGGATTATGGTTGTTCAAAAATTCTTTATAACGATTATTATTCAATTGCCCATAGAGTTCTGTAAGACTGTATTTTGAAGTAAAAAAAAATCAACACCAGAAGAAAGTGTTTCCTGTGGATCGTGATCTTTATCACGATTACATTCAACTGACCACAGAGTTCTGGAATACTGTAATTCGACAATTTGTTTAGCACTAGATGAAAGTGCTTCCTGTAGGTTCGTGACCAAAACCAGTGGAACATATGAAGAGTTACATGTCACATTTCGCTAACACCTGCATGCTACAGACATAATGGCATTTAGAAGACTCAAAAGACACATATATTGTGCAACTGGATAATTAAGCTGGAACTTTTAAAGAGAGATTCGTCACGTTTCGATGGTCCATGAGTGCTCCATCAAAATTGGTCAGCCATAATTTGGCGGACACCTTAGGCCTGCACAAAACCTCACTTGACGATGATGTCTTGAATCAAGAGGAAAGAATGAATAGCAACTAAGAAACACTAAGCTGACCTGATGACTGGCCGTGTGCCTGGCATAATACTGTATTTACTATTACATCTACTACTACTACTATTACGAGCAATACTACTACTTCTACTATATCAATACTACTTCTACTACTACTACTAAATCATTCATGTATAGCGCTATTCTCCAAACTTATTTGGACTTAGTATGCATTATGTATTTAACAAGACACCGAATGCAATACAGCACAATAACAACGATAACAATAATAATGATGATGATGATGATGATAATGATAATAATAATAATAATGATGATAATAATAATATGATAATAACAACAACAATAACAATCATAAAGCGCAATATGTTTATGTATAGATCAAATCAAAGAGCAAATTCATATTTTACCCAACCAGTACTCAGAATGACAAAACTAAGGGAGACAAACGAATGATGGGCGTCATGAATGGAAAAAGCTCAGGATCTAGGAAATGTTTGTAAGAAGAGAGAGAGCAGATATAGGGTCGACTTCAAAAGATCTGTACGTCTTTTTTTTCAGAATTCTGGCAATCAGTTTCAGGAACAGGTTGAATTTCAGTAAGTGGAGAGGATCAGGAAAGGACAGACCAGAAAAGGTTTTGTCAAACTTGGCTTGAAAATCGTTCATTTTGGAAAAAAAAAAGCTGAAAAGCTTTTGGGAGTTCAGAAGGACTGATGTTGGAAGAAAATGATCATGACTCGGTAATACCCAAAAGCACAAACGTTTTGCAAATGTAGATTCAATGACCTGGGTTGAAAAATAGTTTTGGCTTTTAGGATCATTTTTGTAACTATTTTCTGGATGAGTCTGAGAATAAACTACAAGTTTACAGGACTGTCACTCTACGAATTTGTTTGGCTTCCCTGATTTCATTTGTGTTTGAGCAAGTTTTAAATGAACAGAACAAATACTCAGACCCATGAGACATTTACAATTTTCACATAGAACCAACAAACCATTACATATATAAATAACTTGACCGAAAATGTCGAATCACATACGATGTTATGAGCCCACACTACAAGATACAGATTAATTAAACTCATTTAGAATTTTTGCACAGCTTTCAGAGGAGGGTTAAGGAGATTGGGAGAGGGGACGAGGGAAAAGGTTCGGAAGAGGTTTTGTCAACTTTTGACCCATTCCAATTTGAATGGCAACATTTTAAATCATTCATGCATGCAGCTTTTCTTGCATCAGAATTCTTGCGCAGTTTGTGGGCGGAGTCAGGTGATTTGCATAAGCCCTGGGGCGATACGCCTCGTCACCTCCCATCTCCACCTCCATTCAATGAATGTCTTTCACTAAGTGCTCTATTGAAATCACCGAAACACGTTCTTCTATGTCACTGTAAAAAACATTGAATTTTGGACTCCTGCCAAGAAAGCTAAATTATGACAACCATCTAACACGAGCAATAAATTGACAACAAGAAAGGTATGTCGCTGCTAGCCTGGCTGTCTTGCTTCTCAAGACATGGAAACACTTGACAAAATATTTTACACTTGAAATGGGGTCTTCATAGCAATGCTTAACTTTATCCATTCGCCCACAAAGTTTAAGGCAGCTCAGATATTTATCATGTGAAATGACACACTAAATCTATCCACTCATTGCAAACGCCAGTGATATGAACATGTGTTGAAAAAACATGAGCAAGAATCATTTGCAATAAAAGTAAGCTATACCTTTTATATTGCAACAAACTGCAGATCTCAAACACATTAGTAACAGATTAGGCTGATTGTCTTTCCATTAAAATCAGATTTCATATTGTCCAGCTATTTACAACATCTTGACACAATCAATTGTTATTACACGATTGTGCTCTTTTTCTTCCATATATCTGTTTGGTTTTCTTAAGGAAACAAAGCTAAGTATGCTGTGTGATGAATCTGTTCGGAACAGGACTGCAAAAGAATGTGTGGTAGGGTTATATTATTCTTGTCAGAACAAGATTGAGGCAGTTGAAATGTGGTTTCTAAGAAGAATGTTAAGAATTCCATGGACAGCAAAGAAAACAAACGAGACAGTCTTGAAGGAGGCAGACACAAAAAGAACATTAATGAAGAAAATTAGGAAAATGCAAGCAACATCACAGGACATTTTATGAGGCAAGAGAAATTAGATCACCTGGTCACAACAGGAAAACTGGAGGGGAAAAAGCATATAATATATATAATATATATATATATATATATATATATATATATATATATATAGTATATATATATATATATGTATATACATATATACATATACACACATACATACATATATATATAATGTGTGTGTGTGTGTGTGTGTGTGTGTGTGTGTGTGTGTATTTGTATATTTATGTAATCATATACAAATGTAATGTATGTTTTATGTAAATGAATTGTATTTTTTTGCTTTGGAGTGATTGATTTCGGTGTTGCTGTTTTGTTTGCATTTGTCTGCATTACATGCATAAATGAATGAAAAAAAAAAGAAAAAAAAAAAAGAAAAACGTTGAAATGGTAAGACATGGCAAAACTACTGCAGCGTTACGGGATATATTAAACGAGATGGGGTTTAAGTTTGCATTTTTACCCAAGAAATCTATAATTCAAAGGAGCTGAACAAATAACCATCGATCTGCTTTATCATTCATCTTATGGCTTCTTGATCTTCGTTTTTTCTGACTGGTCTCTTTGTTGCAATTGTGTCATTCCCGTGTCACTGACAGATTATTTGCATCAAGTAATAACCAGAGAGTGTTGCCAAACGGTTAGTTTGTCATGGCAATAACTTTTATTTTATTTTATCCACAAAGGGAAAACCACAAACACTTACTTACTTACTTAGGCTCTTCACCCTTCTTGGGGTTTAGGCCATCAACAAGAGACCTCCACAGTCCTCTCTCCTGTATTTCGCCTCTAGCTGTATCCGAATAAGACCCATCCTCTTAATCTCTGCTTGGACGCTTCTTCGCCAGGTGTAAACCCCCGAAAAGATGAAGGTTCTATCTTTTCCAGGATAGAAGTTTCTATATTTTCTCTTGTTAACGGTTTTTGTAGCGAGTGATTTTTTTTATGAGACAAGGCTGCTAACCCTATGCCCAATCCAAGTCGGAGGACCAGAGACCGTTTTTTGTTGGCCTCTACACTTTGTTCTGTCCAACATGGGGTGGCCCTGCCTGGTATAGCTGTAGGGATCACCGAGATGCATATATTCCCTGACCACGACAAGGTGACAACCAACAGGAAGACTATGGCCCCTGATATCAGGAACACAGATGAAACTATATTGAGAACACGTGAAGAGAAAGGTCATCCTATACTAAAAAACGTTTTATAGAACAAAGTGATCTGTAGAACCTTGAAGAAAAAACAAAATTCATTGTTGATCTGAACAAAAAAATTGACACAAACTGGCCTTGATGATAATGAAAGTGAAAGGCATGGAACACTCACGCAATGCGAGAAAGACACAACCCCTGGTCTGGACAATGTTTGATATTTACACATGAAAACGCTGTCTGAAAATGACAAGACTCAGCTGTACACTCTCTATCAAGACTGCTTTGAGAAACGTGATGTTCTTGTAGATGAGATTCAAGTACCCAAGTTGGGAAAGTGTCATTGCAGAACAAATTGATACCACGTCATCATATGCAAAATGTTTTTGGAAAATGTGTGGAAACCATAATAGTAAAGAAACTACAGAGACACGTAGAAGAACACTACCACAGAATCATGGTGCATTTAGGCCATGGAAAAGTATATGGTAAAATGCAGCTACCTTTGTTCACAGTCCGTTCTAATGTGACAATTATGACATGATGTCAAATTAAGGTCTGATATCTTCCAGTCCTACCCTCTAATTTTAAGACCTAGCCAGCGCCTAGGGCTTTGCGTAGGCTTATGGTGGCTGTCAGATAAATGTTGATAAATTCGCTCGGAGCACATATGGAATCATTCGAATACAATATGACCTTCAACAAATTCCAATTCTCCTCTTGGCCCATCTGCTCACGTGATTGCTGAATGAAATGTTTGATCAATTGAATTTAAAAGAAACTAATAGAAACTGAAGACATTATCTCCTGAAACGTTTTGTCCATTGTAATAATTCGTCGGTTCGTGCACTTTCGTTTAATGGATTAATAAATGGGGGTCATCGTTTTTGGTTGTGGCCATTTTATGACATGAACGA
Source organism: Monoplex corrugatus (assembly GCA_030674185.1). Taxonomy (NCBI): domain Eukaryota; kingdom Metazoa; phylum Mollusca; class Gastropoda; order Littorinimorpha; family Ranellidae; genus Monoplex; species Monoplex corrugatus. The sequence continues at coordinate 99,350,905 of CM060306.1, read as the reverse complement.
GCAAGATGAGGGAAGGATGTGTCACAACATAACTAAATTGTAGCAGCTGCTGGCCCACAGACAGGAGAAAGGGTCAGTTTGGTTAGAATCGTTAGGACAGCTGGTGTCTAAGTGGTTCAGACCATGAAAGGAGTTTGTTTGAAGTCTGTTCAAGAGAATTTCATTGGACTCAGATAAATCTATCTATCTATATATCTGTCTATCTATCTATCTATCTATCTATCACTATCTATCTATCTATCTATCTATCTATCTATCTATCTATTTATCTATCTATTTATCTATCTCTCTATCTCTCTATCTCTCTATCTATCTATCTATCTATCTACTCTATCTCTATCTATCTATCTATCTATCTATCTATCTATCTATCTATCTACTATCTATCCCATCTGTCTGTCTATCTCTCTATCTCTCTCTCTCTACTCTCTCTCTCTATCTATCTATCTATCTGTCTGTCTGTCTGTCTGTCTATCTATCTATCTATCTATCTATGCATCTATGTATGTATGTATGTATGTATGTATCTATGTATCTATGTATCTATGTATCTATGTATCTATCTATCTATCTATTTATCTATCTATCTATCTATCTATCTATCTATCTATCTATCTATCTATCTATCTATCTATCTATCTGTCTGTCTATCTATCTCTATTTCTCTCTCTCTCTCTCTCTCTCCTCTATATATATATATAGTTTGTATGTATATATGTGTGTGTGTGTGTGTGTGTGTATGTATATTTTTTAGGATCATTGCACTCGGGGAGGTTACCTTTGTGCTCACCTTTTTTTTTCATCCCATTTTCTATGCCACCTTAACGGCCACAGAAACTGGCACAGTTTTTTTTTACAATGCGATGATGATGATGATGATGATGTCGATGAGGATGATAATCATAATGCTATGAAGTTCCATCTAGGATTGAGACTACGTGACAGGGTTGTACTCTACACTTACTTCATAATATATTCTGACGTCAACCAGGCCCGAGAGATACAGACACCTGCGGTGCTGGTCAGAAGATTTGAGCAACACCCTCAATGACACATCCGTGAAGTGGATGAGACTCGATTGTGTTGGTCCAAGTCTTCCCAATAAGCCAAGAGCACGCCCATCTCTAGGTAGGAGTCGGTTATCGTCGAAAAATCCCACAATGATATATTTTTAAAGGGACTGATGGGAATTCGAACTCACAACCTTCCAGTCGGTAGTCCGTTGTGTTAACCACTACACCACGGCGAATTCTATACACACTCCACCTAGATATGCTGGTGGTGATCTA
>CM060306.1:99339616-99344616 GCA_030674185.1 Monoplex corrugatus | reverse complement strand
AGGCGCTTGGTCAGAGGTTGTTCTTGAACAGGTATGTCGGGGCGGTGATGAAAATGGAGCTGGTGAGCATGGCTTTTGTTTGATTAGTGATTTTGGGTTGAATGTTTCAGGAATGGGGCAAATTGATTACTGACATTACCAAAAGAAATAAAAGGGAAACTTACAGTTTTTGTATTTTGTAGCTGCTTCTATGCTAGCTGAATGGGTAGCGCAAACTATGTTAGATTTGAGAAGTTTCACAACATGGAAGATAATTCCTACGTGACTCTCAAGAGTTATGTCCTTTGGTTGATTACTGACATTGTTTCCTGTTAGGATTCTATTTTCGATCCCTCTGCTGAATCTTATTCTTGTGTTGTCTGTCTGCTTGTGCATCATGGGAGTCAAAGGGGGAAACAGTTGACGGTCAGTAGAAAGCTGAAAGATCTGTAGTGGAAAAACCCGTGTGATGTGAAGATCTCATCTACACCATCGATACAGATATTCTTCCGTTTGCCTATGCCTTGATATCCAGACGTATTTTTGTTACATGCTTGTTACGCTGTCTGGGGGAGGTGTGTGTGTGTGTGTGTGTGTGTGTGTGTGTGTGTGTGTGTGTGTGTGTGTGTGTGTGTGTGTGTGTGTGTGTGTGTGTGTGTGTGTGTGTGTGGTGCATTCTGGTTAAATGATCAAAACTACTTTGTTTTTCTCTGTTGATGACTGTAATGATGGACTGGTGTTATTCCCATCATTTTTCTGATCTTGGTTCCCCACGTGGGGGTACCGGGGGCTCTTCCAGTATGCATGTGCTTCGCCTCAATACCTTTGTTTTGTTACTGCTAGTGAATGTTTAAAGTCAACGAAGAGTGTGTGGGCGCTGATTTCATTTACACATCAAGGTTTAGCATTAGGTAATTCATCATAATGATGCCGATAATAATAATAATAACAATAACAACAACAATAACAATAACAATAACAACATCATCAACAACAACAACAATGATAATATAGTAATAATAATAATAATAATATAACAACAATAATAATGACAACAACAACAACAACAACAACAACAACAACAACAACAACAACAACAACAACAACGATGACGATGACGACGACGATGATGATGATCATGAAGATGATGATGATGATGATGATGACGACGACGACGATGAGATGATAACGATGATGATGATGATGGTGGTGGTATCATAATAATAATGATAAATAATAACAATAAAGATTTTCATGATGCTGAAAACAATAATGATTATTATTACTATACTTGTTGTTGTTGTTGTTTTCATGATTACTTTATTATCGTGCTTGTTATTGTTATTATGATTATTGTTCTAAAGTATTAGAGCCTGACTGAAGACTTCGGGAATATGTATAGGAGTAGGAAGGATTGCAAAGTTAAAAGAGACCAACTCGATGAAAACTTGTAACAGAGACAGTTGACCTTATTTTGTATTCTTTTAGGGACAGGAAGCCAGTGAAGAAAGCGAAAAAGGCTTGACGTTTGACCCTATCATTTCGTGTTTTTCTGAATATGTCGAACAACTGAGTTTCGTGGACGTTGAAGCGGAAAAATCAAGAGAGTAGTATTTTTACAACATCTTCATTTTTATTTGTTTCAAAGCAAACGGTAGAGTTTATTCAGACTGAGGGTTGTCGTTTTTGACGTGGCGTTAGGCCTGATATGGCTCTAGTAGTCGGCTGGGCTATAAGTAATATGAACTTGATTCAAACCGATTTGTAGCACGAGTGTGTGCGTGTGCTGGAGGGGGGGGGGTAATGTATGGTTTGTGTGTGAGTGTTCTAAACAATTATAAAGAACCTATCAGGAAAGAGTTTTTTTTAATTGTACATCAGATTTTGAATACATGGTCCATGTATTGACTAAATCATACCCTTTCTGCTTTTAAATCCAGTATAAAATCCCACTTTTTTTCCTGACAATGAATTTTACAACTACCTCCCCCCATGTAGGTCTTTACTGTATATTGTATGTTGCATGTGTATGTTTGGTGCGTGAGTGCGATTTGATTTGAATTATCAGAGTTTAGCGCTACATAAATAATAAACTCCACATAAATACTGTCATTATTATTACTATCATTATCAAAGAAAGACCACATTGTGGATTATCATTTAGTCTGTAATGACTGGAAAATAAACAATAAAGATTTTCAGCTGTTTATGGTTAAATCTTTAGTAGGACAATGATTTGCGGCTGCTTGACCAAGACCGGTCATTTTTCAAGTTTACGATTACTCTCTCGGCATTCAAAGCGGCAGGAAAAAGACAATTATATTTTTGGTTTGTTATTTTTTTTCTATCTGTGACTTTAGGAGAATGTCTGAACTAGGGAATTTTCTGGTCCATCTTTTCGCACTTACAGACAATTTTGTCACGTTGTCTGCTGTCTAGAAACTGTGTTAGGAGTGTGTATGTACGGGCGACGTTTGGATATGTGAGATGCTGCGTTCCTTTCACCTATGTTCAGTATTGCACTAATTGTGGACTGGAATTCTGTGATTCCTCCTGGTAAAAATGAACAGGGGAAAAAGTGGACTGGAACTGTATATGGGTGAAATTCAGATGAATACTATTTCTATTAAACACACTCTATTCACATTTTGATGATGATGGTCATCATCATCATCATCAGGTGCCCTGCCACATGGCGTTGGCGACCATGGACTTCCATCCATCTCTATCTCTCGTTGCCCCTAGCATCTTACTCACCCTCCTCATCCCCAGCCACTCTGCAAGTCCGTCCAGCATTCTCTCCCTGGGTCTACCTGGTGCTCTCTTTCCCTCCAGCTTTCCCGTTGTGACCAGGTGCTCCAAATCCCCCTTCCTCATAAAATGGCCTATAAATGTTGCCTGTCTTTTCCTAATCTTCCTTATGAGTGATCTACTTGTGTCTGCCTCCATCAAGACTGTCTCGTTTGTTTTCTTTGCTGTCCATGGAACTCTCAACATTCTTCTTAGAAACCACATCTATGATGATGGTGGTGATGATAAATCTTGTTTGTACAAGGGGCTACGTCTTTTCTGCACCTTGCAAGTGCTTCATGCATTTTCGTGTTCAGTTATTTGATCGTTTAGTCCAGTTTGTGTCAATTGTTTTTTTAATTTTTTTTATTTAGGTCAGCAAAGAATTTTCTTTTTTCTTCAAGTTTTTCGCCGAGGTTTTCGCCCTGCGCAGTGTCACTCTCTTTCCTTCCCCTCCTTTCCCATCTCTTCCTGTTGCACGAGAGGTGTTAACTGGTTTTGTTCCTGTCTCGTAAATGTGTCTACAAGCTGTTTTTGTATAGTGTCTGTTTTTGTACCTGATTAAAAACCAAAGGTCAAAGCCGGTAAGTATTTCTTCTACGTCTGTGTGAGTGTGCACTCTGATAAGATCCTACGGTGAGTACAGTGGGTGTCTTTTTTATACAAATTGCTCATCTCACCTGTTCTTAATCTCTCTTCATTTTAGAAGAAGGGAAAGTATTTCATATCGAGTTGAGGATGTGTGTGTGTGTGTGTGTGTGTGTGTGTGTGTGTGTGTGTGTGTGTGTGTGTGTGTGTGTGTGTGTGTGTATGTGATAAAAATAATCATGATGATAGTGATAACGATGATGATGATGATGATGACAATAAAAATGATGATAATAATAGTAATAATAATAACAATAATGATAGTATCAGTAGTAATAATAATAGCGCTGATAATTATGATAATAATAATAATAATGATAATGATAACAACAACAACAATGATGATGATAATAATAATAATGATAATGATAATAATAATAATAATAATATAATAATAATAACAACAATAATAATAATGATGATGATGATAATAATAATAATAATAATAATAATAATGATGATGATGATGATGATGACGACGACGACGACGACGACGCGACGACGACGACGACGACGATGATGATGGTGATGATATGTATAAGGTGCTAAATCTTGAGTATACAAATCAAATCTAAGCGTACGCTTTCATCCTTCACTGAAACATTCACTGACAATGACACAAACAAGAGTACAAGGCATACGCTTACCGGGAGGGGGAGGACAGGGGAAGACTGTGAGGAAGGGGGTGGTGGTGAAGGGACAAATCGTTGCTGGACAAAAAGGTGTGTCTTCAAGCTGGACTCAGAGCAGAAAAAGTTCATATGTTAACCCTTTGACTCCCGCAACTTGTCCACCCCAACCTGCATTGTCAACCATGCTACGAAAGCAAAAACTTAACCTTTTGACTTTCTTACCATATACACCAGCTTCCTGCAGGAAGGAGTCAAAGGGTTCATTTTTTTGCAGTTGGTGGATAGGGTGCGGGAGTAAACAGGTTAGCTTTTTTCAGTTGATGCCGGAATCAAAGGGTTAAGTTTTTGCTGTTGGTGGATAGGGTGCAGGAGTAAAAGGGTTAAATTTTTAAAGTTGGTGGCTAGGATGCGGGAGTCAAGGGGTTAAACAACCAGGGGAAGCGCATTCCAGTTATATGGACCAGATACAAGCAAATGATCGGTGACCGACTGTGAAAACCCTTTATGGAGGAACTTGTAAACAAATACGAGGAACTTGTAAACAAATACGAGGAACTTGTAAACAAATAAATCAAAAGCAGAACGGAAGAGGTCTTGCGAGGGTGAACATAGGAGGTGGTCGTAGAGAAAAATAGATGCAAAATCGTTGATACATATGCAGCAGAACGTTTTGATTTTGAATGAAATTCTTTGTTTGACAGGTAACCAGTGGAGGGACTGAAGTAAAGGAGTGAAATGATCGTGCTTCTTTTACTGAAGGACTAAACGGGTCGCAGAAATCTTGATAAGCTGGAGGCAAGTGACAGAAGAAGCAGGCAATCCACAGAAGAGACAGTTTCACTAATTGATACGAGACAAGAGAATAGAAGTCACAAGTTTAGATGGTATTCCACTAGAAAAGATACCGGCAAATAGAACTGAATCCCCGCAGATGACAGTAACAAGACTGTC
>CM060306.1:99327116-99334616 GCA_030674185.1 Monoplex corrugatus | reverse complement strand
TAAGGTAAGACACACACATACACATGTCATTTACATGTAACCAAGATTATTCCACTGGTAGTCTGATAAAATACCAGTATAACATTATAGACCAGGTAAAACATAGTCTAGGTAGGGCCTCAGGACCTGGCCAGCTCATGGGTTTATGTGCAGGCTTAAGGCTTGTGCCATGATCACCATAGACATGTCACCAGTGACGTTAGTGCATATGGAATTCGTTCTGAGCGCGGAGACGTCATCGTGGGAAACTGAAACAGATGTTTAGCGGAGCATGGAATACTCAAGCTGTTGGGCGAACTGACCACGCTCCGTTATGTTGTTACGCAGATGACACCGTGCTAATTGCAGAAAACCTTGTGAATACAATAGAAATAGAAAGCAAAAATAAAGGGTTGGAGCTAAATAGCAAGAAGACTGAAGTCATGGTAATCAGTAAAAAAAAAAAAACAAAAAAAAAAAAAAAAAAAACACCACCATGACAGCCCCTCAGGCAACATAACAGCAAATGGCACAACTTTCAGACAGGTTGATAAGTTTAAATATCTGGGAATGGTCATCGCACCAGACGGCAGATGCACATCAGAAATAGCCATCAGTATCGGCCAAGCCGAAACAGCATTCAAGAAGATGAAAAGCATTCTTACCAACAAATGCCTATCAGTTAACATCAGGAAGAGAGTTCTTGAATGTTATATAGAACCCATAATGTTAACAATTGTAAAGTAAACCACTGATATCAACACAGTCAACAGATGAGAAAGTATAACAATTCCCCTAAAAAGAAATAAGGTGCGCAGTCAACACAAAGTCAGAAAAAAGTGAGGCAGCCGAGATGTGGTTTCTAAGAAGAATGATAGAGAGTTCCATGGTCAGCAAAGAAACACACGAGCAGTCTGATGGAGCAGACTCAGAGTTATTGTAAGGAAGAGGGAAAAGACAAGCAAACAGTTTGGAATTTATGGGAAGGGGAACTAAGAACTGTCACAACAGAAAGCTGGAGGAAGAGAAAGCCAGATAGACAGGAAGAAATTGTACAGACTGACTGGCTGAGGACAGAGAGGGTGGAAGATGTGCTTTACGGCGACAAGGGATAGATACATATGGAGGGCCATGATCGCCAACGCCATGTGGCAGGGCATTTGATGATGATGATGATTGTCTGCATCGTCGTGGGTGTATGTGCTGGACGTTTTCATGTTTCCCTGAGCCACGGGACACTCACATGATTTACAGAATCTTTAGCGTGTGTATTGAATGCTCTGCATGCGTACATAACCCGAAAGGGGTTTAGGCACTGGCAGGTCTGCACACATGTTGACCTAGGAGCAAAAAATCTCCACCCTCTTTTATTATTGTTATTATTGTTTAAAGCCCAGCTGACTACGTGGAGCCATATCAGGGCTATAAACAGTTCAAAACATACAAAACATCAATAGGGGAAAAACAAGAAAAGAAATTAAGAAATTAAGTACACATATCAATGTATTCGCGCACATAATCTTAGACATGCCCCTGGCGTTGACCACTCCGTCCGATGTATCGAATAGTGGATTTAAAAAACACATGAATACAAATCTAAGAATACATAAGGACACCCAAACATATAAAAACGGGTCCAAATGACCTAAAATTGCTTCCGCATATTTCATATTCCTAGAGCCAAAAATGCGCTTAATACATGTACCCAATTATCAATCCTAAGAAAAAGTACGTAAGACTTTATCGAACACATGCATGGACCAGCAAGGAAGAAAATGATAGGAAAAAATGACAAAAAGCAAAAGAACAAGGCAGAAACAAAGAGAGTAACAGAAAAGAGGCAATTTGTAGCACAGAATTTCCAGAAGATGGGTACACTATTTATACTGAAAGATCCCCCGGCATCCCCACGGGGTAAAGCGTGTATGTTTAATGTTCTACATGCGTATATAACCCGAAAGGGGTTTAGGCATTGGCAGGTCTGCACACATGTGGATCTGGGAGATCAAAGAAATCTCCATCCTTTACCCATCAGACAGAAGTATGTAGGCGAATCGAACCCATGATTCTCCGATTGGAAGCCCAACGTTTTTAAGATGTTCTTTTCTTTTTTGTGCATAGCACGCAAAATACATACAGAATTCTCATACAATATCAAATCGAAGGTGTTCAGTATATATATACAAAGCAGGACGTATACATATAAAAGAGCAGGAGCGTAATATCAATATAAAAGAGCAGGAGCATGATATCATTATAAAAAAGCAGGAGCGTAATATCATTATAAAAGAGCAGGAGCGTAATATCATTATAAAAGAGCAGGAGCGTAATATCATTATAAAAGAGCAGGAGCGTAATATCATTTTTAAAAGAGCAGGAGCGTAATATCATTTTTAAAAAGCAGAGCGTAATTCATATAAGAGCAGAGCGTAATATCATTATAAAAGAGCAGGAGCGTAATATCATTTAAAAGAGCAGGAGCGTAATATCATTATAAAAGAGCAGGAGCGTAATATCATTATAAAAGAGCAGGAGCGTAATATTTAAAGAGAGGCGTATATTTTAAAAGAGCAGGAGCGTAATATTTTAAAGAGCAGGAGCGTATATTTTAAGAGCAGGAGCGTAATATTTTAAAAGAGCAGGAGCATGATATCATTATAAAAGAGCAGGAGCGTAATATCATTATAAAAGAGCAGGAGCGTAATATCATTATAAAAGAGCAGGAGCGTAATATCATTATAAAAAAGCAGGAGCGTAATATCATTATAAAAGAGCAGGAGCGTAATATCATTATAAAAAAGCAGGAGCGTAATATCATTATAAAAGAGAAGGAGCATGATATCATAAAAAAGCAGGAGCGTCGTCGTCGGCCTCTTTACATCTCAGGAGATGATAGTCTGCACCAGGAGGCGTTGTGGTCATGACGTGCACTTTCTGCTGTGGCTGTACAGGCCGATTCTTGAGTGGCAATCTCTGTCACATCTGCCATATACAAAGTGAGTCGCTGTTGTCTGGTTTCTGGAAATTTGTTTGCGAAGAGCCCTTTTCTCATCTGCGCTTTCTGTTCTCCTCCTCTCCGCATTCACAACGCCTTGCTGAACGGCTGTCCGCCACGCTGCCCTGTCTTCCGCCAGAGTCTCCCAAGAGCCTGGGTCAATCCCTGAGCTTCTAAGGTCCCTTTTGCGTGCGTCTACAAAGCGTAGCTGTGGACGTCCTGGATTTCGCTTCCGGTTTGCCAGTTCACCGTAGAGAACGTTTTTTGGTATGCGTCCATCCTCCATTCGGCGTACATGGCCAAGCCAGCGTAGTCGGCGTTGGCTCAGAAGGGCAAAGATGGTCTGTAGGCCCGCACGACGGAGGACCTCTGTGTTGGTCACCTTGTCTTGCCATTGGATGCCGAGGATGCGTCGCAAGCAGCGGAGATGGAAAATGTTGAGCCTCTTTTCTTGGCTGGCGTATGTGGTCCAGGCTTCACTTGAGTAGAGAAGTGTGCTCAACACATGCTCTGTACACCTGCATTTTGGTGTTCGCAGTGAGACTGCTGTTGGACCAGACCCGCTTGTTCAGTTTAGCCATAAAAGATGAGGCCTTTGCAATTCTGGCGCTGATTTCAGCGTCCAGACAGAGGTTGTCACTTATGGTGGACCCCAAGTACTGAAATTTGTGGACAGTATTGAGGTCGTAGTCTCCAATGTGTAGAGATGGTGGTTCCTCACAGCCTTGGCCTAAGATCTCAGTTTTCTTCAAGCTGATTGTGAGACCAAACTCTCTGCAAGCGTGGGCGAAGCGATCAACGAGCCTCTGGAGATCTTGTTCACTGTGGGAAGCCAGCGCAGCATCATCTGCAAAGAGAGCTTCTCTGATGGTCTTCTTTTCCACCTTAGTTTTGGAACGAAGCCTGGCAATGTTGAAGAGCTTTCCATCGGTCCTTGTATGAAGATATACCCCTTCTTCAGATCTGCAGAAGGCATAGGTCAGCAACATCGAGAAGAAGATCCCGAACAGAGTTGGGGCCAAAACTCATCCCTGTTTCACTCCGCTGCTGATTCTAAAAGGCTCTGATGTGGCACCATTATAGCACACAGTGCTATGCATATCCTCGTGGCAAGACTCGATGACAACTGATAGTCTTGGGGGGCAGCCGATTTTCTTCAAAAGCTTGAAAAGACCACTCCGACTGACCAGGTCGAACGCTTTCGTGAGATCAATGAAGGCGAGGCAAAGGGGCATGTGCTGCTCGCGGCATTTTTCCTGTAGTTGCCGGACAGAGAAAATCATGTCGATGGTCGATCATCCGGCCCTGAAACCGCACTGGGACTCAGGATAGATGCGAGCTGCCAGCCTCTGAAGACGGGTTAAGACGACTCTGGCGAATGCATTCCCAACAATGCTGAGGAGTGAGATTCCGCGATAATTATTACAGTCACTGCGGTCGCCCTTGTTCTTATATAGAGTCACTATCCTGGCATCTCTCATGTCTCACGGAATGAAGCCTTCCTTCCAGCACATGCACAAAAGTTCATGCAGCTCGTTGAGAAGAGCAGGCTTCCCGCACTTGATGACCTCTGGAGGTATTCCGTCTTCACCAGGGGCTTTTCCCGTCGCCAAACTGTCAATCGCCTTGCTTACTTCTTCAAGGCTTGGCTCAGCATCCAACTCCTCCATGACAGGCAAGTCCTCAATGGCATTCAGGGCAGCATCGGTGACAGAGTTCTGCGTGGAGTACAGCTCCAGGTAGTGCTCTATCCATCTCTCCAACTGCTTTGTTGAGTCTATGATGCTCTCTCCTGCTTTGGACTTAAGAGGAGCTGACTTGGAGGTTGCTGGACCAGTCGCTTGTTTGATGCCAGCGTACATGCTGCCAGTGTTGCCTGAATCTGCTGACTGCTGAATACTTGAGCTTAACTGTAGCCAATAGTCGTTGGCGCATCGCCGAGCAGTTTGTTGGGCCTTGCTGCTGGCAGCTCTGTAAGCGTCACGAGTAGTTTGGATATTGTTGTTTTTATACGCAAGTAAAGCCTTGCGTTTCGCTTCCACCACTGGTTCCATTTCCTGCCAGTTTGCTTCAAACCAGTCGGGATTCTTCCGTTCTTTTTTCCCAAATATACTCAGGGCGGACTGATAAATCGTGTCCTTTACGTGATTCCACTTTTCCTCAGCGTTTTGGATCTCTGAGCCACTCTTGAGCGCTTCATTCAGGGTTTCTACAAACTCCCCGGCCTTGGTCGGATCGGACGTGCGACAGGCATCAATCCTGGGCGATCTTTCTTCTTTGAGTGGTGCAGTCTTCTGGGTAGAAGCTTGATCTTGCTGCGTACCAGGGTGTGGTCTGTGTCGCAATCAGCGCTATGGAAACTCCTCGTGTTGAGGAGTTGTTAAGGTCCGACCTCTTTGTTAAGATGAGGTCGAGCTGATGCCAGTGGTGGGATCTGGAATGGCGCCATGACACCTTGTGCTTCTCCTTATTGTTGAAGAAGGTGTTGGTGATGGCCAGCTTGTGGTAAGAGCAAAGTTCCAGGAGTCTTTGACCGTTCTCATTTTGCTTCCCAACACCATGATGTCCAATGCTGGTTGGCCAGGCCTCAAAATCAGCACCTACGCGTGCGTTCAGGTCTCCCAATATGAAGAGACCTTCCTTGCTGGGAACTCCTCTGACAACAGCATCCAGGGCCTCATAGAACTGGTCCTTGACGTCGGGTGAGGAGCTTAATGTTGGGGCATAGGCACAGATGAAATTGACTGTGCCTGAACTGGTCGTCATTTTTAGAGTGAGCAGTCTCTCTGTACCTCCCGCGGGGGGCTCTACGGTTGCTAGGAGGGATTCTTTACAGCGAAGCCCACACCATGAATACGTGGCTCCTCTGGGTTCTTCCCCTGCCAGTAGAACGTGTAGTTCCTCTCACGCAGTGATCCGTCCCCAGGTAGCCTTGTCTCCTGTAATGCAGCGATGTCGATGTTGAGTTAAAGAGCAGGAGCGGTAAAATCCCTGTCTATCACGGCGTCTCGCGTGTCGGTAAATGTAGGTCGCTGTCAAAACCAGGACACATGTCTTACATCATCTTCCTTACATACGCAGGAGCGTAATATCACAATAAAAGAGCAGGAGCGTAATATCACAATAAAAGAGCAGGAGCATGATATCATTATAAAAGAGCAGGAGCGTAATATCATATAAAAGAGCAGGAGCGTAATATCATTATAAAAGAGCAGGAGCGTAATATCATTATAAAAGAGCAGGAGCGTAATATCATTATAAAAGAGCAGGAGCGTTATATCACAATAAAAGAGCAGAAGCGTAATATCATTATAAAAGAGCAGGAGCGTAATATCATTATAAAAGAGCAGGAGCGTTAATATCATTATAAAAGAGCAGGAGCGTAATATCATTATAAAAGAGCAGGAGCGTATATCACAATAAAAGAGCAGAGCGTAATATCATTATAAAAGAGCAGGAGCGTAATATCATTATAAAAGAGCAGGAGCGTAATATCATATAAAAGAGCAGGAGCGTAATATCATATAAAAGAGCAGGAGCGTAATATCATTATAAAAGAGCAGGAGCGTAATATCATTATAAAAGAGCAGGAGCTATATCATTATAAAGAGCAGGAGCATGATATCATTATAAAAGGCAGGAGCGTATATCATTAAATATATCATTTTCTTTTTCCAACAGCAACATACATTTCTTTCCATGTACGTCCAAGGATAATGCTTTACACCACAGAATCTACCCCTTCAGTCAGATCCAGTAGTGATACAAGTCTACAGTATATCAAAGTGCAGATACATAATCATATCCAAGTGCATTGACAGTGAAAATGCACAAAACCGCGTAAACAAACACGGATCACGTGCAGTCAGTCTTCTAATAGCTTTATACAAATTAACCCACGTTGTTTAAAATCTATGATAGTTCATTTTTAAGTAAAGAAATGTATTTTTCGATTTTATGTTAACGTTTCAGCTCACAAAATGTCTGCATATTTGGCTTTGTTTTGTTCAGTTTACATTTGTGGACAAAAACTTTGGCAATAAGACAAAACAATCAATACACTTTGTCTGTTACTGTCTTTCCGCCAGTTCCAAAACAGGACTAATTCAATATTTAGGCTGAGTGGTTCACATGTTTCCCATTTCTGAGACTGTTTCTGGTTCCTGTAAGTCCGGTATTTAGACACGTGACCACGGTGCCTGTCATTTGGTGGTATGATCAAGAAGATCAGTCAGTGTATTATGTTTCAGTGTGGTATGGTTAAACTGCTTTCACTGGACCGAATCATTGGACCAAATATAACGGAGCAGGAACAAATGGTGAAAGCGAAAGCATCACACACAGAAGAAAATTTTGTAAATTCGAAGTCAACAAAACATTCAAACACAACATTATGAAACCACAACAACTGAACAGACATGATAATACTGAAAAAAACAACAATAACGACAAAAGGAACAAAAAACTTAACAGAAGAAAATGGGAAGAAAAGGAAACAGGAAACTGTAAATCGACAACGATTGAAG
>CM060306.1:99309616-99322116 GCA_030674185.1 Monoplex corrugatus | reverse complement strand
ACTCACCAAAGCTTATCTTTTCTTTTATCTTTCTGTTTGTATCGTCTTGGTTGTCGAGGGGAGAAAGAGCTGCGAGTCAACAGTGAGATGGAAGGCCTTAAGTGGAGCTAATGCCATGTGATATCAAGACCTCTTTCAGGTCATCGATCCAGGTCTTCCTTGGTCTACCTCTCATTTTTCCCCCGTGGGGATGCCGGGGGCTCCTTCAGTATAAATAGTATCCTCACCTGGAAATTCGGGTTTAGAAGTTTCCTCTTTTCTGTCGAATCTCTTTGTTTCTGACTTGTTCCTTTGCTTTCTGTCATTTCTTCCTATCATTTTCTGCATTGCTGGTCCATTTACCTGTATGTGTTCAACAAAGTCTTACGTACTTTTCTCTTAGAATTGATAATTGAGTACATGCATTAAGTGCATTTTTGGCTGTATGGAAGTGAGATATGGGGAAACAATTTTAGGTAATTTAGACCCGTTCTTATATAATTATGTTTTAGTGTCTTTAGTTATGTTTAAATCTGTATTCAAGTGCGTTTTTTAAATTCCCTGTGTGATAAATTGGACTGATTGGTCAACGGCAAGGGCATCTCCTCAGATTATGTGCTCGAATGCATTGTTATGTAAACTTCATTTTCTTTTCCTGTTTTTCTGCTGAAAGTACTATGTGTGCATTGAATTGGTTATAGTCCTGATATGGCTCTACGCAGTCGGCTTGGCTTTAAGCAACAATAAGAATAAGAAGAAGAATGTACCTCTCACTTTAAATCCAGAGATTACGTTTAATGCTTGCTGGGCTGTCATCATCATTAACCATTTATCGTCATATCTATATAAAAGGTGTACTGACATCAAAAATATTTATGATTAGACATGGCAATCATTAAAACAAATATATCATAAATGAAATTCACGAAAGATGTTTGAAATTGTGAAAACGCAATGATCAAATGAGAAATTCCAAAGAAAAAAATTAAAAAGAAATTGTTGTTCTGCTGTCATTACTATTGTTCTGTTTTACTTGAGACAGCTGAAGGGGGCTGCATTCTGATCAGAGGAGTAGATCACGTGAATCTCCGCTGATAAATACGATAGCGAACTGGCGACGCTATTACATGAAAACAAGTGGTGTAGATAACATCGTTTCATTTTTTTTTTACACACACATTTAAAAAGAGTAGGCCGACTTTGTTTACATCATTCTTAGCACTGCATTTTCTGGTCACATGAGTTATTTCGCTGTTTGCACAACTTTGACTTTTCATTGTAACTGCCCGCAGTACAATAATAACCCGATGTCATTGCTTCATTTAGGTTCCATGCTAAAGGCACGGGGGGAAAAAGATAGTCATAAGGCTAGACTAGTTCTCTCTCCCTTATTTTGATATAGTTTTTATTGTTTTTCTTATTTTCCTCCTCTTCTTTTAAAGTCTTCTTTAAAATGGATATCAACAAAGCAAAACAGAGAAAAAAATAACTTTCTCTTTTCCCAGTTAAAACAACCAAACAAATATGCACAAAACAACAACAACAACAACAACAACAACTACATATACAACATCAGCTGACAAAACCGTAGAAAAAAAGATTTTACCGGTAAATTTGCTTTATTTAGGTATATCTATATTTGTTTTCTGGCGTGCTCACCGTCTGCCTCATTATTCATTGAACTACTGTTCGTGTCTCACTTCAAATGGTTATTTAGGAGCACGGTAAGTTGAGGCAAACTTTTATAAAAAAAATACCAAAACAAAAAACAACAAACAAACAAACAAACAAACAAACAAACAACAAACAAACAAACAAACAAACAAACAAACAAGCCAACCAACCAACCAACCGACCAACCAACCAACCAACAACCAACCAACCAACCAACCAACCAACCAACCAACCAACCAACCAACCAACCAACCAACCAACCAACCAACCAACCAACCAAACACTGTGTTATTTTAAAGTACTTGCATTAAAGGGTTACATCTAAAAAAAACCCAGTAATTTAAGATCTATGAAAGCACTTAACAACACGTTACGAGGCTTCATATGAATAATGATCAAAGTCTCATTTTGTCTACGGTTCAGGTAAACTTTTGCCAAAAAAAAGGTGTCAAATTATATTTAACCCTTGATTCCCACACCTTATCCACCTGCTGCAAAAACTTTACCCTCTGACTCCCTCACCCTATCCACCAGCTTCCTGCAGGAAGCTGGTGGATGGGATGAGGTAGTCAAAGGGTGCATACATCCTACACATGATCAGTGAAGTTTAGCGCAATTCAACGTTGCCATTTTCTTCAGCGCTTTATAAAACTAAAACCTTTCACTGTTACCCAAGTGCAATGCGCTTTCCAACAGTGCCATCTTATATAAATATTAAATAATTCTGTCTGAATATAAAATTAAAAAAGACTGAAGACAGGGAGTCAGAGGGTTAAGTTTTTGCTTCGATAGCATGGTTGACAATGCAGGATGCTGGTGGACAGGGTGCGGGAGTCAAAGGGTTAAACGTTCAGCAATGATGGTTTCTGTCATAGTTGGACAACTGAGTGGGTATACTGGCTCTCGTCGCCTGGTGTAGGTCTTCATGTAGGATACAAGACCCATACTGGAGACATATTTTTCTGCATGCACTGCATAGGACGGGGTCCTGCGGCCTTGAATTCTGCTTCTGTCAGTCCTGCTTCTCTTGATTAGCATCTGTTTTGCCCTGGTCAAATGTGATCGTGCCCTGTGTGCACCGTGTGCACTGTGTGTACTGCTGTCACCAGCTTACTCTGTTGCCGGCAATGTCTTTCCATTTAACCCTTTGACTCCCGCATTCTATCCCACCAACATCCTGCAATGTAAACCATGCAAGCAAAGCAAAAAACTCAACCCTTTGACTCTCTGACCCCTTTTCACCAGTTTCCTGCAGGAGGAAGTGGTGGAAAGGGTCAGAGAGTCAAAGGGTTACGTTTTTGCGGTTCGTGGAGAGAGTGCGGGAGTCAAAAGGTTAATGTCTTGATGTCACAGCTGATGAGGTCGGCCTTCACAGTAATCCTTGTATCGCTTTGGTGGCCTTCCCTGTTGCAACGTCCTTGTTTGAACCCCTGTGACTCCCGCATCCTATCCAACAACTGAAAAAAAACCCTTAAACCTTTGACCTTTGACTCTCTCACCCTATCCACCAAGTTCCTGCAAGAAGCTGATGGATAGAGTGAGGTAGTCAAAGCGTTTTTCTTTGTTTTCTTTTCTTTTTTTTTTTTTGCTATCATGAATTCCAGAACAAATGTGACTGCCCGTGTTCAAGCAAACAGGGACCAAAAAAACAAACAAACAAAAAAACCACGAAAAAAGAATAAGAAGGTGTATTTAATACACCAGACCAGACCAGACAAGACAAGACAAGACAAGGCATGGTTTATAATGCAGGATGCTGGTGGACAGGGTGCAGGGGTCAAAGGGTTAAGCTTCCCGTACAGGATCTTTTTGGGGATGTTGTTGTCTTCCACACAGACAACTTGATCTGTCCAACGAAACTGGCCTTGATGAGTAGACTCTCAATGCTCTGGCCAGCTCATGGGTTTATGTGCAGGCTTAAGGCTTGTGCCATGATCACCATACACATGGCACATGGCACAAGTGACGTTAGTGCATATAGAATTCGTTCCGAGCGCGGAGACGTCATCTTGAGAAACGGAAACTGAATCTACGCCCAAAACCCCACGCTTCTTCACAACTTGAAGGATGGACTTTCGATCTTGCCACCTGATGTTGTAGATCTTGTACAGACATCTTTGGTAGAAATGGGTCATTGGTGGCAGTCAAGCTTTTGTTTCAGTTCAGCAGGTCGCTTAGAATTATTGCGTTGTACACAGTAATGTTTGTGGCGAGGCTGATTCCGTGATCTTGCAACAACCCTCTTGCTTTGCTTTCCACAAGCTGAGGTAACCTTAAAGATGGACATCGTCTCTTCAGCATCAAGAAATCCACTCATGGCGAAAAGTCACAGCATATCTGAAGCAGGCTGACCTACAGACAAAGGAAAGGGTGTTGAAGGAATGATAAAAAGACTTCACGTTTTATTGATACTAAAAATATTGATTTCCTTGCTAATTTTTTACATTCATTTTGTCTCAACTAAATCACAAAGCAAGAACAATCAGCACATTCACCAAGAAAATAAAAAAAGAACTCCTAAGCATTGCACGCAACATCAAATGTTGCTTAATGTTGTAAAAGACACACTGATTACAACCGGTCATGCAAGCAGCACTGCTGTATCATGTCCATTTACATCGTTTATTATTGTTTTATAGTCTCCAAATCTGAACGAAAAGTTTTTCCTACACTGCCTTTGTAGTCTGGAATTCTCTGCCTCACGCTATCCAGCACAGTTTTAGTTTTTGTTAAGACAGTGTCTCCGCTGGGAATAAATTCCATAAGCACCATCACAGCACGAGACATATTACGAAAAAAAAATCCCAAATTTTCACAGCACGAGCTATAAGCCTGCGAATAATCCCAAAGCGATGGTAATGTCTTGAGGTTCTACCTAATTTGTGGATTCTGTATCCTTCTGTCCATCTTTGTGTCAATCTGTCGCGGATACTATCATCAAACACAGTCAGTCAAGCTCTTCTTCCAAGTCTGTCTTCTAGACGTGTTTGTTTACACCGCATCACGGAACAAGGTTTGTTGTAAAAGCCGGTGGATATATCAAACAAACTTCACAAAGTGTTTTTAAAGGAGATAGCTTTTAGTAAGACTTTGAATGGACGTGTTCAAAGTCAGGACAAGACGTTTTAGACGTTCTTGATCTGAAAATGTTTCAATAGAGACGAGTTCAGTTACATTATTGGAAATACTGCATGGCGTTAACTCAAAGCAGTATTTCTCTTTAAAAACAAATAAACACAAAACATTTATCAGCTGATATTCTGTTGAATATCATATCATCTTTCAAAAAAGGATAATGTATGTTCTGAACTTTGGATATACGAATATATTGCCCTTTACCTTGGCTCTTCTGAAGACGTTCTTCTCAAAAACTTGTATTAATACCACTGTGTTGGTGTTGGTACCAGTCTGTGTGTACTTGAGCGTGCGCCGGCACGGCTGTGTGCATATCTGTGTATGTACCGTGCTCGTGTGTGTGTACTTGTGAGCGTGGATGTATATGTGTGTATGAGCGCGTGTGGCGTATACGTCTGTGTATGTTTTGCTCTGTATGTGTAGATGTGTGTGCACGTGCGCGTGCGCGTGCACGCTAATGTATGGGTGTATGCGTATAATTTTGCCCATGGTATTGTCAGTGTGCAAAGTGTTCATCATCAATCGTACTTGTGACCCATTCTCACAAAAGGCACAATAAGTCTCAGTTTAGGCATTTTTAGGTTTTGGTATCACTATAAAGTTTAGAATCTCAGCTTTCAAATGGTACTAAAGTTGAGTTTCAGGCTACAAAAACAAAAATGTTATGGGCTTTCAAAGATGAGAGGGGTCAAGTCAACCATTTTGAGAAAAACAGTGTTGAAGAGAATAGGTCTGAATTGAAAGGGTATGGTACGAAACCCCTTGGCAACAAGCATTAAATATCAACCAAATCAGCTGAAATTCCATACTTCCCTTGTTTACTTAATTGTCCATCCATCCAAAACAACAAAAAGAAAAATAGATTTCAGAAAAGCGTACTTTAATCACCAAAATGTTACGGAACTTGTGAATATTTTGAAAGGAGATGGTAGCACTTACCACACATTAAAACACAAAAAATGATGCCTATCGATTGAATTTGACTTGACATGGTGTAAAAGTGGTAATAGAGCATGAAAATGCAGAAAACTCAAAATTGACAAATGTATCCCTGTTCAGAGTTTTCAGCCCACAGCAGCAAAAGGCCTCGATCGACTTACTGTACCTTTTGTCAGAACGGGTCACATTTGTACATTTCTATATTGTGTATTTGAATGGTATGCATGCATATTTGACATTGAGAGTTGCTCATATTTAGATTCCAACTGACATACATAAAACCATTTGCTGAAGACAAAACAACAAAAACAGCATCATCATCATCATCATCATAAACAACAACAACAACAAAAACAATAACAACAACAATAACAACAATCACAAAAGGGTCAAGCCATTCTAACAATCTCCAGTTTTATACACGCGGTTGTAGCCCTGATATGGCCTTAGTGGTCGGTTGGGCTATAAGCAACACTATTCGATCTTCGCTTTTTAATACAAGACTTACCAAAGAAAATCCAGATGGTGTACTTCTCAAGGTCACTGTGACTTTAAAAGAAGCTTCAGTTGAAATAAAAATTGACGCGCATTAAGAACAATGGTACTCTGTCATAAAACTGGAGACATATTTCAAATACTCCCAGAAGTTCCTGAGAAAGTGCTGTTTACACGCCATCCAAGAAACGTGCTGATTTTCGGCACTGTTTTTGGTCCATGTGACTTTGAGCTTGACACCTTGTCCTTCAAATTTACGCATTTGCGATTCATCAATCGTCAACACCTTTGAGAGAGAGAGAAACAAATAAACAAACAAACAGACAGAAAGATACACACACACACACACACACACACACACACACACGCATGCGTGCACTCACACACAGAGTCACAATCATATCTCTCCCGGGTAATATTAAATAATATCCATTAAATAAAAAAGGCCAATGATTAACGTTGAAAAGTCAGGATCGCTATTGCCATTTGAATTGAAACACATTTGAAAGTTGATAAAATATAAATAAAACAAATAACTACAATGTCAGAGAGAGAGAGAGAAAAAAAAAAGAGAGAGAGAGAGAGGGAGAAACAAACACACACACACACACGCGCGCGCGCGCGCGCACGCACACATATACACACACACACACACACACACACGCACACACACACACACACACGCACACACACACACACACACACACACACACACACACACACAAAACACACACACACACACACACACACAAGAGTCACATTCATATTTCTCTCGGGCAATATGAAATAATATCCATAACAAAAGCACATCAAGTCAGACTCATGCTCGGTTATGAACCAGAAAAAAAAAAAAAAACACTAAAAAAGAATAAGAATATGACCATTTTTCAAAATGCAGAAGTCATCTCACTTCCGCTCTGACATCATATTTACTCACAAACACATTATGATGTCATTTTAGTCAGTTTAGTCCTTTTCTCACACCGGACGAAGCAGCAGGGAAGTTTCAGTCGTTTTCTCCTAATTTTTTTATTAAAATGTTGGTGTTTGTTTGTTTGTGATTCTTACGTTTGACCGAAAATTTGCGCCTGTCTTGTCTGGTTGTATTACATACGCGTTCTTATTCTTTTTTCATGTTATATTTTTTCTGGTTCCTGTTTGCTTGAACGCGGGCAGTCACACTTGTTTTGGATTTCGTATACTTACGCGTCTTAACCAACTGCGTTTAGATGATCAGTTCAAGTCGGCGTGCGCCTGGCTTTGAGATAACTGCAACAAACCAACAGAAACAAAACAGACAGACAGACAGACAGAGAAAACACACAAACAAACAAACAATTATATCCAAGCTTGATTGCCTTTTGCCGCATTTTACCAGATTTTGATCACATTGTGTCATAGCAAAGGGGAGTGAAGGTGGACAGAAAGGGACTGAGAAGGAGAGGAAGATGTTTATGGATGAGGGTGAGGCTAGGTGAGAGGGGATAGGGTGGGGGAGGGGGGGAGGGAAGGGGGTAGGACGCGTGAGGGTTGTCTCAACTGTCCATATTGAGTAGCAGGAAGGAAAAGTTTACGAGACATGCGAGAGGCACTTAAGGTCAGGCCTTGAAGACTCGGGGCCCTCACAACATGATGAAGGCCCGGATCTCAATATCACACGCACGTACACGCACGCACGCACGCACGCACACACATACACATAAACGCACGCACACACGCATACACGGGCGTGCGCACACACACACACACTCGCACACTCGCAGGCATACACACACACACGCGCGCGCGCGCGCACACACACACACACATATACGCACACATTCACACACATGCGCACATACACGCGCACACACACACTTACACATACACGCATGCACGCACACATACACGTGCGCGCGCACACACACACATACACACACACACACACACACACACACACACACACACACACCACACATTCTCTCTCTCTCTCACTGATTTTCTACATTGCAGTAACTTGCTTGTAAACCCTTCCCTAAACCAGATGTGTTGTATTATGAAAAGCCTGTATTTCATTTGCTACAGGTTTTTGACTTTCTACCGTGTGATATTTTGTCCTTCCGGAGGACAATGTGTTGTTCCGGTGCAATGTCACCTACTTTTCTTCTTTCTCTTGCTGTTTGTGTGTTTGTTTTCTTATTAAAAGTGAATTTTTCTAGGTCATGTATCTAGACACAACTTTTAAAAAAAAAGTTCCTTCACCTTCTCTTGAATTTTGTTTCTTGCACACACGTTCTCTCTCTCTGCCCCACCCCATCCCCCTCTCTGTCCTTCTCTCTCTCTCTCTCTCTCTCTCTCTCTCTCTCTTGTCTCTGTCACATAGAGAACACACACACTCCCTATTTTCTGACCAATGTCTCTCCTCCTATCCCCTTCAAACAATTGCAAACGCTGGTATTCATTGATTTTCTCATGTATTATATCTTGTAGGGTCTACTCCTGATTTACTTAAATATTTCTTCTTCAGACCTTTTAAATATGTGCAAATGTATAGATTAGCAACGGCAAGTTTGAAAAATGGCTTTTAGCTGACAACGTCTGCCGTTGGAAGATAAAATATCATTGTCATTGTCATTGTCATTGTCATCGTCATCGTCACAACGGGAAAGCTGGAGGGAAAGAGAGCACCAGGTAGACCCAGGGAGAAAATGCTAGACGGACTTGCGGAGTGGCTGAAGACGAGGAGGGTGGAGGAGATGCTTGAGGCAACAAGAGATAGAGACAGATGGAAGTCCATGATCGCCAACGCCATGCGGCAGGGCACCTGATGATGATGATTGTCATCGTTATTGTCGTTCTTTGTTTGCGACGGTTATTTTACGTGCACTGAGTACATGATTCACGTAAGAATGCAATTCAACTTCTCAGTCAAAGACTAGCATCCAGACCACAGTAATGGATAGACAGAGGAGAATATCTATCCGAATGCTGGTATTGGATCTGGTTTCGTAGTTTCAGTTTTTCCAAAGACAAGGCTCAGAAATAAATTTCATAATACGAGTAAGCACTAATGCTGCAGAAGCTCCTTTTTGCAAGTTGGAGCTTTTTTTTTTGCGGGAACAAGTAGTACACTACTCTGGGATAGATGGTAGAAAACGTATGAACTTTGCGATTCTTTGAAATCTTCTCAGCATAATCGTTTTCCCGTAGCTTCACTAAGTCGTTTTTCTGAACATGCCAAGAGACCTAGTAAAAATGAGGATACTCTTAGATCATTAACATCCTTCAACCCATCGTGTTATTCTGCAAAACGTGAAAAAGGGGAGAGATGTTTTGTCAGCCTGTCAGAGGCAAGCTGTGTGATGTGAGCAGTTCCCAGCTCTTTTCCCACTGTCCATCTCTCTGTCTTGCGCAATGACGTGAGAGTGTACTAACTATGGCCAATAAGGCCTCTTACTTGAGACAAAATAACGAGCTGTCTTTTTCTTTTTAAAGGATTATCGTACTTCGGCAGTTTTATTTGTGCTGATATTTTCCTTTTCTTTTTCTTTCTTTTTGTTTTTGTTTTTTGGAAGGCCTCTTACTTGAGACACAATAACGAACTTTCTTTTTTTTAAAAAATGATTATCGTACTTAAGCAGTTTTATTTATGCTGATCTTTTCTTTTTCTTTCTCTTTCTTTCTATATTTCATTTTCACTGTCACTTTGATGGCCACAGAATCTGGAACAGTTTTTTTTCATAATGCTGTGATGATGATTGCGATGTAGATGATAACTATGATGCTACTAAATTCCATACAAATTGAAATTGCGTCACAGAACTGTGCTCTATACGCTTACTATCATACTACGTCTTGGCGTCAACCAGGCCCGACAGATAGAAACACCCGCGATCTTAGTCAGGAGATTTGAACAGTAGCCTCAATGGCACATTCGTGAAGTGGACGATGTTTGGCTGTGTTGTCACGGTCTTTCCGGTGAGCTTTAGGGAACGACGGTTATTACGTGCATAGATGAATAGATAAATGAACAAATGAATAAGCATATACAGATAGACAGATGGATAGATAGATAGATAGATAGATAGATAGATAGATAGAAAGATAGATAGATAGATAGATAGATAGACAGAGAGAGAGACAGAGAGAGAGAGAGAGAGAGAGAGAGAGAGAGAGACAGACAGACAGACAGATAAACAAGAATGCATATTATGGCGCTCTAAACTCACGTTCAAAGGAATGCCAATATCAAGTTGTTTCACCTGCAGAAGTCTTGTCGTAACTCACATCCATTCCACGCCATTCTAAAGTCTTCATAAATAATCCAGATGACAGTGTCAAAGAACAGCTTTCTTATTTGATGCCAGTTTTGGTCAGGTCACGAAACGATCATTACGCATATCAGATTTAAAACACGGTACACATGAAGGGTGCTACATGTTAATGTCGACTAGTTATCGGCAGCTTGCTGCCAGCAAATAGTTCTTATCATCATAAATCGTTCCTGTACATCGTTATTTTCCAAACTCATGTGGACTCACTGCACATTACATGTCACCAGCCTTTGTGATCAGGAGCTGTTCGTGAAGAACCATGTGAGTACTAGCCAGTTGCTGACGGCAAATTAAATTTGCAGCAAACACAGTGGTCTTCATTGTACAGTTTTGAATTCATGGTTGTTTTTAATTTTGTTTTGTTTTCGCTAGCTTGATGGACCAATGGACTTAGACTGCTACATACATTTAGCGTTGTGCTGTTGACACATTTGTGTAAAAGACTGATTGACTACCGTTGCAACAGATCTTGAAGCCTCGGGCCACATTAATTAGCTTTTCATAATTCCAGAAATCCTTTAAAGAATTTGTCAAACATTTTGCTCATAGTATTATCCATAGATACTATAAATACGAATAGTAAGTACATTTTTATTCAGTTATAGTTTCTTTTTTATTCAGTTACAGTACATTTTTATTCAGTTATTCTCTCAACCACATGGAAAAAATCCGTTAGCCTGGCGAGTTCCATGTCTTCACGCCCACTGTGTTCTTGATATGAACAATGTTGCTGTGTTTGGATAACAGTAACTGCCTGTAGCAACTGCCGTCGTATCGCAAACGCACTCATAACCACTTCATGGAACAATCTTACTGGAAACTGCAGCAATAACGTGCGTCTGTAGAGTCATTCGTCCAGGGCTTTCAAATGTCCAGTTTTTGTATCCACCAAAGGGGCCCAGAACAAGGCCGTAGATATTCTTATTCTTATTGTTGCTTAAAGCCCAGCCGACCACGTAGAGCCATATCAGGGCTATAACCGTTTAAAAACACAATACTTCAACAGGAAAAAAAAAAGGAAAAGAAAATTCAGTACACATATCAATACATTTGCACACATAATCTAAGGACATGCTCCTGGCGTTGACCACTCCGTCCATTGTATGACACAAGGGATTTAAAAAAGATACCTGAATACAAATTTAAACATAACTAAGGACACTAAAACATATATAAAACTGGGCCTAGATTACCTAAAATTGCTTCCGCATATCTCATTTCCCTAGGGCCAAAAATGCACTCGATACATTACCCAATTATCAGTCTTGAGAGAAAGCACATAAGACTTTTCGAACACATACAGGTGAATGGACCAGCAAGGCAAAAATGATAGGAAGAAATGACAGAAAGCAAAGGAGGAAGAAAGAAATAAAGAGTAACAGAAAAGAGGCAATTTCTAGCACAGAATTTCCAGAAAGTGGGGAAACTATTTATACTGAAAGAACCCCTGGCATCCCCACAGAGGAAGGCCGGAGATGAAAAGAATGCACCTAAAGATAAAGTAAAGGTGCAAAGTTTGTCTGTGAAGTTTGTACATTGCCACTGCAGCACAAACTTGGAAGTGGTGTCTAAATGTAATTCTGGCAAACAAAAAGTTTTATATCTTTACAGGTTATCTCTGAATAGTTATGAATAATGCGTATAGGATACTGACAGCAGAATATTTACGAACATTTAACATTTATCAAAATCTGAAGTAGAGGCCGTCGTTTCCAAATTTCTGCTTGTTTCTGTTTTACGTTTCCATATTGTCTCTCTTTCATTCTTTTTGTCTTCCTGTCTGTATGTATGTGTGTCTGTGTGTCTCTCTGTACTTTTTTTCTTTCTTTAGTGCTTCACAAATGATATGACAGTATCAAAAATGATACTATAACAACTTGTTTGTGTTGCACTATATCACAAGCGTTCGTTCTTTGTCCATGCATACGTACATACATACATACATACATATACATATACATACAT